>OY744477.1:71906371-72633316 GCA_963556175.1 Tipula confusa
TATATTATTATATTATTATATTATTATATTATTATATTATTATATTATTATATTATTATATTATTATATTATTATATTATTATATTATTATATTATTATATTATTATATTATTATATTATTATATTATTATATTATTATATTATTATATTATTATATTATTATATTATTATATTATTATATTATTATATTATTATATTATTATATTATTATATTATTATATTATTATATTATTATATTATTATATTATTATATTATTATATTATTATATTATTATATTATTATATTATTATATTATTATATTATTATATTATTATATTATTATATTATTATATTATTATATTATTATATTATTATATTATTATATTATTATATTATTATATTATTATATTATTATATTATTATATTATTATATTATTATATTATTATATTATTATATTATTATATTATTATATTATTATATTATTATATTATTATATTATTATATTATTATATTATTATATTATTATATTATTATATTATTATATTATTATATTATTATATTATTATATTATTATATTATTATATTATTATATTATTATATTATTATATTATTATATTATTATATTATTATATTATTATATTATTATATTATTATATTATTATATTATTATATTATTATATTATTATATTATTATATTATTATATTATTATATTATTATATTATTATATTATTATATTATTATATTATTATATTATTATATTATTATATTATTATATTATTATATTATTATATTATTATATTATTATATTATTATATTATTATATTATTATATTATTATATTATTATATTATTATATTATTATATTATTATATTATTATATTATTATATTATTATATTATTATATTATTATATTATTATATTATTATATTATTATATTATTATATTATTATATTATTATATTATTATATTATTATATTATTATATTATTATATTATTATATTATTATATTATTATATTATTATATTATTATATTATTATATTATTATATTATTATATTATTATATTATTATATTATTATATTATTATATTATTATATTATTATATTATTATATTATTATATTATTATATTATTATATTATTATATTATTATATTATTATATTATTATATTATTATATTATTATATTATTATATTATTATATTATTATATTATTATATTATTATATTATTATATTATTATATTATTATATTATTATATTATTATATTATTATATTATTATATTATTATATTTATATATTTATATATTATTATATTATTATATTATTATATTATTATATTATTATATTATTATATTATTATATTATTATATTATTATATTATTATATTATTATATTATTATATTATTATATTATTATATTATTATATTATTATATTATTATATTATTATATTATTATATTATTATATTATTATATTATTATATTATTATATTATTATATTATTATATTATTATATTATTATATTATTATATTATTATATTATTATATTATTATATTATTATATTATTATATTATTATATTATTATATTATTATATTATTATATTATTATATTATTATATTATTATATTATTATATTATTATATTATTATATTATTATATTATTATATTATTATATTATTATATTATTATATTATTATATTATTATATTATTATATTATTATATTATTATATTATTATATTATTATATTATTATATTATTATATTATTATATTATTATATTATTATATTATTATATTATTATATTATTATATTATTATATTATTATATTATTATATTATTATATTATTATATTATTATATTATTATATTATTATATTATTATATTATTATATTATTATATTATTATATTATTATATTATTATATTATTATATTATTATATTATTATATTATTATATTATTATATTATTATTTATTATATTATTATATTATTATATTATTATATTATTATATTATTATATTATTATATTATTATATTATTATATTATTATATTATTATATTATTATATTATTATATTATTATATTATTATATTATTATATTATTATATTATTATATTATTATATTATTATATTATTATATTATTATATTATTATATTATTATATTATTATATTATTATATTATTATATTATTATATTATTATATTATTATATTATTATATTATTATATTATTATATTATTATATTATTATATTATTATATTATTATATTATTATATTATTATATTATTATATTATTATATTATTATATTATTATATTATTATATTATTATATTATTATATTATTATATTATTATATTATTATATTATTATATTATTATATTATTATATTATTATATTATTATATTATTATATTATTATATTATTATATTATTATATTATTATATTATTATATTATATATTATTATATTATTATATTATTATATTATTATATTATTATATTATTATATTATTATATTATTATATTATTATATTATTATATTATTATATTATTATATTATTATATTATTATATTATTATATTATTATATTATTATATTATTATATTATTATATTATTATATTATTATATTATTATATTATTATATTATTATATTATTATATTATTATATTATTATATTATTATATTATTATATTATTATATTATTATATTATTATATTATTATATTATTATATTATTATATTATTATATTATTATATTATTATATTATTATATTATTATATTATTATATTATTATATTATTATATTATTATATTATTATATTATTATATTATTATATTATTATATTATTATATTATTATATTATTATATTATTATATTATTATATTATTATATTATTATATTATTATATTATTATATTATTATATTATTATATTATTATATTATTATATTATTATATTATTATATTATTATATTATTATATTATTATATTATTATATTATTATATTATTATATTATTATATTATTATATTATTATATTATTATATTATTATATTATTATATTATTATATTATTATATTATTATATTATTATATTATTATATTATTATATTATTATATTATTATATTATTATATTATTATATTATTATATTATTATATTATTATATTATTATATTATTATATTATTATATTATTATATTATTATATTATTATATTATTATATTATTATATTATTATATTATTATATTATTATATTATTATATTATTATATTATTATATTATTATATTATTATATTATTATATTATTATATTATTATATTATTATATTATTATATTATTATATTATTATATTATTATATTATTATATTATTATATTATTATATTATTATATTATTATATTATTATATTATTATATTATTATATTATTATATTATTATATTATTATATTATTATATTATTATATTATTATATTATTATATTATTATATTATTATATTATTATATTATTATATTATTATATTATTATATTATTATATTATTATATTATTATATTATTATATTATTATATTATTATATTATTATATTATTATATTATTATATTATTATATTATTATATTATTATATTATTATATTATTATATTATTATATTATTATATTATTATATTATTATATTATTATATTATTATATTATTATATTATTATATTATTATATTATTATATTATTATATTATTATATTATTATATTATTATATTATTATATTATTATATTATTATATTATTATATTATTATATTATTATATTATTATATTATTATATTATTATATTATTATATTATTATATTATTATATTATTATATTATTATATTATTATATTATTATATTATTATATTATTATATTATTATATTATTATATTATTATATTATTATATTATTATATTATTATATTATTATATTATTATATTATTATATTATTATATTATTATATTATTATATTATTATATTATTATATTATTATATTATTATATTATTATATTATTATATTATTATATTATTATATTATTATATTATTATATTATTATATTATTATATTATTATATTATTATATTATTATATTATTATATTATTATATTATTATATTATTATATTATTATATTATTTTATTATTGTATTATTATAATATTTTATTATTATATTATTATATTATTTTATTATTATATTATTATATTATTATATTATTATATTATTATATTATTATATTATTATATTATTATATTATTATATTATTATATTATTATATTATTATATTATTATATTATTATATTATTATATTATTATATTATTATATTATTATATTATTATATTATTATATTATTATATTATTATATTATTATATTATTATATTATTATATTATTATATTATTATATTATTATATTATTATATTATTATATTATTATATTATTATATTATTATATTATTATATTATTATATTATTATATTATTATATTATTATATTATTATATTATTATATTATTATATTATTATATTATTATATTATTATATTATTATATTATTATATTATTATATTATTATATTATTATATTATTATATTATTATATTATTATATTATTATATTATTATATTATTATATTATTATATTATTATATTATTATATTATTATATTATTATATTATTATATTATTATATTATTATATTATTATATTATTATATTATTATATTATTATATTATTATATTATTATATTATTATATTATTATATTATTATATTATTATATTATTATATTATTATATTATTATATTATTATATTATTATATTATTATATTATTATATTATTATATTATTATATTATTATATTATTATATTATTATATTATTATATTATTATATTATTATATTATTATATTATTATATTATTATATTATTATATTATTATATTATTATATTATTATATTATTATATTATTATATTATTATATTATTATATTATTATATTATTATATTATTGTATTATTATAATATTTTATTATTATATTATTATATTATTTTATTATTATATTATTATATTATTATATTATTATATTATTATATTATTATATTATTATATTATTATATTATTATATTATTATTTTATTATATTATTATATTATTATATTATTATATTATTATATTATTATATTATTATATTATTATATTATTATATTATTATATTATTATATTATTATATTATTATATTATTATATTATTATATTATTATATTATTATATTATTATATTATTATATTATTATATTATTATATTATTATATTATTATATTATTATATTATTATATTATTATATTATTATATTATTATATTATTATATTATTATATTATTATATTATTATATTATTATATTATTATATTATTATATTATTATATTATTATATTATTATATTATTATATTATTATATTATTATATTATTATATTATTATATTATTATATTATTATATTATTATATTATTATATTATTATATTATTATATTATTATATTATTATATTATTATATTATTATATTATTGTATTATTATAATATTTTATTATTATATTATTATATTATTTTATTATTATATTATTTTATTATTATATTATTATATTATTATATTATTATATTATTATATTATTATATTATTATATTATTATATTATTATATTATTATATTATTATATTATTATATTATTATATTATTATATTATTATATTATTATATTATTATATTATTATATTATTATATTATTATATTATTATATTATTATATTATTATATTATTATATTATTATATTATTATATTATTATATTATTATATTATTATATTATTATATTATTATATTATTATATTATTATATTATTATATTATTATATTATTATATTATTATATTATTATATTATTATATTATTATATTATTATATTATTATATTATTATATTATTATATTATTATATTATTATATTATTATATTATTATATTATTATATTATTATATTATTATATTATTATATTATTATATTATTATATTATTATATTATTATATTATTATATTATTATATTATTATATTATTATATTATTATATTATTATATTATTATATTATTATATTATTATATTATTATATTATTATATTATTATATTATTATATTATTATATTATTATATTATTATATTATTATATTATTATATTATTATATTATTATATTATTATATTATTATATTATTATATTATTATATTATTATATTATTATATTATTATATTATTATATTATTATATTATTATATTATTATATTATTATATTATTATATTATTATATTATTATATTATTATATTATTATATTATTATATTATTATATTATTATATTATTATATTATTATATTATTATATTATTATATTATTATATTATTATATTATTATATTATTATATTATTATATTATTATATTATTATATTATTATATTATTATATTATTATATTATTATATTATTATATTATTATATTATTATATTATTATATTATTATATTATTATATTATTATATTATTATATTATTATATTATTATATTATTATATTATTATATTATTATATTATTATATTATTATATTATTATATTATTATATTATTATATTATTATATTATTATATTATTATATTATTATATTATTATATTATTATATTATTATATTATTATATTATTATATTATTATATTATTATATTATTATATTATTATATTATTATATTATTATATTATTATATTATTATATTATTATATTATTATATTATTATATTATTATATTATTATATTATTATATTATTATATTATTATATTATTATATTATTATATTATTATATTATTATATTATTATATTATTATATTATTATATTATTATATTATTATATTATTATATTATTATATTATTATATTATTATATTATTATATTATTATATTATTATATTATTATATTATTATATTATTATATTATTATATTATTATATTATTATATTATTATATTATTATATTATTATATTATTATATTATTATATTATTATATTATTATATTATTATATTATTATATTATTATATTATTATATTATTATATTATTATATTATTATATTATTATATTATTATATTATTATATTATTATATTATTATATTATTATATTATTATATATTATTATATTATTATATTATTATATTATTATATTATTATATTATTATATTATTATATTATTATATTATTATATTATTATATTATTATATTATTATATTATTATATTATTATATTATTATATTATTATATTATTATATTATTATATTATTATATTATTATATTATTATATTATTATATTATTATATTATTATATTATTATATTATTATATTATTATATTATTATATTATTATATTATTATATTATTATATTATTATATTATTATATTATTATATTATTATATTATTATATTATTATATTATTATATTATTATATTATTATATTATTATATTATTATATTATTATATTATTATATTATTATATTATTATATTATTATATTATTATATTATTATATTATTATATTATTATATTATTATATTATTATATTATTATATTATTATATTATTATATTATTATATTATTTTATTATTTTTTATTATTATATTATTATATTATTATATTAACATATTATTATATTATCTTGTGTTAATAGTAGTTTAAATATTAGGGCTACTTTCTGGATAATTCTTCCTTGTCAACTCTACTGAATTAGTAGAGGTTTATTCTAATTTTATTGACAAAATCCATGAAATTTAGAGTTTTGTGAATTTATAAATGCCAATTAGATTTTATTGTAATTACAATGACGTATTTTGTTAGTTTTATGAATTTTTCATTTAGTTTTGGTGTTAAATAATCTTTTTTTTATGTTTTAATCCACACCATCTGCTCTAAGGCCGAAACTTTCCTTACTCAAATACAGTTTTGCTTTTTATATCTAGCCACTCGGTCTAGCCAGCCTGAACTTATGTAGTATTGAATACGGTATTTGCAAGAATTAGTATATTGCATTCGAATTTAAACTGTAAATTTGGATAGTTTTGAGAGTACAACAATTATCTAATAAGAGCAATCTCTTTAAAATATGTATTTACCTAACTAATCTATACTATATCTTTATAGTTACTTTGATTTAGTAAAATTTATGCCCAAAATGGCAAAAATCTACACAAATATATTTCAGATACACAAATGCGTAAATGTTAGAATCTAAAAATATTATTAGATTCCAGATAGAACAAGATTATTTATAAGAACTTGAAAAGGTATGTTTTATTACATTTTCTACATAATCACACGTGTATTGAATTAAAGGCCATGTTTAAATTTAGAAAAGGAGCAAATTCTGCGAAATGTTAAAGGTGAAATTTAATATCTGACATAGATCAAAAATAAAAAATTGAGTGGTAAATTATAAAAACAGCGATTGGTTGACTTTTTTTTTATATACTCTTAAATTAATTCTAATCAATTAACGAATTCATTAAAAATTCTACTGTCTCAGTCTTATTTATAAACTGGATTTAATCCGATTTATTATTAAATTGTATTGTGCACCTACCATTAAAAATTATTTAGCTGAACAATAATTGTTATAATTGAAAGAAAAACTTCCAAAAGTATCATTAAAATAATTACGTGTGTTACATTTTTACCAGCCATTCTAAATTAATATCGTTATATAAAAACAAAAGATGGGTAGTGCTTTAGGGTTAAATAATCAGTTAGAAGCTTTTTTATTTTTTGTTTTGATGCTAACTTTTTTACTGTATGCAAATATAAAGTTTTAAAAAAATTTAAAGTTTGAAGTACTTTTATGAAAAGAGTAATAACCTGTTTAGTAATTAATCAAAGAAGTTATTTCGTCCTCGTTTATCAGACCTTCACAGTTGAATAGTAAAGTTCGTTTCCATGTGATCCTTCACTTGTTTGAAAAGCTTTGTATTAGCTTTGTTGTGACAAATTGATAATAACTGTCAATGAATTGAGTTGCCGACTAATATGATCCCATATCTTTCATGCTCCAGGATGGCTTTTTCCATATTTTTATGAGGAAAGAATGAGCTAGACGATGTTTATAAATCTTTAACGAGGCACGCGAGTTCCTAAAAACTCAATTCAGGTTCGACCATTTTTACTGTTGCAATTAAAATTGGTGGTTTATCTTTTTAATTCTAAAACTAAGGGCACAGAATTAATGTATTTACCCCATTATCAAGATATGTAAGTGGTAACTGTGCAGTTCTTATTTTTGCAATATATCTACCAAAAATGTTTTTTGTTTGGTTCATTCAGAGGAATACCGATGCGTTCTTTGAGAGTAGGAATAATCCCAATCAACTAGATCATGTTGATTTGTTTGTGAACTTAGAGCTTTTTATTTATCGACTTGTTTTTCAACTGGTATGTTTAACAAAAGCTAGCTCACTGGTGGTTCTACGGGTTTCACTTCACGAGTAGGAATCTTCCCTTTATTGATAAAGGTGTGGCAAACTTATATTTTTTTATAAACAATTGAAAGGTAATTGGTACTTGGACGATGGACTGCTACTTTAAAGATTCTCCATTGACTGATCACATTTACAGTTATTTTGGATATAGTTCCCTTAACCACTTTTCACTTATCTGACTGTGCAGATGAATAGATTTAGTTACAGTTGCAACAATATAATCTAGTACAAAACCCTAATAAATTGGCGATTTTATTTAGGTTTTGATTTTAATTATAAAAATTTGTTTCATTCTAAAACATTAAGACCAATTAAACATTTAGGTCAGTCACTACTTTTTTGAACCCTTTGCACAAATCTATTACCCTAGATTATACCATTTTTAATTTAATTAGACTACTTCAGTATTTTTAAGTGCAACCAAATTGTCTATAAAAAACAATTAAAGAAAATATTAAATTTTATTATTAAATAAAAAGGAAAATAGAAAATGGAAAAATACTTAACAGTACAATGAAAGTATGTTAATGGAAAATTATACTTAAATTACCCTTAATTTTTCGAACTTTAATTCAAATACTTGGGGACAAAATAGTTTCGTAATTACTCAATGGTACCATACGATGGTTATGCGTATACCATTTGTATCGTTAAATCACCGTCAGTGTAAGATCAGTGAATATTGTGGCAGCATATATAGTCTTAAAATCGCCATCATTGATTTCAACTTAAAATAATACAAGTACAATCCATCGTCATAAGTCAAAAAAATATCCTTCCATCAAATCCTTAAAATTTTGTACTTCACAAACTAAACAACAATGTCAAATGGTATTTTTCCTTTTACCTCGTCTTTTATTATTTCACGAAATATTTCCATTCTATTTATAGAGAATAAGGATTTTTTTAGAATATATTTGTTCTCTCTCTCTCTCCATCTAAAATTATATTTTATGAATCCTTTTGTTGCTTTTATTACGAAAAATACCGCCAGCAACAATAGGCTGAGACGACGTACTCATAGAAATACCGTAAATTTTGTTATCACAAAGTAAAATATTTTCTTACATAAATTTAACCTTACAATGGAAAATCTAAGTCAAATAGTACATGTTGCGTTCGATTGATAGAAAATATATCCTTTTTTTTACATAACCTATGTCTTATTCGATTTGGAGACATGGAAAGATGATGATAAAATCATAATGTTCATACAAGATTGTTGAATTTAGATAATCTGGCAAACTCGTTAAAATAACAGTCTTACAATGACAAAAAACAAACACCTAACGGATAGACGACCATCTTATTAACATTGGGTTTACTGTTGAAGCGCTAAGATCGAGAGATCAAACCGCTATTGCGTGTTTTTTAAATCACATCGGTTTAAAACTTTAATGAAATATAAGAATTCTAATATAAGCTCAAAATAAAGAGATTTATTTGAAGCTTTAGCCGTATAACAGAGGCTATAGATACTAGGAAGCTTTAGACAAAAGTAAGTAAAGATACGATAATCTGATCTCGATTTCCAAAGGTCGACACCAATAGTTATTTTAATAGGACCCGACAAAATCGTCTTATTTTAGAAAACGATAGTCGGCACCCCATTTAATAATTCTTTAAAAGACTTCAGAATTCAGATGGAAAGTGTCTGGTCAAACAAACTCATTACAAAACGTGACATTTCTGAGTTTCTAAGGCATTTAAGATACAATCAAACATCGACGATGATAAAACTTTGAGAACATTTTGAGAAGATCGCTGAGATTAAGACACAGATTATCTCAAGAAGTATTTTGAAGCTTCCTTTTAATAAATTTACAAAAAAACTGAGTATACCCAGTTCAAAAACTAGTAAACAATTACAAAGCAACGGTTATTAAAATAAAAACGAAAATTAATGAGAGGCGAAGAGGGTCGTGAGGCGTAGACTAAACACATGAGAGAAAACATTGCAATACGTCACATTGTGGAAATTTCTGGCACACAAAACCCATACACCAAAAACAATATGTTCTATTTACCACATCATTCTGAAGTGTCAGGATGAAGAGGATCCTTGTATCCTCACAACCATTTAACAATTGTAGAATTAACCATTTTATATTACTTTGCAGAAATTAAGAGGATGATCTAATCCAGTTGAAGGCTGCTTATGCATATTGGTTTGACTAGCAGTTAAAGCAATCCATACATAACCAGTGAACATTAAAAGAAAATTTACACTAATATTATAGGTTATAGGCACCGAAATTATATATATTCAGAATATCTTAGTATTAGGAAATAAATTGGCATTTTATTCTACCGTCCTCTTTTTATTTTGGCAAATTATCAGCAGTCAAATCTGTTAAAAACGATCTGTTAACCTGCAACGTGATTCTAACATTTAAAAAAAGGGAATACTATTATTACCAATTGAGAATATTCTCAATTCACAAATGCTCTGTTCAATATCCACAGAAGACGCCTATGAAGTACCTTCCACTATTTTTTAAGTAATATTTTAGCAGAATCGGTTTAATAAATTTCAGTGACAGCACCAGAGTCATGGTTAGCCACAGATGGCAGAAAATTCAAGCCAGATTTCAAATATGTTGAAAAAAATATTATTCTGAATATTTGCATAATCTCTAGCGTATTGTAATGTATCAACCTGTCTACTAAGCTACCTTTACTTTCGCTTTGGGGCTTTGTAGAATCCATGATCCTTCCCGATTCTGCTGCAATTTCAGACTTTCCTTTTTTTGGATTGTCCTCCACTCATACCTTGTTTCATTTGATCGTTCATATTCACTATATTTTTCCATAAAGCAGCGTGACAATTTATCATATTTGGTCTAAAGTTATGATTACGTTATCCTATTTGGTGACTGGTTCTTCTTCAGGTGATTCAAATTTGATACCACACGGCAATCAAAGTTCTCTGCCAAAAAATACAAGCAATGATGAGTTTTTTTTCGTGTCATGGATTGAACTACGATACAAAATCGTAAAGAAGATGAAGATTTGACATATCGATAACCATTTTATGTAGCTAGAAATGGAAGATTTCCAATCATCCAGATTTGCAATTATGTATCTCATTATTTATTTATTTTTATTGAATTTTACTGAACCAAATACCTTTGCACCATTAGTCACGTGTGCACTTTTTGTCGCAACTTCTTGTCAGTGAGGCCTTTCGCCTTTCTCCGTCCAGTTCCACATTAGAGTGATTGATTCATCATGTCGATAATTTTCCGCTAGTTGCTTTTTTTTCTAGCACTCTTGCACGTCGACTCCGATCCGAGTAATTTGTGCAAGATTCTTATAATTTTTTTGTGCAGTTTCTATACTGAAAAGCACATGGCATCCTGGACATTACGTCGGCGTTTTTACTATATAACTCTCTTCGCTTAAATGCGGTTAGTTAAAAAAAGTCAATTTTGCCCGCATACAAGTACTTATAGAAGTGTTTGACGCTATCCAACACTGGCAGCTGTTCCCTGTGGATTACACAACAATCTTTTTATGGTTTCGATAGTATTCTAATACTCGCATCACTGGATCAAAGTTGTCTAGCGCCACAAACGTACTAAAATAATTTTGTATATTGGACATAAAATGAGCAATAAGTTGCAGCTGGCTGAGGCAACAAATGGTAATCCTGACTAAATAGGCGTTGTTTTAATTTTTTAAGAACATTAGAATCTAAAAGTTTGAAGTTGCAATATTTTTGGAAAATTTATGAAAAAACGATCGATTTGCAATTCATTTCATTTAGCTCCAAATCGATTTATAAAGAGTTCCGAGTGGTTTTATGGTTGTACAGGGTAGAGAAAACCCACTCAAGATAGATTTCCACTTAAAAAATAGATTTCTGATTTTTCCGAGAATTTTTCAAATTTATACAGTCTATAGCCTTGCTTATTTTCGGAAAATTTGTGAAAAAATACGATCGATTTTCAATTGATTTCCTATGGCTCCAAATCGATTAATAATGGGTTCCGAGTGGTTTTATGGTTGTACAGGGTAGAGAAAACCACTCAAGATAGATTTCCACTCAAAAATAGATTTATAATTTTCATAAAATTGTCCAAATTTATAGTCTATATATAGCCTTGCTTATTTTCGGAAAATTTGTGAAAAATCGATCGATTTTCAATTGATTTCATATGGCTCCAAATCGATTTTGGCTAATTACTGGCAAATTCGGGATGAAAAAGAGCTACCAAAAAACTTTAAGAAAACTCCAGAAAGTAAAAGCCGAAGTAAATCCATTTTTGGTCAAATTACCATTTACGCAATCAGAAAGTGTGCTTATAGAACATCGTACTACACTAAATCGCCTGAAATCAGTGGAGCGAAAATTAATGCGTAACCCAGCATTTGGAAAGTTATACAAGGCATATTTTCTGCAACACCACGGTGTATAAAGGCGAGCAGCACAGTGGGCTATCATTAAATTATATTTGAATGGTTTGATCAACCATACAACTTCCGCTCCATAACCTTCTATTATGCGAAGTTATAGAAAAGATGTTTCGGTGGTTGGCAGAGAAGATCAACAATTCTAACACATTAATAGAAAACTAGCAGGCACCATCAATTAAGTTTATCCCAACTAAATACATTTACTTAAGGCATCAACACCATGGCGTTTTTGGTAACTAATAGTTTAAGGAGCATTGGAATGGAAATTATGTTTATCCACCCAGACTCAGCGCGATGTTTCTTGCATGATATAAACGTAGACGATTTGATGACCGGTGTTAATTCCTTAAAAATACAACTAAGCAGAGTTGTCTTATACTTACCTTATAAAAGTTTTCCACGTTACTAATAAAGCTAAAGGCGATCATAAATTCTAGACCACTATCAGTATATCCCATACAGAAGATATCGATTGTATAACTCCTGCGCACTTCTTAATTAGACGTACATTTGAAGACATGGTCGAAGAAAATGTTTTAAACTAAACCGTCTTACCAGTTTAGGTTTGCCATCAACTTGTTGCAAATTATGCAAATTTCCCATTCAGTTAGGCGAAGCTGGCTCCTTTCATAGCTGGCATTGTTCATAGTTGCCCAGCTGCTTGTAAGCATTTAAGTCAAGTAATTGGTCAATTTGTATAGGTGCATTTAAACATTGAAATTTAGTCACACTAACGGTCAATAGGTGCCAGTAATATATTATACGGATTATCGGACGGTGCAACCTGTGATTTAATGGCATTTATCCATAGAAAATACCATAATTGTATAACTTGGTCGAAATGGTCAAAAAGCAAAACGAAAAAAAAAAACAACCGAAAAATATTTTTGTGTTTGAAATGGATGAAAATGGTGTAAAAGAACCTAACAGTTCCACTTTAATGATTTTCAATGTCACTTAAAACCAATAAGCTTAAAACAATATATTTGAACCTAGACGTAAAAAAGGGAACTATCGTATACGAAGAGACAAGAAAAATCATTAAACTATAACACAATATAACTGCAGCTTTTATTTGGTAAAAAAAAGCTTCTATAAAAAAAATAAAAATTTCCAAATTGAATCAAATTTGATTTAAAAAAAAATATTTTTCCCAATTTCAATCAAATTACGTACATCATCAAATCAAAAACAGAAATGTTTTAATAATATTGGAGTATATTGGAAAAAAGCTTCTTTTGACATAACATAAAGAGAGAGAGACAGAGAGAGAGAGACATTGAAAAATATTTATATCAAAGAAAAGGTTTTTCCGTTTATTTTGGATTTTTTTATTTTATTTACCTTAAACATATAAAAATCGAAGATAAAATAAAAATGTAATAACGGAAACTACAAATTACGGTACCATAAATAATGAAAAGAAAATGGACTGTTTTCAAAGCTCCAGAAAATTGACAACGAAAAAAAAATTAATTTAATGATTGATATCGATATTATCGTAAGACTTTTTTTTTTATATTTTTGTAAGCGATAACATTGATTTTTTGATAAAAGCACACAACAACGAAACAAAACGTAAAGTTGGTTGAAAGATTTCATTTCGTATCGATTTTGACCTTTTGCCAATTAAGATGGATTATTTCTGTGTATGTATGTATTTATATATATTGTACCTGAATCAACGTCAAATTTTCGCAGTGTTCAATTAAAAGTAAAAAAAAATATAATAAAAATTCCGGGAAATTTTGTTTTGTAATCCCTACGAGAGTAATAACATTGATGATTTTTATATACCTGGAACTTACTCATTAATTATATTTGGTAGGCCTTGATCAATGTATTTTTGTAGATGTGCGTAGCTACTAATTAAGTTCACGAAATTAATCAGAATTAATCAGAATTTGACCTGGTTGTATTATAAGATAAAGCGAACAGTTTTAAATATTAAAAGCTCGACTTGTGGTTGCCTATTGTATGATTAAGCTTTAATCTCATTTCCTGGATAACCCAATTGGGATTAGGATTAATCAGACCACTATTACAGATTATAATTTTTTTGATTTTGAAACAGCTTGAATTTAAGTAAAAACTGAATACAAATTGGCCTCTGCAGCTAAGAAATAATTGATCGATTTAAATGAAATTTGGACCAGTTAATGTACTCAAGAAAACCTATTCTCAGAGGTATCATTGAGCCCAATTAGATTTAGTCTTAATCAATTAGTTTGTAAGATTTGATTATATCTTTTGAGTTTCCTAGATAGGAAAGAGTCAAGAATAAAGCTAAAGGCAGTTAAAAAAAACTTTAAGAATATTCAATATAAAAAAAATCCCTAATTTTAGTCATCGTTCAGTTTGTTTAAACTGTATGTCATTCATATGGGTAATGTTTAAACAGCTTTTTCTCCTAAGCTATGCGTCCTAGCATAATGAAAATAGTATTTTTGAATTTGCCATTCCTACCATTTTGACATACGATTTATATGTTACACCAACCGTGGAATAAAATTATAATTTATCAAATTAAACCAATTTCTATATAGACACTCGAACGTACCTACGGATAAAATAAATTAAATCCACCAAAAACTTTATCCAGCTCATGATGTATGATAATTTTTACCGTTTGCATACCACAAATATTTGCCTAGCATATATACATTTTCACGTTTGTTATGTTTTACAAATGATTGGCTGTCTAGAATTGTGTATTAATATTATAGAGTCCCAGGGGATGATTCTATATATTATAAGCGGGGTAAACGTAAAAATAAATACTTACCAATTCAACATATTCGTTTCACATTTCCTTTTTTTTTGTATTTGACTTTCCAGTTCAAACTTCCACAGGTAAATTTCTCATTCGATTTGTAGCATAAATATACTTTTTATGCTGTATGGATTTTTTATTCTCCCGTTTTTGCTTCAGTTGATTCGAAATAGCACAAAATTGTACACACACACACACACACACACATATTTATATATATATATGTATATATATAAACATCAACTTATATGGGGTGTATATTTATGTTAGACGAAAATTTGACCGGGAAAATTCAACCTTTTTCCAAAACCAAACCAAACAAAAAAATTGATATTCTCGATAAAAATTTTCTATTTATTTTGGTAACGTCTTAAGCAAGCAAGATAAATAAAGGTAAGAAAAAAAAAAATGAAAATAAATACATAATAGTATCGAAGGTGAGAATGGTAGGTATGTGTGCACACGCGGGTAAAGGATGAGAAAAAAGGATATTTTCATAAAGTCGTTAAAACTTGTTTTTCACTTTGGATTGAACATTTTTTAATGTTTATCATAAATTAATGGTGAAAAGGTGTGCTTTAAACAATAATTCTATTAGAGTGAGAGGTGCTACTGAAAATCAATATTTGACTTTAGTTTTAATCGTTAAATTTGTAAGCGCGACCATGCGGTGTCTATTGAATGTAAATGTCAGACTTAGTTCAAAATATGTATATTTTAGCAGGTTTGTCAGTTATAATCCAAATTCCAAAAATACTGTAACCTTAAAAAATTAGTAGCCATTTTAAATAATAAATTTAAAATTTTTCCGGAATTTTACCAAACTATTTCAAAGAGAAACCCAAAGCAGTAATTGAAAACCTTAACACAAAATCACGGACCACACAGGCACCAGCAATACCAGTAGGAGCTGTTCTCTACATAGTTTTAAGTTGAGAAAGACGAATTAGTTCTTTAAGCAATCGGATATTCTAAGCTAACGTCTTAATCAACGGAATTCTTATCTTTTAATGATATTACATTAAAATCTCTCAACTTTACAGACCGCTAATGGTGAGAAGCAACGAGTATCAGGGCATATCGTGAGAAACATACGTACAACCATTGTGAGTATTGATTTTTGGAACGACTTTGGTCTTGTTGCCATCATGGCAAACGAACTTGAAAACTTTCAACCACCAAAAGGTAATTGCTCACGATATTTTGGTTACCTAATCGGTAGCTGCTGCCTTAAAATGAATCCAGCTTAAATCCAGGTAGTAGCTGAATACTTTGTACATAAGATGAGTAAAAAATAAAGCAATTTCTAGAAATGACAGGATGGTTAAGGAGATTCATATCAAATTAATCCAGTCTGGCTTCTCCAACAAGTGATGATTTCAGAGTTTGAAAATCATTTTTATGTTTAATGCGATGCGATCACCACTGACAGAGGCAGGCTCCTATTCCAAAACTACGGAGTTTAGTTGCGGCAATGAGCGTGAAAAAAAATCTGTCCTTACTTCGAAAGGTCCGTTTACCATTCCTTCACACAAATTTAATATATAGAGTATAGGAAAAGTCCCCAGAACATTGTTTCTGCGATATCTAAAATTTTGAAGCCAACATCAGTACGCTTTATATTAAAGTGGCCAATATTTTACATACAGGGACTAATATTTTACCCTATAAATTACTGGTTCCAACAAGTTTTACCAAGTATCTTATAAATATTTTTTCCATAATCAACCAAACCACGGACTTAATGCTCTGTATGGTAATTTAATTTTCCAGTGTTAATTTTCCTTTGCGGTTTGGTTTTATTTTGCTGCATTATTTTGATGGCAAAATGATTGGAAGCCTGTATGAATATAAAAATTCTGCGTTTTTAATCTATAATTTGCCCTTGAGAATTTGCTTTTTGGCGGATAATGCTTGAATTTCTTGTTGGTGATTGCTGATGTTAACTGATTGCTTCATGTGAACCGAAAAATTAGCTTAAGAGACTCAAAATGGAAATATTTGATCATTTCTAACATGAGCAGGCTCTTTTAGCATGGTCGTTCGTAGGTATAATTTCTCTAAACATGTTAATGCATAAAAATATTCTATCTTCAAGGAAGAAGCCTCTGAAGTGTTTGTCAAATTCTCCAATCAATAAAAATAGATTTGATGGATGTTACAGAAATTTAAAGCTTTCTTCAATCACCATATTCTATTGGTTAAGTTCTTCAGTTCTTTGGATGGACTACAGCTCCATAAAACAGATTGATTAATCAGCAAACACTATTGTTATATAAACAAAACTCATATGAACCTACAAAACTCAGTTCTAGGACTGCTTACACCATAGCAATATCAACTATGGTTCAATGTATGGTCTACCGTAGAGACATAATACTTTTTTAAGGACTTCATCATTGCCTGGATGGTGTGGTAGTGACTCTATAGTGTAGGCAATGATAGCAACTAGTTGTGATTCATTCTCCATTGTTGCAACTATATAAATTTCACCAATTGTATCTAATATACTTCCAGGTGGTACCACCCGGACAACGACTAAAATCAATGACTAAGGTCGGCTAAATATTAAATTCGAATGTTAGCATTATAAATTAAGGCCACATTGAGGTGTCATGCTGATCAATCTGGCTGGGACCCCTTTCAAATAGCCCAATCTCGAATGGAGCCTCTGGATACAAGGTGACCTCTACATTTAGCCATATCCTTGCATTGCAGATTTCCTGCAAGGATGGACATTCTTTTCTCTGCTACTCGTGAGACTTAAATGGAAGTTAAAAATAATAATATAGAGGCCGGCAATCTTAAAATGCCGAAAACTCTAAAAGTAGAGAACCAGGTCTGTAGGCCTTCTACCCAAACGGTAGAATCAAAACCAGGAAGTTCAACAGAAAGCTTCCTGTTCAAACGACAGAGATCGTTGAATGAATCACCAAAGGCTGCTAAAAAGTTAAAGTTACAGGCAACTGCCACTAGGTCTTTTAGTGAGGTTCTCAGGAATCCGCTGGTTGTTGATAAAGTACAGGAATATAGTAGCATCACCCCCACTTATTGGAGGAAGGTGGAAAAGGCTATTGCCCCCTCTTTCCTGAAAATAATGCGGGAAAACCCTGGAGCTGATCCAGAGCTCGGGCATGGATCCCACCTGAGCCAAGTGATCCAAAGACGATCATGGAGCTAATTATGATAGGTAATCCTAAGTTGCCGACTAATAACTGGAAGATAGCCAGGGTGAAGGAGGCTAAAAATGATTGCAGAGCTGGCTAAGTCAGGTGGCTTAGTTAACTATGGCTTCTAAGTCAGAAGCATCAGAATCTGTTGGGGGAACTTCCGCTTTGCATGAACCTCGGTTGATGATGTGTGTTCTTTAGACGAGCGGCCTCCAACTGTAGAAATGAAAGAAGGAAAGTAGTCAAATCTGATTAACGAGCTATCCGGATCTATGGTTGAACTCTGCAATCTTTCGACGACCTCGGATTCAGATCCGATATTACTGTGGTATCGATTGATCTTTTTATATATTAGTGGTGCACTCAGAACCACTTCAACTCAGGCATTAGAGATTCCCCTTCATCTAGTCTCTCTTGGTATTTTAGCTAAGCAAGTGACTGCGTTCTAGCTATTAGGTTTAAATTAGTTTCCCTATGAACCTGTAGTAATACGGGACACTCATCTATTCTAATGAATAATATTATCCCAAAATCCATTGATAATACCACCCCGTATCATACTTCGAAGTTAAATTTTTGACTGTTATTCCCTCCAGAGAGGACTGGGTGGACAAAGCAGTTCCGAATCGCGGCAAGTTTAACTTCTTTACGAATGTATCGAGAATTAACAGCAGCCTTAGATATGTGGTGTTCTGCAAGGAACTAAATTTCCACCTCTCTTTTCGCCTCCCTGATCACTCTAGTGTTTTTCAGGCGGAGCTCATCGCAATCAAAGAGGCCATACATTTGATAAAGTATAATGTAATATCTGCTAGGCATATTGGCATTTTTACGGACAGTCAGGCTGCCATTAAAGTTCCAAAGTCAGGCTTTATCACGTCGAAAGTAGTCCAGAACTGTCTCTCATGTCTTAATGAGATGGCAGAACCGTTCAACATTCAGCTTACATGAATTTCTCGGCAAATTTGGCTTACACTATAGATTTAATTAAGTCTAACCAACTAATATCCATGCAATGGTGCAAAATTAGTGTAATCCTGGGTGTCATTACTGGAAACTGTCTCATTGATAAGCATGCGAGGAGACTGGGTGTTCTCTTGCATGATTACTGTAGAAGTTGTATGGGTGATGAGAAGGAGGAACCAATACTACATCTGCTCTGCACCTGTCCGCTGGCTCGATGCAGGCTAACATTTTTGTGAGCTCGCCTTCTTTGTGATCTGTCAGACCTCAGTAGGGTGAGTGTCAGAGGATATCAACCGCTTCGTTAAAAGCTCGAATTTGTTCCATTAGGTAGTGAGTGGAGAATATATTTGTTGTGGTAAGGCTACGGACTCATTGTGTCTATGCCACATATTTTAGGACCGCCACTTTGACGTAACATCATTGCCAGAACGCTGGAATCAAATTATTCAATACTCGAGTATAATGCTTTCCCATATAGTCTAAATGTTTATTTCAACATACAAACAAAAAATATTTTCCTATTTACCATCTTTCAAAATGGAATTAAAATAAATCTTTCATCTTATCTTCACGACAACGATGACGACGACGATCATGATGGAAAATTATAAAAAAAAATCGTACGGAAACAACAACAGTAAAAAAAAAAATTCTTAAATTAAATTAAAAATCCATAAGAATTTTTCATTACAAAAATATTTTTTTGCTCGCATGTAACAAGAACAAATAAGAAAATTTCATTATTAAATATTTTAATTTGTATGTAAATTAAGATAAATTAAAAGAAAATAAAAAAAAGTTGGAAAAACAAAATTTTCCTTTTTTTTTTTTCATTTAACATTTATTTGATACTGGTATGCGTGGTTTTAACTAAATTACTATCGTTATAAAGTTGAATGACAAACCACGCACCCACCTACACGTCTCGTGTTTACCGTTTTTTATTTTGTAAATTCGATTGAATACCTTCGAAAATATTCAAAATATGTTCACTACCACTAAGGTATATCTGACAAGCATCAGCGTACATGTGGTATTTTGAACATTTGAATGATATTGGCACCCCTCCGTGCATATCGCGTTTATTTTCATGAGCAAATGACATCCTAAGAATGCCAACAGAAAGTCCTTTTTCTTCTGGGAATAGTGTTTTAGAAGTTCTTTGGATCCTAAATTTATAATTTTAAAATGAATCATGCGGGTCTGTTTTGTTGTAAAGTCGCAACTATGCCCTTGCAACATAATTTCACCTTTCGACAACGTATCACACTTGAATCAGCCATGAGGGAAATCCCTTGTTCAGAAAAATCGACAAACTTCATTAGACAGGTTTTTTTTGTTTATGTAAATCTGTCATTTGTTCTTGAATGTAATGAAGTAATTTGCAATTTATTACAAATTACTGCCATCTATGGTTAAGTTATTTAATAATTTATAAGTACCACCCAGTTTTTGGTGATTAATTTTGTGTCAAATATTTTGGTATAAAGGAAAAGGAAAAGGGTCAATTTGTTTTTGAGAAGACGACATACCACAAGTTACATGGAGAGTGGTAGTGGATAAATAAAAGGAAGTAATTTACTTGTTACCTTTTAATAATTGTTGTAAACCCAGAAGGAAATACAAATAATAACCGGGAATTCATAACCCTAGAAAAACATTTTTAGAAGATACAGTCCATCTTGAAACACTGAAGGATGCTTATCTCTTTCCATTCTACGATGGATTCCTGGGGCATCTCGATAAGATAAGATTTATTCCAAGTCCTGACTTGAATGATTCACCTTCTGGCAAGTTCCATTAGATAAAAAATCCAGCGATAAGACTGGCGTCACTGGCGTTCCCAGACGGCAATTTATCAAAATCCCTTTTGGGTTTTGCAATGCACCGTGAACGATGTGTCGTCTGATAATAATCGTAATTCTGAATGAGCTTCAGCACCATCTTCGTTTATCTGGATGATTTTCTAATTACGTCAAAAATATTTGAGGAGCACAAAAAATTACCAACTAGGGTATCAGGATTATTAGATCGAGGTAATTTGACTATACATATCGTAAAAGGTAAGTTTGTGTGGCGGGCTATTTGGTTTTTGGGATATATTGGAGGAAACAGTATCGTTAAAGTTGATTCCGATAATATCATGGCCATTATATGTAAAACAACTTCACAGATGTAAAGGGATATAGTAAAATTAATTAGTTTACTGAAAAAAAAAATCGATCGGGGTCTGGCAGCTGAGGAACCATTGGAGAACTTAAAAAACGCTCTACTTATGTCCACTGTTTTGTGCAGTGCGAATTATAATCGGCCTTTCTGTATCCAATGCAACTCATCTACCACTCGAATAGGTGGTGTTTTGTTGCAGAACACGGTTGATGACGAGATGGAACTTGAGTGTTTTGCTGCTGTTACGTCCGCTACAAAATTCTTTCAGTACGTGGAGGGTTATAGCCTGAAGTAGTTAATGGTTTCAACTGAATTATCTGAAAAGATTGCTCATTGGAATTGAAGATTCAACGCGATGAAAAATTATTACAAGACCGCAGTCTTTGCCAGATAAATTAAACGCTTACACGCCGAGATGTCCCGAAGTCGAGAGAAGGGATGGTCTTGGGTCTGCAAAGTGAGGGGATCCTTTCAGAGTCATGTTGCTCACGAATTCTAAATATGTACAACTTTGGTTACCATGCATACAAAAAGTGTCAAATAGGGCTTGATAATTTTGACTCTTTGCAATCTGGATGCTTTTATGAATAGAGACACCGCATAATTCACTCTATAGTGGTAACTGAATTTGGAAATTGAACCAGATATTGTTGTGGTAATTCGTGTTGTACACACTTGTCGCAGCTTAAAATACGCAGCAGTAATTTTACGCAGCATTTGGGAATACAACTCGTGTATGACAGTCTGCTGAATTGTGGTTGATAAGACATGACTCTGTTGGCTACAATTATTGTAATGCAGTATAAGAGATAGGCAGTTTACTACATACGTCTGCTACCTTCTCGAGCACGAAAAATAATAAAACGGCTTATACAGACCATTTTTGACCCGTACCGAATCAACGAACTGGTTCCATTGGGTTCGATCCCAAACTGGGTTTTCGTATTGTTTTAGATAATCCGAAGCCAAGCTATAGACAAGCTATTTTCAAGCTCGAAGAACTATCGTTACCGACACCGCATTTGGAATAGTGTTGAGTACAACTATTCGCAAATTTACCGAAATCGGTAATAGAGTCAACAGATTTGCAAATAACTAGCATACATGCATTGACAGACTTTGAAATTGTTTTGATTTAGTTGATCACGTGATTAGATCACGAGTGACGAGTTTTGTGGTGGATGCTGGAAAAATTAAGTGTGACAATGTCCTGGAAGAACTGTTAAAAAATAAATCATCATTTACACGAATTAGTGGAATTTTGTCGTCGTGTGAAAGTTGATAAAAAATAGAATTTTTTATTAACTTTCACACGACGTTAATAATAAATAGTTCCGGGAAGATTTAACATTTTTGAATAAGAGCCCAGCAAGTTTCTATAAGTGGACGAGTTCAGAACCCTAAAATTCCATAAAAAGCCTAATCGTTTTCTCTTGCAAAAACAAAAAGGATTTTGATGTTTGGTTAAAAATGGGATTACACTGTTTTCTAGTCTTCCTGCGACGTGCTAAATGGGTGAAGTGACTTAAGATTGCTTTTTTTCAAAGTGACCTCTCGCTTTCAGTGACTCGATTTCACTCTTTGATATTGCCTACGATTAGCTTGGGTATGTCCGTTTTGTCTCCAATAGTGATGCTTCACTCGATGACCATTTTCAAAGGATAAAGCCGCGATTCTTTAGTAAACAAGCTTCCTGTAATCTGTTTACCCCTGTCATCAGATCATCCACGTATAAGATGTTGCTTTGGATTTCTTTGGACAACACAGGTGATGAACTTTAATTTTACGTTAAAATTGGTTTTAAAGTGCTGGTTGCTAGAAATGGGGCTGATGTTAAACCATAGGTAAACATTTGTAGCCCATAAGAGCTTGGCGCAGACATGAACCTGTGATAGAGTTTCATGGATTCGGGTTCACGGATGAATCGACGTTCCATGTTGCGGAGCCTTTATATAGCGTTGATCATTGGGTCTCTTAGACAATCAGGTGATCTTTTAAACGGTAAACTTACTATAAATCGACCTTCTTTTGTTAGTTGCATTGTTTATATGAATTTCCGTTCACACTGTTTCTCTTTCTGTGATAGCAATTAATTTTGGTCAACTTCCAGCGGTTCGAAAAAGTGGTCTGCTCTGACTAATTTATCAATGTTGTTGAACCGGTGAAAATTGGGAATTCCTTTTGTAGGTCCTACTTTGGACCATTTTTTTTTTGGTTTATACTTCACTAAATTGTCACTAAAACTGACCAAGTAGATCATTTATTTGTCCTAATTACTTATCTGAGTTCTGCATTGCTTGAGTCTTTCTTGATTTGTGTAGTGAATAGTTTACTCAATTCCGAAGAGGTCACCACAAATCTTTTCATTGTCATAACAAATTTAAACCAACCAAACGCTTGTTTCGATTTGAAAAACGTAACCTTGACTTTAAAAACATAATATCACCGCTGACCTATAAACATAAAAGACTTAAATTTGCATACCTTTTAAAACTTTTCAATCTAAATTTTTCATCCTTAATTATTCTGTTTTTGTTTTTTTAATTAAACTTGGTAGTAAATGCTTTTTATACAACACAAGTATAAGTTACCTTGGTGATTTTTATTTATTTGTATTATTTCAATTGTTTTGAAGAAGCTTTAGAATTGTATATCTTTTATTATGCCCCCCGACTAAGGAAAAATGAAAAAAAAATTTCCATACCAAATTTTTATTTTTATTTTTTGTTGATTTAAGTTTTCAAACGAATGAAAAATGTAACGAGAGGCAAGTTAGAGGCAACATTTAAATTGAGTTTTGGGCTTTGTTCGTATATATTGTTACATTTCTAGGTGCTAAACAAATGGGAGCAAGTAAAAATTATAATGCTTTTTTTGCCTTTGGATACCGCAAACAGGTAATGTGAACTTTATCACGATTTTTTAAACACTTGTTTCGACTGACCAATAATTTGTATGGTCACAACAGCTATCTCGATAAACCCTTAATGGATCAACTAGGCTCCGAGCTCTTGATATTTGGAGGGGTTACTTTGTGCAGCTATCTTTTCCACCTTATCGATTGCTTTGCGATGTCCGAGTATATCTGGTAAATGTGTGCGTTTATGTAAAATGACAGTAACGAAGCCACAATATTCTGTCAAAGTTAAGAACAAGCTTTCAGGAATTTTTACAGATAACTCTGGTATACGGCATTTTTACTTTACACCATTTTCTGTGAAATAATTAGATATGGGTTTCAATATCGTACACACACAACTTTCATTGTGCTAAACGAATTTCATTATCGCGGTCTAGTCGATTGCACAAAATGCAAGAGAACAACAAAAGCAAAACCATTGTACTGGAAAAAATAGTAGCACAGTATCTTCAAACCGAAAACCAATTTCAACACAAACAAAGTGACAGTGAATTTTTCTGTTTTTGTTTGTTTTCTTTTAATCTATTTTCCCATTTTCCGTATTATTGTATGAACGAGTACCAACCGTGTCTCGTTCTGTGGTTTAAATTGATTTCAGGTTGGTTTTGTTTTAATTAAATGCAAAAATGTTATGAATTAACCAATAAACAAAGACATTATTGTAATATCGAGAGAAACATTAGGGAAACTGTGTTAACTATCAAAACCATTTGTTTCCATTCGCTGTGTTTCATAATAAGGTTATGCTCGATTACGGTCACTTGAGCAAAAAAAAATTATACGAGTTAAAATGTTAGCATGGGTGTAAGTCATATAGATCATATTTTCCGAAAGAGGCGCCACGACCACAGTATTTAGTATGCCATGTTATGCGCAAGAGGCAGCATGATCAAAGTATGTAGTATGCTATTTTCCAAAAGAAAAATTTTCCTGCACGATAAAAGGATATAGTCCCAATCATTGTCAGGAGATTTTTGTTTATATTGTTCTTAAAAACATTTCGTATCAAATGGAAAACATAAAATATTACAACAATAATTACCAAATAGCTCAAAATAAGAAAAAAATATACTGAACCTACCAAAAAAAAATTTAATATTTTAAAGCAACAGATTCTTTGAATAAAATGATAGTTGGCCATGAGTTTTTAATTTGTTGTTGTTCGCATAATTCCAACAGGAATGAATATCGTATTCGCACACGATAATCACAAATATATTGTTTATATTTTAGACATTTTGACTGACATCTAGCGGCATAATCAATGCACTAGGGCATATGTGTTAAACATACCACTTTTCATAAGATGGCAGCATTTTCGTTTGTAGTATAATCTTGACAGTCCGACATGATCTATTGAATACAAGAAATTCTTAAAGTACTAAAGTTTTAACAATGATTGAGTTATAAAATGTCAACAAGGTAAACATTACAAAATGGTAGGTATGTTAATATGTAAAATAGTTTAGGTGAATTAAATAGTTTTAGGTGAACTAAATAGTTTTAGTTGTAGGTAGATTTTCATCCTCGATAAGCATGATATTTCCTGATTTTAAATTATCGTGTTGCTTTCTCCACTTAATTCTCTGTTGGAAACTTTTTCCGACCGTGTCTAGCAGTTATCTGGGATTTCCGAATCATCCACCCTGGGATTGTTAGCAGCGGAAGTACAAAGACGTCACTGACTTTAGTTACTGGAGTGAGTGGTCCCGAGTTGAGAATGTCCTCGATTTACCACGGCACTGTCCACCAAAGTGAGGAGACGCAGGATGATTAAACTTCCAAATAATTCCCCGTTCTGTGGTAAGATTCAGCACCATACTGTCGACCGTGTTTGCGTAAATATGACGTTGAATTTATTGAGCTTACGTTTTGCTCCTACAAAATTGGATCCATTGTCACAGGGTATGATACTGGGTAGTTTTCTCCTACTAATAAATCGTTTGAGTGTTGCTAGAAAAGCATCTGTGGTTAAATTTCCAGTCAGATTTAAGTGGATTGTTTTAATTTACATGCAAATGTATACGACAATAAAGACTTTGACAAATTTTACTCTTCTACCGGTTTCGGTTGCAATTTCGATCGGCCCAGCTATATCTAATCCAGTGTGCGTGAAAGGTTTTGTTGGTGTCATCCTTTCGACCAGTCAATTTCCCATGACCTGAGCGAATTTATGAAGCGAAA
Organism: Tipula confusa; assembly: GCA_963556175.1. NCBI lineage: Eukaryota > Metazoa > Arthropoda > Insecta > Diptera > Tipulidae > Tipula > Tipula confusa. The sequence goes on from OY744477.1 coordinate 71,934,482, forward strand.
ACCCGCAGTTTGAAGAACCTTTGTAGTTCGTTCGCTAGTGTAATTGCTGAAAGAATGACGTCGCTTCCGGTGAACAGATAGTCTAAATAAAAGGCATTAAGAATTGCTTTTAATGCTAGAGAAAATCCGGTATGAGATTTCTAGTGGCTATGTATATGGAGCGGCAGATGTTCCATACGTCACAGTCAGCAATCGGAAATGTTTGAGATGATCCGTTGAGTTGCCTCGCCATACAATATGATGGTAGTTGCAGTCTCAGTTATCAACACGAATCTAACATTGGCATTTTTGAAATCTATCTGCCTTTGCAATCTTGATTCAATTGATTTGAATCTGGATGTGGCCTGTTGTAGTGAACTTCTTAATATTGTAAAATATTTAGCGAGCGGCAATCTCACAATAAATTGGCCTACATGAATTGCCACCCGAAATCCACACCATTATCGTATTTTGTACAATGAGACCGTTGGGTCCTTCTATTTGTTCTTGTTGAAGAATTGGCTTGCCCTTAGAAGAATGTCAATGTTGTGGTATTGTTTTTCCAGAGGATCGGCAAATTGTAGCGATTGTAGGTCATTCCAAGCGTGCAATTTATAAACACTGCAGTGTTTATTGTTGAAGGGGAGATTTGATTTGTATTTGTACTTTCCAAATAGTGTGGGTTCTCATTAACTGTATTTGAATGAGCCTCTTGTGTTTAACAAAGTGAGGTATGATGTTTACTCTAGCAAATAAAACAGCATCGTTTTGTGGGGCATTTATTGGGTATATGGCCTTTGGATAAAGTCCTTAGCTAGGTTTTATTTTACTAAATACTGAAACAGGATTATTTTTTTATACCAACATTTATTTGTATAACTGCGTGCGTTAAAAAAATCAATGCGATGATTTTCGGTGAGAGCGGGTGTCTATAACATGATGTATTACGGTTAAAGTCGGTTATGTTACAGTACAAGACACTAAAGAAACATTTGTCGCGTTAAAAAGTGTTTAAAACTATGTGGTGCTCCTACTCCTGTAAACTCTTTAGATTATCGATTTCATACCGTTCACCACAAACTCGATAAAAAATATGAGAAGCGAGGTCCCAATAACCAAACCATAAGCCACCATAATCAATTCAACATGTTCAAAATATACTGTAGTGTCCGGTTCGATAAGCCGATTCCGCAACATAAATTGTGTCTCATCATAGTCACGATAAAGTTTATAAGTATAGTCCATAACACCGATTGATCGCATTTTAGTAACACTCACTCGCAACTGTCTCGAATGCCGAAATGCATGCTTTAATAAATTCGTTCGATAGTAGATGTTATACTTTTGCGGCAATTGGATTAATTCACATTTAAGCATTGCCAACATTTTCGAATTGATCACAATATTTTGGTAGATAAAAGCATGATTTCGTAAACAGAATCGTTCGGTACTGTCACATTCAGAATGCCCACTATAATTATAATTACGAACTAGCCAATAAAATATAAAACTTTTTGATCGAGCACACGTTTTATAATTATGCTGGCCATAAATAAGTGAATCCAAATTATGAAATGGAAGATGTGTTTCACGAGTGGTTAATTCGGTTAGTAGAAAGGTTCCAAACGCCGTTAAAATCAGTATAGTAAATATCGATATGGTGAGTTGCGCTATTTTAAAGGATACACATAACAAAGCACTATTATGGTGTGACGATGATGTCACACCCAACATCAGTAATATAATTTCGAATAAATCAATATCGATTTTTTTCACTATGCATTTAAATGCCAACAAAAATATCACAACAGCAAGTATCGTCAACAATATTGCCAACCAAATTTGTGGCGAAAATACTTTCACAAAATAAATTGGTGATACGATGGGATCGGGTTGTTGCACTAAAATCTGAAACCATTGGTTAGTTGATGGCGGAAACATATTGTACTGTGATGAAATTTCTGGACGAATTTTACCATCTACTCGTTCGTAGTGTATATTCAAATTCATTTGACGGTAGTCGGGTAAATTTATAAACTCTAAATTAAATTTTTTGTCTTTGCTAACGTACTTCCATACTTCGAATTCGTATTCGTGTGGGTTATTCTCGTACTAAAATATAAATGTGACATTAGTTTATTGTGTGCATGAAGAAAGTTAACTCACCGCTATTGTAATATTCTTGCCCGTAATTGATTCTTCGCCATGGTACTCATAAAAATCCTCGTTCAACGATAAAATATTATTTAGAACTTCGACAAACATGTAAACACTTTTGAAACGGTATTCAAAATTATCTGGACGATGGGCAATGTAATGCCGAAGTTTTTGATTTTTTTCATAGTAAAACATGCTTGTGTGTGACTGTAATCTCTGCGGAATATTTTAAAATGGATTAAAATTGGTCTGTTGCATTCTGACATGCTATTTATGTGGATTGCATGACAAATTATATTAGTTTATTAAATGTGCATTTTACTTAGCTAATATTATGATGAATATTTAAATAGTACATGCATTCAATGCACTTACACAAAACTATTAACTTTTAAACGCATTTATTAAAGGTGGTGACTTTCATTGTTTGGAGCGGGGTGCTACAATGTATTTTGTTTGTGTCTTTTATCTTTGATTTTAAGAGCTATAAATTCTATTTGGCACAGTTTATGTACTCAACAAAACTTATTCTTAGGGGTGGACGTCTTTGTCATAAAACGGTTTATTCAATTGATTTATAATGTTAAATCACATTTTTTAAATTTAATTTATATTAATTTTAAAGTTTTGTGTCAAATAACGTGTATATAAATTAGATTTTTATGCGATTATATGACGTCTTTTTGACATATTACATACTTAAGATATTACATCTTTTTAATTTAAAAAGCTTTTTAATTTAAAAAGCAAAGCTAAGAAGGGCGTAGCAAAAAAGATTTGTGCAAAAGAAAGGGCCACTTACATACTGAGCCACTCGACAAAGATATAGTAAATTTATGCAGTAGAATTTAACCAAATCAATTCATCTTAATTCACTTGCAAAAATATTATTTTACGTCCCAGCCATCTTATTTTGCAAATTTATTCCGAATTGTAATTTGGTCAAGATAAGCTGCTATTTGATTTCCTCGGTTCTAAACATTGCTCTTAATTGTTGGTTACTTTCTTTTTTCCATTACAGTATGATCGTAAATAGTCATATGCTTCTATTTAATCTTTAGTTTTTTTTGCTGTCTTCTACTACCGCCAAACAAAATACAAAAAGGAAAATCTTAAAAAAAATCCCCATAATAATGGTTGTTTAGTATTTTTACACGAAAATTGTATCCAAATTAAAAATACAAAAAGATAACAGCTAAATTGTCTGAACTAATCCACTAAAATTTATTTATGGCTGAATTTATAAAGTACGAAGGATTTTCCACTTCTATCTAAAATACAAAGTCACCACCACCAACATATTTTTTTTACCATACTTTAATTTGTTTTGTACTTATTTTTGGAATGACTTCAAATACAGTCTGCACCGCAGAGCCGTTACTATATGTTATATAAAACTTATTCGAGTAATGCTTTCGAACGTATTTTATTTGCTGACTGTTTGGCGAATATAGAATGAATAAAAATGGATAACCGGAAAAGCTCATTTTTGGCAAGTAAACATCTAAGATGTAATAATTTTCCCGATAAACGGGATTAGTGGAAATTTGGTAGAAAAAAAAACAGAAATTTTTTTATAGACATAAAATTAATAAATAAGTTTAGTTGTAATTATCATCCTTTAGGATTAAAAAGTTAAATACTCGAAAATGTTAGAAAAATATTTGGACGTATGGGAAAATCATGATCTATTGCCCCCCACATAAAATAATGTATCTTACTTAGGTGCTTAAATTTTATCACCTACACATTTTACGTTCCATTAAAGTGTTGTACTAAAGACACACATGCTACTAATAAAAATCAAATAAAACCCAGCCATACGAACCACCCAAATAACATCGGATCATAGAATAAATAAAAGGAAACAAATGGCCATTGTATGTGTGTGTGTGTGTACTAATGTAGAACATGAGGGCGGTTTTAATTATTTTATTTGAAAAATGAAATAATAAAAAGGAAACTCTAGGCCTTTTTTTTTTATTTTTGTTGTCTATTTATTTATTAAAGTCGACCCTTAAAATAATTGTCTTTTACTATACTGTTCGAGGGATGGACAAGGAAATGTATAAGGATTTAATTCTTTATGTGTTCTTTATATTAATTTTAATTGAAATGAAATCTATTTTCAAATTTAATTTGTTTATTTCGGAAATTTAGAGATTAGTTAAAATGTGGGGGGCATGTTTTGATTTATGACTGAATGATATTTTTGTGAAGGTTTTGGTTTACTCACAATATTGAGTTCGTACAAATAGGACGATCCGAAGTCAAACCATATAATTTTCGGAATAGTCGACTCTTAGCTGTAAATAACTGCTGAAAATATTACATCAAGGATCAATCAAAGTTTATCCACGATGCTTTAACCATTGTCTGTTTACTCCTTATATTTTAAAATATTTATTACCAAAAAATAATGGAGATTAGAAAAAATCGGCTGTTTAAATCTTAAGCAAACTTCTACATTTTTTAAGCCTTAGCCTATAATTTAGATTATACTTATTAAAACCTACACATACCGAGCAATTGGTGCAGTGGTTAAAGCTGCGGTGTTTGGGACGGGAGGGACTGGGTTCGAATCCTAACGGGGTAGGGTTGCAAAAGGGATTTTTCATCACCTAATTACGATCGGTGATGACGATGAACACAACTATGACCTCCTGTTGGAGTGCAGAATCCATGGGCCGAACCATCGTCCATGTCAGTACAGGCTGGCTGGAGCAATGCAATGTCCAAATGGATTTAAAATTCGAACCTGTATTTGTGAGTGCTCGATTTGGCTGGTGACGATGTAAGGTAGGACGTTAAAAATTAACCGCGAAAGAGTTGGGAGAGCTTCGGCCCCAGAAAAGATTGCATTAAACTATTTTTATACTGATAACCAGAGCTTTTGAATAATGATTCATTCATTATAATCGGGTCACTATTACGTTTTGAATTGTAGATTATGGCGGTTGTGTAGTCTTTGCAGCGAATAATTCTAAAATGGTAGCTAGATTTTAGCTGTTGCATAAATATTTACAGGTAGTAATATAGATATCCAGTTGATATATAGTTTTGTTCAACTAATCTCCTATAGTAATTTCAATTGGTTCACTTAATTGTTTGTTAGACGTTTCGAAATTGCTGACTTAGAGACGTTAGCACTTAAGGTAACCACTCTTGGTAAAAGGTCAGATAGCATATCATAACAGTCGGTGTTATTAGCATAAGTACGTGCAATGCATTACAATACATTTTTTGCCTTTTAGTGCTGTTTGCCTTGATCCCAAATGGGTAGGTTTGAGGTTGTCATTACTCCCAGCTAGAAGTAATTCTTACTTATTAATTTTAAACGTCCCTGTAATTAACTTCTGTTCTTATATCTAGTTTACGCGATGAATGTAGTTTCATCATTCGTTGTTTAGGATTAATCCGCCATTCCAATTATTGATAAACTGGGCAACATTTATACTTTTTTGTAGGATATCCATCACAGTAGCTGCAATTTTTCATTGAAGTTTTAATTTATTTTGTTGCCGTCTTGGGAATTGTGAAGTTCATCAATTGTAAAATAAATAAACACGACTTTTATTGTAACCAAACTTTTGATTTATTGATCGGAGACAATTTCCCGTCAGTTTTCAAAGGAATATTTGTGAAAACCACCATCCAATAGTACTGAAAAAAATTGTTTGACGGACCGTTGGTGGTAGCAAACCAAGTCATCAGGGTATTACTTCATATATGAAACATGTATGTCTTCTTCAATCAAAGGAGATATTCACATTTTTTTGGAGAAAACTTTAGGAGCTAGGATATTCTATTGTGCTATGCCCCGTTAACATCAAAGCAAATGGTGCACTAAATAGTGAAGCCTTTTATCTAACTTCTCTTCGATGTTTGAACGAAACTGAAAATTTTCTTCGATCCATCGAATTTTTCTTTCCAATTAGTTTTCGCATCTGCTTTTTGAATCTACTTTTTGAATCTGCGAACAAGTAAGATTTGCTTTTATTTGATCAGCGTGAAATACCGCGTTCCCGTTCTTCTATCGAATACGATGTTCCAGAGGTGCAAGTAGTCCTGTCAAAATACTGTATAGCACGAAAACTGCATACGATCGCAACAGGTATATAAAAATATTATTATATTATTATATTATTATATTATTATATTATTATATTATTATATTATTATATTATTATATTATTATATTATTATATTATTATATTATTATATTATTATATTATTATATTATTATATTATTATATTATTATATTATTATATTATTATATTATTATATTATTATATTATTATATTATTATATTATTATATTATTATATTATTATATTATTATATTATTATATTATTATATTATTATATTATTATATTATTATATTATTATATTATTATATTATTATATTATTATATTATTATATTATTATATTATTATATTATTATATTATTATATTATTATATTATTATATTATTATATTATTATATTATTATATTATTATATTATTATATTATTATATTATTATATTATTATATTATTATATTATTATATTATTATATTATTATATTATTATATTATTATATTATTATATTATTATATTATTATATTATTATATTATTATATTATTATATTATTATATTATTATATTATTATATTATTATATTATTATATTATTATATTATTATATTATTATATTATTATATTATTATATTATTATATTATTATATTATTATATTATTATATTATTATATTATTATATTATTATATTATTATATTATTATATTATTATATTATTATATTATTATATTATTATATTATTATATTATTATATTATTATATTATTATATTATTATATTATTATATTATTATATTATTATATTATTATATTATTATATTATTATATTATTATATTATTATATTATTATATTATTATATTATTATATTATTATATTATTATATTATTATATTATTATATTATTATATTATTATATTATTATATTATTATATTATTATATTATTATATTATTATATTATTATATTATTATATTATTATATTATTATATTATTATATTATTATATTATTATATTATTATATTATTATATTATTATATTATTATATTATTATATTATTATATTATTATATTATTATATTATTATATTATTATATTATTATATTATTATATTATTATATTATTATATTATTATATTATTATATTATTATATTATTATATTATTATATTATTATATTATTATATTATTATATTATTATATTATTATATTATTATATTATTATATTATTATATTATTATATTATTATATTATTATATTATTATATTATTATATTATTATATTATTATATTATTATATTATTATATTATTATATTATTATATTATTATATTATTATATTATTATATTATTATATTATTATATTATTATATTATTATATTATTATATTATTATATTATTATATTATTATATTATTATATTATTATATTATTATATTATTATATTATTATATTATTATATTATTATATTATTATATTATTATATTATTATATTATTATATTATTATATTATTATATTATTATATTATTATATTATTATATTATTATATTATTATATTATTATATTATTATATTATTATATTATTATATTATTATATTATTATATTATTATATTATTATATTATTATATTATTATATTATTATATTATTATATTATTATATTATTATATTATTATATTATTATATTATTATATTATTATATTATTATATTATTATATTATTATATTATTATATTATTATATTATTATATTATTATATTATTATATTATTATATTATTATATTATTATATTATTATATTATTATATTATTATATTATTATATTATTATATTATTATATTATTATATTATTATATTATTATATTATTATATTATTATATTATTATATTATTATATTATTATATTATTATATTATTATATTATTATATTATTATATTATTATATTATTATATTATTATATTATTATATTATTATATTATTATATTATTATATTATTATATTATTATATTATTATATTATTATATTATTATATTATTATATTATTATATTATTATATTATTATATTATTATATTATTATATTATTATATTATTATATTATTATATTATTATATTATTATATTATTATATTATTATATTATTATATTATTATATTATTATATTATTATATTATTATATTATTATATTATTATATTATTATATTATTATATTATTATATTATTATATTATTATATTATTATATTATTATATTATTATATTATTATATTATTATATTATTATATTATTATATTATTATATTATTATATTATTATATTATTATATTATTATATTATTATATTATTATATTATTATATTATTATATTATTATATTATTATATTATTATATTATTATATTATTATATTATTATATTATTATATTATTATATTATTATATTATTATATTATTATATTATTATATTATTATATTATTATATTATTATATTATTATATTATTATATTATTATATTATTATATTATTATATTATTATATTATTATATTATTATATTATTATATTATTATATTATTATATTATTATATTATTATATTATTATATTATTATATTATTATATTATTATATTATTATATTATTATATTATTATATTATTATATTATTATATTATTATATTATTATATTATTATATTATTATATTATTATATTATTATATTATTATATTATTATATTATTATATTATTATATTATTATATTATTATATTATTATATTATTATATTATTATATTATTATATTATTATATTATTATATTATTATATTATTATATTATTATATTATTATATTATTATATTATTATATTATTATATTATTATATTATTATATTATTATATTATTATATTATTATATTATTATATTATTATATTATTATATTATTATATTATTATATTATTATATTATTATATTATTATATTATTATATTATTATATTATTATATTATTATATTATTATATTATTATATTATTATATTATTATATTATTATATTATTATATTATTATATTATTATATTATTATATTATTATATTATTATATTATTATATTATTATATTATTATATTATTATATTATTATATTATTATATTATTATATTATTATATTATTATATTATTATATTATTATATTATTATATTATTATATTATTATATTATTATATTATTATATTATTATATTATTATATTATTATATTATTATATTATTATATTATTATATTATTATATTATTATATTATTATATTATTATATTATTATATTATTATATTATTATATTATTATATTATTATATTATTATATTATTATATTATTATATTATTATATTATTATATTATTATATTATTATATTATTATATTATTATATTATTATATTATTATATTATTATATTATTATATTATTATATTATTATATTATTATATTATTATATTATTATATTATTATATTATTATATTATTATATTATTATATTATTATATTATTATATTATTATATTATTATATTATTATATTATTATATTATTATATTATTATATTATTATATTATTATATTATTATATTATTATATTATTATATTATTATATTATTATATTATTATATTATTATATTATTATATTATTATATTATTATATTATTATATTATTATATTATTATATTATTATATTATTATATTATTATATTATTATATTATTATATTATTATATTATTATATTATTATATTATTATATTATTATATTATTATATTATTATATTATTATATTATTATATTATTATATTATTATATTATTATATTATTATATTATTATATTATTATATTATTATATTATTATATTATTATATTATTATATTATTATATTATTATATTATTATATTATTATATTATTATATTATTATATTATTATATTATTATATTATTATATTATTATATTATTATATTATTATATTATTATATTATTATATTATTATATTATTATATTATTATATTATTATATTATTATATTATTATATTATTATATTATTATATTATTATATTATTATATTATTATATTATTATATTATTATATTATTATATTATTATATTATTATATTATTATATTATTATATTATTATATTATTATATTATTATATTATTATATTATTATATTATTATATTATTATATTATTATATTATTATATTATTATATTATTATATTATTATATTATTATATTATTATATTATTATATTATTATATTATTATATTATTATATTATTATATTATTATATTATTATATTATTATATTATTATATTATTATATTATTATATTATTATATTATTATATTATTATATTATTATATTATTATATTATTATATTATTATATTATTATATTATTATATTATTATATTATTATATTATTATATTATTATATTATTATATTATTATATTATTATATTATTATATTATTATATTATTATATTATTATATTATTATATTATTATATTATTATATTATTATATTATTATATTATTATATTATTATATTATTATATTATTATATTATTATATTATTATATTATTATATTATTATATTATTATATTATTATATTATTATATTATTATATTATTATATTATTATATTATTATATTATTATATTATTATATTATTATATTATTATATTATTATATTATTATATTATTATATTATTATATTATTATATTATTATATTATTATATTATTATATTATTATATTATTATATTATTATATTATTATATTATTATATTATTATATTATTATATTATTATATTATTATATTATTATATTATTATATTATTATATTATTATATTATTATATTATTATATTATTATATTATTATATTATTATATTATTATATTATTATATTATTATATTATTATATTATTATATTATTATATTATTATATTATTATATTATTATATTATTATATTATTATATTATTATATTATTATATTATTATATTATTATATTATTATATTATTATATTATTATATTATTATATTATTATATTATTATATTATTATATTATTATATTATTATATTATTATATTATTATATTATTATATTATTATATTATTAATATTATTATATTATTATATTATTATATTATTATATTATTATATTATTATATTATTATATTATTATATTATTATATTATTATATTATTATATTATTATATTATTATATTATTATATTATTATATTATTATATTATTATATTATTATATTATTATATTATTATATTATTATATTATTATGTTATTATATTATTATATTATTATATTACTATCCCGTGTGGGATTTGCTAGTTCTCCCATTGAGTGCCTCCCCAGGTAGCAAATAGGGAAAAACTCCAGATATAGCAGGTACCGGGGATATCAAATACTCGGTATGGTCCAAAAACTAGCTATGGAATGATACCAAGAAATTTAAACCAACTATCTATAGACAGTTAGAAGTTGTTTTTTTCGTCAAGGGGTCGGATCCCTAGTCCCGGTGGCAGATCGGGATAAGCAAGTAAGCTACACGTCGTCTTTATCCATCGAGTGCAATGTTCCGAAGGTGGACCACTCGGCCTTCATAGCAGATATGTTAACAAGTGATGATAGAAATTTGGCATTGGGTACTCATGTCAGGAGGAGATTTAACATGGAACACTTAGCCATTATCACAAGTCCAATGAACCTCTCCAAGAAAATAAAGAAGAATACCTTAACAGCTCAGTTAAACACAGCAAAGGAGACGAGACTCACCTCCGAAGAGAAACGAATCCTCGTTGTTATCGACGGATGAAATAATCCTGATGGTTGGAGCAATGAAAATGGCAAATGGAAGGCAAAAAATATTAGCAAGAATGTCAAGGATAGTTTCCTGGTTCTTAAAGCTATCATTATTAGGAGGGTTTTTTGCCAGGACAAATGAAAAAAAAAACGGAAAGGAAAAACGCAAACGATAAAATAATCACCACACCTTCAGGAAGTGGAAGCAAACAGGCCTCTTATACTTCTGCTGAGGCAAAAGTGTTAATAAAAAGAAGGAATTATTTGTGCATTGCTCAGTTGAAGCGAGAATAGCAGAAACAGAAAAACGAAGGTGAAGGTTCGCAAGCATGGACTGTAAGTTTAGTCAAAGAATCGAACACCTAAAAATAAGAGGCGAAGGAAAAAATACCGAAAACTAAGGGTAAAACCGGACGCACTTCTAATTAAAGCAGGAGAAAGTCAGTCTAATGCACAAGTACTAGGTACTATTAGAGAAATTGTTAACTCGGAACCTTTGGATATGAAGATTAAGTCCGTACGTCGCATCAGAATAGGTAATGTTCTTTTAGAACTCGGAGCAAATACGACCAACAAAGCGAGCTTTTGCTAGGCATTGCGATGTGTCCTTGAGGAGACGGCCACGATATGGAACTTGCAACCTAAAACCACACTGCAAATCAAGGATTTAGATTGTCTCTCCTCTGAAGAGGAAGTTGAAGATGCCATCAGACGAGATCTCGTCTTTTAAAGAATTTAAAGACGAGTTGAAGATGCCACTTACGAAACCTAATTCGAAAGAACAACGATTGGCCTTTTTGGAGATTGGCGCTCGTGAAGCATCTGAGCTGCTTAGGGAAGGTCGCATAAAAATAGGCTGACTATATTGCAAAATCCAGCATATGACTGTAGTGGTCAGATATTATGCCTGTTTTGGTTAACGGTCACCATAAGGTGAACTGCAAAGGCCCAATCGGAGTGAATTTTGTCTTCACTGTGGAGAAAGAGGTAATTTAACAAAGAAGTGTAAGGCGGAGGCCTACTTAGTGTTTCCTATGTGCTGAAAATACAATTTGGTCAGAACAAACCAAGCACGCACCAAGATCAGGCGTTTGCCAGATATATAGGCAAGTTCTTGAGTAAGCCAGATATCTAAATATAAGAAGAAGGTTCTTCAGGGAAAACATCATAGAAATAGTTCCGCAGATGTCCTCCTAAACCAGCTTAGAGTGGAGATAGGTGCGGATTTGCTTATCATTAGTGAGCAATTTAGGAATAGAGCGGAAGATAGGAGGAATAGAGTGTTCCAATAATCTAGGAACTGCTGCCGTCTTGGCCCCGCATCCAATCACAACTGAGAGTTATGGAGTCAAAGAAGGATTTGTATGGGTTAAAATTAAGGATATTATATATGTCAGTTTGTCTATTTTATACCGAACGAACCAATGGACGCTTTTCGAGCAAAAATTTACACCTTAGAAGATAAAGCACTGCATTTTGGCGTTGGAGTGGGGAATGAGTTCCACAGAAACAGGGTTGAAACAGGGCTAAGCTATGCGCTGAAGATCTCAACGCAACAATTGATGCAGGCAAAGAATAACCTGAATCCCTGAAGAAATTGTTGGTGCCACAATGAGGCTAGTAAAACTAGCTTGCAATGCATCGGAGCCTAAAAGAAGGGGCATAGAGGGTAGAAAGTCAGCTGTCTATTGGTGAACTGATGAAATAGCAAAACTCAGACAGCGTTGCTTTCAACTAAAACGCACAGCTACTAGATCAAGAAGAAAAGATGCGGACATTGCGGAAATGACTCGTAGTCGACATGGTGAATATGTCTTGGAGTTTTAGTACTTTTACTTTTTCCTAGTAGTATTTTCCCCTTATCGATGTTCCCAAGCGCTCATCTTACTTATCTACTCGATCACTGGAACCTTACGCAATGTGCCATTTGGTTGATCTGGAGTAGACTATCAAATTGCAAACAGAAAGTATTCGTTATTCAAATAGCTTTGACTAGAGCAAAAAACCATAACACATAGCATTATTGTCTGTATTTTTTATTATAAATCATTCTTGTTGCTCATTGAAATACATTAACTACATCATAAAAGTACTGCATTTTAAGCTTTATAGTTCGTTAATATAATATTCATAATATTTTACAATATATTTTTAAGCTTAACATTTTTGGAAAGTTTAATATTCAAACAAGTTATTATTTACTTTTCAAAAAAAAAAAAAAAAAAAAAAAAAAAAAAAAACTTGGCTATTCTAGTTTTATATTTATCAACAACGTATTTTTACGTTTTATAGTAAAACTATACTGTGTTTATATAGTATATACATCTTTACGACAGTATCTTGTTGCATTATTTTTCCAGCTAACTATATACAACTAGTGTTAAAAGAAGAGAAACTAAATATAAAATTACTGAAATTTATCATTGAAATTTAATTCAATTCTGAGTTTTAAAATTAAACTCAGTTTAACAACAACAAAAATAGTCGTTAAATTTAATCATGATTTTTTTTATTGTAATGTGACACATTACAGATTAATTAAAAAACTATACAGTAAAGTGAACTATAACTAGATATGACGGAATTGAATTGAAAAGATACTCATTTATGCCATCGTAATGGAAGTTGGTTCGATTCATTTCGTTGTCGACAATGGCTATGGGGCACTTCTTAAGAAATACCCTCTTTAACAGCCAAACCAAATTATAATTTTCCTGTAATACATTTCGTAGTTCATTATATCGTCATTAAAAGTCATTTGTCAGTGTCTAGATCACGTAGACTCGATTCAGTGCGATATAAAGCTGCTATGAGTTAAGAATTTGCCAACCTTCGGCCTCTTCTGTTTCGTGTCCCCTCCTTATGGTTAGGATGAAAGACCAAGTTCGGCATCGTTGTTGGTATTATAGTTGACTTAATGTGGTTACGATACTGGATCGGTATCCAATCCCACACATTCAGAATTGATTTACCATGAATCTTCATGGTAAGATGATATTTTCTAAAATCAATATTGTCAGGGCTTATCATTTGATTCCGGTTGCCACTAAAAACATTTACAAAACGGCAATTAAGAAGCCAAAATTAAAATTTTATTAGGCCAAAGGAATGCCATTTAGCATTCGAATTTTTAAAACGTGAATTGGTGTGAAGTGCTTTGTTAGCACATCCTTTGAATAATTTTTCAATCAGTTTGACTACCTATGCGTCCAATACAGCTGTTGGAGATTTTTTACAACAGCTTAATAATAACATTTGGGAGCCATTATGATTCTTCTTTTGAAAGTTATCAAATGCAGAACTTATAAGTATTCCGCATTTGACCGAGAGTTGTTAGCTATTTATTTAGCAATCAAGCATTTCTGTTATTTTTTAGAAGGTCGGGACCAGAGCAATTTAGTCTAAAACTGAACATAGTCCTATAGAGTGTCGAGACACTTGGAACATATTTGTCAATTTACTACGGATATTAGGCATGTGGTAAGGATAATGCTGTAGCGGATAGTTTTTCCCGCATTGGTGATTACACTTAAGTCTTATCATCTGCGTTGATGATATAGTTTTGGGTACAATCGCCCATTCATCGCAGCTCCTATTCGAAAGATGTAAAGAATTGGGCATAGTTATGTTTAGAATGTCAACGTTCAAAAGTGCAGAGACTAAGTCTCCTTTGGGTGAGTTTAAAATACGCAATACACGTTTTGAACATATTCGTATAGATATATTTGGCCCGTTACCAACTTGTATTTATTTACCAACTTCTATTATTTTACTTGGTATACGAGCTAAGGTTAAAGAATATTTAAAATGCTCACCAGCATAACTAGTGTATGGTCAGACCATTAAGCTACTAGGTGAGTTTTTACGTTGAACATCCTCTTCCGTCTTTATGCCAACACGTAATTGTATGCAAAATCTTATTCCGACATCTACAAGACATACTACTAAAAAGAATATTTTTGCTCAAATTTGTCTTTGTTCGAGTTGATAAAGTTGAGACTGGATTACAATTTTCATATGATGGACAAAGGTTTTTGTATTTTAAATCTTCTTATAACACCCTCTTGATGAAGTAGTCTTACAGCTTCAATATTAGGGCGATGATGGAGCATCTTCAGGTGTTTTTGAGCATATTTCTGTATTTCACTTCCGACTGTGTCTATTCCGAGATCTCTTTGAAGCTTTCATTTTAACTGAAGCTCTTCTGCTTTCTTTTTCACATGTTCTTTCCACTTTAACTTGGTATCAAGGTTCATACCAAGGTATTTTGCTTGATTTGCATGCAGTAGAGGGCTATTATTGAGAATCGCAGGTAGTGATTCTATTGACCTATTAGTGAAGTTAATGTGAGTAGACTTTGATGCATTTACTTTAATTCTCCACTTATTTAGCCAATCTTGTATATTATTTATGGCTATTTGTAGTTTGAATGTGACTTCACCGATTGTCTTACCAACAGCTAGAACTGCAGTGTCATCGGCAAACGTGGTGGTAGTTGTATTACTCGTATGTGGTAAGTTGCTTGTAAACAGTACAAAAAGGAGTGCCTCTAAGGCACTCCCCTGCGGGACTCCTGCTTTAGCTTCTTTTATGCTGGAGTAAGTTCCGTTCCTGTTTAACTCTAAATTTTCTTCTTTCCAGGTATGACTTTAGTAGTTTGCAATACTCAAATGGCAGAGTTTTCCCCAGTTTAAATATTAAACCATCTAGCCAGACTTTGTCAAATGCCAGTGCTCTATCCAGAAATATGTTATTCTATTAAACTAAGACTTTTAAGAATATCTTGTAGTATTTGATTAGTTTGGTTATTATTTGAATCATTAAATGAAGCAGAACTATGTTGCCTTCTCGAACTTCCAATATCGTGAGTGCATCAGCATATGTTACATTGGGATTAGTTCTTGATAATTTGCTTAATGCTTGGTGTGTCCTTAACTTTGTGGATATTCTTGTTGAGGCTGAGTTGATTTCTGACCTGGTACTTATTGATGTTTCCATTGTTTTGTTGCGAATTTTTTACAGCTTTTTTATATCAATGCAATCTCTGTAGTTGGCTAGATGTGCCTCTCCACAGTTGACACATTTTGGTGGGGTGTGTTTTTGTTTCATACATTCAGCCGTATGGTATTTTCCTATACATTTCACGCATCTAGGCTCCTTATTACAAAAGTTTTGCGGTTGTTCGTAGACTTGGCACTTTTTGCATTGGAGAATCAGTTTAGATTTTTTGACTGCTTCTATTTGCACTTTCATATGGAGTATTTTGAGGATTGCATAAATATTTTAAATGTATTCTGTTCTTTCAAAATAAAAAATATATAATGGAACCGGTGTTTTGTCACCTCGTTTTAGCAGCTGTGTAACTTCTTTAATTTTATATTGTTTCTCCAAAAGATAGTCTTTTATCTCTTCCGGTTTGCATGAAACCTGTAGTTTCTTAACAATGACTTTGGTTTGTCTTGTCAGCTTATCTTCGTTGGAATACCATGTTGTTTTGTTTTCTTTAAGAGCTCCTGTTAACTTTTTATAGCTATATTACTGTCTGGGACATTTATATTGATATCACCACTATTTAAAGCATGATGTTTCTAAAACTATGATAATTGTCGCAATTGGATATTATAACTGGAGGTGGCCGTGGCAATTTTTTCTCTAGTTGTATATTGTTCCTTCCGGTTGAGAGTTCTTTACTTGATAGTTCCTGTTCCGTTGAATCCTGAGATTTTTCCTCCTTTATTACATTCCTACTTCCGGTTGGAAGCTGCTCAATTGATTGTTTCAGTTCGGGTGAAACCTCTGGTAATTTACTCACCTTGCGTTTCTTATTTTTTTGTTACGGTTCAGAATCCATCCCGTTTCTCTGTTCAGCTCTTCCTCGTCTGTTTCATATATAACATTTATATGATAATTTGTATCGTGTTTTTCCTGCAGCTTAGAGATTTTTTCTCAGATATTACTGCATTTAGAGCAACATTTAACTCCTAGTTTTCTCGCTGTAAGTTTTCTAGTTTTCTGTTTAGGTTTAACGTTAATTATCTATTTCGTAAATCTTATTGGGCAGTTCTTCGTTATCCCTTTCCAAGGTATTCGCAAATGGTGGTGGTGATCTACCCACCCTGGGTTTTTTTTCAAATCCGTTGAGTTGCCTAAGAGGGCTTTTAGAGTTATGCTACTATTTTATTTGACCGAAATATATTTTAAAGATATTTGTGTCTTTGCTGTGGGTTTAACATATTTTATGTTTTAGCATTTTCAAAGTATGTTGTATGTTGTTCACAGGTAAATAACGAGTTAGTATTAAAGTTTATAACGACAAAAGGCTTATTTATGTACTCAGAAATCAAACTCATGAAACTTATGAAAATTTGATAGTTTTAGGTACGATTTTGGGGTTTGGATGAGTCTACCTTACAAATCCTGCGTTCCCAGGATTCTTAAAATTATTTATGAAAACTTGGTAATAATTGGCTTTCTTCAAGTCTATTATCTATTAGTGGATACTCAGAGCATCATGGTGTCAGGTTAGTGTAGCTTTTATTTAATAGTTTTTAATAAAATATCATGTACCTTAATACTAGATTATATAAGATGATATATAATCGAATGGTATTGTTATAAGAAGTAATTCAATAAAATTAAAGTTCTTAAAGTTGTTGGTTACGTCAGATTCTCTACTATACCAAGCAAATGGTTCAATACAAGTAAATAATTATTAAAGGTATTTCAGAACAATACCTACACACAAATAAATTACTAATTTATCAACCCGTTACCCAAAACCCGTTAATTAAACAATTACACTTCGTTCCACTGTGATACCATTACTATACAACAAGTGTTTTTATTAAAATAAATTACGTGGCCTGATTTATGAGTTACCCTATTTAGTTGCAAAAAAAGTAAATATTTTTCTTTAATATTTTTCCGCACACAACCCAACACACAGACACACATAACGAAACAAAAAAAAAAAAGAATTTGTCAATGGCAAAAAAAAAATTTACCCACTTTTCTTCTATAAAAAGCACACACCGAAGGAAAACTTAGAAAAACAAAAAAATATCATCTACGAGTATGATACGTACAGTAGATATAGAATATTTTCCCATTTTTATCGTTATGCCAATTTTGTACGAGTATCTAGGGCATACCATTATGTATTGGTACATACATGTGTAAAGATTCGTATGTAGCTTTCGCGAGTATTTTTTTGTTTTTTTCATTAAAGTTATGCCCTTTTCTTTTCCGTATACATGCGAAGAATGTTGGGGAAAAGCCAAATTTAATTTTATTTATTTGTTTGCTTGAAAATTTTTTTTATTATTTTTTATATATACACAAATGTATTAGAAAATGTGTGATTTTTATGACATCTCGTATTAAGAAAAATATATAAAACCGTACAATTTAATAATAACCGAGAAAATAAGTGGTGTGGAGGGTTAAGAGTTGGTAAATATATAACAAATATTTATGAAACTGTTGAATACAGACAAAACTGTTGTTGTTGGTATATCGGGATGAAAAATCAATTTTACTGTGTACTTTCGTAATATTTATACGGAAAATCGTTGATGTTTTAACACTATCTAAATGATTTTCTAGTCGATAAATTGATAATAGACGAAGTGAAATTTGATAAGAAAATCTGTTTTCTCGAGCTTTTTTTACTCTATCATAAACGTTATTTTTGCTTTCAGTTTTACAGAATTTCTTCATTTACATATAGTCTGCTCCACTATTATAGTTATGACGATTAGATTGAATATGTTCTTTATTATAGCGATTTAATAGTTTAAGCAGAAATATCTAATTACTAATTCAATTTATTATAGCAAATTGAATAATTTAGCAACTTTTGGCTTTTCAACCTTTTTTACCTCTTATTTTCCAAACCCAGGATTTTAGGTAATCCCAAGAGTTTTAATCGTACTACCTATTTTAATGAGGTACAATCCACCTTCGAGTACACTTTTACTGTTACTGTCCCATTTATCAGGTTAAATCCGTCTGTCCTTAGTAGTTGTATAATACGGGGAAGTGTTAGTACAACTCTTACCGACCGATGCTCCGAAGCCCCCAGCAACAGAGAAGGGGCTGGATTTCCTGTTGGAGGAAATCACAAATGCCTGTAACTTGTCCTTGGACACTGCTTGCCCCAAGAGAATTACTAAGGGGAAGCAGAAACCGGTATCGTGGTCCAAGGATTTGAGAATCCTTCGTATATGGTGTAGGAAAGCATTCAACAGAGCAAAAGGCTCTAGGGAAGCTCAGGATTGGGACTCAAAAAGTATAAAAAGGAATTAAGGAAGGCACAGAGGAGGTCTTGGAGACTATTCTGTGATAAAATGGAAGGTGTTTCGGAGACATCGCGCCTCAGGAAAATCTTATCTACGAGCCCAACGAGCCCTAGTTACTTAATTAAACTATATGGGCTGTGGACTACGTCTAGTGGAGAATCATTAGCGCTCCTGTTGGAAACCTATTTCCCAGGTAGTATGGATGTGTCGACGGAGCTTGGTAGGAATAGGGAAAAATTATCTTCAGGGTGCCCGGAGGAAATCGTGAGCAAAAACCGGATCCTATGGACACTAAACGGCTTTAGACCCTATAAATTGGCAGGCACGGATGGTATCATTCCAGTGGAATTGCAAAAACACTCATCGAGCATTTTACCATGGCTGGAGGTAGTCTTCACGGGTGTTTAAGGCTGAATTATATTCCTAGGAAATGGATGGAGGTTAGGGTGATTTTTGGAACTGGAGAGGGAGAGAATAGGGGTGATAGCATATGCAGATGACGGAGCGATCGTGATCTCAGATAGGTACCTAAGCACGATTAGGGAAGTCATGCAACACATGAAACAAATGTGGGCTGGGTATAAATCCATCCAAAACAGAGCTTGTACTCTTCACCAAGAAATATAAAATTCCGGTAGTTGCCCCTCCTACCTTAAAAGACACGGCACTGGCTTTTACTGATAAGGCAAGATTTCTGGGCATAATTTTGGACAGTAGGCTAAATTAGAAGCCCAATATTTTAGAGAGAGTAAAAAAGTCTACCACGACTCAGGAGATGGGGTCTAAAACCAGAGCTGGTGCCCTGGCTCTTCACCGTTGTAGTCAGACCGATTCTGATGTATGGGGTGAGTGTGTGGTGGCCAGCACTAGAAAAGAAAACTTATAAAAATATGATAGAGAAAGTACAAAGAACGGCCTGCTTGCTTAGGGGCACTGAAGAAATGTCTACAAACGGGCCACTCGACGATTGGCAGTTCGCTTAAGGAAGACTTGGCAAATAGTGACTTCACAATACCGATTGGATGCTTTGAAAAAGGCTTCCGGACCCTTATCCACTCAAGGGATTCCTGGGGGATCAGGTAAACAACAGAAACTGGAAGTATACAATTCTACACTAACGGCTCCAAGCTAGACGGCAAAGTCGAAGCTGGAGTCTATTGTGACAAATTAAATGTGAATATATCCGTTCGTCTTCCTGATCATTGCAGTGTGTACCAGGCAGAGGTGGAAGCGAATGAGGAAGCGCTGACTTGGTTGATGCATAATGTCATATCTACAAGGGATATAACAATATGTGGACAGTCAAGCGACAATCTAGTCGGTGGAATCAGTTTCTCTGATGTCCGTGGTGGCATTGAAATGTCATCTCTTACGCTAAATGAGTAGCTCTAAATGGTTCCATTTAAGGTGAAAGGGGAGTAGGATCCTATGGTTTCACAATGGACCGTCACCAGTTTAAGTGTGCGTTAGCAGCCACTCTAACCTAACTTAACCTAACTTAACCTAACCTAGTAGTTGTATGAGCTGATATTGAAATCAGTAAGGCCCTTAATAAAAAATATAACTATACAGAATTTATTTCCATTGCCTAAAATATGTTTGTAAGAGGAGAGTGACATGACGAGTTTGTCCTGATTAACGGTTATTCCATTTAATTTTATTGTTAAATTATTTTTCTTAATCTTTAATTCAAAAACATTTTATAATTTTGTGTGCACTCAGTTGACAGGACCGGACGAGATGACAATTAATTTCTTAGAATTATTTAACTGAGGCTTATGTAATTTAAACGTAGAGCTGCCGCTCCAATGCACCACGTCTCTAAATCGATTTTATGTGCTTGTACTTTTAGACCCTCATGGCATCAACCAAATTTCAGCTACAAACATTTTATCAACCAAAACGAGGCGGGAAGTCTTTCACCACAAAGGAAATACCCCAACCCTAGTTGGTTAACTTGTTCACAAGTGTTGAACAAGTCAAGTAGTTTTAGTGCTTCCACTGAAATTCCATTCGATCCCAGGCCTTTTCTTGTTTTCAATCTCATCACTACAACAGTTTGTATTCTCCATTACTTCAGTAATATTCTCTACCTGTCTTGGAGCATCAAAACATACCCTCAGAATTTATGTTTGGAAGAAAATATCCACTATGTTCTCCATTATCCCTGATATTAACAAGGTGCATTTCTAGGGAAAGCCTTACGATTTTCTAGTTTACGTCCTATGCCATACTGATGACTACCTAACTTAGTCACACATCACCAACTAGCAGTGGGTTGGTTGTATCTCGTAATGCCACCTGGGTTAAATTAAGAACACAGTTGCAAATACCTGGCCTTCAGTATGTGAGAGTTTATCCTCTATTAAATAAGTTTTGGTCTAATCTTGACATCATCTAAATAAACAGCCTCCGTATAGTAGAAACAGTCCTGGTACTGCCCACTAATGGCATGAATTTGAGCTCTTGTTCCTTGAGCTACCTACTCCAAGAGATCATTTGCCAAATTTCTCTTAAGAACTAATACCGCCATTTGTTAGCCATTTATATTTGCAGTGCCTTTCTGAAGATGCTGCTGACATCTAACCCTAAAATTTACTTCAGTTATACTGGTTGTAACACAGAATAAAGAGACAAGAATATCGCCTACAGGCTAATCTCAAGCGATATGTACCTTTGTGTCACCTTTTCCTAGGTAGTTAGGCTATCCAAATTAAGGATTTTCTCTTTCGAATGAGATTTCATCCATCAAATTTCATAATCTTGCTCTATTGCAATTGTGTGGTTTCCAGCCGCTTAGTGAACTCTGTACAGAGCCGTAACTCAATCTGGACTTTTTTGTTGATGCGTTTTCTTATCGTTTTCTATTTATTGAGCTTTTCAACTCGTTCCCTAAAGACTTAGTTATATCGTTCCGTTAAGAAAACCGCGAAGAAAACCGAGCCACTTGCTAAGACTAAAAACAATTGGGCTCTAGTCAATCATAAAGGACTAAACAAGGAAAAATGATCGAAAAAAACATCTAACTATTAAGTTGGTACTGTCCCCCAAAACCCAGATATTCTTGCATCGTCCAGCTTTTACATTTGCAATCCACGTAAGTGTTTGTTTTTCACTGGAGGCAGCAGTCTCTAATATTGCAACCAAAGGTTAGGGAGTTATGATAGCTGTTAGTAGAACCTTAAATCATCCTTTAGTCCAATCCAAGTGGAACGAGCCATGTCAATACCACAGCGATTTTCTAAAACCCGGTTATGTAGGTGTAGGTAAAGAACCTTAGGTTAAAAGGTCAATTCTTGACACTTTCTCCATGGCCACTCCCCCTGGTGTCTTGTTGTGGCATACCCCTTTCAATCACGCGCCTATTAACCACATCTCTAGAGATTCAGAGAGCTAGAACTAGCTACATCAAGAATTTATTTGCAGTTCGGCAACCATTTAAATTTTCCCTTGAAAACTTGCACCTCTATCTATGACTTTCATTTGCAGTGCTTTTTGAAAACCATGCAGGTGCTCTACAGAGGACGCACTTTGACTAGAGTGTGCATACTGCCTAGCTTTATATCCACCAAAAAAAAAAAGTTGCCATGAGCAGGACCTTTGCAGATGCATTTAAAAGGCTCATGTACTGGTAGCATCTCAGTACCTCTAGTCTTCTTCTGACTTGAACCGTAAATTCAGCTCTAAGATCAGATCGCCCATTTATTTTGACTCCTGCTATTTTCTGCTCTCGTTTATCTATGGTAAATAGTGAGGCCCTAATATCGCCAAGACTCATCCACGGTTATTTTCACCTCTTTCTAGACTGTGTCGCCGTTCAAACTTTAGATTTCCAACCATCTGCCATATTTCGGAATGGTACATGCAGCTTGTCTTACCACAGTCGGTTACTCGACACGAACACCAGCCGGTATATATTTCACGTGTTAGTAGGAAGATATTTGGTGGTTTTGGGCGTCCCTTTGATCTCATGATTCACATGATATCATGATTGCAATTTTGATATCTACGAGATTCTCTTAGCTTTCGTCATCATTCAAAATTACTACAAACCCAGCCTTTTCCAAGGACTTGTTTAAAGAAAACTCCATGTCTTTGGCCTTTGCAGGCTCTTTAATAACGCCATTAATGACATTACTGACCATTTTAATTTCCATAGGCAGCATGTTTGATCCTCTCCTGCACTTTGCAACTCCTTTCTTCCTTGCAAATAATGAGTTGTTCTCTGACAACCCGAGTTTGTTTCCACTGGGTTCTTTTTATCTTATTCGAAGAAGTAGGAATGCTTGACAGATACTGGCATAACTGTACTTATCAGTGCCTAAACTCAAACTTCTCTGATGAAACTAAGGCCATCGTAAACCTTATTGCTCTCAGCAATACTAATTTTGCTTCACGACTTGAACTCGGCCATTATCGCTTTTAGTGCCTTCGCTTTTATATTGTGTTTGCTCAACATTTAATCCTGTGACTGCTACACTGGCTGGTCAGTGCGCTCCGTACTATCTATACAAATAGATCTTCATAGCCGAGCAACAATCATGGTTATTAGGGCATCTTACGTTACGTTTCCATGTTCTTTCACCGTAAAACTGTTCACCATCAACAAAAAATGTGTAAACTACAGTGTAATCAATTAAACGTACGCAAACAATAAAGTGATAGCAGATAATTAGGTTTGACTTGCTACGTGATAAAATTATAATCCAATTGCTTTTAAGATTTTAACTTGATGAAACCAAAATGTTACAAAAATTAATTTAATTAAACAGACACAATTTACAAATCAATCATTTATGTCAAAACACCTAATTACCGTCATATTTGTTTAATTTATCATTTATTCGAATTAACTAAATAACACACAAAACTGATGAGATTGCTATTTCAATCTTGATGTTGGATATTATACACCTACGCTCCTGAATTCGATAATTTTGGTAAGTAGCTAAAAAAAATTCAAAAAGAACTTTTAAAATTAGAAAAGTTTGACAACGTTATTATTAATAAAATAAAATAAAAATTTAATTTTATATTTTTAATTTTGTTGATATTTATTTTCCTAAAAATAGAATTAAACATCTTCAAAAAGTGAAAATTTTTTTTCATTTTTCATTTTTCATTTCTTTCGGTTTATGATTTATTTCTTTGAAAATTTTTTTTTTTTGTAAATTTATAATTATTTTTATTTTCCTATGTAAAGCAAACACAAATTGATGGAAGTAATTAAAACAGGTAACTTTTTGATGTGTAGGCTGTTGAAGAAAAGATTTTCCTAATTTTATCAAAAATAATTTTCCTAACACTTTGTATGTAGGACTAAAACTAGAGTCGCTAATTTGAAAATGAATAAATGTGATTGGCGATAATACGATTAATTGTACTGTAGCGGCTAAGACGCACAAAAACAAAATATTTATTTCGCGCCGGTTTAAGTGAGATATTGCTCAATATGATAAATATAGGTATTTCACCCCTGGCAAAATATCGAGTGTTTTCGAGATTGAAAATAAAATAAAAAAAAAGATATACTCGATCTCTTTTGCATCCGGCGTTCAACCCATCACCACGTAAAAAGAAAATAGAAGAAAACTCAAAATAATATATTACGCTCGTACGGAATAATATAATAATATTAAAATTGTAATTAAAAAAAAAAAGAAATAAATAAAATTGTTAATTTACAAGAAATTATTAAAACATAAGAAATTATATATATATATATATATATATATATATATATATATATATATATATATATATATATATATATATATATATATATATATATATATATATATATATATATATATATATATATATATATATATATATATATATATATATATATATATATATATATATATATATATATATATATATATGTATTGTTGAATAAGAAATAAAAAAAACAATACAATAAATGGTGTATTTTGATCAGTGATAAAAATTTTACTATCAGCGGAACACGCTAAAGTACTATAACGAAAACCATCATATTGTTGATCTGATTTGCTGCACTAATCAGAGCTTTTGGTTAAGGTATCATTAATTGCAATCGGGCCACTATTTCGTGTTAAATTGAAAATACAATCAAATCTGTGAATTTACTGGGGAACACCCCCTTGCTAATTTTTTTGCATAACAATAATTAAAACAATTGTTGAAAATTTAACTTAATGGCAGGAGGACTTTGATATTTAACTTAATGGCAGGAGAACCAATATTTTTCTGGTAGGTCTGGATATGTGTAATCCAAAAATGCTATTTTTAAGTCGCTGCGATGCTTAGTTAAAGATTTGAAAAATCAACCTAATCGGAAGACTTTGAACCAATATTTTTCTGGTAGGTCTGGATATGTAGAATTCAAAAATGCTATTTTTAAGTCGCTGCAATGCGTAGTTTCCGAGATATAGCCGTTTAAAGATTTCAAAAATCAACTTAATCGGAGGACTTTGAACCAATATTTTTCTGGTAGGTCTGGATATGTAGAATTCAAAAATGCTATTTTTAAGTCGCTGCGATGCGTAGTTTCCGAGATATAGCCGTTTAAAGATTTCAAAAATCAACTTAGTCGGAGGACTTTGAACCAATATTTTTCTGGTAGGTCTGGATATGTAGAATTCAAAAATGCTATTTTTAAGTCGCTGCGATGCTTAGTTTCCGAGATATAGCCGTTTAAAGATTTCAAAAATCAACTTAATCGGAGGACTTTGAACCAATACTTTTTCTGGTAGGTCTGGATATGTAGAATTCAAAAATGCTATTTTTAAGTCGCTGCGATGCGTAGTTTCCGAGATATAGCCGTTTAAAGATTTCAAAAATCAACTTAATCGGAGGACTTTGAACCAATATTTTTCTGGTAAGTCTGGATATGTTGAATTCAAAAATGCTATTTTTAAGTCGCTGCGATGCGTAGTTTCCGAGATATAGCCGTTTAAAGATTTCAAAAATCAACTTAATCGGAGGACTTTGAACCAATATTTTTCTGGTAGGTCTGGATATGTAGAATTCAAAAATGCTATTTTTAAGTCGCTGCGATGCGTAGTTTCCGAGATATAGCCGTTTAAAGATTTCAAAAATCAACTTAATCGGAGGACTTTGAACCAATATTTTTCTGGTAGGTCTGGATATGTTGAATTCAAAAATGCTATTTTTAAGTCGCTGCGATGCGTAGTTTCCGAGATATAGCCGTTTAAAGATTTCAAAAATCAACTTAATCGGAGGACTTTGAACCAATATTTTTCTGGTAGGTCTGGATATGTAGAATTCAAAAATGCTATTTTTAAGTCGCTGCGATGCGTAGTTTCCGAGATATAGCCGTTTAAAGATTTCAAAAATCAACTTAATCGGAGGACTTTGAACCAATATTTTTCTGGTAAGTCTGGATATGTAGAATTCAAAAATGCTATTTTTAAGTCGCTGCGATGCGTAGTTTCCGAGATATAGCCGTTTAAAGATTTCAAAAATCAACTTAATCGGAGGACTTTGAACCAATATTTTTCTGGTAGGTCTGGATATGTTGAATTCAAAAATGCTATTTTTAAGTCGCTGCGATGCGTAGTTTCCGAGATATAGCCGTTTAAGATTTCAAAATCAACTTAATCGGAAGACTTTGAACCAATATTTTTCTGATAGGTCTGGATATGTAGAATTCAAAAATGCTATTTTTAAGTCGCTGCGATGCGTAGTTTCCGAGATATAGCCGTTTAAAGATTTCAAAAATCAACTTAATCGGAGGACTTTGAACCAATATTTTTCTGGTAGGTCTGGATATGTAGAATTCAAAAATGCTATTTTTAAGTCGCTGCGATGCTTAGTTTCCGAGATATAGCCGTTTAAAGATTTCAAAAATCAACTTAATCGGAAGACTTTGAACCAATATTTTTCTGGTAGGTCTGGATATGTAGAATTCAAAAATGCTATTTTTAAGTCGCTGCGATGCGTAGTTTCCGAGATATAGCCGTTTAAAGATTTCAAAAATCAACTTAATCGGAAGACTTTGAACCAATATTTTTCTGGTAGGTCTGGATATGTAGAATTCAAAAATGCTATTTTTAAGTCGCTGCGATGCGTAGTTTCCGAGATATAGCCGTTTAAAGATTTCAAAATCAACTTAATCGGAGGACTTTGAACCAATATTTTTCTGGTAGGTCTGGATATGTAGAATTCAAAAATGCTATTTTTAAGTCGCTGCGATGCGTAGTTTCCGAGATATAGCCGTTTAAAGATTTCAAAAATCAACTTAATCGGAGGACTTTGAACCAATATTTTTCTGGTAGGTCTGGATATGTTGAATTCAAAAATGCTATTTTAAGTCGCTGCGATGCGTAGTTTCCGAGATATAGCCGTTTAAAGATTTCAAAAATCAACTTAATCGGAGGACTTTGAACCAATATTTTTCTGGTAGGTCTGGATATGTAGAATTCAAAAATGCTATTTTTAAGTCGCTGCGATGCGTAGTTTCCGAGATATAGCCGTTTAAAGATTTCAAAAATCAACTAATCGGAGGACTTTGAACCAATATTTTTCTGGTAGGTCTGGATATGTAGAATTCAAAAATGCTATTTTTAAGTCGCTGCGATGCGTAGTTTCCGAGATATAGCCGTTTAAAGATTTCAAAAATCAACTTAATCGGAGGACTTTGAACCAATATTTTTCTGGTAGGTCTGGATATGTAGAATTCAAAAATGCTATTTTTAAGTCGCTGCGATGCGTAGTTTCCGAGATATAGCCGTTTAAAGATTTCAAAAATCAACTTAATCGGAGACTTTGAACCAATATTTTTCTGGTAGGTCTGGATATGTAGAATTCAAAAATGCTATTTTTAAGTCGCTGCGATGCGTAGTTTCCGAGATATAGCCGTTTAAAGATTTCAAAAATCAACTTAATCGGAGGACTTTGAACCAATATTTTTCTGGTAGGTCTGGATATGTAGAATTCAAAAATGCTATTTTTAAGTCGCTGCGATGCGTAGTTTCCGAGATATAGCCGTTTAAAGATTTCAAAATCAACTTAATCGGAGGACTTTGAACCAATATTTTTCTGGTAAGTCTGGATATGTAGAATTCAAAAATGCTATTTTTAAGTCGCTGCGATGCGTAGTTTCCGAGATATAGCCGTTTAAAGATTTCAAAAATCAACTTAATCGGAGACTTTGAACCAATATTTTTCTGGTAGGTCTGGATATGTAGAATTCAAAAATGCTATTTTTAAGTCGCGTGCGGATGCGTAGTTTCCGAGATATAGCCGTTTAAAAGATTTCAAAAATCAACTTAATCGGAGGACTTTGAACCAATATTTTTTCTGGTAGGTCTGGATATGTAGAATTCAAAAATGCTATTTTTAAGTCGCTGCGATGCGTAGTTTCCGAGATATAGCCGTTTAAAGATTTCAAAAATCAACTTAATCGGAAGACTTTGGAACCAATATTTTTCTGGGTCTGGATATGTAGAATTCAAAAATGCTATTTTTAAGTCGCTGCGATGCGTAGTTTCCGAGATATAGCCGTTTAAAGATTTCAAAAATCAACTTAATCGGAGGACTTTGAACCAATATTTTTCTGGTAGGTCTGAAATAGAATTCAAAAATGCTATTTTTAAGCCGTTTAAAGATTTCAACTTAATCGGAGGACTTTGAACCAATATTTTTCTGGTAGGTCTGGATATGTAGAATTCAAAAATGCTATTTTTAAGTCGCTGCGATGCTTAGTTTCCGAGATATAGCCGTTTAAAGATTTCAAAAATCAACTTAATCGGAGGACTTTGAACCAATATTTTTCTGGTAGGTCTGGATATGTAGAATTCAAAAATGCTATTTTTAAGTCGCTGCGATGCTTAGTTTCCGAGATATAGCCGTTTAAAGATTTCAAAAATCAACTTAATCGGAGGACTTTGAACCAATATTTTTCTGGTAGGTCTGGATATGTAGAATTCAAAAATGCTATTTTTAAGTCGCTGCGATGCTTAGTTTCCGAGATATAGCCGTTTAAAGATTTCAAAAATCAACTTAATCGGAGGACTTTGAACCAATATTTTTCTGGTAGGTCTGGATATGTTGAATTCAAAAATGCTATTTTTAAGTCGCTGCGATGCTTAGTTTCCGAGATATAGCCGTTTAAAGATTTCAAAAATCAACTTAATCGGAGGACTTTGAACCAATATTTTTCTGGTAGGTCTGGATATGTAGAATTCAAAAATGCTATTTTTAAGTCACTGCGATGCTTAGTTTCCGAGATATAGCCGTTTAAAGATTTCAAAAATAAACTTAATCGGAGGACTTTGAACCAATATTTTTCTGGTAGGTCTGGATATGTAGAATTCAAAAATGCTATTTTTAAGTCGTTGCGATGCTTAGTTTCCGAGATATAGCCGTTTAAAGATTTCAAAAATCAACTTAATCGGAGGACTTTGAACCAATATTTTTCTGGTAGGTCTGGATATGTAAAATTCAAAAATGCTATTTTTAAGTCGCTGCGATGCGTAGTTTCCGAGATATAGCCGTTTAAAGATTTCAAAAATCAACTTAATCGGAGGACTTTGAACCAATATTTTTCTAGTAGGTCTGGATATGTAGAATTCAAAAATGCTATTTTTAAGTCGCTGCGATGCGTAGTTTCCGAGATATAGCCGTTTAAAGATTTCAAAAATCAACTTAATCGGAGGACTTTGAACCAATATTTTTCTGGTAGGTCTGAAATAGAATTCAAAAATGCTATTTTTAAGTCGCTGCGATGCTTAGTTTCCGAGATATAGCCGTTTAAAGATTTCAAAAATCAACTTAATCGGAGGACTTTGAACCAATATTTTTCTGGTAGGTCTGAAATAGAATTCAAAAATGCTATTTTTAAGTCGCTGCGATGCTTAGTTTCCGAGATATAGCCGTTTAAAGATTTCAAAAATCAACTTAATCGGAGGACTTTGAACCAATATTTTTCTGGTAGGTCTGGATATGTAGAATTCAAAAATGCTATTTTTAAGTCGCTGCGATGCGTAGTTTCCGAGATATAGCCGTTTAAAGATTTCAAAAATCAACTTAATCGGAGGACTTTGAACCAATATTTTTCTGGTAGTTCTGGATATGTTGAATTCAAAAATGCTATTTTTAAGACGCTGCGATGCGTAGTTTCCGAGATATAGCCGTTTAAAGATTTCAAAAATCAACTTAATCGGAGGACTTTGAACCAATATTTTTCTGGTAGGTCTGGATATGTAGAATTCAAAAATGCTATTTTTAAGTCACTGCGATGCTTAGTTTCCGAGATATAGCCGTTTAAAGATTTCAAAAATCAACTTAATCGGAGGACTTTGAACCAATATTTTTCTGGTAGGTCTGGATATGTAGAATTCAAAAATGCTATTTTTAAGTCGCTGCGATGCTTAGTTTCCGAGATATAGCCGTTTAAAGATTTCAAAAATCAACTTAATCGGAGGACTTTGAACCAATATTTTTCTGGTAGGTCTGGATATGTAGAATTCAAAAATGCTATTTTTAAGTCGCTGCGATGCGTAGTTTCCGAGATATAGCCGTTTAAAGATTTCAAAAATCAACTTAATCGGAGGACTTTGAACCAATATTTTTCTGGTAGGTCTGGATATGTAGAATTCAAAAATGCTATTTTTAAGTCGCTGCGATGCGTAGTTTCCGAGATATAGCCGTTTAAAGATTTCAAAAATCAACTTAATCGGAGGACTTTGAACCAATATTTTTCTGGTAGGTCTGGATATGTAGAATTCAAAAATGCTATTTTTAAGTCGCTGCGATGCGTAGTTTCCGAGATATAGCCGTTTAAAGATTTCAAAAATCAACTTAATCGGAGGACTTTGAACCAATATTTTTCTGGTAGGTCTGGATATGTAGAATTCAAAAATGCTATTTTTAAGTCACTGCGATGCTTAGTTTCCGAGATATAGCCGTTTAAAGATTTCAAAAATCAACTTAATCGGAGGACTTTGAACCAATATTTTTCTGGTAGGTCTGGATATGTAGAATTCCAAAATGCTATTTTTAAGTCGCTGCGATGCTTAGTTTCCGAGATATAGCCGTTTAAAGATTTCAAAAATCAACTTAATCGGAGGACTTTGAACCAATATTTTTCTGGTAGGTCTGGATATGTAGAATTCAAAAATGCTATTTTTAAGTCGCTGCGATGCGTAGTTTCCGAGATATAGCCGTTTAAAGATTTCAAAAATCAACTTAATCGGAGGACTTTGAACCAATATTTTTCTGGTAGGTCTGGATATGTAGAATTCAAAAATGCTATTTTTAAGTCGCTGCGATGCGTAGTTTCCGAGATATAGCCGTTTAAAGATTTCAAAAATCAACTTAATCGGAGGACTTTGAACCAATATTTTTCTGGTAGGTCTGGATATGTTGAATTCAAAAATGCTATTTTTAAGTCGCTGCGATGCGTAGTTTCCGAGATATAGCCGTTTAAAGATTTCAAAAATCAACTTAATCGGAGGACTTTGAACCAATATTTTTCTGGTAGGTCTGGATATGTAGAATTCAAAAATGCTATTTTTAAGTCGCTGCGATGCGTAGTTTCCGAGATATAGCCGTTTAAAGATTTCAAAAATCAACTTAATCGGAGGACTTTGAACCAATATTTTTCTGGTAGGTCTGGATATGTAGAATTCAAAAATGCTATTTTTAAGTCGCTGCGATGCGTAGTTTCCGAGATATAGCCGTTTAAAGATTTCAAAAATCAACTTAATCGGAGGACTTTGAACCAATATTTTTCTAGTAGGTCTGCATATGTAGAATTAAAAAATGCTATTTTTAAGTCGCTGCGATGCTTAGTTTCCGAGATATAGCCGTTTAAAGATTTCAAAAATCAACTTAATCGGAGGACTTTGAACCAATATTTTTCTGGTAGGTCTGGATATGTAGAATTCAAAAATGCTATTTTTAAGTCGCTGCGATGCGTAGTTTCCGAGATATAGCCGTTTAAAGATTTCAAAAATCAACTTAATCGGAGGACTTTGAACCAATATTTTTCTAGTAGGTCTGGATATGTAGAATTAAAAAATGCTATTTTTAAGTCGCTGCGATGCTTAGTTTCCGAGATATAGCCGTTTAAAGATTTCAAAAATCAACTTAATCGGAGGACTTTGAACCAATATTTTTCTGGTAGGTCTGGATATGTAGAATTCAAAAATGCTATTTTTAAGTCGCTGCGATGCGTAGTTTCCGAGATATAGCCGTTTAAAGATTTCAAAAATCAACTTAATCGGAGGACTTTGAACCAATATTTTTCTTGTAGGTCTGGATATGTAGAATTCAAAAATGCTATTTTTAAGTCGCTGCGATGCGTAGTTTCCGAGATATAGCCGTTTAAAGATTTCAAAAATCAACTTAATCGGAGGACTTTGAATTTGTTATCAATATTTTTCTTGTAGGTCTGGATATGTAGAATTCAAAAATGCTATTTTTAAGTCACTGCGATGCTTAGTTTCCGAGATATAGCCGTTTAAAGATTTCAAAAATCAACTTAATCGGAGGTCTTTGAACCAATATTTTTCTGGTAGGTCTGGATGTGTAGAATTCAAAAATGCTATTTTTAAGTCGCTGCGATGCTTAGTTTCCGAGATATAGCCGTTTAAAGATTTCAAAAATCAACTTAATCGGAGGACTTTGAACCAATATTTTTCTGGTAGGTCTGGATATGTAGAATTCAAAAATGCTATTTTTAAGTCGCTGCGTTGCGTAGTTTCCGAGATATAGCCGTTTAAAGATTTCAAAAATCAACTTAATCGGAGGACTTTGAACCAATATTTTTCTGGTAGGTCTGGATATGTAGAATTCAAAAATGCTATTTTTAAGTCACTGCGATGCTTAGTTTCCGAGATATAGCCGTTTAAAGATTTCAAAAATCAACTTAATCGGAGGACTTTGAAACAATATTTTTCTGGTAGGTCTGGATATGTAGAATTCAAAAATGCTATTTTTAAGTCGCTGCGTTGCGTAGTTTCCGAGATATAGCCGTTTAAAGATTTCAAAAATCAACTTAATCGGAGGACTTTGAACCAATATTTTTCTAGTAGGTCTGGATATGTAGAATTAAAAAATGCTATTTTTAAGTCGCTGCGATGCTTAGTTTCCGAGATATAGCCGTTTAAAGATTTCAAAAATCAACTTAATCGGAGGACTTTGAACCAATATTTTTCTGGTAGGTCTGGATATGTAGAATTCAAAAATGCTATTTTTAAGTCGCTGCGATGCTTAGTTTCCGAGATATAGCCGTTTAAAGATTTCAAAAATCAACTTAATCGGAGGACTTTGAACCAATATTTTTCTGGTAGGTCTGGATATGTAGAATTCAAAAATGCTATTTTTAAGTCACTGCGATGCTTAGTTTCCGAGATATAGCCGTTTAAAGATTTCAAAAATAAACTTAATCGGAGGACTTTGAACCAATATTTTTCTGGTAGGTCTGGATATGTAGAATTCAAAAATGCTATTTTTAAGTCGCTGCGATGCTTAGTTTCCGAGATATAGCCGTTTAAAGATTTCAAAAATCAACTTAATCGGAGGACTTTGAACCAATATTTTTCTGGTAGGTCTGGATATGTAGAATTCAAAAATGCTATTTTTAAGTCGCTGCGATGCGTAGTTTCCGAGATATAGCCGTTTAAAGATTTCAAAAATCAACTTAATCGGAGGTCTTTGAACCAATATTTTTCTGGTAGGTCTGGATATGTAGAATTCAAAAATGCTATTTTTAAGTCGCTGCGATGCTTAGTTTCCGAGATATAGCCGTTTAAAGATTTCAAAAATCAACTTAATCGGAGGACTTTGAACCAATATTTTTCTGGTAGGTCTGGATATGTAGAATTCAAAAATGCTATTTTTAAGTCGCTGCGTTGCGTAGTTTCCGAGATATAGCCGTTTAAAGATTTCAAAAATCAACTTAATCGGAGGACTTTGAACCAATATTTTTCTGGTAGGTCTGGATATGTAGAATTCAAAAATGCTATTTTTAAGTCGCTGCGATGCGTAGTTTCCGAGATATAGCCGTTTAAAGATTTCAAAAATCAACTTAATCGGAGGACTTTGAACCAATATTTTTCTGGTAGGTCTGGATATGTAGAATTCAAAAATGCTATTTTTAAGTCGCTGCGATGCGTAGTTTCCGAGATATAGCCGTTTAAAGATTTCAAAAATCAACTTAATCGGAGGACTTTGAACCAATATTTTTCTGGTAGGTCTGGATATGTAGAATTCAAAAATGCTATTTTTAAGTCGCTGCGATGCGTAGTTTCCGAGATATAGCCGTTTAAAGATTTCAAAAATCAACTTAATCGGAGGACTTTGAACCAATATTTTTCTGGTAGGTCTGGATATGTAGAATTCAAAAATGCTATTTTTAAGTCGCTGCGATGCGTAGTTTCCGAGATATAGCCGTTTAAAGATTTCAAAAATCAACTTAATCGGAGGACTTTGAACCAATATTTTTCTGGTAGGTCTGAATATGTAGAATTCAAAAATGCTATTTTTAAGTCGCTGCGATGCGTAGTTTCCGAGATATAGCCGTTTAAAGATTTCAAAAATCAACTTAATCGGAGGACTTTGAACCAATATTTTTCTAGTAGGTCTGGATATGTAGAATTCAAAAATGCTATTTTTAAGTCGCTGCGATGCTTAGTTTCCGAGATATAGCCGTTTAAAGATTTCAAAAATCAACTTAATCGGAGGACTTTGAACCAATATTTTTCTGGTAGGTCTGGATATGTAGAATTCAAAAATGCTATTTTTAAGTCGCTGCGATGCGTAGTTTCCGAGATATAGCCGTTTAAAGATTTCAAAAATCAACTTAATCGGAGGACTTTGAACCAATATTTTTCTTGTAGGTCTGGATATGTAGAATTCAAAAATGCTATTTTTAAGTCACTGCGATGCTTAGTTTCCGAGATATAGCCGTTTAAAGATTTCAAAAATCAACTTAATCGGAGGTCTGGATGTGTAGAATATTTTTCTGGTAGGTCTGGATGTGTAGAATTCAAAAATGCTATTTTTAAGTCGCTGCGATGCTTAGTTTCCGAGATATAGCCGTTTAAAGATTTCAAAAATCAACTTAATCGGAGGACTTTGAACCAATATTTTTCTGGTAGGTCTGGATATGTAGAATTCAAAAATGCTATTTTTAAGTCGCTGCGTTGCGTAGTTTCCGAGATATAGCCGTTTAAAGATTTCAAAAATCAACTTAATCGGAGGACTTTGAACCAATATTTTTCTGGTAGGTCTGGATATGTAGAATTCAAAAATGCTATTTTTAAGTCACTGCGATGCTTAGTTTCCGAGATATAGCCGTTTAAAGATTTCAAAAATCAACTTAATCGGAGGACTTTGAAACAATATTTTTCTGGTAGGTCTGGATATGTAGAATTCAAAAATGCTATTTTTAAGTCGCTGCGTTGCGTAGTTTCCGAGATATAGCCGTTTAAAGATTTCAAAAATCAACTTAATCGGAGGACTTTGAACCAATATTTTTCTAGTAGGTCTGGATATGTAGAATTAAAAAATGCTATTTTTAAGTCGCTGCGATGCTTAGTTTCCGAGATATAGCCGTTTAAAGATTTCAAAAATCAACTTAATCGGAGGACTTTGAACCAATATTTTTCTGGTAGGTCTGGATATGTAGAATTCAAAAATGCTATTTTTAAGTCGCTGCGATGCTTAGTTTCCGAGATATAGCCGTTTAAAGATTTCAAAAATCAACTTAATCGGAGGACTTTGAACCAATATTTTTCTGGTAGGTCTGGATATGTAGAATTCAAAAATGCTATTTTTAAGTCACTGCGATGCTTAGTTTCCGAGATATAGCCGTTTAAAGATTTCAAAAATAAACTTAATCGGAGGACTTTGAACCAATATTTTTCTGGTAGGTCTGGATATGTAGAATTCAAAAATGCTATTTTTAAGTCGCTGCGATGCTTAGTTTCCGAGATATAGCCGTTTAAAGATTTCAAAAATCAACTTAATCGGAGGACTTTGAACCAATATTTTTCTGGTAGGTCTGGATATGTAGAATTCAAAAATGCTATTTTTAAGTCGCTGCGATGCGTAGTTTCCGAGATATAGCCGTTTAAAGATTTCAAAAATCAACTTAATCGGAGGACTTTGAACCAATATTTTTCTGGTAGGTCTGGATATGTAAAATTCAAAAATGCTATTTTTAAGTCGCTGCGATGCGTAGTTTCCGAGATATAGCCGTTTAAAGATTTCAAAAATTAACTTAATCGGAGGGCTTTGAACCAATATTAGGTCTGGATATGTAGAATTCAAAAATGCTATTTTTAAGTCGCTGCGATGCGTAGTTTCCGAGATATAGCCGTTTAAAGATTTCAAAAATCAACTTAATCGGAGGACTTTGAACCAATATTAGGTCTGGATATGTAGAATTCAAAAATGCTATTTTTAAGTCGCTGCGATGCGTAGTTTCCGAGATATAGCCGTTTAAAGATTTCAAAAATCAACTTAATCGGAGGACTTTGAACCAATATTTTTCTTGAAGGTCTGGATATGTAGAATTCAAAAATGCTATTTTTAAGTCGCTGCGATGCTTAGTTTCCGAGATATAGCCGTTTAAAGATTTCAAAAATCAACTTAATCGGAGGACTTTGAACCAATATTTTTCTTGTAGGTCTGGATATGTAGAATTCAAAAATGCTATTTTTAAGTCACTGCGATGCTTAGTTTCCGAGATATAGCCGTTTAAAGATT
This sequence comes from Tipula confusa, assembly GCA_963556175.1. Taxonomy (NCBI): domain Eukaryota; kingdom Metazoa; phylum Arthropoda; class Insecta; order Diptera; family Tipulidae; genus Tipula; species Tipula confusa. Next base: position 71,972,531 of record OY744477.1, read on the forward strand.
TCAAAAATCAACTTAATCGGAGGACTTTGAACCAATATTTTTCTGGTAGGTCTGGATATGTAGAATTCAAAAATGCTATTTTTAAGTCGCTGCGATGCTTAGTTTCCGAGATATAGCCGTTTAAAGATTTCAAAAATCAACTTAATCGGAGGACTTTGAACCAATATTTTTCTGGTAGGTCTGGATATGTAGAATTCAAAAATGCTATTTTTAAGTCACTGCGATGCTTAGTTTCCGAGATATAGCCGTTTAAAGATTTCAAAAATAAACTTAATCGGAGGACTTTGAACCAATATTTTTCTGGTAGGTCTGGATATGTAGAATTCAAAAATGCTATTTTTAAGTCGCTGCGATGCTTAGTTTCCGAGATATAGCCGTTTAAAGATTTCAAAAATCAACTTAATCGGAGGACTTTGAACCAATATTTTTCTGGTAGGTCTGGATATGTAGAATTCAAAAATGCTATTTTTAAGTCGCTGCGATGCGTAGTTTCCGAGATATAGCCGTTTAAAGATTTCAAAAATCAACTTAATCGGAGGACTTTGAACCAATATTTTTCTGGTAGGTCTGGATATGTAAAATTCAAAAATGCTATTTTTAAGTCGCTGCGATGCGTAGTTTCCGAGATATAGCCGTTTAAAGATTTCAAAAATTAACTTAATCGGAGGGCTTTGAACCAATATTAGGTCTGGATATGTAGAATTCAAAAATGCTATTTTTAAGTCGCTGCGATGCGTAGTTTCCGAGATATAGCCGTTTAAAGATTTCAAAAATCAACTTAATCGGAGGACTTTGAACCAATATTAGGTCTGGATATGTAGAATTCAAAAATGCTATTTTTAAGTCGCTGCGATGCTTAGTTTCCGAGATATAGCCGTTTAAAGATTTCAAAAATCAACTTAATCGGAGGACTTTGAACCAATATTTTTCTGGTAGGTCTGGATATGTAGAATTCAAAAATGCTATTTTTAAGTCACTGCGATGCTTAGTTTCCGAGATATAGCCGTTTAAAGATTTCAAAAATAAACTTAATCGGAGGACTTTGAACCAATATTTTTCTGGTAGGTCTGGATATGTAGAATTCAAAAATGCTATTTTTAAGTCGCTGCGATGCTTAGTTTCCGAGATATAGCCGTTTAAAGATTTCAAAAATCAACTTAATCGGAGGACTTTGAACCAATATTTTTCTGGTAGGTCTGGATATGTAGAATTCAAAAATGCTATTTTTAAGTCGCTGCGATGCGTAGTTTCCGAGATATAGCCGTTTAAAGATTTCAAAAATCAACTTAATCGGAGGACTTTGAACCAATATTTTTCTGGTAGGTCTGGATATGTAAAATTCAAAAATGCTATTTTTAAGTCGCTGCGATGCGTAGTTTCCGAGATATAGCCGTTTAAAGATTTCAAAAATTAACTTAATCGGAGGGCTTTGAACCAATATTAGGTCTGGATATGTAGAATTCAAAAATGCTATTTTTAAGTCGCTGCGATGCTTAGTTTCCGAGATATAGCCGTTTAAAGATTTCAAAAATCAACTTAATCGGAGGACTTTGAACCAATATTTTTCTGGTAGGTCTGGATATGTAGAATTCAAAAATGCTATTTTTAAGTCGCTGCGATGCGTAGTTTCCGAGATATAGCCGTTTAAAGATTTCAAAAATCAACTTAATCGGAGGACTTTGAACCAATATTTTTCTGGTAGGTCTGGATATGTAAAATTCAAAAATGCTATTTTTAAGTCGCTGCGATGCGTAGTTTCCGAGATATAGCCGTTTAAAGATTTCAAAAATTAACTTAATCGGAGGGCTTTGAACCAATATTAGGTCTGGATATGTAGAATTCAAAAATGCTATTTTTAAGTCGCTGCGATGCGTAGTTTCCGAGATATAGCCGTTTAAAGATTTCAAAAATCAACTTAATCGGAGGACTTTGAACCAATATTTTTCTGGTAGGTCTGGATATGTAAAATTCAAAAATGCTATTTTTAAGTCGCTGCGATGCGTAGTTTCCGAGATATAGCCGTTTAAAGATTTCAAAAATTAACTTAATCGGAGGGCTTTGAACCAATATTAGGTCTGGATATGTAGAATTCAAAAATGCTATTTTTAAGTCGCTGCGATGCGTAGTTTCCGAGATATAGCCGTTTAAAGATTTCAAAAATCAACTTAATCGGAGGACTTTGAACCAATATTTTTCTTGAAGGTCTGGATATGTAGAATTCAAAAATGCTATTTTTAAGTCGCTGCGATGCTTAGTTTCCGAGATATAGCCGTTTAAAGATTTCAAAAATCAACTTAATCGGAGGACTTTGAACCAATATTTTTCTTGTAGGTCTGGATATGTAGAATTCAAAAATGCTATTTTTAAGTCACTGCGATGCTTAGTTTCCGAGATATAGCCGTTTAAAGATTTCAAAAATCAACTTAATCGGAGGACTTTGAACCAATATTTTTCTGGTAGGTCTGGATATGTAGAATTCAAAAATGCTATTTTTAAGTCGCTGCGATGCTTAGTTTCCGAGATATAGCCGTTTAAAGATTTCAAAAATCAACTTAATCGGAGGACTTTGAACCAATATTTTTCTGGTAGGTCTGGATATGTAGAATTCAAAAATGCTATTTTTAAGTCACTGCGATGCTTAGTTTCCGAGATATAGCCGTTTAAAGATTTCAAAAATCAACTTAATCGGAGGACTTTGAACCAATATTTTTCTGGTAGGTCTGGATATGTAAAATTCAAAAATGCTATTTTTAAGTCGCTGCGATGCGTAGTTTCCGAGATATAGCCGTTTAAAGATTTCAAAAATTAACTTAATCGGAGGGCTTTGAACCAATATTAGGTCTGGATATGTAGAATTCAAAAATGCTATTTTTAAGTCGCTGCGATGCGTAGTTTCCGAGATATAGCCGTTTAAAGATTTCAAAAATCAACTTAATCGGAGGACTTTGAACCAATATTTTTCTGGTAGGTTTGGATGTGTAGAATTCAAAAATGCTATTTTTAAGTCGCTGCGATGCGTAGTTTCCGAGATATAGCCGTTTAAAGATTTCAAAAATCAACTTAATCGGAGGACTTTGAACCAATATTTTTCTTGTAGGTCTGGATATGTAGAATTCAAAAATGCTATTTTTAAGTCACTGCGATGCTTAGTTTCCGAGATATAGCCGTTTAAAGATTTCAAAAATCAACTTAATCGGAGGACTTTGAACCAATATTTTTCTGGTAGGTCTGGATATGTAGAATTCAAAAATGCTATTTTTAAGTCGCTGCGATGCTTAGTTTCCGAGATATAGCCGTTTAAAGATTTCAAAAATCAACTTAATCGGAGGACTTTGAACCAATATTTTTCTGGTAGGTCTGGATATGTAGAATTCAAAAATGCTATTTTTAAGTCACTGCGATGCTTAGTTTCCGAGATATAGCCGTTTAAAGATTTCAAAAATCAACTTAATCGGAGGACTTTGAACCAATATTTTTCTGGTAGGTTTGGATGTGTAGAATTCAAAAATGCTATTTTTAAGTCGCTGCGATGCGTAGTTTCCGAGATATAGCCGTTTAAAGATTTCAAAAATCAACTTAATCGGAGGACTTTGAACCAATATTTTTCTTGTAGGTCTGGATATGTAGAATTCAAAAATGCTATTTTTAAGTCACTGCGATGCTTAGTTTCCGAGATATAGCCGTTTAAAGATTTCAAAAATCAACTTAATCGGAGGACTTTGAACCAATATTTTTCTGGTAGGTCTGGATATGTAGAATTCAAAAATGCTATTTTTAAGTCGCTGCGATGCTTAGTTTCCGAGATATAGCCGTTTAAAGATTTCAAAAATCAACTTAATCGGAGGACTTTGAACCAATATTTTTCTGGTAGGTCTGGATATGTAGAATTCAAAAATGCTATTTTTAAGTCACTGCGATGCTTAGTTTCCGAGATATAGCCGTTTAAAGATTTCAAAAATAAACTTAATCGGAGGACTTTGAACCAATATTTTTCTGGTAGGTCTGGATATGTAGAATTCAAAAATGCTATTTTTAAGTCGCTGCGATGCTTAGTTTCCGAGATATAGCCGTTTAAAGATTTCAAAAATCAACTTAATCGGAGGACTTTGAACCAATATTTTTCTGGTAGGTCTGGATATGTAGAATTCAAAAATGCTATTTTTAAGTCGCTGCGATGCGTAGTTTCCGAGATATAGCCGTTTAAAGATTTCAAAAATCAACTTAATCGGAGGACTTTGAACCAATATTTTTCTGGTAGGTCTGGATATGTAAAATTCAAAAATGCTATTTTTAAGTCGCTGCGATGCGTAGTTTCCGAGATATAGCCGTTTAAAGATTTCAAAAATTAACTTAATCGGAGGGCTTTGAACCAATATTAGGTCTGGATATGTAGAATTCAAAAATGCTATTTTTAAGTCGCTGCGATGCGTAGTTTCCGAGATATAGCCGTTTAAAGATTTCAAAAATCAACTTAATCGGAGGACTTTGAACCAATATTAGGTCTGGATATGTAGAATTCAAAAATGCTATTTTTAAGTCGCTGCGATGCGTAGTTTCCGAGATATAGCCGTTTAAAGATTTCAAAAATCAACTTAATCGGAGGACTTTGAACCAATATTTTTCTTGAAGGTCTGGATATGTAGAATTCAAAAATGCTATTTTTAAGTCGCTGCGATGCTTAGTTTCCGAGATATAGCCGTTTAAAGATTTCAAAAATCAACTTAATCGGAGGACTTTGAACCAATATTTTTCTGGTAGGTCTGGATATGTAGAATTCAAAAATGCTATTTTTAAGTCGCTGCGATGCGTAGTTTCCGAGATATAGCCGTTTAAAGATTTCAAAAATCAACTTAATCGGAGGACTTTGAACCAATATTTTTCTGGTAGGTCTGGATATGTAGAATTCAAAAATGCTATTTTTAAGTCGCTGCGATGCGTAGTTTCCGAGATATAGCCGTTTAAAGATTTCAAAAATCAACTTAATCGGAGGACTTTGAACCAATATTTTTCTGGTAGGTCTGGATATGTAGAATTCAAAAATGCTATTTTTAAGTCGCTGCGATGCGTAGTTTCCGAGATATAGCCGTTTAAAGATTTCAAAAATCAACTTAATCGGAGGTCTTTGAACCAATATTTTTCTGGTAGGTCTGGATATGTAGAATTCAAAAATGCTATTTTTAAGTCGCTGCGATGCTTAGTTTCCGAGATATAGCCGTTTAAAGATTTCAAAAATCAACTTAATCGGAGGACTTTGAACCAATATTTTTCTGGTAGGTCTGGATATGTAGAATTCAAAAATGCTATTTTTAAGTCACTGCGATGCTTAGTTTCCGAGATATAGCCGTTTAAAGATTTCAAAAATAAACTTAATCGGAGGACTTTGAACCAATATTTTTCTGGTAGGTCTGGATATGTAGAATTCAAAAATGCTATTTTTAAGTCGCTGCGATGCTTAGTTTCCGAGATATAGCCGTTTAAAGATTTCAAAAATCAACTTAATCGGAGGACTTTGAACCAATATTTTTCTGGTAGGTCTGGATATGTAAAATTCAAAAATGCTATTTTTAAGTCGCTGCGATGCGTAGTTTCCGAGATATAGCCGTTTAAAGATTTCAAAAATCAACTTAATCGGAGGACTTTGAACCAATATTTTTCTGGTAGGTCTGGATATGTAAAATTCAAAAATGCTATTTTTAAGTCGCTGCGATGCGTAGTTTCCGAGATATAGCCGTTTAAAGATTTCAAAAATCAACTTAATCGGAGGACTTTGAACCAATATTTTTCTGGTAGGTCTGGATATGTAGAATTCAAAAATGCTATTTTTAAGTCGCTGCGATGCGTAGTTTCCGAGATATAGCCGTTTAAAGATTTCAAAAATCAACTTAATCGGAGGACTTTGAACCAATATTTTTCTGGTAGGTCTGGATATGTAAAATTCAAAAATGCTATTTTTAAGTCGCTGCGATGCGTAGTTTCCGAGATATAGCCGTTTAAAGATTTCAAAAATCAACTTAATCGGAGGACTTTGAACCAATATTTTTCTGGTAGGTCTGGATATGTAAAATTCAAAAATGCTATTTTTAAGTCGCTGCGATGCGTAGTTTCCGAGATATAGCCGTTTAAAGATTTCAAAAATCAACTTAATCGGAGGACTTTGAACCAATATTTTTCTGCTAGGTCTGGATATGTAGAATTCAAAAATGCTATTTTTAAGTCGCTGCGATGCGTAGTTTCCGAGATATAGCCGTTTAAAGATTTCAAAAATTAACTTAATCGGAGGACTTTGAACCAATATTTTTCTGGTAGGTCTGGATATGTAGAATTCAAAAATGCTATTTTTAAGTCGCTGCGATGCTTAGTTTCCGAGATATAGCCGTTTAAAGATTTCAAAAATCAACTTAATCGGAGGACTTTGAACCAATATTTTTCTGGTAGGTCTGGATATGTAAAATTCAAAAATGCTATTTTTAAGTCGCTGCGATGCTTAGTTTCCGAGATATAGCCGTTTAAAGATTTCAAAAATCAACTTAATCGGAGGACTTTGAACCAATATTTTTCTGGTAGGTCTGGATATGTAGAATTCAAAAATGCTATTTTTAAGTCGCTGCGATGCGTAGTTTCCGAGATATAGCCGTTTAAAGATTTCAAAAATCAACTTAATCGGAGGACTTTGAACCAATATTTTTCTGGTAGGTCTGGATATGTAGAATTCAAAAATGCTATTTTTAAGTCGCTGCGATGCTTAGTTTCCGAGATATAGCCGTTTAAAGATTTCAAAAATCAACTTAATCGGAGGACTTTGAACCAATATTTTTCTGGTAGGTCTGGATATGTAGAATTCAAAAATGCTATTTTTAAGTCACTGCGATGCGTAGTTTCCGAGATATAGCCGTTTAAAGATTTCAAAAATCAACTTAATCGGAGGACTTTGAACCAATATTTTTCTGGTAGGTCTGGATATGTAGAATTCAAAAATGCTATTTTTAAGTCGCTGCGATGCGTAGTTTCCGAGATATAGCCGTTTAAAGATTTCAAAAATTAACTTAATCGGAGGGCTTTGAACCAATATTTTTCTGGTAGGTCTGGATATGTAGAATTCAAAAATGCTATTTTTAAGTCGCTGCGATGCTTAGTTTCCGAGATATAGCCGTTTAAAGATTTCAAAAATCAACTTAATCGGAGGACTTTGAACCAATATTTTTCTGGTAGGTCTGGATATGTAGAATTCAAAAATGCTATTTTTAAGTCGCTGCGATGCGTAGTTTCCGAGATATAGCCGTTTAAAGATTTCAAAAATCAACTTAATCGGAGGACTTTGAACCAATATTTTTCTGGTAGGTCTGGATATGTAGAATTCAAAAATGCTATTTTTAAGTCGCTGCGATGCTTAGTTTCCGAGATATAGCCGTTTAAAGATTTCAAAAATCAACTTAATCGGAGGACTTTGAACCAATATTTTTCTGGTAGGTCTGGATATGTAGAATTCAAAAATGCTATTTTTAAGTCGCTGCGATGCGTAGTTTCCGAGATATAGCCGTTTAAAGATTTCAAAAATTAACTTAATCGGAGGGCTTTGAACCAATATTTTTCTGGTAGGTCTGGATATGTAGAATTCAAAAATGCTATTTTTAAGTCGCTGCGATGCGTAGTTTCCGAGATATAGCCGTTTAAAGATTTCAAAAATCAACTTAATCGGAGAAACTTTGAACCAATATTTTTCTGGTAGGTCTGGATATGTAAAATTCAAAAATGCTATTTTTAAGTCGCTGCGATGCTTAGTTTCCGAGATATAGCCGTTTAAAGATTTCAAAAATCAACTTAATCGGAGGACTTTGAACCAATATTTTTCTGGTAGGTCTGGATATGTAGAATTCAAAAATGCTATTTTTAAGTCGCTGCGATGCGTAGTTTCCGAGATATAGCCGTTTAAAGATTTCAAAAATCAACTTAATCGGAGGACTTTGAACCAATATTTTTCTGGTAGGTCTGGATATGTAGAATTCAAAAATGCTATTTTTAAGTCGCTGCGATGCTTAGTTTCCGAGATATAGCCGTTTAAAGATTTCAAAAATCAACTTAATCGGAGGACTTTGAACCAATATTTTTCTGGTAGGTCTGGATATGTAGAATTCAAAAATGCTATTTTTAAGTCGCTGCGATGCGTAGTTTCCGAGATATAGCCGTTTAAAGATTTCAAAAATCAACTTAATCGGAGGACTTTGAACCAATATTTTTCTGGTAGGTCTGGATATGTAAAATTCAAAAATGCTATTTTTAAGTCGCTGCGATGCTTAGTTTCCGAGATATAGCCGTTTAAAGATTTCAAAAATCAACTTAATCGGAGGACTTTGAACCAATATTTTTCTGGTAGGTCTGGATATGTAGAATTCAAAAATGCTATTTTTAAGTCGCTGCGATGCGTAGTTTCCGAGATATAGCCGTTTAAAGATTTCAAAAATCAACTTAATCGGAGGACTTTGAACCAATATTTTTCTGGTAGGTCTGGATATGTAGAATTCAAAAATGCTATTTTTAAGTCGCTGCGATGCGTAGTTTCCGAGATATAGCCGTTTAAAGATTTCAAAAATCAACTTAATCGGAGGACTTTGAACCAATATTTTTCTGGTAGGTCTGGATATGTAGAATTCAAAAATGCTATTTTTAAGTCGCTGCGATGCATAGTTTCCGAGATATAGCCGTTTAAAGATTTCAAAAATCAACTTAATCGGAGGACTTTGAACCAATATTTTTCTGGTAGGTCTGGATATGTAGAATTCAAAAATGCTATTTTTAAGTCGCTGCGATGCTTAGTTTCCGAGATATAGCCGTTTAAAGATTTCAAAAATTAACTTAATCGGAGGGCTTTGAACCAATATTTTTCTGGTAGGTCTGGATATGTAGAATTCAAAAATGCTATTTTTAAGTCGCTGCGATGCTTAGTTTCCGAGATATAGCCGTTTAAAGATTTCAAAAATCAACTTAATCGGAGGACTTTGAACCAATATTTTTCTGGTAGGTCTGGATATGTAGAATTCAAAAATGCTATTTTTAAGTCGCTGCGATGCGTAGTTTCCGAGATATAGCCGTTTAAAGATTTCAAAAATCAACTTAATCGGAGGACTTTGAACCAATATTTTTCTGGTAGGTCTGGATATGTAAAATTCAAAAATGCTATTTTTAAGTCGCTGCGATGCTTAGTTTCCGAGATATAGCCGTTTAAAGATTTCAAAAATCAACTTAATCGGAGGACTTTGAACCAATATTTTTCTGGTAGGTCTGGATATGTAGAATTCAAAAATGCTATTTTTAAGTCGCTGCGATGCGTAGTTTCCGAGATATAGCCGTTTAAAGATTTCAAAAATCAACTTAATCGGAGGACTTTGAACCAATATTTTTCTGGTAGGTCTGGATATGTAGAATTCAAAAATGCTATTTTTAAGTCGCTGCGATGCGTAGTTTCCGAGATATAGCCGTTTAAAGATTTCAAAAATCAACTTAATCGGAGGACTTTGAACCAATATTTTTCTGGTAGGTCTGGATATGTAGAATTCAAAAATGCTATTTTTAAGTCGCTGCGATGCGTAGTTTCCGAGATATAGCCGTTTAAAGATTTCAAAAATCAACTTAATCGGAGGACTTTGAACCAATATTTTTCTGGTAGGTCTGGATATGTAGAATTCAAAAATGCTATTTTTAAGTCGCTGCGATGCGTAGTTTCCGAGATATAGCCGTTTAAAGATTTCAAAAATCAACTTAATCGGAGGACTTTGAACCAATATTTTTCTGGTAGGTCTGGATATGTAGAATTCAAAAATGCTATTTTTAAGTCGCTGCGATGCATAGTTTCCGAGATATAGCCGTTTAAAGATTTCAAAAATTAACTTAATCGGAGGACTTTGAACCAATATTTTTCTGGTAGGTCTGGATATGTAGAATTTAAAAATGCTATTTTTAAGTCGCTGCGATGCTTAGTTTCCGAGATATAGCCGTTTAAAGATTTCAAAAATTAACTTAATCGGAGGACTTTGAACCAATATTTTTCTGGATGGTCTGGATATGTAGAATTCAAAAATGCTATTTTTAAGTCGCTGCGATGCTTAGTTTCCGAGATATAGCCGTTTAAAGATTTCAAAAATCAACTTAATCGGAGGACTTTGAACCAATATTTTTCTGGTAGGTCTGGATATGTAGAATTCAAAAATGCTATTTTTAAGTCGCTGCGATGCTTAGTTTCCGAGATATAGCCGTTTAAAGATTTCAAAAATCAACTTAATCGGAGGACTTTGAACCAATATTTTTCTGGTAGGTCTGGATATGTAGAATTCAAAAATGTTATTTTTAAGTCGCTGCGATGCTTAGTTTCCGAGATATAGCCGTTTAAAGATTTCAAAAATCAACTTAATCGGAGGACTTTGAACCAATATTTTTCTGGTAGGTCTGGATATGTATAATTTAAAAATGCTATTTTTAAGTCGCTGCGATGCTTAGTTTCCGAGATATAGCCGTTTAAAGATTTCAAAAATCAACTTAATCGGAGGACTTTGAACCAATATTTTTCTGGTAGGTCTGGATATGTAGAATTCAAAAATGCTATTTTTAAGTCGCTGCGATGCGTAGTTTCCGAGATATAGCCGTTTAAAGATTTCAAAAATCAACTTAATCGGAGGACTTTGAACCAATATTTTTCTGGTAGGTCTGGATATGTTGAATTCAAAAATGCTATTTTTAAGTCGCTGCGATGCGTAGTTTCCGAGATATAGCCGTTTAAAGATTTCAAAAATCAACTTAATCGGAGGACTTTGAACCAATATTTTTCTGGTAGGTCTGGATATGTAGAATTTTTCTGGTAGGTCTGGATATGTAGAATTCAAAAATGCTAATTTTAAGTCGCTGCGATGCGTAGTTTCCGAGATATAGCCGTTTAAAGATTTCAAAAATCAACTTAATCGGAGGACTTTGAACCAATATTTTTCTGGTAGGTCTGGATATGTTGAATTCAAAAATGCTATTTTTAAGTCGCTGCGATGCGTAGTTTCAACTTAATCGGAGGACTTTGAACCAATATTTTTCTGGTAGGTCTGGATATGTAGAATTCAAAAATGCTATTTTTAAGTCGCTGCGATGCTTAGTTTCCGAGATATAGCCGTTTAAAGATTTCAAAAATCAACTTAATCGGAGGACTTTGAACCAATATTTTTCTGGTAGGTCTGGATATGTATAATTTAAAAATGCTATTTTTAAGGTATCATTCATCGCATTCGAGCTACTATTACGTGTTAAATTGATATCTTACTCAGGCATCAGGAGAATGATATAAACTTTTTTTTCCAATATAGAAATTAGCCACTGTTTATTTGAAGCCTTGAGCAAACGCGGTTTACTAGCTTTTGTTTTTATTGGACCGTAATAAATGTACGGGCGAACAATCTATATTAACTTGTTTGTTTGTTTCGTTTATAGTACATTATTTAAGTAACATTTTTGAAGAATGTACAGTTTATTTTTCGAGTACAATTGCCAGCGGGAGAACTAGGTGTGTTATTGGTATATAGTTTTCTTATCAAGTTCTCAAAAATATTAATTTAAAATGTCACAAAAACATAGAATCATAACTATAACTCTGCTGCAAACAGTTTTAAATAAATATTTTAATTAAAATAATTTAGACGATGGGTGATCGTTTTAATTCCAATGCGCCTCCCACATAGTTTTATAGTTTGGGTGTAAAGTTTTAGATTAAATTATAAAATTTTATTGTTATAAAAGTATTAGTACCATAAATATTATTGCATAGTTGTGTATGTGACACCTTTTTTTACAAAAACACTGAACATACTTTATATTATGTACGTTGAGTATGTTGAGCAAAAGAAAACTTACAAACAAAAAAGTTATGAAAATTGTTTAACGATATTTTTCCATACTTCTTGTGTTTTTTGTTGTTTTTTCCGTTATGAACTATTACTTTAATTTAATTAAAAAAAAAAAAAAAAAAAAATTGTATCATAATTTCCTTACATTATTATATTATCCAATGAAAATTAAATTTAACGTTTTAACGATTTAAACGGTAATTCTACAAATCAATCGGCCAATTTATCATTTTAATTTAGCGGTACAACAGAGGATAAAGAAAATTAATAAGAAATCCGAAATTGTTAAATTTACGACTTTTTACAAAAATTTACTTTGGTGTTAACAATAGCAATCAATCAAAATACACATGCAAAAAAACTGTATTAATTTAAATGTATTCCAACAATGAATTGCTTATAAAAGGTATTTGTGGAATGATTCTTTACAAAAAAATATATAAATTTACACTTCAATGTAATAATTATGATTAATTATCGTAATCAACAGGTGAGCAGAAAACACCATAATGCTTTGAAGAAATATAAGCGTGATACCGATTATCCTTTAAATAATACTAGGAATTTAAATATAACAAAATAAAATATTTTTGATACCTTCTAAATATTTGGTGGGGACTGTTCATCTAAGTAGATGTTCATTGTATTTTTTTTACTCCGTATTGGACAGAGTTTGTCGGTTTAACGATTATTTTATTTGATTTTAGTGTTAAATAATTTTTTTTCCGATTAAAGCAAGTAACTCATCTATTTTAATATGAAAATTTTTCTCCTGATCTATGAATTATTTATTTATTTATTTCATCAATCATGTAAAAATACAATAGTTTGACTACTCACACACTACTATGGTAAAAAATAATAATAAGGAACATTAAATATAAATTTATGTAAATTATATACAAAAATAAAAACATTCGAATTATAATAAACGTTTTTTGAACAACTCTCTCGAAATATGAAAATCAAAGAAATTAAAACTCTTGTTAAACTCGATTAGAACTTTTAACAATGGTTCTGTACTGTGAAAATTATTTGAACAAAACGGAATACGGAGAGAACCCGGCCGCAATCTTAAATTTATCTGTGGAACATAAATGCTAAACTTCTCGAGCAATTCCGGGCAATCAATTCTTGAACACAAAACATCCCGACCAAACACGGCACAGGCTATTTCACGTCTACGATCTAGACTTTGTAAATTTATTAATGAAAGGCGGTTTATGTACGGTTCACGAACATATATATGTCGATTCAGGGACGGTAAACGTCGTAATGCATAAATCAGGAATTGTTTTTGAATGCTTTCAATTCTGACAGCATGAATCCGATAGAAAGGATGCCATATGACCGAAGCATACTCCAAAATTGGCCTGACATAGGTAACATAAAGAGATTTTAACGTGTAGGGGTCATGAAACTCTCGACTGTGTATCTTAATTAATCCCAACATTGAAAACGCCCTACTTATTATGTAATCAATGTGTTTATTAAATGTAAGATTACATGAAAAAAATATTCCAAGATCTAAAATATCGTACACTCGACTTATTTGTACATCCATCAAGACATATGGTGACACAATACAAGATGTCCGAGTTCTTGAGAAAGATACAACTTTACATTTATTAGGATTCAGAGACAGCTTATTCACCACACACCAATTACAAAATATGTCAAGTTCTCGCTGCAAACGCTCAGTGTCAATAAAAGAATTAATATTGGCATAAATTTTCAAATCATCCGCATATAAAAGACATCTACAAAAATTAAAACACTGAACTACGTCATTAATAAATATTATGAAAAGCATTGGACCTAAGTGACTCGCTTGTGGGACACCCGACGGTACGTTATATACAAATGAAACATCGCCCAAAATTCTTACGTATTGCTTTCGTAAACTTAGATAAGAAGCAATCCAAGCCACCGGAATAAAATCGGTACCGAAGACCATCAACTTATGTAAGAGAATATTATGATTTAGCTTGTCGAATACTTTCGAAAGATCGGTGTAGATGACGTCAACCTGCTCACGGCTTCCCACAGCATTAAATAAATGGCCAGAAAAACTCATAAGATTAGTAATTGTAGATCTACCCGCCAAAAAACCATGTTGGTACACACTAATTTTGTTTTTCAAATGGAACTCAATTCTTGATTTAACTAAAGACTCGAAAAGCTTCGGAATCACGGATAGAATTGAAATTCCCCTATAACAGGTAATGTCGCTTCTTCTACCTGATTTAAATATTGGTATAACAAATGACAATTTCCAAATCTGAGGAAAGGAAGCAGTAGAAAGATTTAAATTAAACAGATGTAGCAATGGCCGACACACAGAATAGGCACATTTAGCCAATATAAATGGAGTAATGCCATCGGGACCTGCACTCTTGTCAGTTTTTAGACTTTTTAAGCCATTAAGTACTTCATGAAACGTGAATTGGATCAAGGCAGAAGACTGCAAATCTACCGAGCTTAAATTTATATTCGTGCCGTTGTCATCGAAAGAGCTATGAAAAAAATTAGCAAAGGTATCGCAAATTACTTGAGAGCCAGTAATAGGTGAATTAAAATAGTTCATTACACGCGGATAGCCCTGAGATCTCCTTTTCGTGTTAATGAATGAAAAAAACCGTTTAGGATTGGAACAAATTTCATTCTCAATCTGTAAGATATACATTCTATATAAAAACTAATTTAAAAATTTAAACTCTTTACATAAATCGCTATACTTTTGTTTGGTATTAATGTCATTAGTTCGTTTATAAGCCTTAAATGCTTTAGACTTGCGATTAGCAATATTTTTTAAACGGAAATTAAACCATGGTTCAGTATAAACGGAATTAACGAGTTTTTTTTGGTACAAATAAATCAAAACCAGTATTCAAAATTTTATAAAATTCAGACACGGCATCCGAGATATTCAGATTGCGAAACAGTGTTGTCCAATCAACGTTTAGCAGAAAACTAGTCAAAGAAGCCACATTGGCTTTTACAAAATCATATGAGAATTCAATATTATTACTATAATCGCAAGAAACAAAATCAAAAAAATAAAACTTAATCAAAAGTGGTGTGTGATAAATACTAGAATGACCAGCTAAATCAAGACAAGCTTCGATTTCAACGTCGTTTAAAGAAGAAAAAACTAGATCTAAAATTCGACCATGATCATTAAAAACAGTGTTAAACTGACGAGTCCCAAAAATTCCAAAGTTATCCAACACCTGATTCGATAGATCATCCATAGTTGAACCATAAAAATTGTCGTCCGCCCATCTCCATGTAATTTTTGGTAAATTGAAATCGCCTACAAATAAAATATGATCCTTCGCATTCATCATCGGTAATATCTCGTCTTTAATGAAGTCCATAAACCCGTTGTAGACATCTGCAATGCTGCCAAAAGGAATATACACAGCGATTAAAAATAGCCAAAACTCGCCACATTTGATTTTAACAGTGAGTGATTCACCACTATTACATATCAAATTCACCCGCTGAAGTATTAACTCTTTTTTTAAAGCAACAATGATACCACCACCAACAACTGTGACGTTATCGGCGTCCCGATCCTGACGTAATACCGTGTAAGAAGGCGGAAAATATTCCTCTGAATTAAAGTTGCCGTTTAGCCAGGTCTCAGTAAAAACAACAATATCGTAATCATTACATAAAAGTGATGAATAAATTGCAGTAGCCTTGGAGCGCATCCCGCTATTATTGTGATAGTAGATATGAAAACCGTTATTGTTGTTCGTTGTATTTTTTATGCTTAATAAATTATTTGTGATACTGCTGTCGATGATGCTATCTCTGTTGGTCTTATTTAAACTACTGATGGACATTATATTTTTTTTAGGCTTTATCTGCTCATGGCTGGTAAGATAATTCCGTTGACGTTTTTTGGCCGTGACACCTTACGAACAAATCGTCTTACTAAAACACCCTTTGGCCAGAAAGTGGAAGATAAAATTTCACCGGAAAATTTTATGTCAACAGCAATTTTAAATGAAACAAAAGTTAATGAGGTCCTATCTCTCCCTTTAGGTAGCAGTAAACGACAATCAACTACCCCGATATCATCCAACTTTGATTTGAGGTAGTCGACTAGTGCATCCCCTTCTGTTTGTGGACTAAGTCTGCTTACATAAATAATATCTTTGTCCGAAACATCGACAGACTGCAACGATATGACAGGGTCTCCAACTCCAATAAGTCCACGTGTAGATTCACTTTCAGCATGTATAGTACTTGGTTGTCCAGATGATGCATTATTTGAAAACTGCAATTGTAATGAATGTGCAGACAAACGTTGGGCTTCTATTGATGTTTTCATAAATTCATTCATAATAGAAAACGAGTTGAACAGATTCATCATATTAACTGCTAACTCATCGACTTTTTGAATAACTGCAAAGATTGTGATTTCACAACAAGCAGTACAATACCATCGCAATTGTATGGATTTCATCAATTGGTTGTAAGACGATGTATTTAGCCCAGCACATTTAAGATGAAAAATCGACTTGCATACACCGCTACATGGACACATCTCCTCGCGCCCATTCCACTCAACGTTGCATTTACCACAAATCTCCGACATCGGTTACACAGTTATTTAAAAAAATAACGTTCACTGTATACATTGCTGAGTGGTTGTACTCCTAAGAATTCAGTTTTCCACCATTCGGAAACTTCAACTATCACGGTCAACTATCAAACGGTACTGCTTTTTATTGCTTTGTCTACTACACATACCCTTCCATACTCTTAAGATATTTCACAAAATCAATAACCGACCTCTGCATTATGGTTTTTATGTTTGAAGAAAAAAAAAAAAATGTGGAAACATATCATCATTAAATTTAATGTAAATATACCATTTTCTCACCAAATCTCACCGGATATATATATATATATATATAAACATAACCATATATGAACCTAATGATAAAACTAATGATGACATACGAGTAGTCCTGTTGAGGATTGTGCTACGTAGAAGTATAAAAATGGGCTAATCCGCAAGTTGCTTAGCTTTTAACGGATTAATTTCCAGGATGCGCACTATTAAATGCGTTGTGATTATTCACTGTAGTTACTACACTAAAATGCACTATGTTTAAGTGGACCAAATCATTCTATCTTATAGACTAATCTACCTGACATTAGATGCCCGAAAATTATTACGAACTGGACATGCAAAATTGTTTTTTTTATACATTTTGCAACTAATCATATCAAAAATGTTTTTTTGGTGTGGCTTTACAGTAATTCTGACAGCCTTGGGTTTTTTTTATTTAGAGCCCGGATCTACACAGTGAATTTCTACACAGTGAAAGTTAAAATCGCTAGTGGTTGTATATTGCTTTTGCCCACTTGCTCGTGCATGAGAAAATTACGTCCATAACAATAATAATGGTTTCCGCTGCCAGGAAAAGCTTATATTGATCCAAAACCTTCTATCAAATTTGTATACGAGATACACCAGCATAAAAATGCACCCCGAGAAAGCCGATTTTTGTCTGTCGGAATCATCTCAACGTTACTCTTTAGTACAATAAAATGTTTGCAAAAACTTTGTTCAGCTTTTCTTCTTTCAATTAATTACAAGAATTTATTGTTCTATCATTGAAAAATTATCAGTCTATGTAACGTCACAAAAAATGGTGGAAACATAATGACGATACTCACAATTATCATACCCATCTGCGGCTGTACGATTCTATGCAAGGCCAAGAATTATTTAACTTGGTTATGGGTAATTTTGATGGCGTATACTTAAAAAAACACAAGGGCATGATTTTATATCCTAAATTTTTTTTTTAAATTTTAACAAATTTTTACAATAAAAAAGTCATAAACTTTTTTAATTAAATTTTTGAATCCTTTTTTTTTTTATATTAACCGACGACAATAAAATATGGAATCAGTTGAAACTTAGGAATATCGAGAGCATAAAAAATTGTTCGATAAGAAAGTTTATGTTACACAAGTCGTTTGTAAATTTTTTTGTTATTTTTTGTTATGTACTTAGGAAATTGAACAACTTTCGTTTTTTGTTTCAAGCTTTACATGGACGTATATCCTAACCGCATGTTCCCATAATAATTTTCGAACAGTAATTCATACGTACATATTATGAAATATTCAAGTATGTATTATGTAAAATTGAAATTTAATTTATTATATTTTACCTGGAAACATAAAATACATAAATGAAGGTAAAAATTTATATGATAATTCTATGCTCTCGTGTACAGGTTTAAACATACAATATTTGGAATATAAACAAACTAACCGGATGTGGTTTTATGTTTTAAAAATATATATATTTTTTATAAGGACTCCAATTTTGTTAGGATTTTAAATGTATTTTGTCTCAGGAAATCATTGTGGGGAAACACTCATTTCATATTTAATTTTTGTTTTAATACCATTGAGATAGTTGGTATCCAAATATTAAACAAAATTACTCCTGTGGTCAAAAGTTGCTACAGGTATAACTCGAAGTCAAACTAAAAGCATTACACCGTAAGTTATACCGAGAAACAAATTTTAGCAAAAATTCTTCATTAATCTTTAATAAAAATGATATCGTCTCATATTAGCAGTTCAACCCAACCTTAGTCAATGTAAATTAAATTCTTCACTTGTTGCCTGCTAAGTTAACTTTACATATATAAGTTTTGTAAAGTAAGAATGTTACTAAAAAAATAACACTGCGAAAAAGTCGTTAATAGGCCAAGGATAACACCTTTGCTAACTGTTTTGCAAATAAATTATTTGTTGGAATGTATATATATTTAATAAAAGTCATTATGCTGATGCCTAGAGCTTCTGATTAAGGTATCATTCACCATAATCGGCCCTCTATTATATGTTGGATTTGATTGATTGATTGATTGATAAGACTGTGAGAGCAAGAGCTTGTCAAATGTTCCTATTAATGCCGGTCCTATTCCCATAGCCTTTCTACATTTAACAAATGGGAGGATAGGTGGGATTTTGGGAACCGGGGAAATGACCTGGTTTTAAACACCTCGTGATCATTACTGCACAATTCTTTTCTATTTTTGTGGTGTAGGAAAAAGAAATTTATGTCAGTAATGACAGAACTAGACCGGTTTCCCGGAAGCCAAACGACGGTTGACTTATTTTTTACAAATAAGTCACCCGTCGAAAATCTAATTTGCATAAACTTTATTTGATACAAAACTTTAGAATTCATACAAATTAGATTTTAAAATAATTGATTTAACATTACAAATCAATTAAATTAACCGTTTTATGACAAATAAGTTATGTAATCGCCGAAAATTTACTAGCTTAGCTATCGCTTTTTTAAAAGTTTTGCGGGAAAAATGAAAGCCAAAAAAATTTGCTACGGTATTGAGATCACGCTGAATCCGCGCTTTTAGACCATGGTTGCCGTAATTACTATTTGCAGTCAGAATATGGTCACAAAGTGCGTTGGGGAGCATACAAATTCAAATGTACAAACAAGTCAGCACAGTCTACTTTGCCACAAATAGTATA
The DNA here is from genome assembly GCA_963556175.1 of Tipula confusa. Taxonomy (NCBI): domain Eukaryota; kingdom Metazoa; phylum Arthropoda; class Insecta; order Diptera; family Tipulidae; genus Tipula; species Tipula confusa. Next base: position 71,991,952 of record OY744477.1, read on the forward strand.
ACGTGCAAATGTATAGCACTAGTACATTTACGCCTAGAGGTTAATGTTTGGAAACCCATAAACTTACAGCGGTCTAGATGCGAAAGTGTATAGCTTTTGTTTTCAAGAGATGGCTACTTTTTAAGAACAAATAACAAAAATGGTTTCTGCACGCTCTCAATTCTGTTAGAATGACAGTCGTAAAACGAAGATATTAGATATTATTAAACGAAGATATTGAAAAACGGTCAAATTAGTGGCTGTTGAACGGTCTGGAAAAAATCCATGCTGAGATTCACTTATCAATTTCTTAGAGTGGAAGTATAATACGTTATTGACAATTGATTCGAATAGTTTTAGAATAAAATACAGTATTTCAATACCGCGATAATTGGTAATAATATTACTGCCATTTTTATAGATCGGTATGACTTTTGATATTTTCCAATCATCCGGAAATATCCCTTGTTTGAGACTTTATTAGAGGACGTGAGCTAAGAATTTCATTATAAATTATATTATAAAAACACACAATAAAAATCCTTTTGTTCATTATACTGAAATTATTAACACTATAATTCCAATTCCACATATAACGACAGGTTATAGGCCCAGAAACGTGTTTTTGGTAATATTTTTGGAAAAAAGTGAAAATAACACAAATTTTGTGAAGTTTTATCCAGCCGTGTGCGAAATTTTCATTGTAACCATCGAGCAAAATTGTTAAGAAGATGGATTCAGAATTGTCCACAGTAAGCAAATTACAAGGAATTGAAAACTGGAATCTATGGAAATTCCAGATTCAGATAATTTTGAAGCATGGGACATAGTAACTGACACAAACCAACAAGCTGCACAGATGCGACGGCTGCTGAGAAAAATGAAAATGCCGAAGCGATACGTAAATTGAATAAAACCGACGGTTGGGCGCAAAAGGTAATCGTTACCGCAATATCTGAACAAACGATGTTGCATATTTTGACCTCGGGCGATTCTGAGGCAATGTGGAAAAAGCTAACCAATATATATGAACAAAAATCAGAATCTACAATCCACATTTTACAACAAAAGTGGTTTACATTGGCTAAAGATCCTTCATATGATGTTGCAGCACACATCTCAAAAATTGAAGATATATCTAATAGACTACAGGCAATGGGAGAAAAAATTAAAGATAAGGGAGTAATGACCAAAATACCATCAAATTTACCATCAAATTTAGACCATTTTATCAGTGCCTGGGACTGATCAACGGCTACTACCAATAAAACGTTAACCAACCTAACATCAATAATTGAAGAGATGAGACAAAGTCTAAGAAAAGTAGAGGTTAATGCACTTGCTTCTAATATAAAAGTAAGCAGTAAGAATCATTTTTCCAATAATAATATTAGTAACAAAAAAACTTAGTATGTTAAGAATAAAAACGATGATCAAAAAAATACAAGAAGAAAACCTGGAAAATGTAATATTTGTCAAAAACCTGGACATTGGGCAGCAGAAAGTTGGAATAATCCAGCAAATAAACAGTATAAATTTATAAATTCCAAAGCTTCAGGAGAAGAGAGAGGTGAAACTCTTATAAGCGAACCATTTGCCTCAGTACAAAATACAGCAAAAACTACAGTAGAGACCTGGTATATGGACACTGTGGTGAACGATTACATTCCTCATAAACTAGAGTGGTTCATTAACTACAAACCAATGAAAGATGGCATCAAAATAAAAATTGGAGACGGAGAAACCATTTCAGGCAAAGGTAGAGATAGCATAAACATTTCAACATTTAATGGAAAAAAAAGACAGAATGTCACCTTTTAAATGTACTCTACGTGCCTAATATGAAATACAAGCTCTTTTCTGGCGGTGTGGCCTTTGATAAAAAAGTAACTGTAGAAGCTGATAAAAGAATTTGTAAATTCTTTAAAGAAGGCCAAACCATAGCTGTAGGTAAGATACAAAACAAATTATTTGAAATTAAAATTAAGATAATGCCAATCGAAAATGGCAGAGAAAGTTCTGAAGAATATCAAGCTTGTATTGCTGAGAAAAGTTTCTCTCAAGAATGGCATCAAAAGTTACTTCATCAAAACTACACTCAAATTAAAAAGATTTTAAAAAATTATGACATTAATTCAAAAGGAGATGACAAAATAGTCTGTGAGCCTTGCACATTGAATACAAACAAATCCATCGACTACCTTTTCCTCAACAAACCAAATAATTCAAATAAAACCAAATAATCCACGTAGATGTGTGTGGACCACTACCAGAAAAGACATTCACAGGTGCAAAGTATTTTCTTCTGATGAAGGATGAATACTCACATTACAGAACCGTATATTTCTTGGGTGCAAAATCAGACGTACTATGGAATGTCCAAAAGACTATATAAAGAAAACAGAAAAACATTGCCCCAGAGGAATAGAAATTTTTAGATCTGACAATGGCCTAGAATTTGTCAATCAAGAAGTCACAAAATTGATGAAAGGATATGGAGTTTCTCATCAAAATTCAGTAGTTATGGTCCTGAGCAAAATGGCAAAATAGAACGCGAAAACAGAACTGTTGTAGAAGCGGCTCGTACAATGTTACATGCTGCAAAATTTGAACTTAAATTCTGAGCAAAAGCAGTAAACACTGCCGTTTATCTTTTGAACTGCACAGGAACCAGTAGCATCAAGAAACAATCACCATTTAAAATTTGGTATAACAAGCGACCAGATATTCAGGAATTCCATGTATTTGGAGAGAAACTTTACGTGACATTGCCTGAAAATAAAGTAAAGAAGCTTGACCTAAAAGGGGAAATAGGTTACTTTTTAGGCTACGGCGATACTGAAAAAGGTAACAGAGTTTGAATTCCACAGGAAGACGATGTTTTGGTCAGAAAACATATGATCTATACAGGAAAATTAATGGAATCTACTAAAGAAAATGAAAATCAAGCGCTATTGTATCTCCCTGAGGAAGAAAATACACAATTCAAAAATAGTCAGGCTGAAAGAAAAAATGATGAGCAAATTGAAGGAAATTTAGAGAATCTTGAGTTACCTAACCGATTAGCTGATTCAGAAGAAGAAAATGAGAAATTTGAAGTACCAAAAAGGAGTACAGGAATACAACTAAGGGATCGATCCAAACTAAATAAACTCAAGAAATTAGAAGACTACGAAGTAGATTTAGATAATGTATGTGATTATTGCATTGCAAACCCAGAAGCACCGCTGACTTCTCAAGAAGCAGTAAATGGTACGAATGCACAAGAGTGGAAACAAGCTATATATGGATGATGGACCATATCTATATAGATGATGGACTAGTAGCTGGAATCGAGGAAGAGACTGTGAATGATTTCTTGTGTGCACTTGAGAAAGAATTTGAGATCACTTCTGACGATGCTGATACTTACCTTGGTTTTATTCTCTTACGTCAAAATGCCCACACAAGAAAAATTCTCAATAAATTTAATTTTGGGCAAGCAAATGCTCTTGTAATACTAGGCGATCCACATCAACAGTTGAATACAATTTTAAATGAAGATGAGAAGACTGAGTTAACAACTGCTCAAAAGGTACGAGACCAGATATATCCTTTTCGGTTATAGTATGGTTAGTCGATATATGGAAAAACCAACGAACTTGCGTTTATTTGGAGTGGCTGTGTTGTTAACTGGTGTTCCCAAAGACAGTCTACAGTCGCCACCTCTACCGCTTATTCGAAATACATTGCAGTCTTTCAAACAGTCAAGGAAATAGTTTGGTTCCTAAAGTTAATCGAAGAGATATATCCTTATCAAAATATTGCTATAACTCTCTATATTGACAATCAAATTACGCTTGAATGTTCTTCACAAGGAAATAAACATATGGACGTACAATATCACTACATCCGAGAGCAGTATGACAAGATAGTTTTTCAACTCAAATACATCAACACCAAGGAACAGCTAGCAGATATCCTCACCAAACCCTTGGAAAGAAGAATCTTCGAATTTCATCGCAACAAAATATGATAAAAAACTTGAAGAGGATTTTGATATTCCATAAAACAGGGAGTTGACGGGGAGTGTCAGAATTATTGTTTTTTAAATAGTGTTTTATGGATATCACTAGCTGTTTATTCCCTAGATGGCAACACTATTTTTAGTTTATAGTACACATTAGAACTTAAAATAATTGATTAAACATTACAATGAATTCAATTGAATTAACTTTTATAAATTTTAGAAATATTTGAATCGTTTAGCTTTTATCAAACTTTCCATACAAAACTGCAATCTTAATTTGTAAAAAAAACTTTTGAAGACGCTATGAGACATAAAACAGATCAATAATGAAAATATTATGTTCTTTTTAAACTCATGTATACTGGAATACACCTTTTCATAACAGAATAACAAATTTGTGTCCCGTCTGAATATAGTAGTCTCCTTGATTTTAACATAAAACAATTTTCTCATCGAGTTATATTTTTCCATCTTCGGTGGTTTTACCTGCAACAAATTTTAAAAATAATTATGCTCTAAAATCATTTAACCGGAAAAACATTAAACCTTTTTTTCTGTTAATATTAAACAAAAACCATTCCTACCACAATACTCGTAAACTAGGTTATATTTCAACATAGTTTGTGCATTTTTTGCACTCATTATACAATAACAAATACACACACACTAATTGAATATTTATACAATTACCATTGTTATGAAAAATTTCATAAGAAAATTAAAATGTTACAAAAAAATAATTATACAACTCATAATTTGCATAAAATAATCATAAAAAAATTGGTTGGCCATAAATTTTTCCAGCATCTTCCGAATTTTGCTAATATACATAGAGAGTAATTTATGTAGAGTAAAATAAAAATAAATATTTGTAATACTCGTAAACTACACATGCTGTACGCATTTAATTTACCAGAAGGAAGGTAGGATTTGCTTTTTCCATTTTTGCTACTCCTTTTATTCATTTTAGGTAGAAATTAGCTTAAATTATGTTTTCAAATTAAAAACGAACGGAATTTGAATGGTTCCAGAAAATGTGTAGATTTTCTTTTCTTTTCAAAACATATATGAGTACCGAAAGCTTTGTGGAAATGTTAAAATCATAAAACTAAGCTTTTTCCGAATTAAAACAAGTATCTGCTTAAAAAATATTTTGAGGTTTTTTTTTTTTTTTTTGAGCATGCAAACCTAATTTTTATTTGCTCTCTTGAAAACGTATGGACGCGTGTACGGGGGTTGGTGTATATGATTTTTGTCGGAAAATTTTTTGAGTCACGTTTTCTTTGTACTAACATTTTTTTTGGTAAATATAAATTATTAAAATAATTTTTTTGTACTTTTTGGTAATGGTTTGTTAACATTTTGTACATTATTTTTGAGTATGTCAAAAGTGGTTTTCATTTCCAATCCTGAAATTAGAAAATTGAATATAAAGTAAATGGAAATAAGCTTTTCTGGTCTAAATCTTCATATGATTTTATTAAAGTGCGGAATGAGAGATGAAATATGTTTGTTTTATTTAGTCGTGGCTACATTAGTAGCTTTAAACTTTTAAGACAAATTAACTCAGTACAGGAATTTTCAAGAGCGCAGAAGATTCACGAAATGCAAACAGTCGAAAAATTGTTACTTTGAAACTTTTAACTATTTTTGTAATTACCCATATTTTAGAATATAATGTGGCATGATTAAATTTTGAACTTAGAAAAGACTTTACACTGTACAGTAATAAGGGCAATTTGATATGAATTTATGTTTTCAAATTAGGATTAGATTTTAATAATAACCTGGCAACAAGAAGTACTGCACCTTGAACTGCAAAAGAATGTTGATATTAACAATAAGTTTGTTAGTGAACAAAGCTCGGTTCTCATGACCAGGGTTTTCAGCCAAAATACAAGCTTTAATTTTCCATCCCGAATAGTTTCATGAGTGACAAGGCATCAGAAACTTGTCACTTGTTCAAATGTGTTAATGTCATTACTTCAAATCCATTTCGTCTTGGTCTCTAAAACCAATGATCATATATTTGATTTTAGACTCATTGGTTTTGAGACCAAAGAAACTCTAGCAAGTGGATCCAGTTTTTTGACACCATTGCCATTCAGTTCAATTACATAGATATCATCTGTATAATATGCCAGAAATTCGTTGGACTGATGGTATAATATGTTGTCCTGAGGTGCTTTATTTTAGCGAAAGATAAATTCTAGCATGACAATTATAGATTGTCGGGAACAGAGCATCTCCCTGCCGTAATCCAGAGTAAATTGCAAAAACTCCTAATAGCTTGTTCTTGACTTTGACATAAATGCCTTTTTACAGAAATGCACATATTTGTCAGGTATTCTCAGACATCGCAATAAAAACCATAAATTATTCTGATGGATTAAGTCAAATGCTTGTTAGAAATCTAAGAACACCTGTTGTAGGTCACCGGCAGTTTCGAAATATTTAAAAAGAAATCATCCTCAGCGGAAAACCTTGATAAAATCCTCTTGATAATCACCTACACTCATCTACCGGGAAGTGATTCTCTTCAATATTATGTTAGGCAGTAATTTGTATGCTCTGCAAAGGAGTGCTATCCCACTATACTTTTCGCATTATGAGTGGTTTCCTTTTATTAAGAGTGATTTTAGAATTTTGTATGTATTAAGAGAGGTGTGACGTGTTTTGTCAGTTTAACGGTTATTTCATTTAATTTGAGTGCTAGATAATTTTTTTTGAATCTGTAAGTGGTTTATGTATATTTTAAAATTTTGTGTGTAGTGAGAGTGGTGGTGTGACGTATCCGGAACTAGATTGTTATTTCTGAAGTTCTTAGTTAGTTTTTTGGGCAGAAATAATTTATTGATAGTCAAAACTATCATCAACGGATGATAAAACAAAAGTATCATCGCCAATCCAATGATCTGTTGTAATTGACAAATATAAATAATTTAAGTGTCTCGAAACTTTTGGACTTTGTTCAGTTTTAGACTGAATTGCTCTGGTCAGAGGCCTATGGTAGGGATAAATTCTAAACTCTTGACCTTCTAAAAAATAACTAAAATGCTTGATAGATAGAGTAATAGTTAAAAAAGCTATCTATCGAATGCGAACTACTTAAGTTCGTCGTTCGATAGCTTTCGAGAAAAAAATCCTAAAGATTCCCACACATTATTGTTAAATGGTTATAAAAAACTCCAATGACTTTACTCGTCTCATCGGTCACACTGACGAAAAGTCATATATTTACACTCGCGGCTGCCTGTGCACAAAAATTCGGTAAAACCGTCGAATTATTATCTTCGATGGTTCTAAATCCTGAATCCACGACTTTCAGAGCTTTTTTAAACATTTTGTACGAGTCGAGTTTTTCAAAAACAGCAAATTGCGGTCTTTTCATCCTTTTTTCGATAAATTTCACATTTTGAGGGTCAAAGGTTGTTTGAAGAATTCACAACTTCTATATGAAGAATGACATCTATGACCAGGACAACTTACCATGCTTATTTTAAACTGAGCACATCGAGAAACATACGGAAGTAACGCATTAGCACTACCACATATTTGTAAAAGGTTTTGGATTATTCGAGAAGATCACTCAGTGAAACATCATATCAAAAATGCATACTCTGTCACCGATTTCAGGTGTATTCAAACAACAGAAAAACTATCGATCAGCCTGATTTTGTGATTCAGGGGAGTTGAGAATCTCTGCAGCTAACTAATAATCATCAGGTTTTGATGTTCGCATGCGAATCTGGTTCTGATTCCGTTTGACAATCGTTTCATCGATCTAGACCAAATATATTATGTTGCCCAATTGTTCTCGTATTTTTCGTTGCAACCAGTTACATTGTTTGTTAAAATTCTTTATGTAAACATCATCTTTAGGTTGAAATTTAGCCGTATTCTATTCCAACTCTGATGACGTTCGTGGAAATAGGAGATTAAGAATATTTTTGGGCTGATGTCCATGGAATAATTCCGAGGGTGCTTTTCCACTTAACCCTGGTGAAAATCGATAGCTGCCTATGAATTTGAGTAGAGCAACGTTTGTAGAATTTCCATCCATTGTTGATTTTTTCATGGATTAACAGTTCTGACGAACCACTCTGCTGCTCCGTTCAACGATGAATGAAAAAGTGCAGTAGTAAGGTGAGAAATACATTCTTCTCAGAAAACTGAGCAAATACTTCTGAGGTAAATGAAGTACCATTGTAACTCACTTATAATACAATCAGTTGTAGAACCCGAATAGTTGACTTTGCATTGATATCCGACATTTTCACTACAAATGGGTATTTTGAATTGGCATCTGTACATAAGAGCCACAAGGAATAAAAAAACGGTCCTGCGAAATCTTTGTGGATTCTTTTCCATGGTTTAGATGCTACCGGCCAACTTTTAAATTCTTTCTTTGGTGGTGCTGTGAATTCGTGACCAGTTGTACATTGTTTCACCATCTCTTCTATTGCTGAATCTTGTTTTGGCCACCAACAATACCGCCGAGCAAATTGTTCTTACAATGCCCCGCATCGATTGGGAATAAAGAAAGTTCTATTTCATACATTTCATTTATCCTAAATTCGGCCTCTTGGGGTTTGTTGAATTCGACATCGGGACCCACAAGCAACCGAGAAGCATCTGCATTGCTGTGTTTAGAAGGTGGTTTATACCTAATTGTATATGTATACACCATCAATGTGATTGCCCATCTCTGCAATCTGTTAGCTGTCATGACTGGCAAATTGGGTTAAACAGAGAAAGCAAAAAACTTGGTAACCCCAAAAATAATCGGAAGTGCCTTCTTTTCGATTTGGCTATATTTTCGTTGTGCTTCGTCCAACGTTTTTCATGCAAACGCAATCGGTTTTTCTGAATTATCCGGAAATACATGTGAGATTACGGCTCCAATACAATGACTCGAACCGTCTGTAGCAAGAACTATTTTGAGGTTTTACGAATAGTGAGTTAGCTTGGTAGCATCAATAATTTTTTTATTTTATTTTATTAAATGACTTTTCCTGGGGTTGCTTCCATGTAAATTCTACATTTTTCTTTTTTAGCTCATTTAGTGGAGCTGAGATTTGAGCAAGATTATTAAAAAAATAAATTATAATACTGCACCTCGCCTAAAAAAGCTTGCATGTCTTTTAGGTTTCTAGGTGTTGGAATGTTTTGAATTGCCTTAATCCCCGATTCTGATGGTTTAATTCCATTACCGCGGTTTATTTCTTATCTAACTCAAATTGTAAATAAGCATCCGATATATCCACCTTTGAAAATACTTTGTCCTTACCTATGTTTTGAAAAATTTGTGGTATGGGATATTTTTCAATTCATAGCTGATTGATCTTAAAATAGGCGCTCAATCGAATTGATTTATCAGATTTTCTAACAACCACAACCGGACAGGCTCATTGGCTAAACCGGATTTCTTTCAAAATTATTGTTTTCTCTAACCTGTCAATTTTTTTCTTCACTGAACACAAGTTTGTGTATTTTGGCTTCGTATGATTTAAAATTGATCCCAGTGTTTATTGCTTGAGTTTGTTGTACTTGCTAATTAATCTCTTTGAGTATGACTTGGAACTAGAGCGCATCAACCAGTTCATCCCCAAAATATTAGCATCTTCAATGATAGATGTGACAAGTAACGGCAATTATTTAAAAGCACCTTAACTGGCAATAATCCTTTAACAGAAGCACTATTTTATTTCCATAAGAGTTTAATATGATTGTAGTTGGTACACATGGTGGTTCACCTAACTTCAAGCAAAAATTGCATAAGTATTCCGTTAACTTTGACTGATACATTTATTTTCTTTCCCATTGGATGGACTTCTCATATCCCTCGTGTTATTCCGTCTACTTAAACATACTGAAGCAATGTGTCCTCTTTTACCACAGGCACGGCAATCCTCATGTAAGAATTTTTATGACTCCCTGCTATGATTTGTTAAGCAACCCGGACACGACCGAAGCCTTTTATTTATTCTGAAGATTTTGTTGTTGTTTCTATATGATGGGCCCGTAGTATAACGTGTATAGTTGTTTCTATTCAAAGATATCTGTATGCGACTCATTTTTGAAATCTTTTTCACCATAAATTTGGTTCTGGTTATGAAATGTTTCGGTGCCAACCCATGCTAGAAAATAAGATCATTTCTTCCCCTCTCGTTCTACATTATTAGCACAAAAATATTGTCCTAATTGCGCTACATAATCCTCAAAATATTCTTTGTCCTTCTCGAATGCTCGAAACGGTGAAATTGAAACTGTACTTGGAACACTATCTTTTCTATTTTCTGTGAAAAATGGAAAGGGTTCTAGTTTATCGAGGAACGAGCATGAGCCTAAATAATATTGTCACTCTGAAAAGTTAAAAAAAAGTCATAAGTATGTTTTACTGGAGTGTTTATAATTCGCACTAGCTTTACCAAGAGGAGCATTAGTGATTGTGGACTATCAACTTAATGTGGTGTGGAATAATAGGCCACAAACACATCTGCCCCCAGTTTATTATAATTCAATACTGTAAATTGCATTTATAAAATTAATGGTTTGAACGAGCACCAAGACATTTTGGAAGCTGAGCTTCTTACACCATTTCAAGACTTAAGCTTAACAAGTTATAGTTGATCTACCAGATCACTAGATCTTACAGTCAATTTGGGGTGGCCTGTTGAAGAAACTGAAAAAAATTAACTTGGTTGATTGCAGCATTATTATAGTTAACAGATTTTGCGTAGAGTATTTTTTTTTTTGGACATTTCAATTTTTGTAATAAAAGTTGATTAATAACATCACCACGTATATATCGTGCAATTTAATAAAAGGTTTGTGCTCCTGATGAATGTCATTACACTAAACATGTAGAATAATTGCTAATTGCAACCAAAACTCACATAAATACTATAATTATATTCTAAAAATATGGCAGCTAACCAAAATTAATGACATACAAAATACAAATAAAACTTTTTTTTATATCTAACCACATGTTGATTTAAATTTGTCATTTCAACCAAACAATGTTCTGTCGTTGCTGTTAATGTCGTTGTATAAAACAGTTTTCATATGTGTAGACGAAGATAATATTGATAGCATATAAGCAACAGGAATTTATATTTCCCAAAGCGAAATCATAATAAGGAATACAAAAATAATTTACTGCGTCGTTTTCTAACATCAATTTATCATTATTAAAACAAATTACATTCTAATGATGGCATTCAGTCTATCTTATCTGAAAATAAAGTAATATTGCCGCCCTTTGGAAAAAATCGAATGCTTTAAGTGAACTAATTAATAAATAATATTTTAATGATGGAGATTTATAAAACTAGTAAATGTATATTTTTATCTTTTTTATGTTGGCAACACAGTGAATCAAGATATTTTCAATAAGCACTTCAAACGGTCTAACTTAAGTTGGCTGGAACACATTTGCTGATATTTCGAAATAACCTGCTGTGGAAACATTTCTCGTAACAATTTCATGGTTTCCCTATAGCAGTAAGGCAAGTGGTGCCATCCTGTTAAAATAACATGTTCAACATTAGCATATTAACCATTTTAACTTTCGTAAAAATATGGAAAAATGAACCTTCCAGGCCAAATTACAAACCATACCGGCCATACCTTTTAAGGGATGTAATAGTAACTGTAATGATTTATTTGTTGATCCTTGAATGTCCAGTACCAGATGTTTCGTTTATCTGTATATTTACCAAGGTAAAAATGAGCTTAGTCACTCATCAATATTTAAAAAAAAAATCTTTAACTTAACAAAGAGTGTTGATGGTTGAACCATGATCGGGTAAAGATAGTTCTATCAATACATCAACGAAGTCTAGGCGTTCTTCGAAGCAAATATCGTCTGTAATTAGTGCTTGCTTTTTTACACTAGGCCAATCACATTCATGATCAGATAGCCACTTCGGACATTCCCACCATTGCAATGTAGATATGTTATTACTTGAGGCCTTATTCCTCTAGGTATGTGATTGGCTGGTTTCTGTTTAGATTCAATATGAGCCCATTTACTCCTCGGAACAATATCAAGAATCTGTGAACGCAGAGTCTGTCCATGCATAAGTCTCCATGAGTTTATAGTCCTTGGATTGTGTGCAAAACTTCACCAATTTGCATAACAGCATCGACATTTGTTTTAATGGTTCGACCTTGCTTTTTGCACAAATGATGTTAACTGTGATTTCCCCTGTTTTGTATACTGCTCGCAAGTAAATTATACTGCCATAAGCTGCTTCTGAAGTATCATAGAACGATTGTAATTGCAGGTGTATAGGTTTCATTAAAGGAGTTAAGCATCTAGTTATTTTATCTCCTTGAGATAAGCCATATTATCGTAAACAAGCTTCCACAACTTCACGATAGTATCTGGTAGAATAGTATCCCAATCAACGTTCAAGAGCCTTAGTTTCTGTATAGTATAATTTTAAATAAAACAATCGTCGGTGCTATCCATACCAGCGGATCATATACTTTCGATGCCTCTGATAGCATACGGCGTTTTGTCCAAGTTATGCTCGATTCACATTGTTGCACTTTAAACCCAAATACATCTAAATCAGCATGTCACATGATTCCCAATGTCTTTATCGATGAGTAATCTTCAAATAATTTTGGAATTGTTTTGATTTGTTGTTGCAAAAATGATTGCACAAAGTCAGACAAGCCACTGCTGCCTAGAATAGTAATTAGTTGATCTTTTAGTTCGAATGCTTCATCTAATGTGTCACAACCTGTCAAAAGGTCATCAATGTAAAAATCATTACATATTATTTTACATGCTTTTGGATACAAGGTTTGAAACTCCTCCGTTGACTTTTGGAGGGTTTTTACTGCTAAATACGAAGCACATGCTGTACCATATGTTACTGTGTCGAGTTTGAATACTTTTATGTGTTCACTGGGATCATCAAACCATAAAATTAGCTGATAATTAGCATCCAATGGGTTTACACTGATTTGACGGTACATTTTTTCGATATCTGCCACCAACGCAATTAAAGGTTTTTGAAACCGCAGAACAATCGTTGTCAAATCTAGCTGTAAATTTAGCCTAACTTGTAGAATATCATTCAATGAAACCGACGTATTAGTTTTACAGTAGGCGTCGAACACAACTCTGAGCTTGGTGGTGCTACTGGTTGATTTCAGCACTGCGTGATGAGGGATGAAATACTTGGAATCATCGTCTTTTGGTTCCTCATTCCAAGGAAGGCACGTCATGTGACCAAGATCAGCATACTCATCAATAAACTCCTTATAATTTGTAAAAAATTCAGGTGAAGCTTTGAATCTCCTTTCCAGTCCGAGTAGCCTTTGACGGATGGTTTTCCGTGAATTGCCTAGTTGTGATCTGGATACTTGAAAGGGGAGCCTAACAGCAAATCAACCGTTAGTCTTTAATGTTGTACGTATAGATAACATGACTCACACCAATTTTCGGACATATTTAATTGATGTTGAGTTGGCACTTCTTCAATTTCCCAAAACCTCTTTAAAAACTGATTGATGCCATCTTGATCTTAACTTATAGCGGTAGTATTGTTAACTGCATGGAGAGTGGTGCTTTCGGAAGATCCTGCTGCTACCGCACTTGCGATTAATCAGCTAAATATTGAGTTTTGTAGTACCGAACAACCAAGTATTTGCTGCCTTTTAGGCCGTAGAATTTCAAAAAACACTTCAGTCCCTGCCAGAATAGAGATTATATTGGGTTTGTAGAAATCCGGATCCGCCAATTCTAAGCTCCTTAACGTCTCACTTTGTAGAAAGTGGTGTTGTTTGATTGGTACTAAGTTTGTTATATGTTGAATGATATGAGCTGTGATATCTATGGTGTATTGTTGATTTACACGCGAAATTAGTAGCATATCAGTTTTTCTTCTTGTCGTTCCAGCTGTAGTTGATGCTATGCCGTAAATGGAGATACACGCTTGTGATCGTTTGAGGCCTAGGCTTTGAATGCATGACTTGGTAACAGAGGACATTTGTGAGCCTGAGTTCAGTATTATTCGTGCTAGCTGGATTTTTCCGAAACACGATTTCACAAACACCAACACTGTTGGCAGTATTGTGTCATGTTTGAAGTGTAGCGTGTGTAATGTTGCTTTTTGTTCAATATCACTAAAAGTTAGTTTGTTTTTTGTCACTTGGAAATAAATTGGAATCTAACTGGGTTGAAATGAGCTCTTCAGTGTGAGTATTTATTGTTTCACTTAAACTTACTGTAGGTGATTTTGTGATGGCGTTTGTGACAGATAACACAAGATGATTTAGTAAAGGTTGTGTTGCACGTGTGTCCTTTCCGTAAACAGTTACAACACAAGTTATTTTTAATAACTAAATTCATTCTGCACTCTGTAGTCATATTTACGAATATGAGGCATTTGTATAATAAATGCAAACTTCCACATATTATACATGTAGGCGCTGAATTTTTACTATTAACAACAAACGTTTTGTTATGCCTTTTACAGACGTTGATGACTTTTTAGTTGTTACGTCACATATCTCCAACGCATCACATCTTACATTTAGAAACTGAAGGAATTCTTTAATCGATTGAAAATTCTTATTTGCAGATTGCTTGGCCCACAGCTGCTTTGATTCATCGTTAATTTTTAAAAGCAATATGTGAATGTATAAATTGGTTATGCGCACAGAAGACACATATAAGGCCAGTATTTATAGTCTCCAGTGAACAGTTCTATGTTTATCTTGGGAGAGCGAACTTGTTTTGAAGTATTGATACCTTCATAAAACTTTCTTTGCTGTTCAATAAACTGTTCAAGAGTTGCGTTCAAATCCGGCTTATCTGACGATACCTTTGTTCTCGATGACGTCGCTTGAGCAAGTAATGTACGAGCTTTAAAATAAATTTCATCGGCAATCTCAGTGATAGGCTCGTAACTATCGACATTGAAAAGTTCGACTTCATATTTATTAAACGCTTGGTAACGACTTTGAAGATTTTCTAAACCCGTCGTAATTGAAAATATTCAGCATACGACCGGGAATCGCTCGCAATATATTGATTAGTGAAACATTTTAGATATTTTGTCAAAGGTCGGGATTTCGTCACATGCAACGACCACAAACCTTTGACGAAAGCCATTCAGTCCAAAATTGGACTTTTCTAGCTTTAAGGCACCAGTTGACAGCAACATTATTAAGCCACAACTCGAGTATAATACTATTATCTCAGCAGAAAAAAAAATGACTTAGAACGTCAGAATATACTTTCTGGTTCCAAACATCAAACTGGTTCCACTGTGCAACTACAGCTATTCAAACAGTCTGGCTTTGAGATTAATTGCGAGACGTCAACGGGTACTAATGCATAAACTTTCACATCCTGGTATCCGGGCTACTCGTAAGTTTGTTGCGGCTAGGTACCTCTGGCTGAATAAAACTAAGGATAATACCCTATCGGCCAACTTTCGGTTATCATGCTAACGTTCTAAAATACAGAGACACACAAAAGCTCCCTTAGAACAATTCACCGTTTCACCTGGTCGATTTGAGCATATCCATATAGACATAGTGGAACCGTTTCCACCATCTAATGGATACTCTTTTATCTAATGAATACTCTCACTTTTACACGTGATACTTTTACTGATCAGGAATTCTGTTTGAATCCACACTTTTCACCGAGTAGACAAAGCTTTTGGATTCACACTGAATCCGAATTACTGCATACTCAAGCTAATAGTATAGTGAAACATTTCCATCGCTAGCTCAAAGCATCGTTAATGGCCTAGGATAACGCCACACATTGGAGCTCCGAAGTTCCAATTAGTCTCCTCGGAATCCGAGCGGCGCTAAAAGAAGATTTAATGTTCTCACCAATGGAACTTGTTTACAGACAAGCCATCAAACTTCCTGGTGAGTTCTCTGTCAAAAATTCTCTTTTTATATTGCCTACGTTACATACAGTATATGACCAACTCCGAACTACCATGCACAATCTTTTTCCAATACCACCACAACACAAAACAATATTTTTGTATACTAAAATCATTCGAAAATTAGGACTATGTATTCGTGCGAATCGACAATGCTCGTACTACTTTGCAACCCCCGTATGAAGGTCCATACAAGGTTACCCAACGTTTGCAAAAACAATTTGTCATCGACGTTCGAGGGAAATTACAATCTTTCCCGATTTAGTATAGGCATAGCTATATGGCAAATGTGATATGGTTTATTAAACATTCATTTTTCGTTACAATGTATGCTCGGCTTTTGACCTATTTTTACCTAAGTCTCTAAAGATACATTTCGAGGGACGTATTGGTTGGTCATAAAACGGTTAAACCGTTTTTGAGTTTGTAATATTTATCCAATTATTTTAAAATCTAATTTGTGTTAACTTTAATGTTTTGTGTCAAATAAAGTGTAAATAAATTAGATTTTTGATGATCACGTGACGTATTGGTACGCGCCTGTAACTTATCATTAGACACTGCTTGCTCCAAGAGAATACCTTAGGGAAAGCAAAAACCGGTATGATGGTCCAGAGATTTGGGAATCCTTTGTATAGGGTGTAGGAAAGCATTCCACAGAGCAAAAGGCTCTAGAGAAGCTCAGGATTGGGACTCCTATAAGGAGTACCTTAAAAAGTATACAAAGGAATTAAGGAAGGCGCAGAGGAGGTCTTGGAGACTACTCTGTGATAAAATGGAAGGTGTTTCTGAGACCTCGCGCCTCAGTAAAATCGTATCTACGAGCCAAACGAGCCCTAACTACTTAATTAAACCAGATGGGCTGTGGACAATGTCTAGTGGAGAATCATTGGCACTCCTTTTGGAAATCCATTTCCCAGGTAGTGAGGATGTGTCAATGGAGCTTGGTAGGAATAGGAAAAAATTATCGTTGGGGTGCCTGGAGGAAATCGTGTGCAAAAACCGGATCCTATGGGCACTAAACGGCTTTAGACCCTATAAATCGACAGCCCCGGATGCCAGTGGAATTACAAAAACACTCGTCGAGCATTCTCCTATGGCTAGATGTGACCTTCGGGGGGGGTGTTTAAAGCTGAATTTTATTCCTAGCAAATGGACGAAGGTTTGGGTGATTTTTATTCCGAAAACGGGGGAGAATTCACAGGCCTACCAAAGGACCTAAGACCTATAACTCGATCATCCTTTCTGTTGAAAACATTGGAAAGACTGATTAACGTGTAAATACGTGCAAAAATAAAACACAGTAATTGGATGACTTTTCAGCATGCGTACTGGAAAGGGAGATCTGTGGACACGCCCCTGCATTCCCTGGTGCGAACAATTGAGAAACCAATCCACTCGAAAGAGTAC
Organism: Tipula confusa; assembly: GCA_963556175.1. Classification (NCBI taxonomy): domain Eukaryota; kingdom Metazoa; phylum Arthropoda; class Insecta; order Diptera; family Tipulidae; genus Tipula; species Tipula confusa. Next base: position 72,009,283 of record OY744477.1, read on the forward strand.
TGTATGGTAGCCTTCTTCGATATAGAGGGCGCCTTTAACAATGTCAGGACGGAGGCAGTTCAGGAAGGACTGTCTTTCTTAGATGTGGACTACCCCTTAAGGAGGTTGATAAATCAGATGCTAGAATGCAGAATTGTTAACGCGGAGATAGCAGAATCCACCATAAGGAGGCTAGTAGTTAGAGGAACTCCGCAAGGTGGTGTCCTATCACCTCTTCTCTGGAACATATTAATCAATGGATTACAATTGGAACCGGAGAAGGAAGGAATAGGGATGATTTCTCTGACGTCCGTGGTGGCATTGAAATGCCGCTCATCTCTTAACGAGATGAGTGAGCATTTCAATATCCAGATAGTCTGGATCTCCAGTTACTCGGACGTTCTGGGTAACTGCAGGGCTGACGAACTAGCAAGGAAAGGTACAATTCTTCAATTGATACCGAAAAGGGTAAATTTGGGAAGGCCTATAGCAGCGCTTTTTATGGTGCTTAAAAATTAAGCGATAGCCTCGGCAAAGAAGACGTGGAATAACACCATAACATGCAATGTGGCGCGGCAAGTCTGGCTGAAACTGGACTTGAAGCGCTCCAAAACACTACTAACCCTACGTAGACCTGACTTAAGTACAGTCGTGGGGTTGCTCACAGGACTCTGTCTCATTGGGGAGCATGCGAGGAGGCTTGTGGTAATGACTTCTGTAGAAGCTGTATGGATGAGGAGGAGGAAGAGACTATGAGCCACTTCCTCTGCCCATGCCCGGCGTTAGCTTACAGGAGGTACAAACATCTGGACATGTATTGTTTCGACGGCCTTGTGGATCTCGAGAACTGCAATGTTCGAGATATCTTACGCTACATAAGTAGCTCTGAATGGTCCCAATCAAGGTGAAAGGGGAGTAGGATCCTTTGGTATCACAATAAATTGTCACAAGTCTAAGTGTGGGTTAGCACCCACTCTAACCTAACCTAACCTAACCTACTCTTCAACTTAGATAAATTAGCCCATTAATAGATTTTTTTAGGGATTTTTTAAATTACAGTGGAGTTGCTGATAAGTGGTGACGGAATACAGAAAACTGAATGCAGTGCAGTGCAATAAAATTATGATTGTCTTATGCTTACAGTAGTTTTAAAAAATTGCAGGGTTCAAAAACAAACAAAACAAAAATACTGTGAGAATAGGACCGGCGTTAACCGGAATACTTGACAAGCGCTTGGTCTCACAGTCTCATCAATCAATCAATCAAGTCTTTAAAGATGCATTTCGGGAGTTGATGTTTTAGATCATTTTGAATTGTTGGTAAAATTTTAGTTACATTTTAAGAGATAGAAAATAAAAGTAAGCAATTAAAAACAACAAACAAATTCTACAGTGAACAAAGACACGGAACACTTAAACTCATAAAGTAGACCACAAAAGCGCATCAGCTTGAGAATTTTTCGATCAGGTAATTGAAATATTAAAAAGGATAATAATTAAATATCTCTCAAATTATCTTGATATTAGCAAACCACTAAGTTTTAATCTCTTTGAGAGAACCGCAAAGACATTTAAATTCAACATTAAAGCTTCAGGTATTATATATTTATTTCTGTTACTGTATATAGTAAACCAAACCAAAAATGTATCATTCGAATTCATTACACTCAACTAAAACTAAACAGTTCATTCGTCATATAACTATGACAAATCCGTTTTGTGACTTCACCAAAACAACAAATCGAGAAAATCGATACAAATACACCTTAAGCAAATATTGTAAAGTTATATATTTCAATACATACCATTTTTTTTTGTTCATGTTTTATGTTTATCGGTGACAAAACAATTATCACGCCATATCGTCCTTTTTTAGTTTTTTTTGGTCTCTTATAGGAAGTAACTACAAAAAATCGAAAAATATATCCTTTATGTACAATAATATCGAACGAAAAATTCTCTCAATTGTTGCTTCACTCCCTGAACATACTATGTACGAGGATAAAGCAAAAAACCACTCAAAAAAATGTAAATTTCACTCAAATAAAATCTTTTTTCCAATATTTTCGATAATTATTAAAAATTCTCATACTTAGTTCAAATGAAAGTGATATAAAATTATTTATTTATATATTGTAAATTATGTATATATTATAATAATATAATAATATTAATAATAATAGTAAATGTAAAAGTGCGCATGCCTTAAAGGTGAACAGAGCACTTGTATGCCCAGGGAACAAAAAATAAAAATAAAAATAAAATTAAAAAAAAAAAAAAACTTTTCCTTTATTTCTATATTTTTGTTAATAAAAAAAAGCGGAGAAATACCCAGTTCGAGACGAAAAGCTCGTCGAACGGGACGCATATAAATTCGAATAGAGCAAAAAAAATAAATAAAAATAAATTAACAAAATTTATAAATTAAATTATGAATAATTAAGTAAAAGGAAAAATTTTAATTAATTAAATTTTTTTTTTTTTTAAATATTTTATGAAAGTATAATTTGGAATGGAATACAAAATAAATAAAAATTATTTAGAGATACAATAATAAAAAAATTAACATGGAAAAAATAAAATAAAAATTTCGAGCTTTTGATTAAAAAAGCATATTCTTGTTTTTAAATTTTTTTGAAAGTGCGCAACCAGTGTTTTTATTTTATTTATTATTATTTTGTGTTTTTATGTGAAAATATATTATAATCATAATTAGTCCTTAAAAATAATTTATGTATATAAATAGTTTGTGTCTGTAAATAAATACCAAAAAAAAAATAATTAATACATTTTGTTGGAGTTTTTTTTTAAATTAAAAAGTTTTTTCTGTTCTTGAATTAATTAAATTTTTGTGTGAGTGAAGTGAATCCTTTTAATTTAAAAAGGATTATTTAGTGAATATATTTGTTATTGTGTATAAACTTGGATTTAAGTTTGAACGTACGTTACATACGTACATAAGTGGAAAATAGGTAAATTTATAATAAAGAGCTTTACTGAGCTTTTTTTTTACTCTAGCTATATACCTTTTTTTATATATATTGTGGAGTATTAATGGATTATTATAAAATTGTTTAAATAATTGAAATATTTTTTGTATTATATGATACTTGTGTTCTTTGTCTCTAATCGATATAATATGCGCTACAGGTTGTCGCTTTTTTACTTATGGTATTCCTATATTAAAGCAATAAATAACGGATTTAATTCGAACATTTTTTGTTTAAAGGCTTGGTAGTTGGTAATAAAATTAATACATTATAGAATTTTTTAAAATTAAAAAAAGTGATGTCATTTTCTCCTTTATAATTTTTATCATTATTTATAATGGCAGTATGTAAAGGGAACATTTGTAATGGTTTTGGACTTTAAATGATGTAGTTTAATTTCTCAAGGATGTGAAGCTTAAAAATAATTTTTTGAAAGTTGAATTTCGAATTTTTTCAAATTTATAATGGTTTTGTAATGTAGTTGAACAATGTCAAGATTCTGAAACAATTGTGATGGACTAACTATTAGTTTATTATATACCAAGGTTGAGAAGTGTATACTAGAAGTACGACACACAAACCATTATGGTTGTTTGTTAATAAGAAAATTAATTTAATACAGAAAACACTTGCTCTGTAATAATATTAATAATATCAAAGTACCGAATTGTAACTGAATTGTAGTAAGCGTAAATTTAAAATGACAATTTTTTTGTTTTGTTTTTAGAATTGTTAATTTTGTTAAGTCAAATCGACATTCCATAAAAAAAATTGAGATTGATTATTTAAGCGGTACGCCACCTGAAATATCCACCTAAAAATCGAGAAATATTTACTTAAAATCGTGTGACAATTTTAAAATTTGGTGTATATTTTCGGCAAATTTTCAATAGTATTCAATGATAATTTATAGGTATGTAAATTTAAATTAATTTAAATATGATTTGAATTTTTTATTCTTAGCAAAATCTATCTGAATTTATTAATATTGGGAATAATCATAATCTCACTATAAATAGGATAGATCGCATTACATCGAGTGTTCATTATTAACTAGTGGTCAATAATACAACATTATTAACCACTAGTCGAGAAACAAAATTTTTCAGTTTACTGAGGCACAGAATAATGATGCCTTCTACGACTAGTAGTGGAAAAAATATTTTCGTACAAAAAATATTTTGACCTGCTGTATGGTTTCTTTTGATGGAAATTTAAATTTTTTTTATATTTAAGGATAATTTTGCATAAATATGGTTTGGCTCACGACGCAAGTGTCTTAGCTGATGGTTAGTTCCATAATTGATTAAACTAATTTTAAATTTAATTTTGGTAAATTTACCAAGTGAACCTCGGCCTTTATCAGGTTAAGAATTAGCTGATTTAGCGCAGCAGCCTATTGTGGATTGTAAGCTTGTAAGCCTATACCTACGGGGAAATAACATTTTTTTAATTTACTTTTTCCACTTGAGTTTGACATCGGCAGGCAAACCTATGTTTTAAAATTCCACCTGCCTTGAGTTAATTTCTATTAGTAGAAGGTTAGGCTTTTAATTCATAAATCAAATATGAATGAATTTATCCTGATCAAATTTGATTCGCCAATGTTTGCATTTGTTATCTTCTGGACTTCTAATTGCCATAATAATGCAGTATCATTTGCTAAAGTTATCAAATCAGAGTATTCATAGTTATAGAATTAACTTGAGAGATGTCTATGCTGCTTGTAGACTTTTAATTATTTTTGTGATTTTTGCAACTGGTCTATAGTAGAATATTTTTCTTTGAATCCACTTTGATGTAGAGTTTTCTGTAGTAGTCATTTTTCAAAGTCTTTCGACATCATTGGCAGCAAGGAAATGGACCTTTCTCATTTTTACCGGTAGGTGGTTTATTTAAGTTTGGCTTTCATGATTGCTCCCGCGACCTTTTGTTGGAGCGGGACGTATTTTAACCGAAAGTTTGCAATGATAATATGTAATAGCTTACCAAATCCTTTTCAATTAGAGTTTTAATAATTTGGCAAGTATTTGTAATTAAGTCTTACTCTGAAACTTTTTTAACATTTAGATTTGTTTTACTTCTTCTTTTAATTCTTTAAGATTAGGTCGGCCTTATGTTTAGGCCTTATGTTTAGGGTTTCTTGCTCAGGATCCTTCAATTTTTTTAAATGAAAGAAATTAAAGTTTGGGTCTTTTAAGTCGTAAGTTCATCAGTAAGACTACCTAAATGTCGAATGATTGTTTTATTTTTAACTTCTTTAAGAAGGATTTTGGTCTCTATTTTTTGATTTATTTGCCAGGTTTGACGTCCCATCGTTTCTTTCTTACTATTTTTAAGTATCTTTGGGTAGATTATAATATTAAGAAGGTTCTTGTTTTATAAACTGGTAGGTTTGCTGCTTTGAGATATAATTCTTGTTATGGAGAAGTCTATTAAATATGGTATCTCAGCTTCGTCAATGAGCCAGTATGAAAAAGTCCATGAATTTTATTAAATCTGAACCTACGCCTATCTGAGCGGACTCACCTGTTCTAGTTTGCCTTGCGTTGATGTTTGAGAATTTTGATCCAACTACAGTAATATTTTCTGTATTTCGATTTCCGTAATTTTCTGGTTTATCACTTAGTTTCTTTATAGTTGTTTAGCAACACCACAGCTAGTAACACCATAGCTTTCATATTTCTGCTTAGTGTACATATACTTGAGGTACCTTGTATTTTTTCAATAATCGATTTCATATGTAACTGAATTTAATGGTAACTGATTTCGCCTATAATATTTATTGATGGTGGTGGCTTTTCTTTCGGTGGCACTTATTTTGGTGCTGCATATCCTTGGTACAAGTTTATTATCTTTTGGTTGGTTAACCTCAAGTTGAACCACTTTTAACACGGTACTTGAACTTTTGCTAACGTTTCGTTATTCAGCCTCTGGAGACGGTTCAGCTTTTGTTTTTGTACTCTTTCTGGACGTTTTTTAATTTAATTTTTTTGGGATCAAGTTTGATTTGAAAATGTTTTTCATTTTATCGTATTCGCCTTCTCCAGCTAATTAATTTCAGTTTATAATTTCTTAAGATTTAATTTTGTTAAATTTGTTGCTATATGTAACGCGATTATAGTGAACGATTCCAATTTGGTCAATGCAATTTGGTTCTTTTGAATTTTTCAACTTATTTCATGCCTCTATATGAGCTTTTTCGTGTTCTTTCATTATTGCCTTGTCGGTTCTCATATGTTTATTCTTCCATGATTTTCGTTACAAAGAAGAAATGGCCGCTTTAAAGTTTCTACCTTCGACAAAACACCGTAAAATCTTGATACAAAAGTAATTGTCTGTCAAAAGCGTAATATTTATGTTCTAAAATAGAAAGTTAAAAAAAAAAAAACAACAAAAGTGCCCATCATTTATCAGACTCCAAAACAGGCCCTACAGACTCAACAGCAACATCGGAGGCATCAGTACTGATGCGAAAAGTACCATGTTCAACAAGATTAGTGATAATGGTGGTTTATGCAAGGGCTGTTTTAGTTAAGCTAACCGCTGCTTCACCAACAGATGGCCAAAATAGAATTTTATCGAATAAACGATAAAGTGGCCTCTTTCATAGAAACTACACGAAATTCGCACTTGTCAAACATTATGCTGATAATTATGTAAAGAAAATATCAAGATGTCTACGATGATCGGCTTCATCCTTGATTGATACTAAAATAAAGTCAAAAGAGACGTTAAAAAAATTAAACCTTTTGTAACCTGGTCAAACAGTGATCCCGCAAGGTAAAACAGTGATTCCGCATGGTTGCAAGTCGATGCTGCCATGGTTTGGTATTATTTGAAAGGTTTAGCTGCGCTGAATTAACTTGTTTATTACAATTCTATGTTTCTGCGTAACTAATTGCTCGGACTGTGAAAATTGTAAACTATACGACATGTCGACATCGTGCTAGAAAACTTAAAAGAATTTCTAATTATATCCACCTTTAATTAAGAATAATTGAGGTGCATAATAGTTAAAATTTTCAAATCTATGAAAGTCCATGAAAGCTCTAACTTCTTTATTTGTTCTAATTTTCGTCAGAGCTACGGCTTGTGACCATCTTGTAAATCTTTTAATTATATTGTAAGAATATAATGTCTTCCATTATATAGTGGTCTAAATAAATGTTTTCAAATTGGCTTGATGGATTATTAAAATGATCCTATTTTGAAATTAAATATGTCGGTTTACTTTTGATTTCTGGTCAGAAATATTTTTTTCTATGGTTTGTCAACCAGTTGCAGTTCTAATTTTGATTCTGTAGCTTTTACACAGTCTCTGATAAGTGTTTTGTTTCATCTGATTCTTGTAGAACAATGAACATGTCTATTTCTAGTCCTGTATGATAAAAGCCAGGTTTATGTTTTTTTCCAACCAGAACTCTGCTTTGTGGAATGTAAACATGTTGATGATTCTGGTGGGAACTATTTTCCAACTTTGATGCGTTCACGGTTATCAGAAGGTTGTGGTCAGTATTTTTGGGTCATATTATACTTTCGAAAAAACATCAATAACTTTTTGAAAAAAGAGAAATAACCAGTAGTTTTCTGTCGAACGCAGAATATTTCTTGGAAATAACTTTTTTAGAAAAGAATGAAAAGCTGCGGGCCCCTTCAGATTTTTTGATATAATTATACCCCAATACAGATCCGATAGCAACACTGAAGGCATCAGTAGCTACGTAAAGTGTACCATGTTCTACAGGATGATTGCACTTTTTTACTATTTTTTCCAAGTATTTAACATTGGGTAATTGTTTATTGAAGCAAGATGATTGGCAAAATGCTGCTTTTACCTAAATATAGAAGTGATTTTAGATAGAAGTGGTTTGAAGTAGGAGTTTGACTGGCAAGATTTGATCTTCAGATGACAATATTCCATTTTTGACTATCTCAAAGCGGATGAAACCGAGAGAAACTACACCCAATTAAGTTCATTAGTTGGCAAACCATAATCTGTTTATCGATTGAAGAGGATATCAAGGTGCTCAGCTTCGTTCTTGCAATATTTTTAATATAAACTTATAATAAATCCAAGCCATTCGTGCCCTTGATGTAAAATCTACATTGGCCAAAAAGAATGGTGATTCATTGGCCAAAAAGAATGGTGATTTGTTAAAGTTCCCTGAGGCCAAAAGTATTTAATGGTACGCTCGCACGAAATATAGTAAAGTCTTGGAGGTTTATGAGCAATTTTTTTATGTTAAGAAAAAGGTTTCTCTCTGCTTTTGTATCCGCATTGTTCCCAGACGTTGTTATCACATTTCGGCACTAGATGCAAAAGAGAAGCAGCACTGAGCTAATTTTTTATTCATAACTCGATTTGCAACGTTTGTTCAAAATCTGGTTTTGTGCTTATGTGTTTCTGCGTATCTACTCGTGTGGGCCCTCATGTGGGCATATTAAATCGTGGGGGCAATCATTCGAGTGAGTATGCTAAACTTTCTTTAAAAATTCGGAGCATCATATTGTGTTTTACGGAGAAATCATAAGGGATTAGTTTTGTCCATAAAAATAAATGCTTTCGAGAGCTAATACGTATTTCCTTCAGTTCTCATTTAGAAAACTTTGGCCATCAGCTTATCACAGTAAATTTGTTAAAAACTTTAAAGTGGCTAGAAACGTAAACGGTGTTGCAAGCTAAAAAAAATTATCAAAAATGGATCGAGAAAAGTTGCAGCAGGTCCTTTAAGTCCTTTGTTCGCAAAGTAGAGAAAACTTCTTAAATAGTAGGAAATCATCACAACCACCTAAGAAACAAGTCTGCCAGTCGAGATGGTATTCCTCCAAGTGTTCTCAAATATTGTTGTAAATCCCCGTCAAAGCCACTATCAGGTTTGTTCCACCAATCTTTGTCTTCTGGCATGTTCCTCCCCATCTGGAAAACTGCTAACATACATTCTGTGCCAAAAAGTGGCAGGTAAACGAAATCTTCAAATTATTACACTAAGACCATAATCAATTAAGACCATAATAAATTTCCAGCTGATGAAATATTTAGGAGATAACCATCTAATTTTCGATCGTCATTATAGTTTTCGCGGAGGCTGTTCAGGAGGTAACTTAATTTATGTTGTCACTGACCAATCAATCTGGTGATTCAAAAGTCATTACACTCGATAGCTCGAAAGCATTTGAACGCGTATGGCACTAGAGTTTACTGTGCAAATTGAGGTCAGTTGGCCTTCACGGTTCGTTAATATAATGGACTGAGAATTGTTTTATCTGTCGCAAAACCCAAATGGTTGTGAATGGTGTGACTTCCGTTCCACATTTTTTAAACGCTGATTTCTCAGGGATTAGTTATTTTTCCGACCCCCTTTCTAATATTCAACAATGATTTTATATCATCAACTCTCAATCCAATATAATTCTACGCCGATGACAGCTTACTTTCCACCTCTGACTTTTTTACCTTCTTCTTCATTGCGAAACGATGTTCTCGTAGAAAGAATAGCAATGAAAGATCGCCTTACACGAGAACTCGCGAGACTTTTACGATGATGTAAGTTTTACTTAAATCCATCTGCGAGACACTTGCAATTTACGAGACCTACATTAAGACCCAAGTTGGAAGATAATTTGTATATTCAGTCGGAAGCATCAAAAACTCATTTGACCGCACGGAGCATCTCGAATGTTTGAGGACGTAAAATTATTATCTAATCTTGAATCTCTTTCCCAAAAGCGAAATATGGAAGCCTTATGCGTATTTTACAAGTACTTTCATGGTAATTATTGTTCGGAACTTTATGGATTTATGCCTGGTTTGCTAAGTAGTTTAAGACGCCTTGTCTACCGATACAATCTGGAAATCAAATTCGCGAGAACCAATAAATTTAAAAACTCAATTTTTGTTAGGAGTACACGACTTTTGGAGCTATTTGATTATTATATAATCGGCAATATTTGCAGATGTTGCTTCAACTTTAGGTAATGACTAGGACAATATTATTTACATTGAATGTCGATTTTCCAGGCAGTGTTTCGCATGATGGTGATTTGTAGTTGAATTGCATATTCCTTACTAGTGACCGATGTGTTAGGCCACTTCTGTGAAATATTTGTTGTTGTAATGTGCGGCTCCCCCAAAATTCATGGAGCCGACCTTTTCAGCAGATAAAGGTGTTAAGTGTTTCCAGTATACAACCTGGGGTAGTAATTTCATTATTTATTATAGTCATATTACTTTAATCTGTGATTTATTTTCGGAATTTTCTTCTCCTATCCTTTAGAAAAAATTTATACCGATTTATACCGATAAAATGGATGTGCTGCTTCGTACCGATGTACAAAGCAGCACATGCATTTTATACTTATTGCCAAGTGTTAAGGCAACCGCCTCTCCTGAGATACAGTCGTTGACCAGACAGCCACTCAATATTAGAACATACGCCTCTTGGACTTAACATCACATAGCTCTTAAATGCATTGATTTCAAGTGACCTACCCCCTCTGGCTAGAGCTCCGAACTAGCTTCCCCATGGGATTCTCACCACATGATTTTGATAGGTTGCTCGAGTTACCACCGACACGGCGTGGACGTAGCAAGTAGGAGTTAGGCTAAAGAGGCTAAGACCTTTAGTTAGAACTATACGAATGCATCGTTTCACATCCCTTTAGTCGGCTCAAAAATGTATTATTAATTATTTTATTATTAAAAGCTTTAATGATAAAATAATAAATATATATTATACATAATTTAATATAAATATTTAGTTACCGAATTTCGCATAACATCGTAAGTTTTTGCATATAAAAAACGGAATCTGTTGAAGAATCAAAAAATTAACAGAACATTCTATTAAAATAAATTATCATTAAAAAAGTATAAAATAAATATCTACCTTTCAAAATAATTCGATTATCTATTATATTTTATTAAATTTAATTAAAAAATATTTATTAAATACAAAAAACATAATATTTTGTAAATCTGACAGCATACATTTGTCATCAACATGATAATACACTTGAAAAGCAAAGGTTACTGATTTAAAACTTAAAAAAGTGTAGCCAGTCATAAAAGAAACTACTACAAACTGCTGTGAAAACAGCGAGTAAATCGAGCTAATGATTAATCGTATACTTTTGGATTTTTTTTACTATCGTTGTAAATACAATTGGGTCTAAGTATGCTCTTACTATATATCATTGTGTAGTGTCAATGTATGGCTTGCGAATTTTCTACATGTACAAGAAATATCTTAACAATTATTTTTGTAACCATATGCTAAAAATATTCTGAATTTATTATAGAATTTGTAATTGTCAGAAATAATAACTTACCAAATAGTTAACTATTAGTGGTTTAATGACCTCCCTTGCAATTTGGCCTTCTAATTTGGAATACTAAGAAACCTCCAGCTCCGTTCTGTTTAAATTAAAATTACTTAGTTCGACTACAAAAAACTATTACCAATCAATAATTCATACCAAACCAATACAATAAAATTTTTCAAAAAATATTTACATTGTGCGATTAATTCAACAAAGATTGACATTTATAAACCAACAGCAACCACAACAAAATAAATCGAATCGTGACAACACTAAAAATTCGATACGATAAATTTTTTTTTATATTATGATATCCGTTGTGGTATAATATAAATTAATGCATTAAACCAAATTCAACATTACTATATATTATAAATTAATCAAATAAAAATCTATTTGTTCTCTCCTCGAAACAGAACAGAATAAATTTTATTTTGTTTATCCGAACATCTTCCGCCTTAAACCAACACAGAGTATCGATCTTAAGTTAAATATTTATTCTTAATTAATTCTATTTCGATTCAGTTCAGAAACACAATTCATTTTATTATCTCAGTTTATTGGAAAATCTTATTGGAAAATCTATATTGGAAAATCTTATTTCCTAGAAAATGTAGGTGATAATTAAAAATAGCACGAAAATCGAAGATAACCTACAAATGTGAAAAATCCTAACTTAAAAAAATGTAAAAACGAGGACAGTAGGAATTTTTAATTTATTGACTCTTTTCCTATACTATATACTAACCCATTTATGGACATTGTCGGACGTTTACTGCTTGTTTGATCAATGGTATTAACTTCGGTACGGCCAATTTCTTTAATTGAATATGCAAATTTATTTCGAATTAGAAAATTTTGATGTGAGCTTTGAACACACAAACAAAAAATGGTTATTCAATTTGCCAAGTGTATTATACTCGCTTCAAACGTTTCGTGTTTTGCTATTTTGGCGTGTGTGTGTATATTTGTGTGTGCGTGTGTGTATTTACATAGCAACGTTGGATGCTGAGTTATTTCTATTTCACAAAAAACCAAAAGAAATGGAAAATGGGAAAAAATAAATTAATTTAGATGTATATGTATTCATAAAATTTATTTTTTTTTTTTTTTTTGAGTATTCACGCTTTTCTGTTTGCGTTTGTTTTTTTTTTATATTTTAGGCTTGTGTGCTTTAGTACTGTGTTGAATACCAAAGTGGGTGAAACTTTTATTTATGTACAGACATTTTTATTTATATCGAAATGTGTGTCTATAGTTTTATGCTGTATGAGTTTCTGTGGTTATTTTTGTATCCGCCAACATTGTCTTGTTTGTTTTTGAAGTTGTATGATCTCTATGTGCAATTAATATCAATAGCGTTTGATAACAATGAGCAGGTACTATGAGAGCAGACCAGTGTTTCACAAAAAAATATTAATGGTAAGGACATATAAATTTGAACAAAGTACAATACAACGGGTTTTACAGGCAAATGCTTTTCAGTAGAGTTGGTAGTCCTTAAACCAATAAGGAACTATCTGATTTTGTGATTTTCTGGCGGCACTACTAGCTGAATAGCTCGGCCTGACTTCACTGCAGTTTTACTCACATTCCGGTGCTGAAAGTTGTAGTTATTGGCGGTTCCTCTGACATGACTATTGGTTCAAATATTGTTTTATCGGCCTTTGTGTGTACCAAGGAACTTCCAATATCTTGGTTTGTTGCTGTTTTAAAGCTGAAAGCAGCGACTAGAATGTTATGTGGTGATTATTTTTGTTCTGATGATCGTGGTTTGAGTTGATTTATAAGTGTTCGAAGCACTCGCTTATCGTTTAGAAGAACTTTATTCTAAACTTTGATAATGCACTCAATGACCTCGCCACTACACTAATTTTTTGGACAATCATATTTAACGATGGAGGTGACTGGTGGCGTAACTGAAATAGTGAAAAAATTTTATGACTTTCTGTATAGTGTTCTAAATTTTGCATTTTCACGTTGAATCATCGAAAATGTCAATGATTCATTTTCGATGGACTCGATGAGAGTGTGTTTGTAGTCTTCGTCTGGTTTGACGTGTGAATTAATCAATCGTGATAGTATATGCACATTTTCAACCTGTAATTGGTTGGCTGTGTATACCGGTATTCTGTTTTTGGAACCAAAAATTTACTATTGTCCAATGGTTTTCGTAACTCATGCATATAATTTATAATTTTACCATAGTAATTGTTGGTTCCTTAGTATAATTGAAGGGTTGTTACGTTTTTGGGAGGTCGCATATTAAAAATTGCATGCACTTTGATTGGGTCGAAAATTTCATCAATTAGTGGTACAATTGTGCGCTTCTCGTCGAATAATCCGCACTTGACCTCCTTTACTTTTCTTCACGTTAACATTTGGAAAATCCAACCGAAGTTATGATTCATAACCGGTTTTCTCGTGAGAATGACTTGAGTTTTCTTGCAACATCAAAAGTTTTCTGAACATATCCGGAAATTGTGACTTAAGTTCGTAAAAATCGTTAACTGACCTGTCATGTCCCACAAGTTGAACTTTTCAATCCTGTATATAACCAAGATGTTTAAACTAGGACAAATGTATAGGAGGTAGCAATTTCCTATTTTAACATTATTTTAGAATGTCATCTCGCACCACAACTGTTTTACAAGTTCCATTAGTTGATCTGATGCTATGTGAGCTGTGTATATACAGTTGGAGATAAAACAGGTTCACCTATCACATTTCATGTATCCTGTGAAAAGATTGTGAAACGAAGCGTAGCAGTTTTTGCAACCTTCATTGTGACCGGTTTTTTGACACTGCTGACATTTATGAGTTTTAAATGTACAGTCACCTGAGTAATACATACCACAATACTGCCAGCACGGATTATATAGTATATTTAATGAATTATATGGTTGAGTTTTCTGATTGGAGTGGGATTTATTGTTGAGCTTCTGATGATTAATTTGAATTTTTATTGCAAAAACGGCACCATAATACTGAGGGTATGCGAATGATGTCAAATTATTTTTCTCTAGTTACAGTGGAAGCTAATTATGATATCATTGCAATTTGTGACACTTGACTGCATATCTTGCAACATTTTTCGTCATTATTTAAAGGTGGCTCTAAATGGGACTACTGGACTTCTCTTCAACAACGTAACAAATGGAAGACGATAACCGATCAATTCACCATTGATGAGTGTAATAGCAGTTCATCCAGGTAGTAACAGTATTACACGGGTGGTGACACTACAAACAGGAAAAACTATAATGATACGTTCAGTCCACAAATTAACCAAACTATTACTTAAGGAATAAAATACAATTCCTTAAGGCGCTGGATTTTGGTTGTGTAAGACTACTTTACTTTACAGTGAAATAATTATTGGAAAAACCAAAGGAATGACCGTCAAATTTAAATTTAAAATACTTCGTTTTTCACACATAGAATGATAGTATATTATTTTCAAGTCCTCTAACGAAAGATATCATTTTACAATGTCACTGCTATAATCCATTAATAGAGACCGTATCCACATTTAATTAATCAATCACTTTATCGATTTCATGTTGCAGTGTAAATTAAACCTACGACTCATTTGCCTTATCCACATAATTACTCGGGAAAATCGATATCGTAAAGAAAATGAAAAATTGATGAACACATTGTTTATCGATCGTTTGTCGTACGATAAATGCAGCTACCATTAGCGTACATCGGTCTTTGAAAATATTTTTTTTTTTTGCTTTTCTAACATATAAAATTCCAGAAAATTTTACCATTATAAATTATTCACGTCTTCAAAGTGGTTTTATGTATTTTTAATGTTCACAAAAAAAAAAAAAAACTCTGGAAGGAGCTTTAATTCTAAAATTTTTTCTTTATAAGCGTTGCAAAAATATATTGCTAATTTATAGTCGCTTTAATTTATTTTATATTTGTATGGAATCAAGGTACACACAATTCAGGATTTACAAAGCTTAAAGTAGAATTTTGGAAAAATATTAAAATGAGTTAATATTAAAATTTTTTAATATTAAAAATATTAAAAATGGTGGCGATTTCAGTTGATTGATGAATTTAACCTTTAATGAAAGAATATTTTGAATGAACCTTTATTTATCCAGTACCTTTGTCAAATAAAAGCTTATGTAAATGTCTTTCCTTCGAGTAAGGTCATGTCATGCACGTGATCTATAAGAAGCCAAGTCAAGTGACTCTTATAAAGAGAGAATTATTAGAAGTTGAAAATTAAAAGCAATCTTGATATTCGACAGTCTTTTGCTTACTCGTTGTAAGCCATTCTTATCTATTTTTGCATTAAGTGACTTTTAATAGTTGATATGTTATCAATTTCTAATTTCCACCTCTTGATAGTAGTTTTGTCAGCTTTTGGAATACCAAGGCCTCATTAATGCGTACCAATTATTTCCTTACCGAAACATAGAAAAGCACTATCCAAGTGTGAGATCGGTCAACTTTCATCCTACATTTTCATTGTAATTATGATTTAAGGCAAACAAAAAATAGTTTATGTACTTTTCTACTTCCTGCCCTTTTTAACCAAAAATTATAATTTTTCATTTTCACCCATAACAAAAATTTTACTTCGTGACATGAATAATTAAACTGTAATAAAAGTCAAGCAAAAGTTCAAAATTAAATTTAGAGCAGTACAAATTAATTAAATTTGATTTGCTTGATGTGTTTGTTCATTTGATTTTAGTTGTTGGGGTGTTTTGTTGCGGAACGAACGAGTGAATATCGACTTTCCAATATTTTCCAATATTTTAATGATGTTGTCATAATATTTAAAAAAAAAGGCCTCATATATAGATATAACCTGGTTTAGATGACTTCCCGGCCTGACCTATGAACAACAAAAAATTAGGCAGAATTCAGGATATTCAAAATTGTTTTTTTCGCGTTTTTATAATGGCAATGCCTTTTGTTTCTTTCACTAACAATTCAAGAGGCTAAACTACTTCGTCTTGTGTAGTCACCTAATCAATGGGTGTTCTTGAGCAAAGGCTTTGAAATTAGTTTCTTGACGTATATGTTTTTCCAATTAGGATTGAAAATAGCAGTTTGATGTTGGTTTCTAGTGCTTTCCAACTTAAAGCCAGGAATATCTTGGATATTCAATGTCAATTCTACATTTTTTTTACCTGGTCCTCTTTTAGATCAGAAAATGAGACCATCCACTTTTTTAATACTCATAATTAGACGTAAATTTGGCCATTCCTTGATTGACTGAACTAAACGAACTCATACCCCACAAAGAGAGATAAGGATTGGTTGGATAATTTTTTGCATTCGAGAAATAAACGCACCTTTAAAATGTGTCAATCGCTTCAAATATGGTCACCAAGCTTATCAATGGAAGTTGAAAGAAGGCTTTATGTAGAAAATGCGGAGAAAAGGGTCATACTGCAAAGGGTTTTAGCAGCAATATAAAATACATGCTTTGTAGTGATAAAGCCATTGGAATAAACTGACCTTCCGCTGGTAGTTTGAATAAGTGTCCGATTTATGAAAAAGCGTTGCAAATGAAACGGGGTAGATAAAGTTGTTCAACTAGTTAACCACTGCAAAGCTGCCCAATACCTTCTACAGCAAACAAAACAAGATTCGGGCGCATATGTTATTGATAGTATGAATTGGGCAGTAGATTTCACGAATTGAGCTGCTGCTGCCTGACCTTTGGAAAAGTAACCTTGCAAGAAAGTTCTAGCGATGCTGAACCTGATTCATATCTATAGCAGCTATGCCTATTCCAGTAGAATTTTAAAGGAGTTCAAAGCTTTTCTAGAATTTCTGATTAGTGACGGACGCTGTAATATATAATCTTTTGTTTACGAGTACTATACTGGCAGTATTAATGCCAGATCGTAATATAGGAAGCCGAGTGACTAATAATAGAGGATTTTTATTTTTAATACGTGATTTTGTGAGAATCTTTTAATTAGAGTATTAAGCTGGGAAATGATCTATACACACACAAAGTGATTACCAAGAAATTTTGTGAGTCTTGCATGATGGAAAATAAATTTAATAGCTGGAAACATAAAATGACGGATAAAACACTTCTTATTTTCATGTTGGCAGAAAACCTGGTGTCTTAAATAACAAATTATATTACAATAAATTGTGCTACAGCAATGCCACGGAGATCAATAGATAGATAAAAGGTTAAAGTGTATAAACAGCGGTGCTTTCAATAATTATGTAAAGAGTTAGACCTGGATTTTAGGAGCAAGCCATATAAAATAGTTTATGTAAGAATCACCGAACCAAAGAATGAGGTAAAAGAGGTTCTACCATTTTCAATGTTAAGGTTCTAAGAGCATGTGGCAAAGTAGAAAATAGCACGGCTTTCAGTCCTGATATAATTCCCAATGAAACATTGATGACTGGTATCAATACATATTAAGGGCACGGTGTTAGCTTGTATAATACTTGCCTAGAGGAAAACTAAAAATAAAGGAGACCTATCTGAAAATCAATATAGATTCCTTAAGGCGCGTTATTGACGCGATTAGGCTCCTGGTAGATAAAGTAGCAGAGGTTATTACAAGTGTGTGAATGAAAAGAGGTTTCCAAAAATATAGTGTTCACATTTTATGTTAACAATTCCTTTAACTTGGCTAGGTGGGAGTAAATAATAGACGCGGTACTAAGTAAACATCACCATTGTATATGCTCTTCGTTGATTTTGAACGCGCATTCGATACGATAAACAGGAACGCAATATGGCAGACACTTTGTCAAATGGGCATCCCAAAGAAATTAATTGAACTCATACAAGAAATGTATCGGGATGCTGGAAACCGAATCCAATACAAAGGCAAACAAAGTGAAACATACTACAACACTCGAGGAGTAAGGCAAGGTTGCGTACTCTCACCAATGCTGTTCCTAATCGTATTAGACAGTGTAATGCGGAAACTAGATAACAAGTCCCCTAATGGCATTCAATGGGGGTTAACTGGTAAACTCAATGATTTGGACTATGCAGACGACATATGCTTGCTCACACACAAACACTCCGACATGCAGTAGAAAGTATAACAGCTATCAGATCTAGCTAATGAAGTTGGTCTCAAAACTAATATCAAGAAAACCAAGGCGATGAGACTCAACACAAATATAACCACACCGATACACATCAACAATATACAAATTGAAGATGTAAATGAATTCGTATACCTTGGTTGCACAGTAACGAAAACAGGTGGAACAAAAGAAGACATACACAAACGTATAAATAAAGCCAGATATACATTCAACATGTTGCACAAAGTCTGGAATACTTCTGTCCTGTCGCGCAAGACCAATATACGCATGTTCAACTCATGTGTGAAATCGGTACTACTGTATGGGTGTGAGACATGGAAGCATACAGGAAAAATCATACAGAAGCTACAGGTACTCGTAAACAAATCCCTTCGACGAATACTAAAGTGCTTCTGGCCTAACACGATCAGTAACATCAATCTGCACAGAACAACATGTCAGTCAGACATTGAGACCGAAATACAGCGACGAAAATGGAGATGGATTGGCCACACACTGAGGAAGGCATCAAGTGATATAACGAGGATGTCATTAGACTGGAATCTACAAGGAAAAAGAAAGGTTGGAAGGCCAGCAATGACATGGAAGAGAACGATGCTAGCAGAGGCAAAACACCTCGGAATATCATGGGCGGAAATAAAAGCAATTGCCCCAATTAGAGTATGGTTCAGATGGTTCAGAATAGTGGACGCCCTATGCTCCTAAAAAAAACTAAGTAAATAGGTTCAAAAATATTTCACAAGGCTGGTGGCTAATTACTTTAGAAATAAAATTTAATGTACGAGAATAATCCGGTGGAGTACCAAAAGAGCCCGAGCTAGCTCTTATGATAATAGAGGAAGCAAAAATTGTCAGTTTCGCAGCTGATATCACACCTGTTGTGGTGGCAAACAAAGAGAAGCGATGGAAGAAATATGAACATGGAGCTTAAAAGTCAATTTTAGGTTAAGCTCTTTGACAGTGGTTTATGCAGTTAGGTTAGGCAGATGAAGTTCCATAACGAAACTGTGAACGTTTGCAAGATGTGATGGGATAATTTGTTAAAAGGACGTTTAATTCTTTAACTAATCCGTTTGGTCAATAAATAAACAAATAGAGAATATAGAGAGGTAGATTTCTAAATGAGTAACTATATAAGTTCAAGCACAAGAATTCGTTCAATTGTCCTGACGATGAAGATGGCAAGGAGAATTATGAGCACGTGTTTTTTAAATTTCCACGCTTAGGCAATGAAACATCTGACCTACCTACGTATGACCAACCAACCTAGTACCAATAAGTACTATATTGACTATATTCTGAAGTCTGAGTTCTAACTTTTTGTTAGGAGAACAGTTAAGCGAATTTGTTGTCAGGTAAAGCATGAATAGTGGAAGACTGAAGTCTTAAGATAACAACAATCAGCAATGAGCAAACTACATTATAATCATAAACCTACGAATTGCTACAAAATGGGTAGGCACATAACCTAACATCTAACCATTAAATTTACGTTATGCAACCAGCAGAAAATGTGAAATTTACTTCTCGTGCAAAGTGATGTAAAATGTTGTAAATTATAGATGAAACCATTTTTAGTTGTCCTTTATTTTGCAAGCACCAAAGAGCATCAAAAATTAATTTTTTGATCACACAATCTAAAATTATAAAATTTTGAATTTCCCCATCATTTTTCCATACTTTGTGTCTTATATACCCGTTTGATTACATCTAAAGTCTGATTGCAAATGTACGAAAGAAAAAACAAAAAATTGTTTGTTTAATTTAAAGTGAAAAACTTTTAAATTTGTATATTACTGATCTCTTCTCGATTTCTTTTCGTGATTTTTTGTTTTTTACTTAAAAAGTTAAATGATTCAAATAAGAAAATTTCTTCTATATATACTATTATGTATACCCATAAGCTGTTTTAAAGTTGACATAAGAAAAATAAAAAGTTTTCGATTCCAATTTTCGTATTTAAATTTTATTAAGTTTTAATAAGAAAATCGAACTTATATAGTTTTAAAGTCAAT
Source organism: Tipula confusa (assembly GCA_963556175.1). Lineage (NCBI taxonomy): Eukaryota > Metazoa > Arthropoda > Insecta > Diptera > Tipulidae > Tipula > Tipula confusa. Next base: position 72,029,659 of record OY744477.1, read on the forward strand.
TTTTTTTTTCTTGTAAAACAAAAACACTCTCTTAAACTATAATCGTAGTCGTCATAACCTATCAGAGCAACCATAGCAACTTCAACCAAATAATAAAAAAATTGCTTGAAGGGTTTAAAATAAAAATTAATTTTCTTCGAAACTTTATGATTTGTATATATCCTAACAATATTTTACAAAAGCTGGAAGCTTTATATTTTTGTTTAAAAAAAATGGTTTAAGTTTAACAATGTTTTTAAAATTAGAAATCAGCTTCAGAAAATTGTTGAAACAGCTGTTTTAAACTTGATAGTTACGTTTAAGTTGGTGATTGATTTTTTTTAAATATTTAAAATAAAAGTTAAGCTGCTGGAGCAAAGAGCCATAATTTAACCATTTATGAAAAAGTAACACAGTAAGTACTTAAAAGTGACAAAATTAGATTATCACGTTTTGCCAACTAGTTCCTGCATAGTAATTTTTTTCTCCATCTCATTCATGTATTTCCCTTTCAAAATAGAGTGTTATCAAGCAGCACATAACCATCATTACTTCTTGAGAATTTTCGAAATTTTTTAATATTTTAATATTTCCTAATTTTGACAGGCTAACAATCATCAGTTTCAAAGAGTTCCGGTAACTTTTTAGTTTGCCTAAATTTTTCCTAATTTTGATAGACTAATCATCATGAGATTTAAAAATTTCGAAACTTTTTAACTACCCACATTTTTTAAAATTTTTATTGGCTTTTTATCATGAGTTTTTGGGAATTGTGGAAGCTTTTTATTTTGCCTAAATATTTTTCAATTTTGAAAGGCTAACTATCATGAGTTTTTGAGAATTTTCTAAACTTTCAAATTTGCCTAAATATCGTTTAATTTTGATAGGCTTATTACCATCACGAGTTTCTGAAAATATTCGAAACTTTTAATATGCTGTAATATTTCCAAATTTTGATAGACCATCAGGAGTCTCGGCGGACTTTACAAAACTTTTGAATTTTCTTAAATATTTTCCAACTTTGAACTCAGGCAAACACTAGTTTTTAAGATTTTCGTAATTAGTTTAATTTGCATAAATATTTTCCAATTTTCATAGGCTTGCCATCATGAGCTTCTAAGAATTTTCGAAATTTTTTAATTTGCCTAAATATTTCCTAATTTTGATTGGCTAACCAGCATCATTTTTAGAATATTTCGGAAATTATTTAGTTTTCTAATAATTTCCCAATTTCGATAGGCACCATGAGTTTTTGAGAATTTAAGAAATTTTCTAATATGCATAAATATTTATCAATTTTGATAGGTCATCACGAGTTTCGGAGAATTTCGAAAACTTTTAAATTGGCCTAAATATTTTCCAACTTTGATCTCATGCAACCACAAGTTTTTAAGATTTTCGGAAATTTTTAATTTGCCTTAATATTTCCCAATTTTGAAAGGCTTACCATCATGAGTTTTTGAGAATTCTAGAAAATTTTTAATTTGTCTAAATATTTCCCAATTTTCATAGGAGAATTTTTGAAAAGTTTTGATAGGGTAAATATTTTGCCTAAATATTTTCCAACTTTGATAGGCTAATCATTATGTGTTTTTCAGAATAACGGAAATTTTTGAATTTGCCTAGATATTTCTCAATTTGGAAAGGTATGATGGTTAGCTTCTGAGAATGTCTAAAATTTTTTAATTTGCCTAAATATTTTATAATTTATCAAGAATTTTTGAGAATTTTGGAAATTTTTTAATTTGCCTTAAAATTCCCCAATTTTGGATGGCTTACCATCATGAGTTTGGAAGAAGATTAAACAGTTTTTAATATGCTCAAACTTTTGAATTTTCCTAAATATTTCCCAATTTTAATAGGTGATCATGAATTTCGGAGAATTTTCAAAACTTTTTAACTTATTAATATTTTCTTTGAATTAACCTTCATAAGTTTCTGGGAGTTGTTGAATCTTTTTAATTAACTTAAATTTTTCCTAATTATGACAAGCTAACTTTCATGAGTTTTTGGGATGTTTAAAAACTTTTTAATTTGCCCTAATACTTCCCAATTTTGACCGATGAGATTTTAAAACGTTGGGTAATTTTTTAATTTGCAAAATTTTGATAGGCTAACCATCATATTTCCCAATTTTGAAAGGTTAACCATCATGAGTTTTTGCTATTTTTTTAAGGCACCATTTTAAAATTTGCCTGTAGTGATTATATTGCTATAATCAATTATATTGTAGTGATTATATTGTAGTGATTATGATTATATTGCGGTACTGTGTTTTACATTGTTGCAATTTTTGTGTCAGCATCTCTAAACAATTACAACCTACATGATTGTTGCTTTAGTCTCTTTATAACCTTATATTTAACTTTTCTAAATTCTGACAGTATTGAAAAAATGCAGACTTGATTTTTATATCTGATAATTTAAGAATAATTTTCCCTTATCTAAAATCACACCACCAAAAGATAAGACAGTAACAACATTCAAGGATCAACATAAAAAAATTAGTCAATTAATGTAATTTTTTGGTTTAATTAAAACCGTTTAATGTTTGATTTCCCATATTTGTTAATGTTAAATTATGCGTGGTGATAATTATGAAAGAGAATTAATGATCCGTGGGTTATTTATAGGGTTGGGTAATTTTTTTAATTTTATTTTTCATTATTGCCTTCGTTTTTGTGTTTGATGTAATAACCCTCTATAATATACATACATTATATATATTGAGCATACGTTACAACATACTACTACAATTTAATACTGTCATTAACGTGGTTTTATATATTATGTTTAATGTGAATATAGGCTTCCTTATTTTTTGGGGTTTATACTTTTACTAGAGCTTTTTATAGATATAGCGTAGCATAACGTATGTGTGTACATAAAATCAATGTAAAACCGTGTTTTCTAACACTGTCATTAAAATTGAACTTGAAATAAATTTAAAATTTAGTTTTTTACATTTTGTTAGACCGCATACAAGCACCGAATCTTTTATAAATACATTTTTTGAAAATATACAAATATTTGGTAGCAATATTTGGCTAGATTTCTGTGTATCACAAGTATTGATTAAGATATTAACTATTACAATCGGATCACTATTTTCAGTTGAATTGAAAAACTAACGTGTAAAGCAAATTCAATTGTTTTGAGACAATTGGACCGATTGGATTAGGAATACTATAGGTATTACTAAAATAATTGTAGAAACATCGAAACAGGGTATCAAACACCAAACATAATATGATGAGATATTAATCTGTCTAACAAGCAACATTTGCGTTAGATGAAGCTAATTCACGATATTTTGATGATACTTATCACCAAATGAATATTGGAGGCTTAAAATCCCAAAAGGAAAATAGTATGTGTTTTAAGGGTTAAAAATGAAAAATCAAATTCTCATAGCAGTGCGACATTTCTGAGTATATCATGTTAAAGTGTAATATAATACGACTTTTAAGGGTATTCCCCTTCCAATTTTTTATTACAACAAGACATATATCCATCTTTAAATAAAATATTTACAAAAATCTCAGTACATATTTCCTTCCGCACACAAATTTTCACTTCCCTAATCAATTATGTACGCAGCTGATACATAAAACATAAATGTATAGCTATGTTTAGCATATTTTGGAAATCAAATTCTATGAATGCAACAGATTGTATTAGTTAAACAACTACAAACCACAAAATTATATATATTTATATATATATATATATATATATATATATATATATATATATATATATATATATATATATTATATATAATTATATATATATATATATATATAAATATATATATATATATATATATATATATATATATATATATATAGATATATATATATATTTTTTTTAATTGATTGATTGATTAGAGTGTACGGCCAAGCACGAACCAAGAAGGCCCGGGAATGCCCGGCACCACCGTACACCGTTATTTTTAATAAAACCGAAGGAGTGGATGGAATGTTATTTATAACAGACTCGACCCTGTTGCATACACCTAAAAGCGATCGATAGTTAGTGTTTTTGTGGCGGGGGAAAGGAAAGGTAAGTCACTAATGACAGAATTTATCATCAGAATGCGGAGCCGAATTTAATTTTAATATTAATTTGTTCCGGCAGACTCCGATGTACTTTGAATGCAAGCCCTTGATGGCATACTTTATCAAACGCTTGAACCGCGTATATTTAGGAATATTTGAAAGCAAATCTGTATGGTTTCAAATGATAGTCGAGTGTTTTTCCTATAAGGCAAGTTGTTGTAGAAGAATACGGGTTCTTTCTTCTATTGTTAGTTTCAAACTTTTTGGAAGTAGCTTTTCTAATAGTTTTGATAGTGTTGGAAGTACTGATTCTAGCCTTAATAAAGCAGACTTTTCATTTGGCGTTTTGTTTAGTTTTAGTATCATTATTATTTCTGCAACCTTCAATTGCCTTGGTACGTATATTACTTTTTTTTTTGGTATAACTTTAATTTCTACCCATTATTAAGTCATATTCCGAAGTATTTTTAATGTTTAAGTAATTCTTGATTACCACATTTAGTTCATTTAGTTAGATGTGGTAGTATCTTTCCCTGATTTTCTTATATCCTTAATAATTCCTCCTACTTCTTCGGGATTAGGATTTTGGCATAAAACGATTTATTCGATCAAATTTGAATGAATCAAAATAATATAATAATATAATAATATAATAATATAATAATATAATAATATAATAATATAATAATATAATAATATAATAATATAATAATATAATAATATAATAATATAATAATATAATAATATAATAATATAATAATATAATAATATAATAATATAATAATATAATAATATAATAATATAATAATATAATAATATAATAATATAATAATATAATAATATAATAATATAATAATATAATAATATAATAATATAATAATATAATAATATAATAATATAATAATATAATAATATAATAATATAATAATATAATAATATAATAATATAATAATATAATAATATAATAATATAATAATATAATAATATAATAATATAATAATATAATAATATAATAATATAATAATATAATAATATAATAATATAATAATATAATAATATAATAATATAATAATATAATAATATAATAATATAATAATATAATAATATAATAATATAATAATATAATAATATAATAATATAATAATATAATAATATAATAATATAATAATATAATAATATAATAATATAATAATATAATAATATAATAATATAATAATATAATAATATAATAATATAATAATATAATAATATAATAATATAATAATATAATAATATAATAATATAATAATATAATAATATAATAATATAATAATATAATAATATAATAATATAATAATATAATAATATAATAATATAATAATATAATAATATAATAATATAATAATATAATAATATAATAATATAATAATATAATAATATAATAATATAATAATATAATAATATAATAATATAATAATATAATAATATAATAATATAATAATATAATAATATAATAATATAATAATATAATAATATAATAATATAATAATATAATAATATAATAATATAATAATATAATAATATAATAATATAATAATATAATAATATAATAATATAATAATATAATAATATAATAATATAATAATATAATAATATAATAATATAATAATATAATAATATAATAATATAATAATATAATAATATAATAATATAATAATATAATAATATAATAATATAATAATATAATAATATAATAATATAATAATATAATAATATAATAATATAATAATATAATAATATAATAATATAATAATATAATAATATAATAATATAATAATATAATAATATAATAATATAATAATATAATAATATAATAATATAATAATATAATAATATAATAATATAATAATATAATAATATAATAATATAATAATATAATAATATAATAATATAATAATATAATAATATAATAATATAATAATATAATAATATAATAATATAATAATATAATAATATAATAATATAATAATATAATAATATAATAATATAATAATATAATAATATAATAATATAATAATATAATAATATAATAATATAATAATATAATAATATAATAATATAATAATATAATAATATAATAATATAATAATATAATAATATAATAATATAATAATATAATAATATAATAATATAATAATATAATAATATAATAATATAATAATATAATAATATAATAATATAATAATATAATAATATAATAATATAATAATATAATAATATAATAATATAATAATATAATAATATAATAATATAATAATATAATAATATAATAATATAATAATATAATAATATAATAATATAATAATATAATAATATAATAATATAATAATATAATAATATAATAATATAATAATATAATAATATAATAATATAATAATATAATAATATATTAATATGATAATATAATAATATAATAATATAATAATATAATAATATAATAATATTTAATAATTATAATAATTATAATAAATTTTTAATTGTTTATAAATTCAAAAAAAAAAAAAAAACTATCCGTTTTGGAAAATCAAATGTAACAACCGTCGAACTAACAAAATAATATATTGAGTTGCACAAAAAATCCAATTTATATACATTTCAATCGACAGAAAACTCTAAAGTTTAAATAAATTAAAATGAAAAGAAAAATTATTAAACACTACAATCAATAGAAATAACGATCAGGGAATCACGCTTTGTTAAAAACTCTAGTGGTGGGAAATTATTTTAAGAGAAACAAGCAGTTTTAGAAATATTTTTATTACAAAAAATTATTATTAAAAAAAATATGTTTTTTAGTTCTGTATTGCTTTAGATAAACTTCCGGTTCAAAATTGTTTCTAAAATGTTCACTAAAATTTGATCTTGTACAAAATACAAACACTTAAATTTAAAATAAAAAGGCCGACCTTGCTTACCAAAGTTAAGAAGTTAATGATCCCTAGTTCTAGATTTTAAGGAAGTATATTTGTCGAAAAACAAATACATTAACTCTACTAAATCTATGATGGCAGCAAACAGGAAAGTTAGCGAAATATTTAGATATGGTAGTCTCTTTTGCTAAAGTTATACAATTTGTATCGAAAATAAATTCAGTAGGCAAAATATGCATGTTCAACAAATACCACAGACAATTTCAAACTGTGTGTGCAAACACGTCAAAGAAAAAGCAAAGCACGACAGCACACGAAAACTAAATATCAAATAAAAAAATTTAAAAAAAAAAATTCAATGCTTTCATCGACACACAGCTGGAGCTTTTTTTCGCTTGATGTTAGTACGATTGCAACAACAATTTTGAAAATTATGTTCACGGGAAACATAAAAAACTATGAAATGTTTGCAAATTTTTATACAAGTGAAAACAAATTTTCATCGCATTTTCAGTTTCATAGAATGATTGATAGTCATGCAAGCTGATAACAAACCGCACATCCAAACAAACATGATACTGTTGATTTACTTGTAACATAATAACATTTTTAGGTTTTAACATTTTATGTTTTATTTGTATCTTGAGGGCTATTTATAGTTGTTTAAGTTTGTCAAATGGAAGACATTTTACGAGTACATAATACTGTCAAAACAAGTATCAAGAATTCCAAATTTGCATTTTTATCTTCAAAAAATGTATCTCTCTGGTAAATAATTAGGTTAGTAGTTATTGAGCTTTTTAAACAAGCTGATCGGTTCTGGCTTCTATATTTGTTAACTACACATTGACATAGGAAAATATCCGCCAATCCCAGAATGCTTGCGTCACACTAATTATCGAAGAGCTTAGAAATATTAGGATTGATTAGTACTAGGGCTGAAGCCAATGCTGGTTTAAATGTTTAAAAAGATTCTTCAACTTCTTCGTTCTATTGCATTTTTTTACTTTTTCTTAAGGAGGTCTGTAATTGGACTTTTCATTGTATTAAAATTTTGAATAAATCTCTGGTATATAACACCCAGAGATAGCATTCAATTTAATTCTTCAGTCATTAATATTTGAATCACAGGTGAAACCGCATAATATCGCTGGATTATAGCCTAAGCGTTTTCTATCGCAATTACGTATGTAACTTTTTGGTTATCCTTAAGTTCAATATGCTACCTGAGTGAAATTGGCTCAGCAAAAGCAAAATTTTGAAGCAGTAGTAAAATTAGTGGCCATATTGGTCATGGTATTTGACGACAATATATTTATGCAATCTGTCGCTTAGGGATAAATGACATCTAGTTAATAGGTGCCTGATAATTTACCTAATTTATTGAAGTAATACTACGTAGGTTCACTTGCACACGACACCAAATATTGACTTGAATTATCAAATTTTGTAAACTGTAATATAGTTTCCAATGTCTTGGTTGCTATTAAGGCTTGTGTGGCTGGATCATCTCTTCTAATTAAAGGACTATTTTTTTTGTATAGGTTAATCATTTGATCTGCATTTATCAATTCCATCTGCATGATGTTTACTTGTTGCTCTGTGCATTTGAGGTGTGCCAACAAAAAATCTTGTCCCTGCTTATTCTTTTTCAGTCAAAGCAGGTACTTTATTTGAAGATTGAACGACATTTTACACATTATTATTATTAACAACACGATAGGGTTTTCGACTTTTAACATTTGGTCGTGTAGTGACAGGTGTGAATAATTTAAATAATGTAACATTTTGTGAGTAGTGTACTTGTCTTCAATTTGACTGCAATTGAACTGTCTTATTTTGCCGTAAATTAGAAAAACAAATTGTTTCATTGACTGAATCGTTTCTGGGTGCAACAGAATCTGCCGACAGAAAATGGCAGTTTGACGATAGAACAGAAACAACGAGAGACGAGTTGTTTCTGTTGCTATTAGAAACAGATATATGATACTAATTTTTATTTGATGCTTTTTACTGCTCGCATGTCTTTTGTTTCCGATCGGTTGCAAAAACTAGCAAAAAATTAACAGTTGTTCATCGAAATCATCATCGTTTCTGTCATTTAAATGGCACATTAGTCATGTTCGGACGTTCATTACCACATTTAAGTGGTGACAGGTCAATGTCTTTGATAAAAACTAACTGGCGAATTTCGGTCTTAGTTCTTTGCCGCAGTTTCAATATTGCAAAATCATCTAATTAGGCGGAAGTATGTTTAGCACTCCATTTTGAACGCTGATGCAATGAAATCAGGTATTCTAGATACCAGCGTTTCCAAATTTTTATTTTTTTTATTTTTTAATCCCTACAATCTTTTCTGGGGCCGAAGCTTACCCAACTCTTTCGTGGTTATTTTAACGTCCTGCTTTACGCCAACGAGGGCCAAATCGAGGACGCACGAATACAGGTTCGCGAATTTTGAATATCCATCTGCGCAATGCATTGCTCCAGGCCAGCCTGTACTGACATGGACGATGGTTCGGCCCATGGATTCTGCACTACAAAGGGGGGTCATAGTTGTGTTCAGCGATTGTAATCAGGTGATGAAAAATCCCGTTTGCAACCCTCCCCCGTTATGATTCGAACCCGGTACCTCCCGTTCCAAACACCGCAGCTTTAACCACTGCGTCAATTGCTCGGTGTTTCCATAATTGTTGACTCATCTAATGTATGATTTATCATTTGGATAAATTTGACATTTTCGGGCAGGTGATATACATTTTAGAAATTTTATTTGTGGGATGACCTAGTAAAAAACGAAAATCCATCAGAAGTCCGCCTCACCCGTATATCATGAAACTTCGTATATTTTAAGGCCGATTCCCAGATGCCTCCAAACTGAGGTTAGCTGGGCGGGATAATGTGCCACTCTAAGTGATTTCTGGAAAGTAAATCGACACATTATTCGAAAGTTTGATTATTTTTACAAATTTTTTCTAGAATTTGGAATGAAATTCATGCCATTATTGCTATTTAGCTCACGACAAATGTTTCGTGATCAAAAGTTTCTCTCATAAATGTTGGGATTTCATTAGTGTGGTTTCCCGATGACTTTCTTTTGACTGCCTTAATCAGCAGGACAAAAGAACAGCAACGCAAAATTCCTGTGTTTATTGCTTATTTAGTGCAATCTTGGTCTAAGATAAAACCTTATTTATAAATCTTCCTCCATTGCGTTGAGTGTCCTTAAAATAAACAACTGAGGCGAAAGCCCACTCAATCGCATTGCAGAAGCCATGCAAATAGATTATACATGCAGGTCGCTTTGAATCTTCTCCCATGCAATACTTCCGTTAGAAAGGAGATTATCGCCCACGCTAGTTTTTAACCCTTAGCATCTGCATAAATATCTTTGTGCTTATGACCTCAAGAGCTACCACTTCAAAGGGTTTAAAAATGACTAGCTTCCGAAAGACAGCTCTCCAACTAATACCTAAAAACTAACTTCTTTAGTGTTGGTTCCGGTCATGATGTCATCTACGTACATGTCTTGTAAAATGTCATTGGCTGAGGCCAGAGACGATAATCGTCGTGGTCTACTCGAACCATCGATAAAATAACATCGGTCAGTTGTAACTTATTCTGGAGAAATTTCACTAATATACAAATCTAACGGTAACCTCCTGTCAATTGTGTTTTGAAAAGAATAACGTCAAATTCAGTGAAGTTTTTTGTAATTTTTTTTAGCCATACATCTCTTCCAGGTTAGTGCATATTCCTGGATTTGTACTCCTTAAAAAAGAACAGTTGTCTCATGCAGGTGGTGCGGCATTAAAAACTCATGAGAATTTAATATTTAAATTTATTGGCAAATCATCTAACGGCAATACTGAATATTTATTCATTGATGCTGCTGGCGTCACAAAAACGAATGAAAATCGTTTTATTTTCCGTCGAATGAGGGAAATCGTTAAAAACTTATAAGGAAAGCTAAAATTAATTACATTAGAGCTTAATTTTAAACATTCATCAAGATAGCTTTGGAAGAATAAACGTAACATTTTGAACTCTAAAATAATAGTTCGGCTATTTTCCAGTTTTACAAACTGGGCGAAGCCGACATTTACCTTGTCCTCTTCTATCACGTCGATATCAGAAATTCAAATAATTTATAAAGTAAAACGACTAATAAAGTAAAGTCTAATATGCTGGCTTGGTCACGTTCTTCCGATCCTTAAAAAATGGTGAAGTGATCTCTGAGTGAAAAACCGCAATTGTTATTTTTATAAGAGAAAATTTAAGTGGAAAGCTGTATAACGGCGATTTTGGTGTAATGGGAAAGTTGTAGTAATTTTGTTAAAAAATAATTCTCATCTCTTCGAATGGCCATCGAGTTGGCGGCGTAGGTGATACAGTTTTTAAGACAACCAAATCATTTCAAATCAAATATTAAGAAGAAAATTTACTTAAAATGTATACTTTGGCATTACCCTGTTTGTAATCTGTATTGTTGCTACTTTAAGAGTTAAAATACCACAAAAACGCGTATACACATATTTAACTGTCAGAGGAAATTTGATTAGAAAACACAACCTTTTTCTGCAAAAAATATTACTTTGTTAATGTCTTAAGCAAATGTATGGGGAACGTAAATAAAGGATATACATAACAAAAAGATATAACATACCCGAAAAATATATTGTGTGTGTATGCTCGACAGGCCGAGACGAGCAAAATAATTATGTTTACTGTAATAATTTGTTGTTGTTTATTTGTACCCTGGATTGATAAAATGGACTTGTTTGGTTCAGTACCAGACCATACTACGTTGTAGTCATAATGACAGTGAAAATGTTACGCTGACAATAATGGCCTTCTACATAAAAAAATTAAAAATATAAAAATCTGTTACTGCAGGGACAGCATATTTTACAATAAACCCAAATTTGTCAATTTCAATTTACACGAAATGTCTGATTGTTCTATAAAAAGCTGGATACGCAATTTTGTCATTTTTCTTTTAAATATTTCATTTCCATTTGTAATGAAATTACTCGCCCACGTACTTATCGCCTTATGCTTATATACTGTCTCATTTGGATATTTTTTTATTTTTTTTGTCATCCCCGAATTAGATTTGTACATTTGTGTATGTACAGTAGAATAATAAATGTGCGAATATTTAAAGCAATGAAATTTATGTAGAAATGAATAAAAAATAATTTATTCAATTTACCGAAACTGTCAATCGTAATTTAAGTAAAAAAAAAAAAAAATTATTTTTAGATCTTGGCTTTGCTACAATGACAGCATGTTTGCATTGCTTGAAGAGTGGAAAGTATTGATTTGCAAAACTATATAAAATACTTATAAATTGATAGTGATATGTCCATGAAAAGTTTAATTTTGCATTTACCTGGTTTTGAAAATATTTTTTACTCCCAAACTTTTATGATTTTGGCAATAAAAGTGATGCAATTTATTTTTTAAATCCTTTATTATGGGCACCACGGAAATATGATTATTCGTGTTGCCAAAAGTCTTTATAAAATGATGCATCATGTTTAATTGGCTGTGTGATTTGATCAGAAAACTGTTGGTGTTCTTCTTTGGATTAACAAATTTATGAAAATAATAAAACGGTCTTTATTAGCCCGTACCAAATTTACAATTTTCTGAGTATGCGCTTCATATGATTTTAGACAATTACGAGATACTACCAAATAATAATTTAATATAATTTGGCAGCTCCTGCCAAATCATTGGTCTCCTTTATGAAATTTTCATCAAATTTCTGATCTCGTTGTTGAAGAAACCTGGGTTAGTGTTGTTATAATCGTATTTGGGTCGTACAAATCATAAGAATGACTCTTCTTTCAAACGTCATAAACCATATTTCAATCCTGCTATGGATCCCACAAATAAAAATCTAAAGGGATCAAATCACAGCTCCCTGCCGGCCAATTCACGTCACCATTTGGAATGATAATGCAGCCATCGGATTTATGACGCAGTTTTATTATTGTGACGCCTGATGTGCGGCATGTCGCACCATCTTGCTGAAACCAAAGATTGTCCAAACCAATATCTTCAAGATATGGCCACAAAAAAGTTGTTTACATGTGGCAGTAGTTGATTCCGTTGACCGTAACGGTTGCGTCGGCCTCATTTTCGAAGAAATACGATCCAATAATGCGGCCACGCCAAAAGCCGCACCGAACAGTAACACGCAATGGATGGATTGGCTTCTTCACATATTCTTGTGGATTTTCCAAACCCTATATGCGACAATTTTGTTTGTTTACGAACCCACCGAGGTGAAAAGTAGCCTCGTCCGAAAAGATGAGTTTTCAAACAAAATCCTCATCAATTTCTAGTTTGTTGTAGGCACACACAGCGAGTCGATATTGAATCGGACCGTCACGGGGGTTCAATTGCTGAACCAATTGAACTTTATATAGGATCAAAAAACAAGATTTCTACGCATAATTCGTTGCATGGAAGACCGGCTGATGTCCCGATGCACGATGACGAATTGATGTTCTCGTCCGTTGGCGCACATTTTTGGCAACCACGGGGAAATTTTTTGCTAAACGAACACGAAGGGCACGGGTACGCGTCGAATTGTCTCGACTTTATGCACAAACATTTGATACTGTTGGGTGTGAGTCCCGTGTTTTAACCAGATTTTGTACGACATTTTCTTGCAATTTCGAACCAATTGTCTTTTTTGTGGAAGTAAATTTCCAACATTTCCCACTTTTGTTGAAGCGTTAAGCGACTCATTTCATCAGCTAAAAATAATGTACCGAGTTTCTGTTAAATAAAAAATGACATTAGTGTTACCAGAGTTAAAATAACCGAAATATCAAATCTGAACCGGTTATTGGGACACCCTATATATAAAACGTATAAAAAGATTCACAAATCACGTTATTTGGTAGGGCTTGTGAATAAACGTACTGTCAAAACTTGAACTTATCATTAAAATTTTGTAGTTAAAAACCGATAGTCCATTCAGCACCATGGCAGCCCAGAGCATGGTTTTACTTGTTATAGGAATATTAACAATAAAGCAGCCTAAAAATGCCGCTTTGAAGCTCCTTTTGTGCCCAGTCACATGACATATATGGATAAAACTGATGCGTGACAAAAAATATATGGCCACATTTTATATAGTCCCTAGTGAAAAGCACTTGAAGAGAACGATTACACTGATATTGATCAGTTCTTCCGAAAATCTGGTTTACAATCAGACGAATTTTACCTGGACATATTGCGGGCAGATATCTCAAGACCAAAAGTTTTCCTCAAACGGGAACCAGCTCATTGTTAATATAACAAACCGTCGAATTAGCAATTTTCAACGTAAAGTCATATAGTCTGCTTGCGGATAAACATCCCGAATTCGATATCGTTGAGACCACTCGAAACTTAAATGTCGATATGTTCAAAACAGCCAATATTACAGGTCAGGAAGCGCAGCGTGATATCTGCTGCGCTTACCAACGTCTATGTGCTCAAAACAATAATACAAATGGGAACCGATATTCACAACTCAAGCAGATCAAAGGACTTAATGTTCCTTGGTGGAAAAGACGTGTTTCTGACCAATGATTTGAGACAGATTTCTCTAGTCAATGCAATTCTAATTTACAAGCAAATTAGGCAGTACATTTTTTATTCAACATCATGGCGAGGTCTCCAATTTTATGAACTAAATTTAGCCAAGCGGCAATCAAATGCCTCATTATTTTGGGTGCTCACAAAAATCGGCTCTTATCAGAAGCTGGATCAGCATCTATTTCACAGTTGACACGTAACACAGTTGTGTAATGCCATGTTAGCTTTGCAGTGACAAATTGATGATTCCAGAGATGATCTCATTATGAGGATGTTTTCAAGTCTTAATGTCACCCCTATAACAATTCAAAGATCACAGAAAGAAAAAAATTAAGCAAATCATCTAATGTTAGCACTAATTTGTAGATGCTTTGATGGAATTTTAATAATAACATATACGTTTAGAAGTCTTTTACGAAGCATGGGAGTGCCCCCGACTACAGGGACCAAATAATGTAATATCGATAATGACTCCTATTTTGGTAACCAAACTTGTAAAGCAGGCTTTTCGTATTCATTCAAACCACAATTTATACACCTAGAAGGTGATTTTATGTATTTCTATTATTTTGAAATTTTTTTTTATGCTTTGTTACATTTCCATCGTAACTTAAACCAAATTCAAAACCAAAAGCTTTGGAATTATTTTGTATTTTATTTTGATTGCAATGAAATGGGCGCGCGAAAGTTGATGACTATGAAGTAGATTTTTATCCCAACTTTTTATTACCCTGTTGTGGAGTGTTATATATTGTTTTGTATTGTGCTTATTGATTTAACTTTTTTTTCTTCAGTATATTATGAAAACAGAAAATGAGAAAAACAAAATATAAATGAGCTTTTGCGTTTCGTTAGCCGCCCGGTATTATTATTATTATGATGATTTTCTAGGTGCTTGAGTTATAAAAAACCAAAGCGGAAGGAAACGTTTATTATGGAAATCGAATGCGATAAAGATTGAAAATGTTTTTCAATTGAAATTCAGCCTAAATTATTTTTGGTTTTCACTATATAGATGCAAATTTTATTTTAGCTGTTTATACTTTTCAATGTCGATATGGTGATTGAAAAAGTAAAATTGGAAAAGTTTTTTCGACGTTTTTTTTTTCGTTTTTAATGAGCTTTTAATAAAAAATGGTATTTGGATTTTTTGATATATAGATGGATTTTGATGAAATAATTCCAAAGTATAATAAAAGCAAACAATTTAAACTTCAATACAAATATGATATATATATATATATATATATATATATATATATATATATATATTATTTATATATATATATATATATATATATATATATATATATATATATATACCGGGTGTTTTTTATAGCTGAAACTTTCAAATATCTCGAAAAATAAGCACTCTACGAACAAATTTTAGTGAATCCAAATTTAATCATTCCAAAAGGGACATGCATTAGTACTAAAAGTAGTACCCCTCTTTCCCTACTTGTAGGTGGGGCAGGGGGTAACTATAAAATTAAAATTGGAACCTCTAGTTTCTATTGCAGTTTTCTCCGGCTAAAAATAAGCAAGGAGGTTAGTTAATTTTGGCTAAAATCGGCTAACTGGAAATGGCTGCTTCCCTAGGGAGTTTTTCGAGTTTTGTAAATATTTCAAAAACTACAGCACTCATGAGAAAACTGTTAAAAGTAAAAATAAAAAATAAATATTAAAAAAAAAAAAAAATTGTAAATAAAAACAAAATTTTCCACTTTTGGTTAACCAATTTCTGCCCAATTTAACTTCCTTACCTACTTTTTTTTGGCCAGAAATTTTGAATTTGCAATAAAAAATAGGAGTTCCTATTTTAATTTCAAAGTTTTTTTCTGCCCCACCTACACGGAGGGAAAAGAGGTACTAATTCTAGCATTAATATATTTCTCCCGTGAAATGATTAAATTTGGTTCTCGGACATTTTGTTCTTAGAGTGCTTATTTTCCGAGATATTTGAAATTTCGAGCTGAAAAAAACACCCGGTATATATTTACGGGTTAACCTCCCTTTTTGAGAAAATTATATTCAAAATTCCTTATTCAAAAGCGCTTTTATCTTTTTTAACACTTCTACATCATCATTTAAATGAAAATTTAAAAGTTTCCGCCCTTTTCAGTGAATCCCACCATTTTGTTGAATAAATTATATAATTTAGGTGTTAGAGGTGTGGTTTATAAGTTTTTTGAATCTCATTTAAGAGGTAGAGTGCAAAGAGTGCGCGTTAATAATTTACATATATCGCGAAGGCAGTTTTGCTAACGTTGGAGTTCTACAAGCGTCTGTGTTGGGGCCATTACTTTTAGCCCTTAATTGCAAGGTAATATGATCGCTTTTGCAGATGATATAACTTTATTGTATTCTGATAGTAACGAAGTTTCGGTGAAAGCGTCCATAAAAAATGATATGAATTTATTAAAATGACTTCTTGTACGTTCATGTACAAACATTTTAATGTAATTTCTTTTTACTTTAATTTTTCAGTTCGGGCAATTCCAAATATTTATTTCTTGTGAAAGTTCAATTTTAAGTTTTATTTCACATTTTGTGCTATATGTTTTAAGTTACATAATACTTTATTTTGCCCCAAAATGTGACTCCTTTATAAATTTAACCCCTTGTTCATCATCATTAATAATTTTTAATGAAATTTTAATCAAATTTACATTAAATTGTGATCTAACAACTTGAACGTTGGAGGTGGTTGATTGCTAACCATGGTATAATACAAAATTAAGAAAATTATTTTGTTATGTAGGGTTTTTGGTTTTGTTCTACTTCGTTCTAATTAATTTTAATTTGAATACAAATACAAATATTTTCTAATGAAATTTTTGTAATTCTTCCTCTTCACAGAACAACACAAAAGGTTTTGTTGGTGGAAATATTTTTCTTAACTTTAGTTTTTTTTTTAACCTCATCGTTCGTCATCGTTATATATATATATATATATATATATATATATATATATATATATATATATATATATATATATATATATATATATATATATAAAAATAATTCGTTGATATTTTCGTAACCTATAGCCATTTCATCTAAAGCGTCACCGTTTCATGGAACTCTCCCTGTCAGCTTTGAGCAATCAAGTTCTTCTTTTTGTATCCCATTCAGTGATTTTCCGCGACTGAGAGCGCTACATAAGCTTGTCCGGCAGCAAAGAGTCGGGGACCTAAATAAACGACCACATAATCTACCCTAGAGCCTTGCATTTTGTGCACTGTCGATGCCCAACTCAGAATTAATGGTATCATTCGCTTTTCAGCGGTTCCATAGCCGTATTTTGATGGAAATTGTATCGATATTGGTTTTAATTAAATGTGTTCAGTCTGAGTCAACATTGACGCGGATTGATGGAATGATTTCATTGATAATTCCCATAGTCCCATTTACTAAACCTTTCGCCACGTTAATATTCGATCGTAACCTTACTTTTGCGCCCACGAACATTTTTAATACCTTAGGAGGACCTCCTGTCTAATTAATGTCATCAAGTATAAAGGAGCCCACATTTTTGTTACCTAGATTTCGTGTAGCATCAATGAGTTGATCTTGTGCCTTTATAGTATAAATAGTCGTCTTTTTTATCTGAAAATACTGGAGAACTTTCTCATTGTGTTTATGTACTTGATCGTTCGTAGGATAGATCATTAATGCTTTTTCAATCGAGAATTCATTGGTAGCATCTGTTGGTAATTTTTTTAGAAAATTTTTAAGATACTCAATAGTCAATTTTCCAACTCTTAAGGCGTTTAGTACATCGATAAATATCGCATCTTCTTGTTGTTTCTTGTTGTTTCTTCTCATGTTTTCTTTAAGTTCTACCAGCCTGAACAGCCACCATAAATGTATGGCTTCATATATTCTGGTTGGTGAAAAACTTGGTTTCTTTGCACATGTGGTAACTGCATTAAATCGCCGAATAATTATAGGTTTATGCCACCAAAAAAAGTGTTTGGACAATTCAGTTGGCGCAGACGAGAGTCGACCATGCAAAGCATTTCATAAGGAACTATAGAAATGTCATCTATGAAAAGAAATTTAACGTTTTGCCACAGTTGATGCATTACTCTTAAATAGTTACCAGTAAGAAGTGGCATATTGACGATTACTTCATCTTTTTGTACTAGTAATTTTAGTAGACGGTGTAATGTACATCCACCGACCAATCGTGCTGCAACTGCAGTGAGAAGGCCAACTAAACTACTAATTACATGAGTTTTCAGCAAGTTAATTAGAAAACTTTTACCAGTACCTGCTCCACCAGTTACGAAAATTCTCTCTCATTGTTTTTCTCTATTAAGTTGTTTTTTTAAACTCTCTGTAATAAAAAATAGTTGTCTTTGGAACTGTTTTTATCTATATTTATAACTGGAAATTCTTCTTCTTTGCCTTAATGATTTATTTTCTATGGCTGCTCCAAAATTTGAACTGCGTGCACTTGATTAAATGCGTTTTTAAGCTGTTGGTCACGCTCTCGATGTTTATTCATATTGTCACTTATTTCCTTGAGTTGATCTTCTCGAGCGAAAAACACATCTTTTGCATGATAAAACCCTTCGAGTAATTCAATTTCTAATCGATAAGGCGTATATTGAACTAGCAGCTGTAAAAAAATTTGTTTGAATCTACCGATGCTAAAAAGTATCTAACTAGTTACGGTCATTGGAAGTAAAGTTTTCAAAATATGTCGTAAGTCCTAAACATCTGATTTGCGCTAAGAGGTCATTTAAAGCTATTCTCTAATATGCAGAAGATCCTCTTAAATTTTTCACATAAAGATAAATATCTACGATTGGTCCATCTTGATTTCAAATTACTTGCCCACATGCTGATATAGTTGTTTTTACTCGATAATATTCAAAGTACGACAAAGCATATAAAGCCGCGTATCTACTATAGAGTTTTTTACGTAAAGGTAGAGAAAACTTTCGCGTAGAGTAGTATAGAAGAAACTCTACAGTAGAGCTCTACACGCACTCTACGTGAGAGTTCTATTGCGTAAAAAACTCTACAGTGTACACGCTATTGTTTTAGGTTTTGTAGAGCTCTACATTAGCTCTACACTCTATCTAGCATGTTTGATAAAGTTTTTTGCTCTACAGTAGAGAAAGTAAATGTATAGGTACACGTAATTTAAAATTGAATTGGTCATTTCTTTCGAACGCATGTGTGCATTGACAATTAAATATTTAATGACATTTCTAGTTGCATTTCGATGGCTATTCGCTTTCAATATTGTTGAAATGTTTAAAATATTATGGTTGGGCACCAATTGAATTTTTTCAAAACACACCTATACCTTATACCTATACCTATACCTATTATTCTCCGACTGGAATAGATTTTAAAGGAGGAAGATTTTAAAATGGGATTAACTAAAAGTATTAATCTTGAAATTATGGTAAATTACGGGTGATCATTTTTTGGTGATAATTTGGGCTATAATTTTTTTTATCAAAAAAGACTCCCAACACGAAATCTTATAGTCTAATTAGGATACACGATATCCTAGTGAAATTTCAGGCTTTAATAGCTGGGTTCCGCTCAAAACTATTACTTTCAAGTGCGAATTTCTATCTCAGGGCCCCTTACAACTACTGATAAAAGGCACTGGCTATTGTCTTTAAATGTTGTGAAACAATGGTTCCTTTTTAGCAGTTCTCTTTAAATTAGGTTTTAGATGGTCATCTCTAATTGAGGTAAGGAATCGCCTACGAATCGAAATTTCTATTTTGCAGATGTATCTTGTATAATTGCAGGTCAGGATACTGTTCGTAATTCAAAATTCCGGAATATTCTTGCGTCACTAATTTCACTTGAGCACTTGATATTCGAAGGGGATACTTTGTAGAATTATCTTTTCGACCTCATTTGATTAATTTGGCAACGCAAAATTTTGCCTGAAGATTTTCGTAAGTGCGTATTTTTCTTTTGAATGATCGGAATAACCAGTTGCAGTAACAGATTGAAATTACTATAACACATACTTAAAAAATTATCATAGGCGTTTGTAACGTTTCCCTTAATTTCAATCATTAATCCACAATAAAAACAAGCGTTTTGCTTCCTAGTCGAGATCTACTCGTGCTCCCTATACTTTCTTTTTTTCTTAGTTTCTTCTTCAAGTAAAAAAATAACGGCACTAGCAGCTTGTTTTTGGCGAAAACTCTTTTAATTTGATTTTTTTTTGATTTTGACGAACGAAAAACTAAAAAAAATGGCTGAAAATAAAATATTATTAATCGAAAATAAAATATAGTAGTAGCCGAGCGCTCTTCCGTAAAGAAAAATTGGTCTACAGTGTATACAGTCTGTAGAGCGCATGGTAGAACTCTACTTAAAATTTCTCTACGGCTACTCTATGGAAAGCAGTAGAGTCGTAGAGGCGCTCTATAGTGTACACACTGCTTGTAGAGACGCTAAACTCTACACTCTATGCTCTACCGAAAAAACTCTATAGTGGACACTTGGCTTAAGAGAGATAATCCATGCATCGAAACCTAGTGTCACTACACAAAATTTTGTATTGAAAGTAATCTAATGGTGTAATATTCACGGGCCTTGGCTCTTTAAGTCCATTTTTCCGTATGGAAATTAATAATACTAAGCAAACTCTTCTGATTTTAGTTCATGAGCTACATTCACTATATTTCCAGATGTCTCACGGATGACTTCATTATGGTTTCGTGAAACCTGTAATTCATCTTCAACGTTTGGTTGCATAACATCAATACGTACCATTACCGATGTCTGCAGTGGAATTATTTGAAGTATCGGTTGTTGAAGAATAGAAATGTTTGGTGCTAATACTGTTTCAGTAACCTGTAGTGTTTTGGCTCCTGTCTCGATAGCGTCAATGCCAAGTTGGACAAAAAGCTCAACATCGATATAATCTATGTTAAACTGCACATTTCTGTGAGTTGTTGTACGCGTGCATATCCTCACGAACTCTTCTAAATTATCGCATTCAATAATGCAAGCTCTACCTCAGTCCTTTGCCTTTGCATCTTTAGGACCACACAAATGAGTATCGGTAAAGTAATATAATATACGCACTAGCATCCTAGAAGGATTCGAATGTGGCCTCGACTGTATTCTGTACTTGAGTTTCTTCTATAATCTTATTAAATCTTGTTCAATAATATGAACGTTATTGTCGACAGTGACATCTTATAGCGGATTGTTTACTACAAACCAATACTAAACATCGTATACTTTTTGTCTTCATATGGAAAATTGCCACGTTACATTAATATTTTCCAGACGCGCAGTAACGATAACTATTACAGCATTATTTGATTCTCTTGGTGGCAGTTTCGGAAGGTTTTCTGTAACTTCATAAACATATTGAGCAAACAATACCACCTGACCTCGGTAACAATACTGTCCAACCGTACCACTTAACTTAATAATTGTAACAAATGAAATAATACGCGAAATCAAATGTTGCGCAGCTTGTGACGAAATCTTAATAACTCACGGAATAGGACCTGGATCAAGATTATTCCAATATGATTTAGTTGGCGAAACATTTTTCTTTGAATTTAAATAAGTCCTACAACGACTATACAAACGAATTAATAGTTACTTTGTTTTAGTTCATCAGGTAAATGAAGTGCTGCAGTAGACTTAACAGACCACTTGCTGATCTGATAAAGACAACATCGTTTAGTGCGCAAACTTTACAAATTTTATAACAAAAGGTGTTAAAGGCATTTATAAAAACCGTTTTATCCATCCAATATAATTTTCTAGCTTCCGCATTATGTTGCCGCAATTACTGCAAACAAACTTCTCAGTCTTCATTCATTTGTGACGTTCGATGTTCAGCACTAAGCTGTCGCTTATGCTGCAAATAAACATTTTTTCATTTTTATTCCTACAAGTAAAGTAGCAATAAAATTAATTCGCTTTCGACTATAATCTAATATTGCAGAATCTAATCGCATATTAATTACATATTCTACCATACAAGAAATATGTAACCTATTTTTGTCGTTAGTTCCAATCACGATTAAACGTGGGACAAACATATAGTTTAGCTTTAAAAAACTTTTTTAATAGATTTTAAAAATTTACTCAATTCGATGCAACAAACTTTAACAGCAATGGCGCTTAATTTTCACAATTGAATAAATGAAGAAGCAAAAACAAAAACAAAATGGATAAAAAAACGATACAAAAATATTTTCGTTAAAATTTTAAATTTATTTACCAAATAACTTATATTTTGACGATAAAACGATTAGAGTGACACCTTTACATTTGTTCAGGAAGTTATTTTAACGATAATCATTTTATTTAATAGCTAGCTATAGATGCTACACATACATCTGTAAAATTGATTTTTTTTATACTGATGATCAGGTCACTAGGTCAAAATTATAAAAAAATTTTATTGTCTTCGGTGCGCTTAATACTTGTGCAAAATTGTTTAAACGTCTAGAAGCGGGTGAAAATTAATTTTAAAAATTCCGTTCCATAGATACATAAGTACATACATACAAACATACTGATAAACAAAAAATACTAGTAAAATTCATATATGTAACAGACGAACAAAATTCATACTAAGCGATATAATATAACAAATATGCTAATTTTAATTTAGAGCACACTGTATGTATATATTATAATTTGTAAATGAATTACCCTAAATGTCAGTTATTATTAATTTCTTTAATTTTTTTGAGTAACTTATGATGATGGTCAGGACATTAGGTCAAAGATATGAAATTGTTGTATTGTCATCGAGTATGTGTACAAAATTTTCAAATACAAACTGCAGAGTTGTGCATAGAGGGGCCATCGTACGAGGAATTCACACTGGCAAAAACTAAATCGAAATCGTTCCTCTGGTGTTGATTGAATTAATTCCGAGCTCTTGCTATTCGGGGGGGAGGGGACACTTTCGTCTTATCTTTTTGACCTTATTCTAAAAGTATGGCAAAGCAATAATTTTCCTTAAAAAAAAGAATCGCTCAAAATTATAGCCGCAAAGCTCTCCTTTGCACAGAATACAAATTACTGCCTTACATAATAATGGAGAGAATCAGTCTCGTGGTGGATGAAATTGTAGGTGACTACCAAGAAGGATTTCACCTGAATCGAACAGTCACTGAACAATTTGTTTCGTTCGAGATGATTCTTTCTGAATATTACGAGACATCTTTCGACGTACATCAGGTGTTCTTGGATTTTCCAATTTTAAAAGCCTTTGACTCAATCCATAGGATTAGCTAATGGTTTGCTTTGCGATGTCTGAGAATACTTGACAAATATGTGCGTTTGTGTAAAATTACAGTAATGCAGTCACATTGTTCTGTCAAATTTGAGAACAAGCTGTCAGGAATTTTTTAAATTAACTTTGGTAAGGCAAGGACGTGCTCTGCCACCGATACTCTTTAATATCATGTTAGAATTAATTTTTCATAAAAGTGAAACACCCCAGGACAACATCTTGTACCGTTAGTTATTTATTTTATTATTTAAGCCTAACTTTTGAGTTCATAAATGTTGATTTAAAAATTATCAATGATCTACATAATACAAGCTTGAGTAATCTCAGCTACTAAAAAATCACATCGTCGGTTTGACAGCTGAACTTTTTTTATTGATTTGACTGCATATTAAGTTACTAAATTGTTAGTCTTTCTAAATTTTAGTTTAAATTTTATATTTTGTTGAAACTATATTGCTAATAATAAATTTTGCTTCTTTTCAGGGTTTAAGAACAGAGCACCAATTGAACGAACATGTAAGTAGTATTCTTAAAATCAATGATATTCTGAATTATTCAAAAATATCATCATCCCTTCTGATAAACTAATATTAAAATATTGATAGTAAATACGTTCTCTTATGGTTGTAAGTTTCTTATACCCAGAGTAAACAAAGTAATTCTAATAAATTTCCACGTTTAACGATAATTTGTTTTAGAATTTAACAGCTGGCTATAAAAATAAATTTAATCTAAATATGATGTCTACATAACACTAAAATTATATAATTAATAAATTTTAATGAAAAATTTCTCTTAATTCTAAATGTTTTTCATGCTTAAAGTATATAGTTTCTTTTCGGTTGTTGTTGTGGTGGTTGTTACCTATACCCTATTCGATTTTGTACTGTACCCCAAAAAATTATATTCGCAGCCAAAATTACAAAATTATTTAAACCAATTAACGATCGTTATCTTACGCAAATATTTAGACATTTCATAAATTATTTACGTTGGGTTCCTATACCTTAAATTTGTGAAAAACGAAAATTATTAATTAAAATTTTCATTAAAAATTCAAATCAAATGAAAAATCAATAGACGAGTGAGTATTATGTGCGTATTTTTGAATTTCTATCGAAATGTAAATCACAGCTTACGACCAACACTGTTCTCGCCATACAGTATTCGTGTTCCTATATGTGTACGTACGGATTTTCTGGTACATTATTCTATATATATATATAAAAGGGATGAAAAACAAAATTTGAAAATTTAATGAAGATAAATTAAATTAACTGTAGAGTTAAAGATTTTCATTTTATATGAGTTTCTTTATTGTTTTGTCGTCGTATACAATTTCGGATATGTATCCAAAATTGCCATCATGAGTTTCCATAAAATAACAATAGATTTTAGGATGGAATAATAATAGTATATATGATACATACATGTATAGATGAAAATTGTAAATGAATACAAATCCATTCAATATACACAATAGCATTTCGGTTCCATTGATTTATTTAAATGTGATAAAGCTTTTTGAGCTTTTTTGTATTTTGTAATGTTTACATTGTATTATAATTGTAATAAACACAATGCATACTCAGCCAAAATGACCTAAACAATTTTCTTTTAATTGAAATATAAACATTTTTTGCTGCTTTTCGCCATCATCATCATCACCATAATAATCATAATAATAACCGCCATGGTTTTTATCATAACGTTATAAGTTATTTAAATAATTATTTTTTGCGTTGTTTTTATCATTTCCTTGTACATTTTCATTAAATATTTAAACTTTATGAATTTAAGCACCCGAAAAAATAAACTTTTATGTATTATGATTATGATTATTATTACCACATCCGCCTCCGCCGCCCTTCACTCGTATAAACAATCATAAATTTATTTTATATAATCAGGAAATTATGTAAAATGTTTAATTAGTGTTAATTTTTGTTGTTGTAAAAGCTTTCAGACGTGTAAAACTTTTGAACAGAAAACTTTTATTTTATTAATATGTCAATTAATACAAAGCCAGAGCCTTCATCTAATCTTGTTCTACTTGTCCAATCTATATAAAGTACTATTTAGCTGCGCCCTCTACATTGCAATGTAGGGGGCAGTAGTATATTAGCAATACTACTGTTTATATATTTTTTTGTTTTTTTTGTGTTAAATAAATTATAGCTATACTGGTTTAATCAATTGTTTTAAAATTTAATTTTTATTAAATTTTAAAGTTTTGTGTCAAATAAAGTGTATATAAATTAGATTTTTGTCGATTACATGACGTATTTTTCAAACAACGGTTAATCCAATTGATTTGTAATGTTAATTCAAAGCTTTTTAAAATCAAATTTATATTAATTTTAAAGTTTTTTGTCAAATAAAGTGTATATAAATTGGATTTTCGGCGATTACATGTCGTATTTGTCATTTGACGTATGGTTAATTCAATTGATTTGTAATGTTTAATCAATTATTTTAAAATCTAATTTAATTATATTATAATTTTTATAATGTTATATTTTTAATGATGTACTAAATTATTTAATTATAAATTTCAGGCAAAAACTAATCCAATTTATTACAGTCTACGGCTTGGAAAAATTGGCCTAACATTAGATATGGTCTTCAGAGACTTTTTTTGCAGATTACAGTTGAATGGTGGCACACTGGAGTTGATGATAAGAGTTAAATACAGAAATACAGAAAAAAGAATTCAGAGCAGTTCAATAAAATTGTGACTGTTTTATGCTAACAGTAGTTTAAATATTGGCTACCGGAAAAAAGGATTAATTCTGGCGTTACTGACATAACTTTCCTTTATCTGTCCACAAAAATAGAATATAATTGCGCCGTAATGATCATGACGTATCTGAAACCGGGTCGTTTATATCATGCATGGAAATATATTTGTAAAAATATAAATTGTAACCAACAGGCCTTCGTTACCGGACCCTGTCTTTTAACAGAAAAAATGTCTTCCAAGGCATTGACATGAATAAAAAAAAACACGCGGTTATTATTATTTCTCAACATTTCTTTGTTTTATTTTGTGTGTCGATGTGTTTACGCCACTAACGTCCAGCCAAAGAAGAGACCGCGTGTTTTATTTTCGTTTCGTATTTATATCTTTAATATAACGGGATTCTATTAATTTTTTTTTCTATTTTGTTGGCAACCCTTTTCTTTTTATACGTACCCAACAAACAAAATTTATTACATTAATTTAAGGTCATGTCGCCAAAGAGGCCTTACAATCGTGGAGACGACCTACCTGAGAGATGTCATATAATAAGCCAGGCTAAATAATTGTATTATAAGATAATTCGGGAACATGTCACAACTTTAAAGAAAAAGATATTGCCAATAAATTTAAAATGATCGATTAATTTTTTTATATATTTGTTGTGATAAGTACCTAATAATTTTCCGTATACTCATCTGCCGACTTATACGAAACATTTCCTACTGGTTTTGGATATTTTGGAGCAAGTTTTGCAGAGAATTCTTTAATAGTGTTACTTTGAACAAAGTTTCTAGCCAACACTTTCTGACCTATTTGGAATTTTCGTTGGCAACTTCTTAAATTATAAGAACCCGAATTTCTTTGATATGCTTCCTTTAAATGAGTAAGAATGTTTTTTTGTGCCAATGATTGTCGATCTGCGTTTAATATTCCAATTTTTTTTCCACCAAGGCTATGTAGGAGGCTTATTAATTTATACTGGTTGTGTTTAATATATGAGCGAATTGCAGTTAAAATGCAATGGTTTACACGTGAATATTTAGGTGTTCGGACGTGTTTAATCCCAAATTCCTCTATAAGAATTGTTCAAATGCATTTGATGTGAACTGAATTCCATTGTCACTGATTAGATATTCTGGCAGGGAAAATGCCTCAAAAACTTCGTTCAAAATATGCAACTACTTTTTTGGAAGTATGAGCTGATAAGGACCGAGAAAATCAATATTAATTCTTTCCAAGGTACTACTCGAGAGTTTTGGGAACGCCAAAATGCGATGCTGAAGGAGGACAGTGAGCTTCTGCAATGAGACAAAACACTAAGGGCTTTGGAATATAAAGTTTTCACGGGGGAATATTGTTGTCTCGGTCATGTGTTCCAAATGCAGAGTTATTAAAAATTCTGTCATTGAATATTTGGAAGTTGAGTAGTTGATCTTAGTTTTTATTTTTTCCAATAATGTGTGATAGTCCGGATCTTGAAACATATCAGACGTTAAGTCTATAGAACATGATTCGATTACATAAGAACTTGGAACCAAATTTACATATAGTTCTTCTGCGTTTACTCTGGATTAAGCATCAGGTACAACATTTTCGGAACATTTCATATATTCTATTTTAAAGTTAAATCCCTGTAATTTGAGACACCATCACGCTAACCGTCCAGTCAGCTCCTTTTGACTAAAAGCCAAACTAGCGTGGTCGGTTATTACAGTAAATTCAAACCCTTCAACATAGTGTCTGAACTTTGTTATTCTAACAACTACCGCGTAACTGTACTGTAATTTGTTTGAGCGGAATTTAGTTTTGCCGAAACATAAGCGATCGGGTATTCTTCATTGGTATCTGGAATAAAATTTCATACCCATACAGTATCACCTAAATATTTCAACCATCGCAAAATAAATTTACTTTTTTCTACGTTAATAGTTAGATTGGCTTTAGAAAGTAAATCAGCAATTTTCCTCAACAGCTCAATATGTTCGTCAAAGGTTTCGGAACTTACCAATAAATCATCTAAGTATACGAAAACTTTATGATGTAACTCATGTGAGATAACTTTATCCATAAGCCACCACATAGTCTGAGGTGAATTACAAAGGCCGAATGGCATGACAGTAAATTGGTAAAGAGGTCTACCAGGTACAGCAACGGCTATCTTATCACGAGATGTTTCATCCAATGGGATCTGCCAAAAGCATCTTTGATATCAATATTTGATATAAATTTAGTTTTCCCTAACCGACCTAATAAACGTTCGATTTGAGGTAGAGAATAAGCTGCTTTTACCGTAATGGAATTTACCTTTCTTGCGTTGACACAAAGTCTAACCATCCTATTTACTTTTCTCACTAGAGTAACCGGTGAGCTCCTAGAGCTAAATCTTTCTTCAATTACACCAAGAGCCAGCATTCAATCTAATTTCTGATAAAGTTCATCCTGCACGGCCGATGAAATGGGATAAAAACGTTGTTTGACTGGTTCAGCATCACCTACATCAATTAAATGTGACAGAATTTGCGTTTTTCCTAGTCCCAGTATTTTAGAAGAAGGAAATTGTTTAACTACAGAATCAAGTGTTGAGTTTTGTAATACCGATAGATTATGGCACAGAATCTCCGAACTGTGTTGGTTTTTGTGAGGTCCAAGTTCATTTATTTCAGGATTCTGATAGTTTCTAAACTGCCAATAGCAGTTCTAATTCTAGAAGTTAACTGGTAGAATCGTAAATTTGGTTTTTGAACGTACTTTTCACTTTCACACCCTAGGACCGAAACGCTAAAACAAATGTTTGTACTTTTTAATTGTTTACAAATATTCTTTAACTCTACTAAATTTCTTCAAAGATTCTTTTTGATATCCCGAGTCATCACGGTTTCGTATTTATATTTTAAAATAACGGGATTCTATTTTTTTTTCTATTTTATTGGCAACCCTTTTGTTTTTATACGTACCTATAAATACAATTTATTACCTAATTTATACCGGATCATTTGGTAATTTATTACCGGATGAATTACAGCTAGTTAACCCAACAGACGTTGTCCTGATCAAATCAAAAAAAATTGATCGTTTTGTTAATTTGTCACAAAAGCTATTGCTATTTAGCTATTTAGAAATTAGTAAAAATTAGAAAAAAACTTTTTTGGTTACCTGTCCCATTATGGGTAAAAATGCATTCAGAAGTACACCAATCGGAAATTTTACACAAAGATGAATTCTATCGGCAGTACACCGCTGAAATGCTTAAACTGTGTGATGTAGCTGGAATGCGATCGAGTAGGAACCAATTTCGTTTTCGATTGCAAGATCACATATTCAATGACTGCCCTTGTCATTAGGATGCGTAGTTTTAAAATGACTTCTCCTTAGTACCTTCCTATATTCGCTATATAATTGATCCTGTTTAAAATAATTGTATCTATAATACTAACATCATCATTCTTTGTAGCTAATAGAGTAAGTTATCTTAGGTCAATGAACAGTTAATGTTATAAGTTAGCAGTGAATAGTCAATCATGATTCCTGAAGTTGTTAGCTATGTCCGGAAAAACCTTCTTTCAAGATTTTTAAACAATGCCTGAAGTTAACAAAATTATATAGGAACGATATCTCTCGCGCTTCAGGAAGAACCGGAAGTTTACCATCACCTCCTTTATTCAACAGTTGCTAGCGAAATGTTTGTGCAGAAACATCTCCAAGTAAATACACATGCATATTGGTCAACAGTGAAATGTTCGTCATATGTCTTCAAAGAGCCGTACGATTCAAAGAGAATCTGAACATATATAGATTTAATTTAAATTTAATTTAAATGGTAGCTTGAAAACCGAATGCGCCATACGTTTTCCAACAAAAAAGGATGATGCCAAAGCCGGAGCAATTTCATGCTGCAATCGAATTTTGACAAGTATCAAATTGAGCAGAAATGTTTTTCTTATGCCGGCTGGTACATCCCAAATATTCAGATTAAAACTATATACTAGCCTCAATGTGCCTTTTGAAAATATGTAAGCTATCGAATAATACCTGGAGCTTCGTTTTATTCTGTAAAATTTCTTCGGTGATTGATTGCAAGTATTGTAGTGCGATACTTTGTGATACAGTAACCTTTTTATGAATTCGTCAGTTACACACAATAAAAAAAGCGGTCATCATTGTGTTTGATAGATCCGCCACTCTGTGGGATGCACTTTTTTCTGAGTAATAGCGTGTGTTTTTTTTTTGATATCGGAGAAATCGGAGAGATAAATTTACTGTCAAATTTTCAGATATGCGTTTTTTTTAATATCCGAGAAAAAAATTATCTCTCTGTGTCGTTTTTTTTACGCTCCGATAATTATCGGATACGATCTTTTTACTCTGAAAAAATGTACAAATTATTTTATATTTTTTAGTAAATTCTAAAATGGCGACTCTGATTAATGTTGAGCTATCAGGTGACAAATAAAACTTTAATTTAGGGAGTTTAATGCTGAAATTCATAATATTTTTGGTACTAAAAAATAACACGAAAAATATTTTTTTCGATCTGACAGATAAAAATCGGAGAAAAAAATTATCAGATATATCCGATAAATAATCTCTCTGATCTCTCCGATTTCTCCGATATCAAAAAAAAAAACATAGCCATAGACTATCGTTGGCCGTTATTAATACTTATATAGGGTTACCCAATATGAAGTTTCATTTTGAATAGCTTGCTATTTGGGCAGCTGTCAATTTTGAAGCTGTCATCTTTTGACATCTGACAACTAAAAACTATGCCGTTACTAAAAATGGTACGAATGGTACACGCATCAACAACGCATTGAAATTGTTAAGATTCACTACAAAAATGGTAAAAATTTTGCAGTCACAGTTCGCAAAACTAAAGCACTTTTTGGTCATCGTGAAGCACCTTCTCGGCCCGCAATAGTGAAACTGGTGGAAAATTTTGAACTGTTGAGACAAGTAGTCGATCTTTGGAATTAGACATTCCACAAACGACATTACATCGTATTTTGCATAAAAACTTAGGTCTTAAGTCTTTAAAGTTCAGTTAACCCAAGCCGGTCGATCACCATAAACGTCGTATCTTCGCTGATTGGGTCCTTCAAATACATCAAAGCATCTGGATTTTCATATAAAAATTATCTTCAGTGATGAGGCCCATTTTCACCTCGGAGGTTACGTTAATAAGCAGAATTGTCACATTTGGGGCTTAGAAAATCCAAAAATGATTGTTGAAAAACCTTTCAATCCTCAACATGTCATTGGTTAGTGCGGTTTTCGAAAATGAGGCTGGTGCGACTGTTACGGTGAATGGACTGCACTACTGAGCTATGATTAATGATTTTTTATGATCGGAATTGGAAGATATTGATGTCGACGACGTTTTTTTCTGCAATACGGCGCTACATGCTACACAAGCAACGAAACAACCGCAATTTTGCAAGAAAAGTTTCCTGTTAATCTTTGATTTCAGGCCAAGATAGATCATATGTGATAAAAAACTCGGGACGTCCGTATTAGAGAACATAATATTATGTTCTCTAATACGGACGTCCCGAGTTTTTTATCAGTTTTTCATTAGAGTGCACGTTGACCACTATGTCTCGACGGCACAGTCCATCACATTTCTTTACTTAAACCAAAAAGATGAAATAAATTTCCGTTCAAAATAATTGTTAGCTACATTACCTTCAAACGTTACATAAAAAAATGTATTCTCATTCCGGTGCTTAGCCCTGTAATCCATTGTTTATTTTCAAATTACAATACAAGTTGCGTATGAATTTCTGTTTTGAGTTATCATCTGTGTGGTGAATATTACGGTAAAGCGCGACAAAACCGGACCAAACAATGATTCGTAATTTTTTTTTTGCACGATGAATTTATCGACGGTATATGGATGATCAGTTGTTGTTGGTATTTCAGTGAATTGTGTTACAAGTGATTTGGTGTAGTCTGAAGTGATAGTGGACGATTTTTATATTAAAAATTAAACAAAATAATTATATATTTTTAATTGGTAAACTGCTTATATTTTTAATTATTAAATTTTAAATTTGCTGGTGACGTGGAAAAGTGAAAATTATATAAAGTATTATGAAAATTTCGATTTAGATTTTATTCTAAAATTTGTGCGTAATTTAGGCCATAATTTTATTCACATTAACCGGTGTTGAATGTATAGAGTGCAAACTTTATTATCGTATGCAGACGAAATATAAATTTTTCGGTTCAAATTAAATTACATTTTGGTATTTAATTTTTAATTATGATAATCAGTTAATATGAATATTGTTATCACTTTAACATACATTTTTCGAATTTTTAATTTGATTTCTATTCAAAAATGCGAGTGTTTAGCCTAAAGATGTTAGTGAAAATTTTATTAGCTTGTGTAGGTGAAATTAAAAATGTATAGCCATACATGCCCATGGTTTTTTTGACATTTTGAATGGTTCTGTTTGGCTTTTGACGTAATACTAAATGGTTTTTAATTTTATAATATTTTGGTTATAAATACAACTTTAGTGGTAAAATATGTTTAAATCAATCAATCAATCAATGAAGAGCACGTTGAGCGTATTTACCCATGCGTCTTGGACTTTCAGTACAAGATGCTGGAAATATAACCATTTGTCGTATGTTATCAACTGTTCCTACAGTCGTAAATTAATAGTCTCTTCGACTTGTTTTATTTTGACTTTAGCATACATATCAACGATGAATTTTTAGAAAGGATGACAAAACTTTAGAATGTGATTAGATAGTTAGTCTCAAATCATGATCAGGGCTCGGAACCCGGTATCAAATACCATACTAAACCTTACCATAACGGAATACCATACATATTTTAAAACCCTGTACCTAACCCGTATAACCCATGATATGACATAAAGTACCTTGTACCATATTTGACTTTTATGGTAACTGGTAAATTAAAAAATCTTACTAAATAGTTTTTAAAGCTATTACGTGATTCCATATGATCTTGTTTATTGCCCGAGGTTTGAAATTGTTTTGGCTCCAACAGACACTGGTATGGGTTTTCACCCGTATCATTTTCCATGAAATTTATTTAATAAAATATGGATTTTCTTTGGGTACTGGAAAAAGTGATCAATCTGGTGATACTGATTTGCCCTTGGACTTTGAATGTGGGGATGAAATTACTATATCTCATAATTTTTGTTATATTTACAAATATCCTCTAGAACATGTTTGGATTCCCGAGTAGCCCCAGCCAAATAAGATGAAAGCGATTATTGTGGCTCAGTCAGAGGTGGCCATTACTGGAAACTCTTCGTACTTTCCGCCAAATGGGTGAATATCCATTTTTAGTAATTTCACTTCAGATAACTTCGAAGAGAAAGTTTGTGGTCTGAACCACAAACCTGCATACACAAATTAATTTGTGTATGAGCCTACACAAATGAAAGTTGTGTATATACACAAATCGTCTGACCTTAGCTTGATTCTATTTATTTTGTATATTTATACATAGTCGGGATAAAGTATATGATACCCAATAAAGTTTATGACATTATATCGGGTACAAGTGTATAGACTTTTAACATAATGGTGTACATTACTCGATCATAATATTCATATTTTTTGGAATCCAGTTCTGCATTTTAATACACTCAGCTGTTACGATGGTATGGTTGGTAAATTTATTATTATTTTCAAAACCAACACTATTGCGTATAAACAATTGTTGATTTTGTTATTTTGCATAATAACCTGTATATTGGTGATGAAGATGCTTTTATGTATTAGATCAATTTTTCATACGAATCGTTTTGTCCGAAGCCAACTTTAAATGTTTTTGTAATTTGTACGTACAACTATTTTTGTTTTTACTTAATCGTATATAGGTAAAAAAGAGACAGTCACATTTTTGATATATATATTGCGTTTCGATTCCAACCAAAAGCAAATATCTTTTTCTGTGGTAGTAGTATTAATACTGTAGTATGGCGTAGGTTTTGGCAGTGGGTTTTAGAGGCCTGTTGTGGATGGACTTCGCCTTTGGTGGTTGCAGCGATGTCTTTCACGGGGCGACCAGGTCTTTGCTTGTTTTTGATTTTAAGTTTTTAAATTTTTTTTTGAGAATGAACATTTCATTTGTTGTATGGGTCGAGATTTATTTTTTATTGTTAATTTTTTTTTTTTTTTTGCGATTTGAGGTCGGATGCCCCTTGGAGGTTTTTGATTTTGAGTTATAAGTTTCTGCGATTTAAGGCAGGGTTGGCGAAGGCTATATATACCTTTTTCAGGTCAAGTTGACTGTTTTTCGGACCAGGTTAGCGGGGGTTCGACCATTTTGGCAGGTGTTCGGGTGAAATTGACAAGTTTTCGTAACGGATAACCGGGGGTTCAAGCCAAGTCAACGGGTTTACAAGACAATATAACAGTTTTTCAGATTGAAGTAACGAAAGTTCAAGGAAAGTTGGATTGTTTTCGGATGGAATTAACAATGGTTTTCAGTCCGGATTAAAAAAATTTTCAAATCATCATATTAAAGTGTTGGTGAAAAAAATAGTTTGGTACAGTTTGGAATTATTTTAGAAACTATCAATAATTATGGTTTTACTTTAGTGGCAAATTTGTATATTTGGCGGGCCCCGTACATAATTTTGTTGGTTTGGTCTAGGAAGTAGTTGGTTTGACTTGAAAAATGTATACTTTGTATATTTTCGAATTTGGATTTTTTTAATTTTATTGTTATATTTGTATATTATGTTTATATGCTTTTATATTTTTATATTTTTATATTTTTATATTTTTATATTTTTATATTTTTATATTTTTATATTTTTATATTTTTATATTTTTATATTTTTATATTTTCATATTTTTATATTTTTATATTTTTATATTTTTATATTTTTATATTTTTATATTTTTATATTTTTATATTTTTATATTTTTATATTTTTATATTTTTATATTTTTATATTTTTATATTTTTATATTTTTATATTTTTATATTTTTATATTTTTATATTTTTATATTTTTATATTTTTATATTTTTATATTTTTATATTTTTATATTTTTATATTTTTATATTTTTATATTTTTATATTTTTATATTTTTATATTTTTATATTTTTATATTTTTATATTTTTATATTTTTATATTTTTATATTTTTATATTTTTATATTTTTATATTTTTATATTTTTATATTTTTATATTTTTATATTTTTATATTTTTATATTTTTATATTTTTATATTTTTATATTTTTATATTTTTATATTTTTATATTTTTATATTTTTATATTTTTATATTTTTATATTTTTATATTTTTATATTTTTATATTTTTATATTTTTATATTTTTATATTTTTATATTTTTATATTTTTATATTTTTATATTTTTATATTTTTATATTTTTATGATGATGATGATTCTTCGATTTTGGCCTACTATGGACCACGTGAAATAACTTCTCATGATTGATTTTCTCTCTTCTTTCTTCCCTTCCAGTACTCTTTCATTTTTTCTCCATGCTGTTTCTTTCTCTCTTCCGTCCATTTTGCTCCTGTTTTCTTTTTTGCCTTTTCTTGAAAACCCTGGAATCCTCTGATCTTCTTTCTGAATTCTTCTCTTCTCTCCACCTCTTCTCCATCTATTTCCATTTCTTCCATGTCTTTCCTGACCTCCTTGATCCATGTCATTTGTGTTTTGGGGTTTCTATCGAAGTAGTTGAATATTCTCTTCGTCAATCTTCCTTCGTCCATTCTTTTAATATGTCCGTAGAAGGTTACTCTTCTTCTTCTCATTGTGTCTGTTATTTTTTCTGTTTTTTTGTAGATCTCTTTGTTGCTTCTCAGTTTCCATTTTCCATCTTCATATTTTGGTCCCAGGATTTTCCGTATAATTTTGCTCTCCTTTTTTTCTATCTCTTCTATTTGTCTGGCTGTGTTTAGCGTAAGGCATTCTGAGGCATAGAGGCCTTCTGGTTTAATAACTGTATTGTAGTGTCTTAGTTTTGCGTTAATGGATATGGACTTTTTATTATATATATTTTTTGTCAATTGAAATGCCAGTTCCATTTTTCTTGCTCTTGTAAGGACTGCTTCTTTGTCCAGGGCATTTGGTTGGATTAATTCTCCCAGGTATTTGAACTTGTTGACCCTCTTGATTTTACCATATTTTGTTGTGATCTGTCTTGGTGCATCTTTTCTGTTTGTCAAATATTCTGTCTTTTCATATGATATTTGTAATCCAGCCTTCTCTGCCGTCTCTTTCAGTATATTGATTTGTCTTCTAGCGTCTTCCATGTTTTCTGCTAGCACGGCCAGGTCGTCCGCAAAAGCCAGACAGTCAATTTCAAGGTTATCTTTCTTTCTTCCTATTTTTAATTTGGGAATTCCTTCCTCCTCCATTCTCTTCCTCCATTCTCTCATTACCTTCTCCAGTACACAGTTGAAGAGTAGTGGGGAGAGCCCATCTCCCTGTCTCACTCTTGTTTTGATCTCAAAAGGTTCTGAGATCTCTCCCATAAATTTTACCTTTGACTTTGTGTTTGTTAGGGTTTTTCTTGTGATTGCGATTGATTTGTCATCGGCTCCGAATTCTTCCAGGGTATTGAATAGTGTCTCTCTATCTATAGAGTCGTATGCTTTTTTGAAGTCCACGAATGTCACATGTATGTCTTTGGCCCTTAGTCTCCTGTACCTTATTAAGAGTTTCAGGTTTAGTATCTGTTCGGCACAGGATCTTCCTTTCCTGAATCCTCCCTGGTAAACCTAATTGTGGGTCCAGTTGGACCTCCAATCTGTTTTGTAATGATTTGGATAGGATCTTGTATGTTACTGATAGTAGTGAAATTTCTCTATAGTTGTTTGCATCTGTTTTCTCTCCTTTTTTGTGTATTGGATGGATCATAGCTGTTTTCCATTCTTCCGGTAATTCTTCCGTTTCCCAAATCTTTTGTATTATTTTAAGTAGACTTTGGACTGTCTTGGTATCTACGTTTTTCCACATTTCTGCTACTATAGAGTCCTCTCCTGGGGCTTTATCATTTTTTAGTTCTTTAATAATCTGTTGGATTTCTGTTATGTCCGGTGGTTTGGAGTTTTCGAATTTATATTTCGGATTTAGTTTTGGGAATCTCACTTTTGGCTCCTCACAGTTTAATAGTTTTTTGAAGTATGTCGCTAGTAGTTTGCAGTTTTCTTGATTATTCAGTGCTATTTTTCCTTCTTCATTTTTGAAACATAAGTTTGGTGGTCGATATCCCTGGAGGTTTTGCTTAAAAGTTTTATAGAATGTTCTTGTGTTGTTCTTTTTAAAGTCTTCCTCTATTTGTTGTAGTTGGGTCTTGTCAAAATTCCTCTTGTTTGTTCTTATAATTTTCGCTGTTTGTGATCTCTGTTCTTTGAATAAGATATAGTCTTCATTGTTTTTGGTTGAGTGCCATTTTTTCCAGGTTTTACTCCTAAGTTCAAGGGCCTCTTCGCATTGGTTATTCCACCACCTGTGTTTTCTTTGTCTCTTGAGCGGGGCTATTTCCATTGACGTCTTGACTATTTTTGTCTTGATTTCCTCCCATTCCTCTGATTCTATGTTAAGTTTTTCCTGGAATTCTTGTTTCTTTAGCTTTAGTACTTCTGTGTTGATCCTCTGTATTTTAAACTCTTTGTTTGGTGTCTTTTTTTGGGGGGTAAATTTTACTTTTAGTGTCGTTAAGTAGTGGTCTGTTTCTATGTTTGCGCCTTTTCTTACTTTCACATTCATGATTTCTTTCTGATTATCGAATGATATGGCGACATGATCAATCTGGAATTCTCCCAGGCTTTGGTTTGGTGATTTCCACGTTTTTTGTTTTCTGGGTAAGTGTTTAAAATTTGTTGACATTAATTTAAGGTTGACGCCCCTGCACAACTCTATCAGTCTTTCTCCATTTTTGTTGGTTCTTTTGTGAGCAGGGTACTCTCCTACTGTCCTTTTGTATTTTCTCTCATTTCCAATCTGTGCGTTGAAGTCGCCTAGTAAGATCTTAATATTTTTTGGGGGTATTTTTGAGAGTTCATGTTCTAGGGCCTCCCAGTATTTCTCAACTTTTTCTGGGTTCTTTCTGTT
The DNA here is from genome assembly GCA_963556175.1 of Tipula confusa. Lineage (NCBI taxonomy): Eukaryota > Metazoa > Arthropoda > Insecta > Diptera > Tipulidae > Tipula > Tipula confusa. The sequence goes on from OY744477.1 coordinate 72,068,308, forward strand.
GTCTTCGTTAATGGGAGCGTGGCAGTTTATTATAGTGTAGGTTTTATTCGCACATCGTAGTGTCATGATTGCAAGTCGTTCATTTGGTGAGTAGAAGTCTGTTATAGAGTTAATTATCTTCTTGTTCACGATAAATCCATTTCCTAGGTGAGGTATGCCTTTTCCCATAGGGTTTAGGCCTCTTTTACCTTTGAAGATCCTATATCCTTCTGATTCCATTATATTTTCGTCTGTGAATCTCGTTTCTTGGAGGGCCAGGATTAGAATCTTGAATTCATCAAGTACCTTGATTAGTTGTTTCAGTTTTCCCGTTTTCAACAGTGAGTTTATATTTACTGTTCCAAAGAAGCATACTCTTTTTGTTTTGAGTTTGAGCGTTGGTGTTTCCTGGAGCTTTGGTTGGTTGCATGTTGTTTCGGGCTCTCCAGAATCCGATGGCCCGATTGCGTCGCTCTTTGCGACGGAGGATTCCCTGTCTAAGGTACCTCCTGGAGTAGTTCTAATTAGAGAGATTTTCATCATGCGTTATTTGAGATTTGTGTTGGGGAGAGGATTAGTATCCATTCCAAGGTTAAAACTGAGATTGTAAGTCCCAGAGTAGTAGTTCATCCGCTCCTAACATGGAGACAGCCGATGTTTGCTGCCGTTCACTCTGAATCAGACGCAGGTTCTGTTTTGGTCCGCCCCGGGTATTTCATTTCCCCGGTACCACCCATATCTGGGAGGCTTTCCCCTATCCGCCACCTGGGGAGGCGCCCGATGGAGGACTGAAAACCTCACACGGGTTTATATTTTTATATTTTTATATTTTTATATTTTTATATTTTTATATTTTTATATTTTTATATTTTTATATTTTTATATTTTTATATTTTTATATTTTTATATTTTTATATTTTTATATTTTTATATTTTTATATTTTTATATTTTTATATTTTTATATTTTTATATTTTTATATTTTTATATTTTTATATTTTTATATTTTTATATTTTTATATTTTTATATTTTTATATTTTTATATTTTTATATTTTTATATTTTTATATTTTTATATTTTTATATTTTTATATTTTTATATTTTTATATTTTTATATTTTTATATTTTTATATTTTTATATTTTTATATTTTTATATTTTTATATTTTTATATTTTTATATTTTTATATTTTTATATTTTTATATTTTTATATTTTTATATTTTTATATTTTTATATTTTTATATTTTTATATTTTTATATTTTTATATTTTTATATTTTTATATTTTTATATTTTTATATTTTTATATTTTTATATTTTTATATTTTTATATTTTTATATTTTTATATTTTTATATTTTTATATTTTTATATTTTTATATTTTTATATTTTTATATTTTTATATTTTTATATTTTTATATTTTTTTTTTTATATTTTTATATTTTTATATTTTTATATTTTTATATTTTTATATTTTTATATTTTTATATTTTTATATTTTTATATTTTTATATTTTTATATTTTTATATTTTTATATTTTTATATTTTTATATTTTTATATTTTTATATTTTTATATTTTTATATTTTTATATTTTTATATTTTTATATTTTTATATTTTTATATTTTTATATTTTTATATTTTTATATTTTTATATTTTTATATTTTTATATTTTTATATTTTTATATTTTTATATTTTTATATTTTTATATTTTTATATTTTTATATTTTTATATTTTTATATTTTTATATTTTTATATTTTTATATTTTTATATTTTTATATTTTTATATTTTTATATTTTTAGATTTTTATATTTTAATATTTTTATATTTTTATATTTTTATATTTTTATATTTTTATGGTGTAATTACTAAAAAACGGTGGATTCGATTGAATTCAGTTGTTTAGTTATTTTAATAAATTTCAATTTCTTGTGTTTTTGGTTTTAAAGTAAATATAAATAGGATTTTAATGCAAGTACATTGTGTAATTGCTAAAACTCGGTGGATTCGATCAAATTCAATTGTTTAATTATTTTAATAAAATTCGATTTGTAGTGTTTTTGGTTTTAAAGTAAATATAAATAGGATTTTGATGCAAGTACATTGTGTAATTGCTATTATGTGTTTATATATTAATGTATTCATATATTTATATATTTATGTATTTAGGTATTTATATATTTATATTACATTAATATATTATTATTATGAGACAAATTAATATATTTGTATTTTCAGGGAAAATTAATCCAGTTTATTACAGTCTACGGCTTGCAGAAATTATATTATGATATTATTAGTTTATTATATTACAAATTAATTAATTTATCATTTCAGATTAAAACTAATTCAATTTATTACAGCCTATGGCTAAGAGCGGTTATTTCATTAATAGATTTTGCTTTTAGGAAACACTTTGCTGATACACTTGAATGGGGGCACACTGCAGTTGATGAAATAATGCAGAGCAGCTCGTCAAAATTGTGATTGTCTTGTGCTAACATTAGTTGAATATTGGCTTCCGGAAAACCGGGTCAAATCTGTCATTACTAACATGCCCTTCCTTTCCTACCACAAAAAAAAACACTAACTATCGATCGCTTAGGTGTCTGCAATCGGGTCGAGTCTGGCATAACTAAAAATTCCATCCACTCCTTCGGTTTTGTTATATGTAACACGGGTGTACGGTGGTGCCTGGCATTCCGGGAGTTCCTGGTTCGTCCTTGGCCGTACATTCTAATCAATTAATCAATCAAATCAATCAGGAAATTTTTTGACTGCTTTTAGTTTTTCTTCTGACTGTTGTACATTTCCGTTTTCAATTACATGTCCTAAAACTCGACTCTTCTTTGAAGAAATTGACATTTACTCCATTTAATATTGAGTCCATTTTCTGCTGCCCGATTTAACACTATTTTTAATTTCTTTATTCCTTCTTCTTCATCTTTTAAAGGGATAATGATGCCATTCATGTAAGTAATTAAGTCATTATTATTTATCAGCTCTATAAACACAATATTAATGAGCCTTAAAAATACAGTCGGTGAAATTTTTAACCCAAATGGTAGTTTATTGAACTCGAAGTTGACCTTGGTAAATGACAAAAACCATTTTTTAGGTCCAATGTGGAAAAAACTTTGGCTTCTGCTAATTTATCCAACCCCAATAGCAGTATAACTTATTACTACACCCTGTTAACCCAACTGAATTACTGCACCCTGTTAGTTAAATCACCCTGTGATTTACTGCACCCTGTTAACCCAACTGAAATTTTCATAAAACTGATTTGAAAACTGTCTTGTACGTTGCATGGTAATTGGTACTCGAAAAAAATTTAACATACGATGATATATATATATATATATATATATATATATATATATATATATATATATATATATATATATATATATATATATATATATATATATATATATATATATATATATATATATATATATATATATATATATATATATATATATATATATATATATATATATATATATATATATATATATATATATATATATATATATATATATATATATATATATATATATATATATATATATAATATACACATATTTTATACATCTCGAATATCTTTCATCCACAAACAAAACCATTAAAAGCTCAGTATATAATATACATAAATAATATACTGGTATATTATGCTGGTTTACGTACAAGTTCCATATATCCAAAAGCTTTTGAACAAAACATGATCAAAAAAAGGAAACATATTTTAATTTCAAGAAGAAAAAATTAATTTCTCTTATATACCATACATTTTAGGGTTGTTTACAAAACTGGAAATCTTTTAACAACCAAATAACAAACAGCATTTAACAAAATAACAACAACATCATAAAATAAATACATAGAAATGAAATAAAAAGAAGATAATCATTTTTTATACAATTAAATTTAATCATTTTCGAAAGAAGCACAAATATATAAAATTGCAAAAAAAAAGTTCATTTTCAAAGCTTTTGAAAGATGAACATATGTTTGTTGTTGTTTTTGGCAAAAAAAACTTACGTTCTAATACGCAATTAACCTTAATACGTTACGTTTAATAAATTTCATATCGTATTACGTATGAAAATATTTCAACTGTTTATGCTTTATTTTTTATCTAATCAATCATTTTTTGTTGAACATGCACAACATAAAAACATAACAATGTCGGTCTGTCTGTATGGTATAATATTGTATATATGAACCAAGGAAGTGGCAAAAGCTTGTTGTGAATGTCTTATTTTTGACATAATATGAAATTAAAATAATTAGATAATGTTTTATTTGTTAATATATGTTCTATTGTTAGGATGGCCTACATTTATTTTTTATGTTTTATTTGTAATTGGTTTTAAATTATGTACACAAAAACGATCGATGGAACATAAATTGATTTTCCACATCATTAAATTTGTCCAACTTGTTGATTTGTTTTTTTTTTTTTTATTTTTTATTTTTTTATGTCGGTTATCTATTGTTGTGCTGTCGAAAGATTTATCGACTTATTTATGTGTGTGTTTATTCTTGGGATTCAATTAAATTTAATCTGAAGTGAAAACAATTTAAAATATTTGAATGCAGTGTCAATGTATTTGGAGTTGGTTAATAATACAGATACGTTTTATGAAAGTATGGGGGGAGTGAGTTATAAAATGTTTTTAATTTAATTTCATATCATAAATTTACGTCAGAAATGTTGATTTTGTAAATTATGTTGTTGACATAAAATTTTTTTATTTACTTAAAAATTTATAAAAATCATAAATTCTTCTTCCTCACATTGCACTTCACCCATTATTGGTTTGTTTTGGAACGAGTTGTCCCCTTTGAGTAGTAATTCTCATAGTGGATATTCGTCTTAAATGACAATATTTAAAACAACAACACAAAATTTTGCTCAGAACAAAGAACATTGGCAATAATTAAGGGTTAATCGTTAGAAAACAGTGGACCTTGTTCTAACTGTAAATGATTAAACAACATATACAAATGGGTTAGGTTTTGCAAATTTACGAATTTGATTTTATCTTCAATTCAACACGCAATAGTGAGCCGATTGTAATGAATGATACTGTAATCAAAAGCTCTGGTCATCAGTATAAATACTGTTTTAAAAAATATAAACATTTCAAAAAATTATTTGTTTGCAAAAAATTAGCAAAACTATTTATAATAAAATATTTGTACAGGTCATTTGTGACCCGTACCGTATGAACAGTATCGGATTCGATCCCGAGCTTTATATATGTATGAATGCAGTTAAGGAATTTTGCTTTGCTACTTTTCTGTTGTAGAATTTTCATGTAATAAGGTTCTTTTGAAGCTTGGAATATCAACCTTTAGATTGATTATTGTTACGACAACTAGCTGTAGATTTACTCTATATCGTTGACTGTCTCTTTTGTTTAAATAAAATGTAATGCTCCAATTTGGGTTTAAATACTTTTAAAGACGTATACCATCATAATATTATTGACTTTCTGATCTTTAATGCCATACATTTGATATTGGAGAATGGCCTGCATTACTCATTACTGTCAAGGTTGATATACAAATAAATGTTACAATTTTTGGATGGATGTTCTCCCAATTTAACAGCACGATGATCTGATATGACCGAAAAGGTTATGGTTAGTAAAGTTCTATGTCTCATCGATGTCATCCCATAAATAAATGCAAAATATAAACATTGTGACAGAATTGACAATTTTAATATAGAAAAAATTGTTATCGTTATTACATTTTTATGATTGTATCCAAATATTATGTAGATATTATAATTTGATTTGAAATGGATAGCATTGGAAATATTTTTTTTTACGCCACTATAAAAATTTGTAATGTGAATTTTACTACATACCATCAATTTAACGATGACCCGGTTTTATACCATACACTTTTTCTAATACCCTATTGTCAGACAGGTTGATTTGAAAATTTAATTTCGTCCAATAAAATGCAGATAGTTTTCTACAAAAAATCAATTCGTAACGATCGGTAATACCGAAAAAAAAAATTCTTTTCTTTTAGAGCACAGCCTATATATGTTGGGTTAGGTTATGTTAGAGTGACTGTAACCGCACACACTAATTAAATCGATATTGACCTATTGTGGCACCACAGGGTTTTATTTATCTTTTATCTTTTGTCATTTAGTCTTCTCTGTGTCAAAACGGAACCCGAACTTAGGAAGTAAACCGGTATCTCTTCCTTCTCTTTGTCCTTGCCGCTTCTGTAGAAGTCCTTTCTTTCCAGGCCCACCCTTCTCACATATTCATCTAAAAAATAATGTCGCTCAGTGACCTCAAGCGCTCTGAATCTAATCTTAGCCATAATGGGCTTATATGAGGGTGTTGGTCTACCTCTCAAATGCCCATGCTTCTTCGCCTTTCCTTAGGAACTGCAGTTTTTAATAACGACCGAGTGACCAGGGACCTAGATGATCTGAATGTTAAAATGCTTACAAATCTCGGAAAGAGGAGATTGGCAACCCAACTTTGCATCTGACGCCAGAGAAACTACTCTCAGCAACCTAAGTGATCTGATATTCATCGAAACTCCCTGAAAAGTAGGCCGTAAGGTAAAGTTTCAAAGAGTTCTCACTGTAAGCTGGTGTTGACTTATACTGGTTGGATTGAGTTTCTGAGTCTTTTAAAATTTTAAAATCTCCAAGAATTCCTTTGCGCTCTCCTCAATTCCCTTTTGTTTGGCCACTGGTCCTCCATGTACAATTCCCAAACTTGAGACTACTTAGTTCTTTAAGCCTTATAAAACGCTGTATTACAAGCCTTCCTGTACGATTTTAATTCTTTAGACAACAGAACTAAAGTATCGATTGCAATCACTGATAATCTATTGGTCAGTGCAAAGCTAACATGACAGTTTTTGTATAAGTCTGGGTTAACATCTGGGAAAAAGTTGCAATAAGGCTCGCACAGAGGTTGGTGTGGACAAAAATGGCTTTTCCAAGTAGATTAAGACATAACTTCTCCATAGGTTGTATGAAAAATACAAATTACTAGCTTCGGATCGAAACCAATATAGCGAGTTTTTGTTACAGTATCGGTCAGCAATGACCTGTAAAAATTGTTTTTAATGGTTATTCGTACTTTTAAATCAATATAATACAATCCTGGCAACAGATGTTCTCAAATCAACAGTAAATTAAAAACTTGAAATATTTTCAAATACATAAATACAAATAAATGTACCACCATATTATCACCACCCCTATTCAACGAAAAACCTCCAATTTTGTAACAAGGTTTTACGAAATACCAAAACTTGCATAAAACTACTCAGCTGGCATTTCATGTATACAAAAGCCGATTTTATTACATTTTTTGCATTTCTTTTTCCGGTCCCATTTTTTTGTGTACTTTTTTTAAACTGTAAAAATACACACAACATGTGCCTTATATTCCAATAAATTATCGATACTGGTACCTAGCTATCTACAGTTATAATACAATTGCGTCATTCTATATATCCTAACAAATTACCGAGATTTACTTCAAATCAACATTGATTATATTTTAAACAGAGAAATACAACATCAACAAATCGTTACGTTGTTGATCAATTAAGTAAATGCAAAATTTAGAATAATCGATGGCATTGCAAAAATAGACCATAACAAAAGGGTGATTCAATTCATTGTCTCCCATAAAATGAAATAGCACAAATTTTTCAGAGAAGTACCGAGCGTTAGAATTCGTTCGACAAAAATATTGAAAAACATATATGAATAACCTCCAAACGAATCACCCTTTCATTTGCTATTTTTATTTATACACATTCAGATTATTCCATAATCGTGATGATACAATCATGAAACTTTGTTTTGTCTTCTTTCATTTTGAATAAAGCGGCGGAAGACAAAAAGAAAATCTCTTAATTTTCTTTTCAAAGAAATGTTTTCCATTCTTTTTCATGAACATGGTTATTATTTAAATTATTGCGATTATTATTATCGTTGGTATGGTGGTTGGAAAAACTATAGAGATTATTGCTATTATTTTATAAATTCTATAGATAACCGTATGACGGAAAAGTCTTTATCAGCCTAGTACTTACTTTGAGTTGTGCCAAATATATCAATGCCATTTTTGATAAAAAATATCTTAATTGGATGTTCTTGAATTCCAATCGATACTACCTTATTTAAAACTGAAAAAGACCGGTTAAAGTCTTTTTTCATTTGATCTTATTTTTTGGTCGTTTCGCACTGTTATTTTTATGCTTTTACAATTTTATGGTTTGGTAAAATTCAAGAGTAGTTAGATATTAGTAAGTCAACTTGACAAAATTAAATAGTATGAAGTTACAAAGCCTAATGGTTAAGAAATATGTCACGTAAAGTATTTTAACACAAACATGATCTCCTCCAAATACTAAGCAAAGCAAGTAAATGACGTTTTAATCATTGGGCATCCAAAGAACTGGTTTGGCTTAGATTTGGCAAGTGAAACGTCCAGTCATTGAGATACTTTTATCTTTCAAATCAGAAAACATCGAAAACAACTCGGATCTACTTAGGCCGAGCAAATAAAATTTTTTGGAGAGAACAAGATTCGGATCCATAAGGCTGAAATCCCTTTGGTTATAAAAAGACATCAAAATATAAATAGAGACAGGCATCATTAAGAATATTATTAAGCCTAATTTAATACCCTGTCACTTATTTTATCCTTCAAACAAAATAAAGTTAAAAAAGTCCTAGTGAGTAAGAATGTATCGAAAACAGGTAAAATTTATTTTTTTTGGGCTCAAATTGCTAAATTTTTTTCAATGTCATACACGAACTAGTGGGAAACATCTTTCACGTGTATCTGGATGATATTATCGTATTGGGCTCCAATCTGGATACCCACACTAAATATCTGAAAGAAGTTCCTAACTGTGTATAATAATTCAACCTGAAAATACTGATAGATTCAAGTAAGTGTTGATAAAAAAAACGCAGTTCACCAATCTCTGCTAAAATTTCACCGGACCCTGATAAGATCCAAAATTTTTTTAAAGGTTACATTTGCTTGGGTTGTTTGGTTATTACCGATGATTTATCCACCTCAATACCACAAAAATCTGATAAAATTTCTAAAAAAAGAGCAATGATTATTTCTCAAACCCGGAGTACGTTAATTCTTTCAAAACGTTCACAAAAAAGTATATATAAAAAAAAAAAAAAAAATATATATATATATATATATATATATATATATATATATATAAATCTATGTCAGTGGCGTGGCCTTGGTTTCGGATTTAGGGAAGCACTTTGACTAATTTCATTCGCAATTCCGGGCCTTAATATCGGGTGATGTTCCTTTAAGTGTTATAACATTTTCTAAGTAATTTTAATTATAAAAACAGATCTGTACTCGCTCAGTAAATGTGTTTCTTGAATCTAAATCGTTCAATTTTATGGACTGTACCCTATATTATAGTATGAATCCATACCCTACTTTAATCCAAAAGTTTTGATCTATATGAGACGTCTTTTAAATGGCTAACTTTCGTCATTTATTATTTAAATTAAATAAAATGTTCATGAAATGGTTAGTTAGTGATGGTTCTCGCTAAAACCATATAATTAAGGAGGGGAGGTTTGCATTTAAAACACCTAGTAAAAAAGTTTGGATGTTTGCTACACAACTTACGATTTTGACATCGACCTAAACGATGTTCGAAATAAACTTTTGATTACCTAACTACTTACCTAGATATTAATTATCTAACTCTAAATATATACCGTATTTTATTACTGGAATAAAAATAAAAATTAAAATTTTTACCTGATTTTAATATAAAATTCAAACCAACAAAAAGTTTGATTTAAATTAATCCAAACGGAATCAAATGCATTCTATTTATGTTAGAACTCCCAATAAAATATAGCTATAGTGCTTTAGTTATAGCTAATCCTTTTTATTAAACCAACAATTATAACAAAATACTAAAAGCAAATCTAAAATTGCTTCTTGAGATAATCAGTATATTCAAGATACACGATTTGAGTAATTGAGAATTAAATTCCTCTGATTTGTTTATATCATACTTCTTTATCAAATAAAATTCAATTTTTTGGTACAGGGGAAAAATTTCATAATCAATTGGATTAACAGACACAAAATATCCCATTCTACTTTGTGCAATTCTCATTCTCTTTATATCATCAATTCTTTACATTGGTTTCTGTCAAAAAATTAGATTTTTGTCTCCAATGAAAATTGTAGAAAAATTGACCTTATTTTGTCATTGTAGTGGTGAATTGTATTTTGTTTTTTACAATTGTCAATTTAATTTTAATACACCACCTGTAACGCCTATTATAAAAAAATTATAAAAATTTCAAAATTAATTTTAATATACATATAACTCTGCAAGAAACACTTTGAAAATATAAATAGCACGGCATCTATTATATAATAAAATAAAAAAAAAACAAATGGCCGCTATCATAAAACATAAACATGCAATCCACCACAGCAAGATAAAATTTATGAAATTTACGAATAACATCTAAAAATCGAGAATTGTCATAATTGACATTTCTTTTTATAATGGTGTTGAACAAATCTCGCGAAAAAACTAGATTCCATAAGATTGATCGAGATCAAAAAAAGATCAATCGTTTTCCTCCAATAAAACTACAAATTTTTCATAGATCAAATCTATATCAAATTTAGATCAATTTTTTCACCAATGAAAATCGACATAAAATACACAATTATAGATACATAGCCAGTTGCATTTTGTTTTCTCATTTTTTGTTTTACATGCATAATATCTTAAAAGGGAAGCGTCTACTATATTCAAGGCGTACAGTGTAAGACAAAAATCAAAAATTATGTCATGCAGTGTAATATTTAGTTAGAGAAATAATCATAAATTATGGTGCTTCCCATGGGGAATTGGTTATAATCTTTTTATATGAATTATGTTGGTATATTTTTGGTTGTATTTTGTAAAGTTTCAAGCGGGGAAAAAATGTTTTTCACTTGTAGTAAATGTTCTTAATAATTGTGAAAACTTTTTTAAAGATTAATCATACAAAATGTAATTTTGTATTGCCTCGTAAAATTTAAGGAAAGCCGTGTTTCTCCTGCTTCAAGGACGTTACGCCATTGATATATATATATATATATATATATATATATATATATATATATATATATATATATATATATATATATATATATCATGATATATAACCATAAACCGTTTCAAAAATTGATTTACACGCTTTTTGCAAATCTAGCAACATCAAATACACGTCACAAAATTTATATTATATTTTAAAACAATAATATTTAGAAAAAAAATTACTAAATTTTTTTTTCATTAGGAAGACAGAGAGTGACTCTCGGCAATGTAATATACTAAAGTAATATCAAGGACTACCCAAAAATATGTCGCAGTACTAAGCTCCTAAAAAGTATTGATAACAATTTATGTTTGTCTTTTAGGCATATTTTCTTACTTAATGCTTTTACTAACAAGATTTTGGTTGTGGGTTTTTCATTTTTATATATTAGACCTCAACACTTGTTTGAAAGGTGCGTTTTCCTGAGATCGTAGACTTGTAAGAAAGTCACCAGTGTAATTTGAATGTAATCAGTTGTTAGTACTTCCTGAAAATTGGCAAGGTAAGACCATCATTTAGAAACTAACACAAAGACAGTTGAATTCGGTACATCTTACGCGAATATGCCCATGTTTCCAAAAGGATACTTTTTAAGGATATTTTTATAAGTAATCCCTAGTTTTGAACAACAAATAGGTATAGACAACGAGTTTTTGGAAGACCGACGAGTTAGTCTCAACAAACTTTCCTAATTTTCTCAGCGAATGCATATTCTTGGTTAAACTGTATGTCCCTGACCGTCAGCAGAGGTTGGCAATGAGTTAGTTGATGCCGATAATTTATCATGATTTATGATTTTATATAATAATTGTAGTATAATCATAAAAACATTACCACATAATTATCACAGTAGTTTTTAGCCTATACAACTCTAAATGTTGACTGGTAACGAGGCCCAATACGATAGTAAAACCAAATTGATTTAATTAAATGTCGATTATTAGGCCAATAATATATGTCATTAGATTGATGTATTAATTCTGTCGAATTTACAAATTATAGATAAAACCATGTCTGCCGTTCGATATAAACGAAATTATAACATAAATCATAATTTTCAATTATAGATTGTTTTAAATCAAATTTATATAATTCATAATTTGGTTAATGATAGTGGATGTTTCTAAATATGGTTCTACTCGAGTAGTCGCACAAATTGTAAAATATATATTTTCTTTCTAATGTATACCGAAATTGATAAAAAATTTATTATTTAGCACGTACAGTCAACATCAGTAACTTCCCGTTAAAATTGTAATGTTTTCAGGGCATTCATTACTTATAATATTTGGTACACCTTATAAGTAGAAAAACTACTTTGTTGCAATGGAAAATTGCACTATACAACATTTTTACTATACCGCGAAACTACTTCTAACCATGAACTTATTCTGCTTACTTTCAACAACGAGTGTAAATAAAAGCTTTTGAAATTGATTTTAATAAACTATTTTTTATGCTTATATGATGAGGTAAAAGCTTTTTAGTTCTTGTTTAGTTTCAAGACTTAAAACCACTGGCATGATTGAGTGAAATTTAAAAAAAAAAAAAAAATATATATATATATATATATATATATATATATATATATATATATATATATATATATATATATATATATATATATATATTATATTCGTCTTATATTTCAAATTGTATGGCATTTTATATTATATTACATGCTTATTTTTTTATTTACTATTTATTGGTTTAAAAGTTTTTTTTGTTAGATTATTGCTGTTTAATTGTTAAAATGTAGTTATAATTGAAATATATGATCAAATTTGTACAATGTCTATGTGAAAGTTAAAGCCATTGAAGTATATTACACTAGTCAAATGATCTTGGTTTTGTCCCATTGAGTTCATGGAAGCCAATTTGATGGCCAGACACATAAACCTAAACATAAATTCTACAATTAATCGTTCAATGAACTAACTAATTAAAATTTACCACCGGTGGGGTCTTTTAATTAGAACACAGAACAAACCACTTGGTTTTATGATTTGAATATAAATTAGATTTTCGGCGATTACATGACGAGTTGGCCATATAACGATTAATTTAACTTATTTGTAATGTTTAACCAATTATTTAAAAATCTAAATTGTATTAATTTTAAAGTTTTGTTTCAAATAAAGTGTATTTAATTAGATTCTCAATCAAACTTATTTATATTAGATTGATATCAAATGTTCGATATTCTATTAGTTTCAATCTTAATATTTCTTGATCTTTTATCAAACTGTTTCAGGACATCATTTTGAGGTTATAATTATAATTCAGTACTTTGATTGTTTTATCTTGATGTCTTGTTTTTCATTATGCCAACTTTGTTACTTGTTAATAGTAGATTATTGTCAGGAATCTATAGTTGCTGTGGTTATAGATAACTAAAATTAACTTCATGATTACCAATTTGAATTCACCTTAAATTGGGAGTTTAAAATCATCCGAAAATTTATCGCTAAAAGGTCTTAGCTCTAGCAGTCTTAAGCACATTGTATAGGTAGAGTTCCACCTTGTTATACAATTTAAAACCGGTCGTCAGAAATTCTCGAACTTTACTAAATTTAAGATTGTATTTATATGAAATTTTTTCACTACTTTCCTTGCTTTGCATATAGTTTCGCAAAATAAATTTACTTTCATAATATCACCGAATGCTAATTGCAGAATGTGCGCTACACACCGAATAATTTGAAGTCAGTTCAATAATGGACCATTACCAATACGTAGTGAATTTTCAAAATCGTTCAACAATTTTTCATCAATAATATATGCATTATAGTTAACTTCTTCTTCTTCTGCTATGTTGTCTTCTTCTGCATCTTCTTCTGTAACGGGTACTGTTTTTAGCTCAGTGTTTATGTTCTGTTTGTTTTGTTCTTCAATAAGCAGGGCAGCGGGCTTAATCATATTTGGCTCCATAACCGATTGTACTGGTATATAGACTTGACTTATACTTAGATCATATGTCGTTAAAATTTCTATTATAATTTGAACTGAGTTTTCACCGGTGTGTATCACTTTAACTTCCGTTATGCTAGTGTTCTTTATTTGAATTTCTTTAATCAATTTTGAGTGAAAATATTCTGTTTTTCAAAATTGCTGTGGGTTCTTGCCTGATCATTTTTGCTTTATCAATAATATTGTCTCATATATTATGTCTTTTTATTGTTATTTTTTCATGTAATGCATTCATAATTGGATCTAAAATTCTCCGAAAGCCACTGTCCTACAGTGCAGCTAGCGGTCTACCATTTTTAGTTACTATTTCGATATACATGCTTTTTTATTTCATTTGCCGTTATTTGGCCTGGTTGTAGTGACAGAAACAAAGGAGTGCATCTGTTGCTTGTAAATTTATTTTCAATTGATTTATTTCTACGCTTCGAGTCAATTATTTCGTAAGATTCTGCGTACTTTCTTTTGTGGTGCCGCATTAAATTTTCAGGATAGTTATTTGTCATCACATTACTGCATTCATTGCACTTACTGTTTCTGGATATTGCATCAAAATTGAACTTTTCGAAAACCAGATGTTTTTTTCTTTGTTAGTGGACATTTTCTTTTAGGTTACGTATACTGAAAATTTTATTAAAGAAATTAAACATGAAATTCAAATAATTACTTACATATTTTTTACATTAAATACAATATCCTTCCTTCTTGTGTAAGTTTTTGTAGATTTCATTAAATTCAAAAATAAGAAAATAATTTCACACTGCGTAATAAATTAAAAAACTAAAATCTGTCAAAATAAAACCCCGCAATTTAAATTTACCCAAGTAGGTATAACAAAACTGAAAAAATTACTCTAGCACAATTTTTTTCCACGTTTTGGTCAAGGAATCGGAAATATGCGGAAAATAATAATTTCCAACTTTCTACGCTATATTGTTATGACGTTAGTGAAATTTGTGATATAAATATTAAAGACGCCATATTGTGTATAGTGTCAATGTGTATTTTAGTTTGTTTGAATTGTTGGAGTTTTCATATTTAATTTTATTTTTTGTTGTGCTATTAAATAAAATATTCCGACATTTCACTAATCATCTTTTATAGGTAAATATTAATTTATTTCTATATACAGCAAATTTTGGAAGTACATAAATGTTATTTATATTACGTTTCATTACAGATTGTGCATTGGCAAGTTCCAATGGGATGTTTAAGTTATAAATGATTGTTTTATATTTTGTTAACATTATATTTAAATGTTAATTAACATCATAATTTTAAATAATTAATATTATTAATTTAATTTATTTAATCTGTTGACAATTTTAAATTTATTTAATTTTTGTAATATGTTACAAACTTAAAACGAGAATAATTAAAAAATATTTGTTAATTTAAGAAATTTAATTTAACTTAAATTTTATAAATTAATAAATGAAAATATAGATTATTTAAATTGAAAATATTTTATGGATTATATTTAAATTCAAACAAACAATTTAGCCGCCAAATATTTGAAACAAGTTCCGCCGTCATTTCCAATAAAAACATAAGTAAATCCAAAGCCACCTAAATATACAAAGCCGCAATCATCAAAATCGAGCTTAAAATAGAGGTGGTAGAAATACGAAGAAAAAAAACTCTACATTTCATATAACTCGTATGAAAAAAAGAATTTTTTTTAAAACGTATTTTTTATAAGAATATGTCCGTAAAAATTAATAGTAAACGCACAGACATTTTAAGAAATATTTTATTTATAAATGATTGAAAGATCAATTAATAAAATCCATTTTATATATCTTTAATTAATGTTTTAATATAAGAGTTTTAAAAAACCTCTGTTTACAAACACAACACGAGGCCATGACGCACAAAAAAAGAAAATATAATCAAAAATAAAGAAACTCTTTTGTCTCATTAGTAGCATCTACACACCAAAAATACGAACTAAACGCACTTAAAAAATAATAATTTATTTTATTATTTGATAATTTCGAACTGTTTAAAACATAATTTAATAATTTTTGATAGCTTAATATCAATTGGAAATATATTTTCAGTAATAAAAAACTTGCAAATTAAGAAATATATTTTTTTTTAATATGCTTTGATCGGCATAGTTTCTGTGCTAAACCTTAGATGGAGTTGCGATAAATTTTTTCGTGCAAAACAAAAATGTAGTTGACATTTAATTCAAACATCAACAAACATATAAACAAAAAATAAAAATTGGAAATAACAATTACATTTTTCAAAATTATTTATTTATCTTGTAGTGTCAGTGTAGCGTGAGTGGATAATTGTACTCTATTCTGAATCAAGTCAAGTCATGCTCTCGTTGAATTATACAATTTTTTTTTACTTTTAGATGAATTAAATGAAACACAAACACTGCCCAGTTGATTTAAAACCAGTATGGATTGATTTCAATGTACTAATGATATTATACGCAGCTTCTCGATCTCTTTTTCAGACAGGTTCTTGTTGCTTGGACATGATCATTGTTACATTTATCAAGTTTATAGTATTTTTGTATATGTTTGATCAATACATGCCATGTGGCCCTATTCTGGTAATTCCTGGGAAATGGGGAATATATTGGTTTTAGAGCAGTCATTCATTAGACACTTTTTCCCCAATTGTTTATTCCCCGTTTCCTAAAAGTGTTTTTTGTCGATTTGGGGAAAAAGCTGCTTGAGTTGCATGTGTTCACCACGGGGATCCATTTAATTGAGTTTAATCTGTCAAAAGCATTTAGATGTGTTTCATGTTTATGCTCAATATAAATTAAATAATTTTTTATACATTAAAGTAAAACTGAAAATGTCACTAATAATTCGACATTATGTTGATGATGATAATGACGATGCACGGTATAATTTACGTTTGTATCGTCAACATTTACGGTGTTCAACTAACCCCTTTGACCTTTACGAAGAGGAATTTTTAAAATTATATCGAATGCCTCAAGAGATGGCGCTAGTTTTGAAAAATTTGGTAGAACCATATATGGAGGTAACTCTTATACCGAAGGCTTTACGAATGCTAGTGGCGCTTAGTTTCTTAGCCGAAGGTAATTATGAAATCAGGAAAAAACATGCTTAAATATACTTTTTAATAAGCCTAAAAATTATGTTTAGGAACCTTTCAAAAGAAGCTTGGTTTAAGCTTCTTAACCTGTGTGTCACAATCGACGGTAAGTCGATGTATCAAAGAATTTTGCACGATTATCAACGATCATTTGATGAAAATTTATATTAAATTCCCACAAACATCGTCTGAGATGAATGCAGTCTGAGATGAATGCAGTTAAATTACAGTAAGAATATCTTACAATTCCGTATTGGGACAACAATAATATGCATTTGTAAAACATCTCAATACAGGTTCTATAAGAAATTCAATTGGCCTGGTATAATCGGATGCATCGATTGTACTTATGTGTCGATGTACAGACCATCTAAGCGCATCGAACACATTTATCTAAATCGTCATCATTATCACTCAAAAAATGTGCAGTTGATAAGTTAGTGAAAAATTTGTGATTACAATTTAAATATTTTAAATGTAAATCATCATCATATGGTGATTCTAACCACGATGCTTCTATTTGGCGGAAAAGTTCAGCAAAAGCATTTCTACATAATAAATTCGAGGCAAGAGAATTATCAAACACATGGTTATTAGGTATAATTCATTTATTTTAATATTTTAATTTTTAGTCTTAATTCACAGCCATATGTTAATTCATAAATTCATCAATTTCATTATCAGTACCAATTAAATTGTATTTTAAAATTAAGTAAATGATTTTTTTGATTTTTAATTAGTCTTCCTCTAAAAAAATTGTTTCCAAATACTCAGGAGACGCAGTGAGCACAGGATTTGTCGATCTGCAAAAACATTTAAAAAAATTATTTAAATTTAGATACAAACAAAACATGGGTTTGATTAGTAATTTTTTTAATAGTTTAAGGTGACAGTGGTTATCCACTATAGCCATGGTCATTGACACCAATTCAGAATCCAACAAATGATATGGAAACACTATATAATATTGCACACCGCTCAGCCCGTAATTGTGTTGAAAGGTGTAACGGGGTTTTGAAATCAAGATTTAGATGTTTGGCAAAAGACAGGTGCATAAAATATTTACCTTTCGAAGTGGGACAAATAGTAAACACCTGTGACGTGGCACAATTTTTTAAAAGTTCACAATTACAATGATGAACACGATTTGGCGCAACCAGGACCAAGCGAAAATGAATTGAACATTACTGCAGATGACATAATTACCATAGATGCATCGGCTGAACGATTGCTGACTGTGGCTCGAGAAGTCCAAACTTCAATAGTTCAAACATATTTTAATGATTAAAAAATAGAAATTTAATAAAAAATTTACCTTTGAAAAATTGTATTTTTCTCCTCTATTGCAGCAGCGATTCTGTTCAAGGCGTCTACTTTTCACTTTATTTTTCTGTCTAAAGCAGCAGCAAAAAAAGGAGCTGATCTCTCGTATAAGCAGAACCTACAAGTAAATTAAAAGTTGTACCATTTAATTTTTTTTATACTTGATTTACAAACCTCGAATTCGTTTAGGTTTTATAGAGTTTGCTGTTTCATTAAATTCTCCCTCAATATCAAGCGTCCGTTGAGCTGTCGTGCTTGTACACGGAAGGTCGGTATCAATTGTAAACTATAATTAAAATTAATTACATCATTATTCCATTTTCCAAAGATTTTGGAGTGAGTTTTATCTGCCGCTGTGAAGGTAATTCTAGTCTCCCTTCATTCGCTTCCTTTGTAATAATGTTTATAATCCTTTCGTCTAGGGCGCTCAACTGATTGGGTTTTCTTGAATTGAGTAACCCACATCCTAATCTCGTTCGATTGTCGAATTCTTTAAGTAATGCCCATTGCCCCCATACGTATTTTCTATAAAAAAAAACATTATACAAAAATATTAAATATATTATATGAATTATTTACTTCATGTCGACCCAGGCCCGCCTCCATTTCTCTCCATCTTTTTTGGCTCCACCTAAAGAATTCAGTCTTTCTGTTAGTCTTTGCCTATATTTTCTGTTGCTGACCTTGCCGTCGATCCCAACAGTAAACAATAGATACAAGTTGAAACTTAAGTGTTAAACATATATACCTATCTATGAGTACATATCATGTGCTATGTCGGTATTATCCTCCAATAGAGTAACAATTAACATTTTTTGGTCTTTAGTTACACTTTTTCCCTAAAATGAATAAGAATTTAAAATATATAAACTAATATTAAGAAATTATTATTAACATACCCGTAACTTCGGTGCAGCCATTTTATAGTCCGTTGGTTACGTCTGTTGATTTGTATAATGTATTCCCCACAAGTAATTTCATAAAAAAGGTATGGAAGAATAAACGTCAAAACTGCTATAATTGGAAAGGAAATTTTCCCAATAAACACACGCCAGAATACGCTTTGGGGTAAAAGGAATAAAACTACTAGAAAATTAATTTAAAAAATTTCCCTGGAATTACCAGAATAGAGTCACTGGGCCCTATTTTTGTATACGATATGAGTTCAAAAGTGCTATTCATGTTTGATGTGAATAAGATTCGTACGATATATTCGTATATTGTAAATTCGTAGACGTATCATATACAGAAATAGGGACCCTATTACAAATCAATGCACTTTACTATCCTAATGGTTAGTGTTATAACACAGAGAACGTTTCTCGGTTCCAGCAGATACAAGATACCTCTTAAAAGTACAATATTCGTATTGGATTTTAATAAGAATCAAATTTGAATGTTGTATGTACAACATTCATATTTGATTCTTCAAATATGAATGTTGTAAATCTATACTAATTATATCAACATGCATTAAATCTGAAAATTTAAAACTATTTTTTAGATTTAGAGACGCGTACCCGGATTTCATTAACTTTAATAACCTAAGTAGTTTTAATTTTTTCTAAGATTGTAAAATCTGTTGTACAGATAACACCCACTCATTTGTCTATACTGTCCACATCTAGCCTCGAGTTTGTCCGTTTGAAATTTTCCTAATAAAACGTATTTGAAATCTAAAATTTTAATTAAATAATCCGCGATGTAACAAAGCGTACCGGTGGTATGCAACAATGCCGAATGCGTTTCTTTTGTTAGTTTGTTTCCGTTTAAGTCATCCCAATATTGCAGCCAATGACAAAACTTTTCTAAATATTTTAGACCATAGTGGTTTGTAGCTGTAATTGGCAAAGCTAATGGCTCTCTTAATGGTCGTTCAACAGCTTCTTATGGTATAGTGAAAAACTCTGTCGTACCAACAGAATTCGGTCCCAAAATGTCTTTGTAGTAATTAATTCCTGCAATATTTTTATCGTGAAAAACGCGAAGTGCAAGAGTAACGTTCTGCCTTTCAAACGAATTGCGGTGAAGAACTTTTGCAGCAAGCGCGGGGACATGCTTTACAACCATGTTCTCATCTTTAATCGTTTAAGGAAGCTGATAAAAAATAATTAGTGTCGTTAAATTTCGGAAAATTGAAGGTTCGTTGTTTTAACCAATTATTTCTAATAGATTTAATTAAATGTACTATGTGTCAAACAAAAAAATAATTTTTTTGAAAATATTTTGAATTTATAAAAACGGGTAGTTCACCATTAGAAGAAAATTGTTCAAAAGATTTTCGGTTAACTTGATTGTTATCAGAAATAACAGAAACAACTTCATATCCTACCTCATGCAATATATCCAAAATTTCATTAATCTTACTAAACAAAAATTCTGAATCCATTTTAGCTATACTGGGTACAGACCGACAGTATCTTTATTTTTTGATAATAACGAAGAAATTATAAACGATTGAATGGATTTAGCTAAGGTGAATGAATTTTCGGATACTTCAGGATGGTTATAAGCCAAAACTTTTATTTTCTTACCTTTGTAAGTCATAGCTGAAAAGTATGTCAAGTTGATGTTAGACGAAATACATGTCAAATATTTCGTCTAACATCAAGTTAACTTTTCATGTGATTCTAAATTTGAAATTTTTTTAATTAAATAATTTTTAGCTGCACCCGATTCTAAATTACCATTACCAAACGATTTTAAATATGTGGGATGCGGTAAAGTCAAACCATTACTATCCCGTAAGTAAATATAGGCAGCTGGATAAGAATAAACTATCATCGAAAAACTATTAAATCTGTGCTATAACGATTAACATTTAAAAACAAAAGATCGCATTGTTCTTGTGAGAACTCTAGTTTTTTAGTAGTCTTTTCAGTCGTTTTTTTAACATTTTTTAAACATTCGAGGCTAGATTTAATCAACGTTTTGTGGTCGGTAATACTTTTTATTGGCAAGTTGAAATTATTTAAATAACAAATCAAATAACATAACATAACATAATAACAATACAATAACATAATAATACAACAACACAATAATACATAACAATATAATAATACAGCAATACAATAACACAAACACAAACTGCAACAAAAATCCGGTGATGTATCAAATTTGGAAATCCAAAAATCTTAAAGTACCCAAAAAATGCAAAAGAAAGGCGGCACAAAATACAACGCCTAAGGAAGACAGAAGGAAAATCCGTTCTAAGTGAGATACACAGTGTAAGCGAAATAAAATTCAGTGTCAAAACTGTACACAGATGCCATCGTGAAGCCTATGTTGTACACAAGAAGCCACTTATAAGCCAGAAGAACAAAAACCGGCTAAACTTCGGTCGTACCCACCTGGCGTAACCTATCGAGTTCTGGTGCAGGATATTGAAACCACGAATCGTGCATCTCCCTACATGAAAGCCACACTTTTATTCGCCACCTCAACAAAGAAAGTTTAGTAACACAACAATGCTCAAGGCTTAAGGATGATTCAGCTACAATGGCATAGGAGATCTCACAATGCTGCAGGGAAAATCTACTAGAAGCCCACATTCGGAGGCCCCTAATATGTAGTGGTTTCCAGATGTAAAATGACAAGAACAGAATTTCCATTGCAGCAAGACAATGCTCCAATCCACAAAAGCAAATTTATAACCAAACCTCCTGAAGATGTGGGCCAAGAAATTATAAATCCCCGATCCCAGTCCTAAAAGATTCTATGGAATAAAATAACAACCATTGAACGAACGCACAATGAAAATGTTTGACGAAATAAAACTCATTTGGGATCAAATTCTTAACCAAACTATACAAAACCTGATCTAATCCATGCAGCACCACATTCAAGAAGCTGTTAACAACAACGGCGGCAGCACGTCCCACCGAGTTTACGGGGAAAAGTGAAAAAATGTGGATCAATTTTGCAATTTTCAGTCAACTCTATCATGAGGTACAAATATCCCTATCCTAAAACCACAAGACACAAATATCCGTTCATTCGTTTTCCGACTCCACCCACACGAACCACAAAGACCACAATCCTTCGTCCCACCAAACGAAAAATCAATAATGACTATACAAAAAAATCATACTTAGTAATTTCATCAAGCCCATATCCCCAATAACAACTCCCGCAGAACAAATGCACGATACAAAACAATCCAGACCACGACTGTATATGTGTTACCATATAAGAATTATTTTTTTAAATAAAATCACGTCCCTCAACAAGCGTTGCATCAACGCATCGAAGTAGCAACTTGATGACCACCCGTTAAATGAAACACCTCAACAAAACAAAATCAAAATAACGAAAACAAAAACCCCAACAAATATTAACGAAATATAAATTACATGCAAGAAAGGTCAGAGAATGAAATAAAATTTCCCTTTTTCTTCTGATGAGATGTATGTACAATTCTAATAATACAAATAATACCATCATATAATAATACAATTTATACAGTAAAACAAAAACGGGATATATAGATATATAGGTATATAGATATTTTGAATTTTTATTTATTTTTTCTCATTCGTTCTCTATAGTTTTCCGTTATTTCTTTTTCAGAGAAACTACGATTATACCCATATATTTAATATAAATCCCAAATTCATTAACGGTACTTATGTACCTACCCCAATTTACTTATAAAATAAAAATAAAAAATAAAAAAATGCACATTAAAATGATGCATTGATACCTGATCCCTGGAAAAACGACAGAGTACACGAATCGTACACTTTCGCACTTCACAATTACACACGCACACGCACAAAGTTACTCAAACCAAAACAAAAAAACAACATAACAAAAACAAAAGAAATATAAATAAAAAATTAATTTTAAAATACAGAAGATCGGAAAAAACACGTCCGATCTCTTCAACGATCATCGATCGACCATCTTAATGTATTTTTATAGTTTTTTATGTATTTAAATTTTTATTGTATGTGAAAAACAAATATTTAATTTACTAATAAACACTCAAAAGTCACTTATTAAACACTCATTAATCACTTATTAATATTTAATCACTTAAATATAATTTATTTCACCAAATATTTTAAATAGAATAAATTCGGCAAGAAATACATGTAACGGGTTATTCATTTTGATAAATTACATGTTACAAAAACAATAGGGCGAACTTCAAGTGTCTGCCGTTTGGTGCGTCTTAGGTATGGGATAAAATTCAAAATGTCAAACTTTTACATAGGAAAACCTATGCAATATGGTTGTGAGAAATTTTGAATTCATGAAAGAATTTAATAGATGTATAATACTTATGTCAGTGGTTTTTGTTTATTAATTGTTAATAAACATATGTTATGTTGAGTTAATAGCGAGGTGTCTATTTTAATTTAAATACATGGGCTCAAAATAAAGCTTATTCCAAATCAAAACTTGTCAAAATGCTAAGTTTATGGTTTTATAAAGGTTATGTATTACTTGTAATACTACTACTAAGTAGTCGTTTAAGTAATATACAAATATAAATTTTTAATGAATTTTAACTTTCATAAAAATATATACATGGGAAACTTGATTAATAACAGATTTAATTTTGATGATTTAAAACAATAATTGTAAGTTGTCGGCGGTAAATACAGTGGAAATAACGCCACTTCAATCGACAGGTAATATTACCAAAATAACAAATTGGCAATTTATGGTTAATTTGAATGTTCATATTGCAGGTTACGAATATCAGTCGGGAACTCTTAACCAAAACATATTATAATCAAATCATAAAGATATAGAAATTTTTATCCATTCCACTTTATTGAAGCAGTTCCGCATCTGAAGTATTAGAATGTGAAAGCTTGGTATTTTATGTTTGGATATGAGTGTTGACCTTTTCAACTGGATCGATCTATAAATATATTAAATTTTATATTCACATAGAAAAAACTTCAATAAATTTTGCCTTTACAGGATCGAGTACCACTATAGATAAAATAGGGATCACTGACATATCTTCTGATGGACTATTTAGTCCTGGCTTTGTTATATTGATTGATTTATCTGTAGAAGCCACCATCTAAAACTTTATAATCATCGGTTTTCAAAAATGCTCCAGTAGGGCCAATTTTTGAAGAGCGATGACTATACATTTTTGGCTGGTGGTTCGGAACTGGTAATTTTTTTATAGTATTGTGTCTGGTTTTAATAATTTACTCTGCTCTATAATTTTATATATTATTTGTTTATACATTGAAATAAAAATAAATTATTAAAATCATTCGTACCTCCTGTATATTTATTTGATTTTCATAATCACTTTGAGAGAAGTGTAAACTATCTACTGATTTCTAAGTATTTACACAACAATATTGTACCAAATTTCTTTTAATTAAATAATATTTGCATTCACAAACTTTACTTTTTTGATTTATATACTGTTTTGGCACTTTTGTAAATTTTTATCCCAGACACACTATCTAATGGCGAACACTCGCACTAATCGAAAAATCCTCCTATTAAACATCGAACTTATTATGTTCAACATTTTATAAATGTGGTGTTCGATTCTAGATGGCAGTAATTTTTCTTAATAAATTTTGTTTTTTCAATAAGGTTATCAGAAAGCTTTATTTAAATAATTAAATAGAATTAAATTCTAAACATTCATTTTTATGTGAATTTTAATTAATATATTAAGCATCTTATTACTTTCGATATCATATATTTGATTTAAAACTGCAACATATACGATTTTGATTATAAATGTTTCATGCGCTGCATAAGAGATAGCGTCATGTGATCAGCTTTGTATCCGTCATTGATCTTATGGTTTATGGTTTTCTATTGTATTTATTACTAAATTTTACAGATTCAGACGTAAAATATATAAAAATTGGAATCTAAATCATTTTATTTTAAAAATTAAAATTTTCCTAGAGGAAATTTCATATTTTAGTACCAAGGAAAAAAAAAAACAACAGCAAAAGTTCTCTTCATTAGTACTAATCGGTTGTTTTTTCTACAAATCGGTTGTTTTTTGTTTGCATGTGTGGGTAATAAATTTTGTGTTGAGACGCAATTTTTTTGAGAATGTATACAATCCGTGTGAGGTGCGATGTAAAAAAAAACAACCGACTTTTTGGTGGAAACGTACACACTAATAATCGTATTTGTTGTTGTTTTTATTTAATTATTACTCATTTTATGACAATATACAGGCCTATTTCCTATTAGAATGATTCTTATTCGATTTCATCAATTATTTTTAAATTTCCCCTTTCAAATCAATGCATGTTATAAATTTAATATGTATTTAATCGTATGGAAGCATGGACATCTTTTGCTGGTCGTACGATCGAAAAATTCACGAAAAATTCAATTTTATAGTAACATGTATGTGTTCGACAAAAAGTCAAATTTTTAATTGGCATTCTGATATTACAAAAATCATTATATCAATCGTACGATTAACTTTTTACCTAATTCAACTTTTATAGTCCAAAGTTCGAACAATATTTTAAAACTTTTAGAGACTGTTCACACCGAACGCGAATCGCGAATTGCAAATATATTCCATACGCGAATTCGCAAATTCGATGCACACTAAACTCGAGCGAATTTTTATGTCAACATCATTTATTTTGGACATTTAATAAACAAATGAAGTTCTATTTGCAATGGTCATAATCAAAAATAAAGATCGCTTGCAAAAATTAAAGATTATATGTTGCACATATCTTTATATTTAACGGAAATATTGGGTGCATCCTTATTTGAAAAATAAAGCCCGATCCGGATGTTACAAGCGAGTAGTGTTGGAGTTAGAAAAGTATCCTCAGTTGTATTATACTTATTTTCGGATGGACAGATATAAATTTATGGAGATATTAAAATATTTGGAATCATCCTTACAACCTAAAGCTACAAATTATAGAGAATCAATTCATCCGAAAGAAAAACTGGTTGTTACATTAAGGTAAAGAAATTAATACGCACAATAATAATAAGAATTTTAAATTAGAAACGAATATAATTTCAAAACTATACTATTAATTACATTTTTAGCATCGGGATGGACTTTAAAGGATTTAGGTTTACATTTCTTCTTGGGTCATTCGACAGTCCACAAAATAGTCATACAAACATTGAAATCCATCAAAAATCTTTTGATGCCAATTGCCATTCCATATTTAAAAGATAATGATTGGATTCGTATTAGGAAACAATTTTATAAAAATGGAATTTTCCTAGTTGCTTGGGTGCCTTAAATGGCAAACATATTGATGCTTTTGCTTTTAAGAACTCCGGAAGTCAAAATTTCAATTATAAAAAAAGATTTTCTCTAGTATTAATGGCGCTAGTAGATGCAGATTACTGTTTTCTTATGGTTGACATTGGAGGATATGGAAGTATGTCAGACTCTACTATATTCTCGCAATCTTCATTTGGTAAAATGTGGCTCAGCAACGATCAACAGCTTAATTTACCAAATAATATACCGTTGCCAAACCAAACTGAAAAAGTACCAAATATAATAATTGCCGATGAGGCTTTTGGCTTGAAAGAAACCATTTTAAGACCATTTCCTGACAAAAACCTAACCGATTCAAGAAGGATTTTTAATTATAGGTACAGATGTTTATTTTTAAATTTTCAAATTTCTTGGTTTATTTCATGTGTATTGGTTACAGATTAAGTCGGGCTCGGCGTGTAGTAGAGAGTGCTTTTGGGATTTGTGCTCAAACTTGGCGTATATTACTAAAACGGATAGAAAACAACTCAGATAATTGTAAATTAATTGTAACGGCATGTGTTACATTGCATAATTTCTTGCGGATGCCTGTAGTTCAGCAAAATTTCGAAATAAATACCAATTTAGACAAAAATTTATTACACACTGACCGAAAATTTTCAGCTTTTGAACTACGGGAACATTTTTCAGAATGGTGTTCAAATGCCGGCAAAGTTCCATGGCAAAACAATATGTTATTAGAATAATATTAAATATGCATAAATAAAAAATATTCATTAATAAAAAGTCACATATTAATTCGTTTCATTTATCAAAAAAAAAATATACATAAATACATGTCTCAATATACATAAGTTATAATATTTAAATACTATATATATATACATATATATACATATATATATATATATATATATATATATATATATATATATATATATATATATATATATATATATATATATATA
The DNA here is from genome assembly GCA_963556175.1 of Tipula confusa. Taxonomy (NCBI): domain Eukaryota; kingdom Metazoa; phylum Arthropoda; class Insecta; order Diptera; family Tipulidae; genus Tipula; species Tipula confusa. The sequence goes on from OY744477.1 coordinate 72,096,039, forward strand.
TATATATATAATTCATAGAAATTCTTAAATAATAACAAAATTAAAAAAATAAATTATCAGTACATATAAAATTTATCACATAAATTCAATTATAGAATCAGCTTCTGAATCAAAATTATTCTTAGATATATGTATTTAACAAGTATTTTCAGAATATTCAACTGATTCAAATTCAATTTGATGTAGCAATTCTTGAATTTTGAATTGCATATACGATCGTTTCCACTGGGATAGTCGTTCAAACCTGGGAACTAAACTATCTAAGAATAATTTTGATTCAGATGATGGTTCGGGCTCAGGCTGCTTCTCATCAAAGCTCTGTATGGCCTGTAATAATACAGCTTCCACATTAGTTTCTTTTCTTTTGTTGTTATTTTTTTTTTGTTATTGTGGTAACTTCAGAAGCTTCGGCGTGATGGCTACTCTCTTCTTCGGTATTACCCACATAATTTGATATGGTGCTACAAGAAACAACATATTATTATACCACGTGAATTATAAAATTGTAATTCAATTTATTTTAGTAACACTACATACCTTGGTGCATCCAAACACGGTAATAAAAATTGTAATGCATCGTAATGCAACCATTTAATTTTTTTTCCCTTGCACTGCCACTAGGATTATTCCTTTTCATACGCACATAGTGAAAAAATGTATCCTTTAAATTTTTCCATTTAATTTTGCATTGTGGAACTATAATTAATACAGAAATATTTATTTACTACTTAATAAATATAAAATAAATCATTACCTGGATATTCAAGCAAATGACAAATTTCCTCCCATATTTTGTTACGCTTATTTCGGTTGCTGTATTCCGAATCTGTTTTATTGTATAAACACGGATAAACACTTACCTCCGTTACAAGTTTTTCTTCAAAGTCAGTTTTTTGTAATATATTCATATTTAGGCAAATTAATTTAAAAAATATTTAGCTAAAATATTTTTTTACGATATCACAAACAACTGAATAGAATTTGAATTGTGATTTGAAAAATTAGTACGAATACCAAAATTCGTGCTACTGAAATTGTGTGGAACGCGAGTGGAAAGTAATTTTTACAACAACGAATTTTTGGGTTATGACATATTAAATACGAATTTCCTTTTTTTCATTATTTTGATCTTTTTTTTAAAGAAATTTAGTTTACAATTAATTATTTTTATGTAAGAGTATCATAAATAGAAAAACATTTTGTATTTAATAATTTTTTATGTCATAAAATTCTAAAAATAGCTTATTCGCATTTCGCAATTCGCAGTTAGTGTGAACAGTCCCTTAAAGATTGAAGGCTTCGCACATCTATGAACATTGATACATGATTGCTACTTACAATTACAGGAGTAATTTCAAAATGACATAATTTTAAAATTTATTGAAAAGTCCACTAGACCAGTTGTAGCATTAGTTCTAAATAATATAGTTCATATTATAGCTTGTTATGGATCAAATGTTCAATTAAATTATTGGTGTTATATGATTTTAAATTTGATTGTTTTACATGACCAATTAAATAATGTTAACCTCATAACTTTACTTTTTCTTAAGCGCCTAAGAGTTTTTACCCATATTATTTGTTCATAACGAATACCTCAGGCAACCAACCAGAAAACGCCACTCATATATATATATATATATATATATATATATATATATATATATATATATATATATATATATATATATATATATATATATATATATATATATATATTGATTTTTACACCTATAACTATAAGTATAGATGACTAATCCACAAATAATTTTTATTTTCAGATATCCATCGGCAGTCTGCACAGAATCTTGTTGTCGTCCCTTCAATTAGAAAAATACATTTAAAAATGAAACGTGGTGGTGATCAATTTAATCAATGATAATAATTTTTAATATATGTTTTTTTTTTTTTTTTTGGTGAACAATTAAAATAATTATAATGACAAATCTGCAAAATGTAAACATATTCTAAATTAAATTTTTATTTAATAATAAACATTTAAATTCGAATAATAGTAAAAAATAATAATTTGTTCATTTATTTTTATAATTTTATTGGTTATGAATTAATATACGCTTATATTTTTTTATATTTTTTATTTTATTCTATCACCTTTTATTTATAAAATGCATATTTAATTTTATAGTTTGACAACAATTAATTAAGTGAATTAATCCTAAAATAGTTTTGGGTATATAAAAAAAAAATATATTATATATATAAAATTGGTAACAACACAAATCGATCATCATGCTGCCGACAAATGTTATGTCATTTATGAAAAAGGTGAGTGACAAGCTTTTACGTAAACATAATATATTCAAAAATGGGTATTGATTTTTATGTCGTTTTCTCGACAATTCGATGTATTTATACATATTTTATTATACTCGTATTGTCGACTTTGTATGTTTTAAAAATAAGAATTAATTAGAGAAATTAAAATGTTTATGTCAATATTTGTCATAAATTGTATCAAGTATTTTAGAAATAAGGTTTATACATTTTTTAGTTTGGATTTTTATTAATAATTCATAACGTTGAGTAATATGTTGTCCCGATACTCCTAATCGATTAGCTGTGTACACCCGAATCAATAATTTGACGCAAAGAAATGTATTCAATAATTTTTTAGATCGAGCTTTTTGATCACAAAATTTCTATAAGTGGATTTAAATGGGAACAAATTTTATTAAATTTGAAAATTCATGGAATGAAAAACTGTTTAAAGAAAAACACAAAAAGCTTTAAATCCAATTACGCGTATACCTTGGTGGAAAAATATTTTTATAAAAGTAACTTAAAAAATGTATTGCATAATAAACCATCTTACAGCCTTACAATGCTAATCAAGTTTGTCAGATAATCCTGAAACCTAAATATATTTTCAATATAAATTTATATATATATATATATATATATATATATATATATATATATATATATATATATATATATATATATATATATATATATATATATATACATATATAATTTTACTTTTATGAAATTGATATAGACACTGTATGAATAATCTCATTATATCGTCAGTATTTCGTACACTGTGCGTTAGACTAATGTAAATCTTTGAACCGCATAAATAGTTCTCCGAAAAGTCACATTTCACTAAACATTCATCATGATTTAAATTGGATTTCCTATATTTCAGGTAAGTTTATTGTTGTTCGGCAATAAACGAATGCGGTACCAAGTTTTCTAATAAAACTTGTTTTCCAAATTTATGAAAGTCAATTTTGACATAGTTACTGTTCCTATTGTGCATTTATATATACTTGTTGCTTCTGCTTGAACGTTATTTCTTCTTCACCATTTTGTACAAATTTTTTAAACAAATCTGTAGGGATATTTTCCGATCCTAGACAGGTTTCACATTCGTTTAATCGACAAAATGTTGTTAGATTTTAGCAAACAATCTGAGAAATTAGTTTGCGATAACTTTTTCTTCAAGATGTGTCAAGGAGTTTCATTGTTTTTATGACATTAAACACAGTTTAATATTTCGATTATATATGTAAACGCTTATACCATGTGTGCCGCTGGAATTTATTGAAATTTTCCCATTTTTCTCGTAATTTTTGAATTATTTATCGACTTCAATGTTATTTTGAATGTTGCTAGAACTACAAGGAATTGCTTTTCATTTGTTATTGTTGAAGTCTTTGATGGCGATAATGATGTTTTTGATATTAGTGGTGAACTACTTTTCTCCTTTTAGTGCTAAAATTAGTACCCCTTATCGCTTCCTACATCGCTTCTTAAAACCAAAATTTTGTTCAATAATTATATGGTGTCCATTTGGTCAATCTTAACCATTTTTTTTGGAGTATTTACACATTTTGATCAATCTTATTAAAGGGTTTTTGTCACGTGGTAAAAAACTTTATAAATAATATTATATAATTATTTTATTAATAAAATAATAAAATAATTATATAATATTTTTTATAAAGTTTATAAAGCTTATTTATAAAGTTTATTATTTATAAAGCTGCAATAACATTCAAACGTATCACAGCATTTTGGTCTCTAAATTCAAATGCTCAGTTAAGCTTCTATGGGAAATATACAAAGCAAACTCCTAAAGCAAGGACTTGGACCAAAAGTGAAATGTCTGGACGAAATAACTCGTACGAATATTTTAGCGAGAAAAATGGTGTGTTTATTAGAGTTTGCAAATTATTTTTTTATACACTTTTGATGATTTGCAAAACCGGATCTACTATTATTACCGAATTAAGAATTTTCATATAGTATTGGCTTATCTAAACCAAAAAACCATGACAATCATACAAAATATAAAATCCCAGAAGATCAACTAAATAGTGTTCGCGAATATATAAACAAATTTCCTGAATTTTTTAATAATATGGCCAGTGCCTGAAATTTGAGAAAAATGTATGAGTTATTAAATTTATTCGACGGAAAACTATATTGCACATGTACTCAGACATGTTTAATGAGGAATTAAATTACTCATTCTTCAAGTTTTTAAGGCTTGAGATCATTGTGATCGAAGAGTAAAATTCCAACTTTTAAATAATTCTACCAGTGCCGATAAACAATTTCTCGATTCATATCGACTTTCACAAACATAGCTAAATCAGACCGCGATAGTGGTAGAGAAAAGCAAAAAGATACCACAGCAGTTATTTTTTACGAGCTGCTAACCGTTTTTTCTTTATCGAAAGCTAACATATCCATTTTTGATTTTTTAAAGCAAAATAAGCGTTTACAATGTAACTGGGAGTTGTAATACAAATAATTTGACGTTTGCAATATTTGGCATGAGTGGCAAAATATTACAAAATGTTAATTCTCAAACTATTAGATAACTGTAAGATGATATTGTCTTCGAGAAAATATCACTAATTGAACCATCATTATGCGAAACAAATATTCAAAATGATGGTAAAAGATTGACCGCTGGTCGAGCTAGCAGAGGATTAACCGTCATCGAAGGTGGTTATTGAACAATTTCCCATGCAAAAAATCAAAATTAGTTTTTGATGTAAGTCCTATATTATAGTGTAAATCCATAAAGTTTTTTCATTTGGTGGACATACACTAATTTACCAAGAAAATTAATTTATATATTCCCATTTTCCAGAGAAATGGGTAATTTCCTGGATAAAGTTTAAATTGGAAATAGTTGACAGCTATTATGCCTAAAATTGCATTGAATACTTTTATGTAAAATACTTATAGGTTTAACTAAACTTAAACAATTAACTTCAATTGGTTTTCTCTCAATATGCAAAACGTGTCGCTTAAACAAGTATAAGCAGTGGCATGACGGTATATATATATATATATATATATATATATATATATATATATATATATATATATATATATATATATATATATATATATATATATATATATATATATATATATATATATGTATATATTTCCTTTCCACAAAACTGCTTTAGGAAATAATTGATTTTGCAACTTTCACAGGATTCTCATTTTCATTACTTAAGAAATTTTAAAACCCTTTATAGTTTTCAGCTCATAATGTATAGTAATGTTTATAAACCCATCACAAATCACAATGCATTAGAATCATGACTTAGATAAAATTATAGTAACGTTACTATCACTAAAATATCCACTTTGTGGATATTTTAGTGATAGTAACGTTACTATAAATTTTAATTAAGTCGGCTTAACTGGGGAAAAAAGTTAAAGTATACGACAGTGAACTGACGCGAATAAACTACAATCGGACTCCGAAGTAACATAAACAACTTGATATTGCTGCTATTTTAAGATGTTGACATTTAACAAAGTCTTAATAATGTCGAGTATAATATCTAAGGGATTAAAATTGTCCGATTGGTCATACAAGGAACATTTGTCAAATGCTCTCAAAAATTATACCAGCATTATCCTATATTTAATATAAATTTTCCAATATTAAATTTATTTGATCGAAATCGATAACTTTTGTTTTTAATGTATCCATCAAATTTAAAAATTTTACAAAGGTCCATATTTTATCAAAAGCTCTGAAAATATGGAAAAATATTGTAAACTATGTTAAAAAACAATGATTTTCGACCCGAACAAACCTAATTTTTAATACGTTAACTTTTAGCATAACATAAATGCACATAGTACTACCATCATAAGATAAAACAGTTTACCCATTGATGTTCCAAATGTCGGTTCGATAGAATATGGTCAAAATGTAGTATAAATATATGACATTTAGGCGATTATACATATACAAATATTTTGATTATTATAAAACGATACCAGTAGCGACATCTAGTACGTCAATGGGCTAACATACCATGGTAGTACTATGTGTATTTATATTATGCTTTTAGTGACCTTTTTAACGTCATCAACGATAATAAGTAATAGTTCAAAATTCACTTATAAGGTTTTCCTCAGTTTTGATTTGAGTTTTTACCAAACCTTAATAAATTATTTCATAATATGATGGCTCAAAAGAATATTCGAGCTTTTTAACTCAACACGTGTTCGCCATCAATTTATAATCAATCCAATATGTGTATATATAGACGAAAATATTTTTGAGATTTTCACATAATTATTTGATAAGATTCACACGAATTTTCGATTTTGATTTGAACTGAATATGGGTATGGAACGAGTTGATTAAATTTTAAACACTTTAGCAATATATAAAATCATACACACTCTTATCATCAAAAATATATGATATTCAAAATCATCAAATTTTCAAAAGAGTACACCGATAGCAACACATATTTACAGTTACAAAACGAGAAGAAAATTCACATTGAATTTTTGTTAAGATACCAGAAAGACCGTAGATGAACAAATTTTTTTCGTGATTCTGTTTCTTGTAATTACAATATATTCGCAAGACAACAAAAGAAATTTTAAATAGATTGGAACCATTAACGGGTTTAGGATGATTCCTTCTTAGGTCGTATGGTCATATATTTTCAAGAGAGCTGGTAGCTCAGAAATAAATCGGTAGTTATTATAAATCAAGGTTACCTATCTTAAAATTTAGAGTATTTTTAGCTATTTACATAAAGTAAATATCTCAAGTTCCATTGATCTATGTGATATGATAGGTTCAGTTTCAAATATACTTTGCAAATTCCACATTTATCAGCTCCTGAGCCTCAAATGGAGTGTTTCCAAATTTTCAACAAAATTTTTTTTGGGTACTTTTAGATTTAGACATATAAAGACATTTGACATTTTTCATATGATCCATCAACTAGCATGTTTAATCCATAATTTTTACCACCAATTTTCAACGTAATTACTTCCAACTGAGAGGTGAAATCTAATTAACCTTTCAACGGAAACAACATAAAGCATTGAGATATTAAGATATAAAGAAATCCTAACCCAATTATTGTTTTATTTAGAGAAACTCAAAGGGAAGAGTCAGGACCGGTGTTAGACAAATTTTTACCTGATGCAATTTCCAAAAGTGGCGCCTCAAACAAAATTTCAAATTATTTTAAACCACTTATTCCAGACTTTCCAATATAAATAAGTAAGGTGTTTCGCTGACTTTAAATAATTATTGCGTAAATCGTTGGAAGCACCGACAAAATTTAATGCAAACATTTAAATATATCGTTTTATTTTAAATTGGCTTAAGTCGCTGTAACGATTGTGCACGTGAATAAAAAAATAATTTATACTTAATTTAACAGTATTATAAGCGTCTTAGAAATTATATTCTGTTATCTGTTTTTTTTAACACATTTCCATTACGTTAACTTAACGAAAATTTTCTTAACGACCCAACGAAATATTTTGTTTATTTTAACTATATGACATTTTTCAAAAAGTAATAAATACTTTTGTTTTACTGTGTTCAAAGAAATTAACGAGCATTTAACGAAATATTAAATGTTTTTAAAAGGGAAATTAAACTTATTAACCGAAACAATATTAAATTTTAAGCAATTTTGTTCAAGGCGTTGCCAATTATTTGATAGGCTTAAATTAAATTGAACTAAAAATTGTAGAATCACGACCGATATCAGTGTGATATTAATATTTTTAAACTTTTTTCTGTCTGAACGAAAAAGCCAACACGATTCAAAAATGAACTTAACGAAAATAACTTATAGAAAGTTAGCAATTTAAACCATATTTAAATCAAAGGTTATTTATATCGTTAGTAATTTATTTGAACGATTCAATTCGTTTACTTCCCCATAACGTTTCTTCGTTAAGTTAACTTGACGAAAATTTTCTAGTTTTCCGAAGCAAACAAATATTTTTTTATTCTATCTATTACGTTATTTAAAAACGTACTAATAAAATTTAATTAAATTATACTCAAATGACTTAACGAATATTTAACGAAACCTCTTAAAAATGCATCTTACAAGTTTTTGAAAGTAAATTAACGAATTATGGGTCCAAATAAAGGTGCAGAAAATCACCATTTAGAACCCAAATATTATTGAAGATGGTAAAGTTCTCCTACTTAATATAAAATAGCGGTGGTATGAAAAATACAAAATACAAACAAAAGCTGATAAGTTTAACACGCGTAAAGAATGTTTATTAAGCTAGTGATTGTTTTTAATGGCTATTGTAACTTAACTTTTTAATTAAACATTGAAAAACTTAACGAAACAATGCATACAATCTATTTGTAGTATGGAAGATGATTTAATAATAAACCTGAACAAAAGCAAATCCGCTACTTAGGTAAGATTTTTCTTAAGTGTCGACAATCACCTCCTATTTTGTTCCTAAACTCGTTTAAACACCAAAAAATATTTCTCGTCATTACCGGATGGTATTGGAGTTTTATTTATCGGTTATTAGAACTTGGGACTCAACTAGCGAAAAGGATGAAGAAAAAATCTCAAATTGGAGTGAAAAACTATAGTCCAGTAAGTTTCTGAAAAAATTAATCTTCCCCTTTCCTCCTCTTCTGTACTCTGTAATTCCGACTGGACTCAAGAATTTATCATTCAACTAATGCATCTTTAACTGACGTGAGAACTGTCCTATTTAGATGGGACAAAGAGATATTTCGAAGTACCTCACTCGCTGGAATCAAAACATCCAAGGATTTTTTTTTAAAATGAAGACTATAAGAATACCGGACGAGTTATTCCGACAGGCAGAAGAGTTTATCCTACATGAGAGAAAAGTTCTTACGGCAGATATATTTCGATTGTATTTTCTAGATTTCTTTAACATAATTAACCTAATACTTTCGACAACTTACATAAAGTCAAACTTTCAAGTCGTTAATGGTAAGATTTATTGATTCTTCCTAATCTTGATTCAAATCCTTCAACTGATATTCCTGAAACATGTTTTTGGTTGAAAATAGCAAATTCACTCTCAAACGCTTCACATTTAATGTTCACAAATCAAGGACTAGCTTTTACTTACACTTAAATTGGTTTGGTCTAACCCAGAAGATAAGTCAGAGATTTCCCAGTTAAAAGGTGTCTTGCAGAATTGAATATTTGTCGTCTATATTTTTTTCGTTTAGCTTACGGTAGTCAATGACCAACCTTGTCTTTTCCTCTGAATTATCTGATTAATTTGGGACAACTCAAATCTGAAATGAAGAAAGGCTTTTAGAGTAGCGAATTCTATTACTAATTTAAAGTTGTTTGGGTACAACTTTTACCATTCGAATTATTTCATTAAACCATGTTGGATGTCCATGATAAATTTCTGGAAAACTCAGAAATTTAGACTTGAATATTTAAACATATTTTTAGAACTTTTGGTTGTGATCTTTTTAGAACTTTTGATCATTAAAATTTAACCATATTTGACTGTGTCAAATATAGACAATGGGAATGTACACAGAAGACTCATCCTACGAAAAATTCGCACTGACCATGCAGAAACTAAAAAGTCATCTTTATTCTGAGGTTGATTGCATTAATTATGAGCTTTTGTTATTCGGAGGGGATGGCAAAGCAAAGTTATGCCTGATGAATGAGAAGCCGCGTTGTGTCTTATCCTTAAAAAAAGATACTGCACTAAATGCGAAAACTATCGTGGCTTAGCTCTCCTTTGCACTACATTCAAATATCTGACATTATGTTAGAGGTAATCACGCCTCCGGCGGAGGAAATTGGATTAATTCTAATGTGCGGCTCCATTCTGGTGGAGGTTCTGTTCTCGATACTCGTTAATCTTATGTTAAAATTTATCTTTCGTGAAACTCCTCAGCACAACGTCTTGTACCGGCAGTCCGATCAAGTTCTGAAATATGCAAATGATATTTGCATAATTGGACTACATGGTAACGGTTTTAAAGAACTGCTGGATCCACTTGTGGATCATAAACTTCCATTGGTCTCAAAATTAATGAGTCTAAAGTGAAATATATCATTATTAGTTATGGCATTTATTTTAGTCATTGATTGGGATCTTAAGATCCCATCAAAAAATGTAAGGAAATCTAACTCGTTATAGGTTAGATTTGGGAGGTCAAGCCATAGAAAATGTATTTCGTCTTTTTTTTAAAGTTGGTGCTTGCCTGGCTCTTTTACGAGCATTTTTTGATCACATGAAACTTTTGGGGATTATCCACTAAGCACAGTATGTCCTTAGCTTTTCCTCTATTTTATTACTTACGCAATATGCAGTAGAGAGAAAACTGTGCTCGCGTTACCAACGAAAGAATATATTTAAGATGTTCTCCGCTGTTTGAAACCATCTTTAATCATCTTGTTTTGTGTCATATATAGTTCAATACTTGGAAACAAACAATTCAAGCAATTATTAATATTATGACAAAAGCTTAATTATACAATTTTCTTAATAATTTAAATTGTTCGCGATAAAAAATGGTTGCTCCCCTTATTGTTTAGCTCAAAAATAAAATAAAAAAGCGTAGGTAAAATACTTTATGGAAGGAAAAATTGGGTCAAAACTTTTTAATGGCGTATTAAATTTATTCATTCAAACAGAGCTCATTTATGCCAAACTTTACTTTTAAATCAACGTTTATCAAAATAATCAGTACTCGTGTTTCAAAATTCGTTGAAGTACTTCTGCTTTAGTAAACTAACAAGAATCCGGTTTCTTTGATTTTATCTCGTGATTTTCAGTTTCCTTTATCTGTTATCTCATATCTTAGATGAATACGATTTTTTTTTAAATTCTAAAGATGTATTTGTTCAAATTTCCTTAATCGACATAAAACAAAATCAAAAAACAAAACAAAAAATACGGAAAATTTTACTTTGATATTAATTTTCCAACAGGTAAACATAATAAGGAGCTTTTCTCAAAGCTTTCCTTTATAACAGTATATTCACAAGTATTAATATGCTTCCTTTCATTTTTGTTTTTGATTTGCTGATGTAATTTGATTGATTTAATGAAATTGGAAAATGATTTTGTAACAGAAAATTTTAGTTTTCCTTTTTTTTTTTTTTTTGTAGAACTTAATTGGATTCAATTTACAAATATTAGTTTACAGAAAAATAAATATAAAAAAAAACTAAAAAAAACTTTTCAATATATACATTTTATATTTACGGATCAATAATTTATTGATTGAGAGATATTTCCAATTAATTGATGTTGTGTAGGATTTTATATGGTAACAGTATGTCGATAGTTATGGCTCGTTTTTCAGAAGACGAGGAGGAGTTTTGGTTTTTACTAATAGCTTGTAGTAGTGGAAAATGATTTTGCGCATTTACAAAATATTATTTACTATACATTATTTTTAAAAATGGACATTGGGACTGATATGATTTTTTATAATTACATCATAAAGTGCCTCCAGATATAGTTGAATCAGGCGCATAATATGCAATGGTTAACACGAATTTCGACATTAATAAAAATATTTTAGCCCAAAAAAAGACATGGAACTTTAGAATTTACTTTCAAACTCCAAACATCACACTAGTTCCATCATGAGCTTCTAAGAGCTTTTCCAAGCTATCAGCTTGGTGTCATATACATCACTCAAATGGTACGAAAAAATAATTTCTTTACCATACATAATTTGTAGCATCCTGTGGTGTCCGTGCCATACTGGAAGATGGGTTGTGGCTGATTTATCAAATAGTCGTTCGCATGCAGCACCAGGACATAAACGATCTATGCATATATATATTCTTTAACTTAAAGCATTGGTGCACCTTTTAGGATCATCTTTACATATTAACCAATCATTGACAATTTTTGATACAGCATTGGATGGTTTCTTTTTGTCATTAAGCTCAAAGCTTGCATGAACAAACTGCAGTGATCAAAAGCAAACACGAGTATCGTGAATTAACTATAAATATGAAATATAAACAAGCAGCATAAAAACGTTTGCAAAAGTAACGATTACTGAGGAATTTTCTTTAGTATTATCAGAGAATTCATTTTTACTTGCACCAGCGATTTGGTACACAAAAGTACAATTACTACCAGAGAAGCACCGTCGCAATACCAGGCAATCAAACATTTCCGATATTTTGTCGAAGGTCGGGACTTCACAATTTACACCGACCATAAACTACTAACAAGAGGAATTCAGTCTAAAACTGAAGGAAATCCAAGACAATCGAGACTTTATTAGTCAATTTCCTACGGATATCCAGCATGTGCACGGCACAGATACAAAAAACGGACTTGGAGCATCAAAACTTATTGTCTGACTCTAGACCTCCTCATCATCAGAATATGACTACAAATATTTGCAATAGCTTTCATAGAAATTACCTGTGAAACAAGTACTGAAGTCAATAAGTCATATAAACCAGCTGAATTGGGTCAAAATATATTTGACACCTTGCATATATAGTATCTCACATCCGGGAATCCGTGCAACTCGTAAATGGATTACAGTTCGCTATTTCTGGCCAAGCAAAAACAAAGATGTGACCCATTGGGCATGAAACTGTTTATCTTGTCAACGAGCTAAGTTTCAAAGGCACACAAAATCGCTACTTGGACAATTTCCTTTTTCCATGATTAACATGACAGCGATCACCATAACCAACATCTTCGTTCATAATTATGTTTCAGGATTTGGCGACCCCAGCACGATCACAACAGATCAGGGATCGAAGTTCGAGTCTAAACTATTTACTGAGTTAACAAAACTTCTAAGCTCACATCGTATATGCTATAACCCAAAAGCCAATGGCATGGTCGAACGCTTCCAGCGACAGCTAACAGCTTCACTAATGGTCCGAGGTAAGAGACTTAACTGGAGTGCAGAAATCCCAATTTTTGGTCGAAACCCCTCTTTCACAAGAGAAAAATAATGACACAGTCGTCGATCAGTTTCACACTATGCAAAATCTCATTCCAACCAGCTCACGGCCAACTGTACAAGAGAATGTTTTTCTACCCAAATCATTAGACAAATGTGAGTTTGTGGTCGAGAAGACAGAAAAAATCGGCACGCAATCACAACTTCTCTACGAAGATCCGTACAAAGTGATACGGTGGCTTCGTAAGCATTTCGCCGTATCGATCAAAGATAAAAATCATAATATCTCAGTCAATCGCATACTAGGTTCACCTGATAATATATCAGCAAATCGATCACGAAAAATAGTCCACTCTGCTGAATGATTCATTCAATCTCATATAAACATGGATCAGGCACCAGGCAAATTGTTTCCGCTATTTAGCTGTCAATCCTACGCCACAGTCGTTATGCTCAACTTGCTTATGTCCGTAGATACGAACCATAGATAACCATTATGCATACTCAACACCTCTGATGGATCCAATACAACATCATTCATACGCTCGATGAGGGGGGACATTATTTGCGGGGGTCTTGTAGTCCTGTAGCGGTTGCACAAAGATTTTACATTGCTACAATAAGCTCAGTGCACCACAATAAGTTTCACATTCATAAATTAATTCGCCAGAATGTAGGCATACAATGAAATACAAAGAAGTCGATCATTGGAATCACGGGTTAAGAGTTTTGTTCCTAATACTTATTACCGGCTTAGCCGTTGAATTTGTGGAAGTGAATATACTTGTTTAGTTTGAAATTACATATTAATGGTCTACCTTTTTCATTTATGGAGTTGCTTTCATGTTTATTTTAAATGCATTCAATTTTAGGTATGTGTCCCTAAATCTGTTGTATTAGTGCATCTTGATTAATTTCGGAATGAACTGATTGATATGAACAACATACCAATAAAAAATTAGTAACAAGATTTTTTCCTGAAATTGATCACGCATCTTTAGAACATAAAGTGTTTGTCGAACGAAACATACTTGAACATACATATACATCTTTCATGATTCCACATAATATTTTCTATGTATAACTGTATAAAATTTATTATGTTGTTCTTGATGTATCCAAAGAACATACTTCGAACAACAATACAAATATAAAAAAAAATATGTTTACGACTGGCAAAATATGCTAACATCAAAGCACTATATGTATATGTACTGCATAAAGCTTATAAAAAAAAATTGTACAGCAATAGCATCCACCATAAAAATCATAAATACATAATCTCGAGTTACTACCCCAAAGGACATAGAAATAACAAAAAATACAATAGACTACAAATAGATGAAGAATCTAATACATAAATTGTTGTTGAAAAATTTTATACTTGAGAAAAATACTTGTTGTTGTGATCCATTCACAGTGGATATTTTTTCTCTCGATATTATCTCAAAAAAATCTCGTCATCTTTTTAGTTTTATTGTTGTTGTATTCACTTGTTGATGCAAAAGGCAAGAAAATTATACGATTCCGGAATGATCTAGATAATGTCACATGAAAATTTGTAATGACTTTTGGTTGAGCTTTTTTTTTTTTTTTTTGGATATTTATCACATATTCTTGATCTGAGATGGTGGAATTTCAATTCGACGAAAGAATATTCCACAAACACATTTGTCTTCACCTATATATTTTTTAATCAAGATGTAACATGTCAACAATTTGTGGACATATTATGTCAATACAGAAATGCGCATAAACAAAAAAAAAAACGGCATCAATTTAATCCCATATTGAATTGAAAGTTACGCATTACCATCAACCTCCATCTCCCGATAATTTTATTTAAATTCAAATGTTTAAAATTTTATTGTAAATTGATGATTCAAAATGATTACTCATGATTTGGTAAGCCCCACGAGATTAGTAAAAAGAAAACATAGCATTTTCATTGAATATAGACTTACGTAATTTATGATGGGAATATTTAATGAGAATTTCCACAGTGCCATAAATAATTGTTAGTCTAGAATTGAGTAAAAATCTTTGATACAGTTGAATGGCGAATCGTTTTTTCAAATTTATTTAATTTTAATATTCTAGTAACCCACCATTGGTTTCCCAATTTCTTACAACCAATTTCTTGGATTAACGGTGGTCAATCCAGAATGATAATTTCAAATCATAATCAAACTTGTTCATTTTCACAACGAGGTACCACTCAAAAATCAAAAAAACGATGGCAGGTACTTTCCGTCCTAATAGATGAAAACCCCACAAGGCTTTCGACAACATTTGACTGTTACTTGCTATTGGTTTGCCTTTCAAAGTTACGTGAAAGTAGAAACTATCATCGAAGTGATTTCAATGTATGTTAAGTTAGCCCGAAAACTAGCCCGAAAATATTTTTGGATTGTGTCTGCTGAATTTTGTTAAAATTTCGATCTGTGCCGAAATCTTGGTAATAAAACGTGTTTTATTAGTATCCATCCCGAAAAAAATACCAAGTCATCAAAACGTTGAAATGCCAAATTAAAATTAAAACGAAATGGTTTTTTATGTAATTGATAAATATTGTAAATTTAAGCAAGAGTAGTTTTCATATAAAGACTTATTTTGATATTTCGTTATGGAACCAGCTTCACAGGAATTTCCAAACATATCGGCTGATGCCAGAAGTTACTTTGTTGTATCCTTAATTCAATCTATATAGCCCTCTTGCCACATGAGCTCCATTTATGGTCTTTACAAAATATTCTGTAAACACTATTCGGAAAAAATGTGGCAAGAGGGATATATAGGTTTAATTAAGGATACACCAAAGTAACCTCTGACATCAGCCGATATGCGTGGAAATCCTTGTGATCTTGGCCACATTAGTGTATAAAGAATATTTTGTAAATACCATAAATAGAGCTCATGTAGCAAGAGGGCTATAAAGATTGCTTTAAAGATACACCAAAGTAACTTCAGGCATCAGCCGATATGCTTGGAAATCCCTGTGATCTCGACCACATGTTATGAAATGGCCAAGATTATTTTTTTTTTTGGAAGGTTGGATGTTGATTTGCGAAATTGGAAGTTTAATAACAAATTTTATAATCTTGAATATAAAAACTTTTGCTTCCTTGATTGAATCCGCACCAGTCATAATATCATCAACAAAAATGCCATCCTTGATTAACTTGACTGCTTCCTGAAATAGGACGACAAATCACCCGTCTGTTATAGTTTGTATAAAGTGATGTTCATATTTCTCTTCGTCTTCCATAAAGTGTTTTTGCTCTGGTAGTTCTTTTGAATTAAACAAAGAATTAAAGAAAGGCGCAAATATTATTTGGTCCTTTTAGAGTTTATGGGAATCCATAAACTCCAAAAGGACCAAATAGTATTTGCACCTACTTGAGAAGATATTGTTTAGCAACAACCCATCTTAAAATCGAATGATAGCTATTGGCTAAAAGCTCCCAGATGCGCGTTAATTATTAAAAAAAAAACATCAGCTCCTTTGAGAAGATCAACACCACCAAGATCATTAAATTTAGGTTTCGAAAAAGGGAAATTTTTAAGGTGATGCCATTTGATTAGTGTAAGCTGATGATATTACTATAGTGATTCTTCTTCTGGACACATGATTCAGATCCGGAGTATATTATCAGCTTTAGTATTTTCTACGCCACAATGTAGCAGGACTTCGAATTGATTCGCTAAATGTATTAGTTTTTCTTGTTTGTGCGTTTGGTATTGGCAGTAATGGACTTAAAAGTGATTTTACCTGAGCTGAGTCAGTTGGTTTAACTAATAATTGAAACACTAATCATGAGTACTGTTATCATCTTGCATTTTACCCATATCAGCGGTATAAACTCTGAGCTGTCCCGCATTGGCTGTTTGCGATTTGTACCTTGACAAATTTGGCTGACTGTTTCTAATGAACTGACTCGCAGAATATTTTGTTGACTCTACATCCAAACCTTTTTCTAATTATGGATCAAACCTTGTTGACCATTCTGAATGTCAAAACAAACATCACGATCATGGTAACCAGTTAGTGCACACGTATACTTTGTGATGCGGAACCAGGCTCCTTAACTGAGTATAAATCCATCGGCAGTTAATTTCATGTTTGTCTAAAAGTGTTTAAACTTTATAAATTAGCTGGCGCATTCACATTTTTTAACCGTAAATTCACCAAACAACTCGATTATACAGGTAAAACATGTTTGGTTAACTCCATATTTCTGCATGCCCTCAAATGCCCAATTAGTTTTGATATGTCTGGTTGAGTTGCATTGGAGTTGTAATAGAAACGAGCTGAATGAATGAAATATCAGCAAACTTCAATGCAATATATTTCGATATCTCGCTCTCGAATTTTTGTACTTTAGAATAATAAGCCGCTTTCTCAAATTTTATTTACCTAAAAAAGGTTTACCGACCATGTCTGCAATGCGTATGCAACACTAGGCAATTTTTTTCACAAGGCTTCGAGTATAGCAATTGTTTTCGAAATATACTAAAAAGCATGCGAATGCAGATGCGTTTTCAAGATAACCGACGAATGAACGACTCAAAGAAATTGCAAACCCGGATTTATTAAAAATAAACCAGATCGAAACTTTACCATTACAATTTAAAGAATTGGGTTTAGCTACAATGTCGGATAAAAAGGTAAAACACCTCATTCATGGAATAAAAAATGGTTTAGTTTTGGAATTGACCAAACTGAATTTACGTTACAAGATAATTGTCTATTACGATGCATAAGAGTTTATATACCTCCGTCTTTACGTATACGTATGTTAAATGAGTTGCATTCAGCCCATTTTGGTATGACAAGAATGAAGTAGTTAGCTAGAGCATTCTGTTGGTAGACAAACATCGACCGGGATATAGAAGAGATGGTAAAAAATTGTAGAGATTGTCAATTACATAAAGATAATCCAATGAAAGTTCTAATACATACATGGGAAGCACCAAAAGCTCATTTTCAACGCGTACACGATGATTTTGCAGGACCATTTCTATATTTAGAATACCATGCGTCTTATAGTTACAGATAGAGGCTCGGAATTTACATCTTTAGAATTTCAAAAGTTCTTACAGTATAATAGAATAGTACACTGTATGGGAGCTCCTTATCACCCTTCAACTAACGGACAAGCAGAGCGTAGCGTTCAAACAATTAAATCAAAGTTAGGAACACTAAAAGGCAAACAAGGGTCACTTGAAAAGGAGCTGTGCAACATATTGTTAATTTATCGAAAGCCTTTACATCCTTCCACAGGAAAATCTCCATCTATATTTCGTTAATGCCTGTGTATTTGTGGTTATTGTCAGTCATGTGTTGTGCGTAGTTTGAGTCTATTTTGGGTTTGCCGATTTCTTTAACATGTTGGTTAAACCGAGTTGCGAAAGATTTACCGGTTTGACCTATATATAGAACCCATCACAGTCGTCACATGATAGTCTATAAACTCCCGTGTCTTGAGAAGACACTCTTGGTGGGTTTAGTTTTTGTCCTATTTTGTTGCTAGTTTTGAATGCTGCCTGCGTATACCATGATTTTTCAGTACTTTCCTGATGATGTTCGCTGTATTTTTGTCGTAGTCAAATGTAACGTATTTGTTGTCTTTGTCGTCTTTGGCTATCAGGGAAGTATACTGTTCGTTAAGTTTCTTGTTATTGTGTTTTCTGTTCAATTGGTCCATTCTTGCCGGTTGAAACCCGTTGGCCCTAGCGATCTGTTTAATAGTATTCAGTTCCTCTGTGTAGTCTTCTTGGTTCATTGATATTGTATTTAGTCTGTTGATCATGTGCTGGTATGCCGCAATCTTATGTTGTTGTGGATGGTGTGAGTCGTTATGGATGGTGTGGTCCGTTTGTGTTGGTTTTCTAAAGACTTTAAACTTGTGTTCATAATTTTCATTCCGAATCGTTAGATCCAGGAAATTAATACACTTGTTTTCTTCAGTTTCCAAAGTGAACTTGATGTTGTTATTTATATTGTTAAGATAGTCGTGAAATTGTTTCAATTGACGATTGGTTCCTCTAAACAGTGTAAGTACATCTACATATCTATGCCAGTATACCACACAGTTCCTATAAGGATTACTCTCACTCAATATTTTTGAATTATCTAAGTGGTTTAAGAAAATATTGGCTAAAGTTCCCGATTAAGGGCTTCCCATTGGTAGTCCTTCTTGCTGTTCATAGAATATGTCTTGATGTTCGAAGTAATTCTGTTTAGTAATCACCTTTAAGAGATTTCTAATTTCCTCCGCACATTCCGTTTCTCCCTGATTCACGAGCAGGTCGTAAGTGATAAGGAAGTCCTTTGATTTTTGGCGCCGACGGTTTGATCATTTTCATGTACCTCATTTCTTGTTTATTAAGAAAAGCTGTAAGCTACATTTATTTATGCATTTGTTGATACTACTGCAAAATTTATCAGTTGGGTCACAATTAAGTCTGATTATATCATTATCCTTAATATAGTCCAAAACTTTGCTGTTGAAAGTTGATTCTGGTGTAGAGTTCCTGGATAATATAGAGGATATAGTGGTTGATAATAATGTTGCATCTTCAGTAGGGGTTGATGCAATGGGTAACGACTACTCTCTTAGTAGAGAGAACAATAATGATAAAACAGTTACGGTTGAAAATATTTTAATCGAGAATAGTGTTTCCTAAAGCCCCGAAAAAGTTTTAACAAGTAATACAAGAAAATATGATACCAGAACCTATAGACGACCCAATAGAATTCGAAAACCTCCTGTTAAATTAAATGTCATTATACATATAAGATGGAATGAAATACTTCAAGTTTATAAATGATTTTTTGAACATGTTGTGGGGAGAAAGAGTTTATATGTCTGGTTGAGTTGCATTAAAGTTGTGATAGAAACGAGTTGAATGAATGGATTATCAGCAAACTTCAATGCAATATATTTCGATATATCGCTCTCGAAATTTTGTACTTTTACCTTGACACAAATGTAAAAAGATTAATGTGTAAAAGAATTTTAAAAAATTTATAAGTGAATCGATAAAGCAACGCTTGGTTTTTCCAAAAATTTTCCATAAAGCTCAATAGCAGTTTTAATCGCTAATAAATATTCGTTATAAAAAAACACCCGCAGATGGTATAATATTGCAAAATCATTCCAAACCTCAACCACTCTTTGGACAAAATAAATTCTGAAAAAAAAACAACGGAAAAGTTTTTAGTGTATCACCCAACCCCGAACATGCAGATACATAATAAAAATATTTTCATCATAAATTTGTAAGCTTCAATATAAAAACAAAAAAAAAAAGTTTCTAAAAATAGA
The DNA here is from genome assembly GCA_963556175.1 of Tipula confusa. NCBI lineage: Eukaryota > Metazoa > Arthropoda > Insecta > Diptera > Tipulidae > Tipula > Tipula confusa. The sequence continues at coordinate 72,116,577 of OY744477.1, forward strand.
AAATCTAAATTTTCCGATTTTTCTTTATGTGTAGATACAGTTTTAGTACGAGCGTTTTTTCTTTCCTTTCACTTTGTTTTATGATTTGATGGGTGGCAAACGAGATGAGGCGAGCATCCCTAACAACCAAAATATGACTTAATTGATGTATCAAATTTAGATTAAAGAAAATTAGTTTTTCACATAAATCAATCGAGGTACACATTTTGTGGTTTAATTTGGGTTATCATGTTCCATCGACTTGTTGTTGTTGCTGTATTTTTAATATCATATAACGATATCAGATGGACGGTACCGTATTTACTCATTATAAAGCAACAACATACATACGAAAATTTATTTTATAATCAGGATTAGATAATTTAGATTTTTCGTAAACATACGTGTGTGTGTGCGTTTTTATTTTATATAAATGAATATGTATGGTTTTCTAACAGGTGATGTTATTTAAGTTGTGTGTGTGTATATTAATATAAAAATGATGTCGTAAATTTATCAGAGCGTATATTTGTTATATACATGTGGGTTCTGCCTAAACATTAATATTTTGTATAAAAGACAAATAGTTTGTGGTTGGATTTTTTGAAGACTTTATCATTTTATATTTGGTTATTAGACCTCATCAACTTTGGGTTTGATTATTGACATTAGATTAGAAGTTTTAAAATATTAATGTTTCTATTTGGCAAACATGGGTTATGTAGCTTACATAATCTATGTCATCTTAATTATCGAGGTTGATAAAATTAATCATAAAGTTCAAAGTTGATTAAGAATGTTAATTTGACTTATGCTACCAACCAAAATTGCTGATGATGGATTATGTTAAAATTAATTTAAGTATTGCTGTATTATATTGTTGTGATAAAACAGAGCTTTAGTAAGGTAAGTAATTAATCGGCAGCCATTTGTTTTTACTCAAACTATTTGAAAACTATCGTTCTTAAAGTACTGTGTTCTTGGATTGATCACTCTACATGTTAAAGAGTTTTAATTCCCGTGTTATTCCCATTGATTCAATTCACAATAAAGTGGGCCTAAAGACGTTGATTAAGCCTTAATTCGAACCTTGATCATTTTTAATAGACAGAACATGCATTTTAGTTCTTTGTTCCTTTCTAAAGAGAACTTAAAAGAACATTTTAAATAGTTGGTGATAGTTTCGTTGTTTAAGTTTATTGCATAGACAACTAAGGATTCTTTTGTTATCGTGGATCCAGGTTTTTCTTGTCTTCCTCTTTTTCTACTTAATTCCCTGATTTAAATTAGATACTTTAGGTTTCTACGAGATCCAGTGTTATTAATAAGAGAACTTAGATATGGTACTTGTTGAATAATATTGTTTAGTACCTCAAGTTTCTCTTTCAACTTTTTCGGTGTTTTAATTGGTACTTGCAGGTTTATTTGCTTTTTAATAATTTTCTGGAGTAGGCCTCAGTATTTGTAAGTTTAGTAAAGTTTTCTTTATTAATTTTCATTGTGATGACGGTACTATATCAGCTAAGAATCCTGAAAATATCTCCTCTTTGTGTTTCAGTAATTCAAAGTCCTCAGAAGTGCTCTTTGTTATATAGAAATCAATGAGAACTAGTATTTTATTTATATCAGTAGGCCCATATGTTGGTTTGCTGCCCAAATGAAATTCACAATTATGGATGTGTCCTGCTTCGAATAGCTCATTTCCTTTAGGAGACGAGATTTTTGATCTCTAGAAGCTATTGTTTGCGTTAGAACAACCAACAAAAATAAATTGTATCATATGGATCCAGAATCTTAAATCTATTCCAAATTTAGGAAAATTTCTAACATTAGAACATGCTGCGCTTTTGCGTAATGCCTATTCATTGAGTATATTTATTTATTTATTTCATCAATCATGTAAAAATACAATAGTTTGACTACTCACACACTACTATGGTAAAAAAAATACTGTATAAGAGTGACGAAGCAATATTTGGGCCTTCTTGCCTTTTTAGGTGTTTAAATACAGCTCCATAACCACGTGCTTCTTTTGCCAGTTGTGTATTTATGGCTTCTTTGCGTTGACATATTCTTTCAACAATGTTTTCATTAACAACATTAGATAATTGCTGCAGAATTTGTGAGTAATCTCTCTTTACCAACATTACTAATGGTTTTGACTCTATTAATTGCCATCTTTTATAGTTTGACAACCTTGCAAAATGTATAAACTGTAAAGGGCACCATCTCCCATTTTACAGTTTATACATTTTGCAAGGTTGTTTTGGGTTTCTATACACTCTGTTGCATTATAACATTCAGCATCTGTGACGTTCGCAATATCAATTTAAGCAACTTGATTTAGTTCTAATGATTTATTCTTTTTATTTAAATTTTTTTTTCTTTTAAATACAAATTGCAACTTTTATTTTAGTTTGGATCGTCTTCACCCTCTCCAAATTTGCAGGCAAATTCTTTTAGTTATATTAATTTGGGCACCAGCCTGGTTTGTCTTGGTCGGCAGGTGCCCTCGGGCTGCCGGGTGTAACAAAAAAAAGCTGTAGACGGAACAATTTGATGCACGCGGATTTCTAAGGCAGAAAAAGTGGCACTCACGTGTGGGTGGCGTGTTTTGCACCCACCCACGCTACTACCCTGCGTAGTGGGGTTTTATTTCACTCGGTTTTTTGATTCCCCCCGGAAACTACACACTTCGAGCTCAAGGTTCCCTCTTTTATTTCCCGGGTTTTGATTTGGTTTTTTTTATTAAATAAGTTTACGTTTTTTATAATATCTACACGTCTCCTCGGGTTTTTTTCCTCACCACTAACTTTTCCCAAAGCACACAATAAAAACTCCACTTAAAAAGCAAGTCAAGGCCTTATATATCTTTATTTATCCATCTGGCAACCTACGTAATCGCACTTAACTTATCGTTTTTTTTTTATATATCTCGCGTGCCATTTATGGCTCATCATTTTCTTGACTTACTATTTCGAACTGAACGCGTGTGTACTATACTATCGCATTCTATTACGGTTTCTTGATTTTCGTTTACTCCGTTGAGTTAACTTATACATTCGTGTATTTAATTGTGCGTACCAGGTGAGCACCACCGTGGGAAAAGTAAGTGGAGTGGGTTCAAGGAGCCTAAAGTCCCCACCAATCAATGCTTTAAACATTTATCTTTATTTTACAAATTTGCCTTTTATCCGTTTTATTTTCATTGATTCTATAGAAGTTCTGATTACTATAGTAGTTCTGATTGCGCAAAGTTGCAGGAGGATTAAAACCGATTTTGCAGCAGTAAAACTAATAAAATATTGAATACATACGAGATCAAACGCAAGATTCTTTTTTGTAGCGACGTATTTGAGACTTACAGTACCTGTAATAGTGCAATAATGAAAAAAATCTACTGATCCAATTGTTCAACTTTCAACTTCAGTTGGTTTCAAATGATATTTGAGAGCAAAATCATGATTTATGAACATACTGAATTTTCTTCAATTACGAGATCAGGAATTTTCTGAAAATACTCCTCGTTTCATTTGATAACCATATCAAAGGGGTTGTTAAGAAAAAGATAATCCGCCATTTTGTGTGGTCCATCATGTTGCATTTATAGAACGGTATTGGATATAATTTGTTGTATTGTCATCAGAACAATAGTTAGCGATCCATAAATTCAAGCGGTATTCTTTATTGGCGCAATTGGAAAATTTAAAGCCTTCGAAATGTCAAGAGATTTAGTATATTATACAATGTGAGGTATGGGGCGTTTTTACTTTAAAATTAAAAGTTTGGCCAAAACAAAGATAAATAGAAAATAAATGATCTGTTATATGTTTATAGGGAGGTCGATTAGTTGAAAGATTTGGCTTCGCGAATTTCATCACTTCCATTTAATAATAAAAGTATAGTAACTCGAATAATCTGTTTATTCCATAATGCAAAGTCAAACAACAGGGGCCGAAAATATCCCAAATTTAATTTACTAGCAAAATATTTTGTTGGAGATACGGTCATAATCGATTTACTGTAAATGAGTTTCACGAGTTGGTATGGGTCGTTTACATAATGCCAACCGTGCCAAAAAGTGTGGAACATCCACTAATCATCCCTACAAATATTATATGATTAGTATAGAAGACTTTCCTTTAAATTTTATCACCATGCGTTCAGAGCTTTTTCTGGAATTGTTAAGACAAAATTACAGACTCAGTGATATGATGTAAAGATGGATACTGTACTTAAAAATAAATTTAGTCCCAATTATTCAACAAATGGGCATCTAACCTTCTTATAGAGCACATCCGCCCATTTATAAAGGTTGGAGACGAGATTGCTAGACCATTTATTTATATAAACATGGACAAAATCAGGAGTTTTGCGACAATGAACTCACTAACGCACAAGTTGCAGATTACTGATTGAATTAACAGCTTCAAGAACTGAACAGTGTTCAAGTTGCAGGGATGCCAACGCGAGATTTTTACCCGGACTCTCCAGATGTTTTGCAATATTGCCGGTCTTCGGTTATCACAACGATTTCTCTGGTTTTTTAAGTCGTGATAATTTTTTACCTTTTTTTCGTTTAATGTTGTTTATGCAAATGGTTTTTTTTTACAAAAAAAAAAAATTGAAATACCGAATAAATTATTGGATTTATACGCCGTTGATTTTGAAAGTGCTGAATCTATCACCCGCATAATATCATTAAATGACTAAAAAAGTTTGTCCATTAATAATGTGACTTCATACACAGCTTATAATGCAAATGTTAATTATAAGGAGCATTGTTCTGTTTTACGAAAATGGAAATATGACCCAACAACCTGCGATGACCTCATCAGGAAATTTATAAAAAAGTGATAAGGCGCAATCAGCGACGTTTTGACAAATCCTACCATTCCCGAATTATATTTATATTAAATATAAATATACCCAGTTCAACACTTTTCTTAACTATAATGAAGCAAGCGATTTTAATTTTTTCAGAAAAAATTTCGGGCTGTCAGTAAAATATATTACTATCATGACATATTTTTATGATAGTTATAGTACAATTATAGTGATAGTTTTCGGGCTGAGAGTAAAAAATGTCACGATAGAGTTTGGTGTTGCCTTTGGGATGAGTTTCGGCTAGCTGCTCATACATGTGCCACGTCCTGAATGTTAAATTTCTTAAAGCTAAAAGTAAGCCAACCATGTTTTAGCTACCACAAAAAAAAAGCACTCTTGATAACGATATACATATTTATACTAGTTCCAACATAAATTAGTATGAAGGCGACCAATTTTACATTAGTCTTTAACTTTGGTAACAATTTCTTTGAACATTAAAATTGATGCAAACCAAATCGATAAATTTCTATTTAAAGTTTTAAACCTACTGGTTGATATAAACACCGCCAATATCATCGAAATTATAGCTCTCATGGGTAAATACTCCAAACAAATGAAAAATAAAAACGATATTGTATACCCCAGCGCACAGTGGAATTATGCAATGAGCACACAATAAAAATTTATAGTTTTTCTATTTATGTCGTGTAACCGCATTATTGGCTCTAATAAAAATTTGTGAACCATTACAGTCGGACGTGAAAATTACCATTCTTAATTTTCATATTACATCAAATCGATTTATTGACCTCTAATGTCTACTTGAAGCCATTCATTGTATATTTTATGTATACGAACGTGGAAAGTCGACTTTATACACGTAGCGCATTTATGGATTTAAACGAGAACTGAAAATTGTATACGATTTTGTGCTGATTTAGCGTTACGATCGAAAACTTCAGAATAATTTACTTAAAAGACTAACATAAACACACACATGTATATATGTATGTACGGAGATGTATAGTTGGAGATACAATTTATGAATATATGATATAAATCTAGCACAACCCTTCGGGGAAAACGTGAAATTACACATATATATATATATATATATATATATATATATATATATATATATATATATATATATATATATATATATATATATATATATATATATATATATATATATATATATATATATATATATATATATATATATATATATATATATATCGTTCTATCGTTTACAGATATAACGATATAGAAAATAAAAACGTTGCTAAATTTTCATCTCATTGAATCCAAAATGGTTATTTCTAATTTTATTTTATTGTTTTAAATATTCACAAGGAGAGCAGGTATGTTAAACTAGCTATCTACCGACGATAGCATATTTTAGTTAGTGCTACAAAACATAGTAATTTTATTAACCATATGATGCATATTTATGTTATCAATCGCCCGAAGACAAAAAAAAAATTACAGGATGCATATCGAAACGTTAAATTAATCAATAATCTATTTTGTCCGTGTGCTCCTGATGCCATATCCGAGAAACTCATTTGTTTATAAAATTATACACAGGAAACGATTGATAGTAAATAAACTTTGGTATTTTCAATCATCTACATTTGAACATTTTTGGAAGGTCAAATTTAATTTTCAATTTTCTGTTTACATATATACATATTAGAAATGAGTATTAGATTTTTTTTTTTTATTCTAAAATTGGGTTTGAGGTTCTCAAATGTGGTCGTAAAAAAAGGATAAAATTCTTTTCCCTCTTTTTTTGTTTTTTTTTTTGGTAGAGTGAATATATATAGATACTCATATTATTCAGCATGCTCTATGGGTTTTGTTTTCGTATCACTACACTTAACTTTATAAATTTGATTCCTAATTATATTGATTAGGTTAGATGGAATTTTTAATATTAATATTTCTGGTATTTCTTTTTTAATCGAAATTTTTTTTATTTTGGTTTACTGCTTTTGTAATATTAAAAAGTTAAAAATTTCTGCGGTGTTACCAAATTTCCAAATCTTTTTTATTTGTGTTCTTTAAATTTTTTTTTTGGAATGCTTTGCTGGGGTTTATAAAAGTATATTATTCCTGTCTAAAAATCATTTTAACATTTTGATATATGTTTTCATAATTAAACAAGGCTTATATATAGACTGTTAAAATTAGATTTTTTTTAAATTATATCATAAAAAAATTTAAGGCTGTATTTAAGGCAGATGAATACGAAGATAAATCTTTGAATGCCTTGTTACATTTTCTTTCTAAAATATTTTTTACATCTATAGATAAAGTGCTAAACCAGGTTTTGATGTTTTGATGTTGAATTAGTTCCTCCATGAATTGTCATGCAATGTTCAGGGTTTCTAATGCCCCTTGACGTGTACTTTCCTTATGAATTCGTTTGATCTTTTTATTGAAAGATATTAATTGTTGCTGTCAAAATATCGAGCAGATTTTGTAATCAATTCTGTATATGAATATTTACATTGTGCGAACCACACATGCATGAATATTGCATCCTAAATACTATATTGATGTATAGACCATTCTGTTGAATCGTTTTGTTACCATTTAAGAAATAGTTTTGTACTAAGTGCTTTAAGAGGCATACTTATTTGGATGGGCTGATATTTACACTGGAAATTTCAGCGAAAAGGTTTGTGATGCATAGTTTTTATCGATTACCACCTTTTGAAACAACCTTGCCAATAAAATAGCGCCTTTAGTTCGAGGCAGAATGATATCTGCTGTTTAGGTGCCATTTTTAGTTTTGTCAAAATCTCAATGTAAATTGAGCCATCCAAATCTATATAATGCTTAAAACTAGTAATCGACTGAACCAAATTGGATACTTATACGCGAAGGTTTAAGAAAAAAGAGAAATCGAAAAAACTCAAAAGGTGGCGCTGTAGGCGCACATTTGGTTTGTTAGTTCAATTCAATAAAAGTTCAACAGGTGGTTCAACGCTATAGGTGGTCGTTCCGTTTGACAGCTCAGCATATTGTTTGTTTTTTTTTCTGATTTGATAATTTGAACTTTGTGGTAACGGTTAAATAACTTTGATATTTGTATCATTGATTTTTCGAGTGAAATAGTTTACGATGCCGAATAGAGGTCATGGTAACATTGGTCGGCGTTCTCAGATGTTTAATGAACTTCATTGCGGAACAACGTATATACGGTACTGTTCGATGCTGCATGTATTCAGTTGAGTGGCAGAAAAGAGGTTGGCCGCATGCATATATTCTTTTTTGAATGGTGGACAAAATTACACCAGACCAATAAATGCACAAAACGCCGACAAAAAATGCACAAAACGCTATCCACGTGCTTTTATTTCGAAAACACAAACTGGAAACGATGGATATCCACACTATCGGTATCGCCCACCAGAGAACAATGGCAGAACGTTCACCACTCAATTAAAAATAACGGATATCGTAGTTGACGATACATGGATCTTGCCATATTTGCCAGTATTATCTAAGGCATTTAAAACACATCCCAGCAAGTTTCATATGAGGCGATATGTGAACTGCATTGAAGCTCTCTGGAGAATATTTTTATTTACGATTCATGAACGTCATTCAACTGTTATGCATCTGGCAGTTCATTTTCAGAAAGGCCAAAGAGTGTAATTAAACGCAGAGAATACAACACAGAGAAAGGAAACACCACCAGCAACAACATTAACGAAGTTCTTTTTAATTCGCGCCAGTGATCCATCGTCCAAAAAATGGTTACGCAGAAAATAAGGCCAATCAGTAAAGTGTTTTCTGCAAATCAACGAAAATCCTATATGTTAGTTATATTATTTAAGACTAGGAATTACATCACCTCTCATGTGCCAACCATACACTTTTTAGAAGAAGGTTTGTTGGATTGGAATGATACATCAGATAATAGAACGCGCATTTTTCGTGATTATGTAGTTATATCGACATACAAAAATGTTGGCACCAAATTCATCCTATATTTCAATTGTCTTGAAGTTTCCTAGAAAATTGACCTTTTGAAATTAATTCCTATGTTGGTTCAGATCTTTGGCTTAAAACTTGCCCATAAGATCATCTTACCAAAAAACCGATTAAAGCTTAACAAGTGCTGTTACCTACATAGTTGGTTAATATATAAATGGTCATTGGAGCAATTTTTTTTATTTTTAATCCCAACAATCTTTTCTAGGGCCGAAGATCACCCAACTCTTTCGCGGTTATTTTAACGTCCTACTTTACGCCAACGAGAGCAATGGAAGCTGTGTCATGATAAAAGTCCTGATACACCCAAGATCACAAGCAACTTTTACTACCAAGGAAGCAGTTCGTAAATTAAAACTGAAGGGGCAGAAAGTTTTTCTGCCCCTTCAGTTTTACTCACAAAACTGCTACCAGAACAACAGGACTGTAACTTAGAGCTTGCACATCTAAATAAAAGGCAAATAAAAATTCGTCCACAGGATTAAGGTTACCAGTTGATTTTGTGGAGAAACAAAAAAGGAACAATAAGTATTCATAAGCTGAAAACTGTTACATATAAAACTGCCTCGGTCACATGTCTAGCTACAAGAGTTTTACATTAGTTAGCTCAAGATGATGGCAACACATTTTCAGCAGAAAGAGCGGTGAAGATTTTTATGTGGATGATATACTATCAGGAGCGGACACAATCAATCAAACTCACAATGCAAGAGCAATTAGGCAATCTTTTCAGTGAAGAAAATTTCAATCTAAGAAAATGGAGCAGCAACAGCCATAAAATATTAGAAAAATTAGATACTGACCATCTACACAAAAATGACTATACAATCAAAATAGAGGAGACCATCAAAACCCTTGGTATCTTATGGAATCTTACAGAAGATATTTTCCAGTTTAAAATCAAACCACTAGATTTCGAAGCGCCAAACTACTAGATATCTAAGTTAGCCTTAAAGGTAACACAACAAGTTCCATTTGGAGCATTCGACAAACAGCTGGGGAAGCACTTAAATTTCAAACACTTCACGGAAGCAAATCTCTTATGCTAGCTTTCATCCGCCTAAAGGATAGTTAAAGGATAGTTAAGGGACCGTTAGCAGTAAAAACTTTCATCAACAAATGTGTAATTTGCTACAAACAACAAGCACGATCTATGAAACAATTAATGGGTGATCTTACAGCGTAGCAAGAGTTACTCCAATCAGACCATTCACACACACACAGGAATGGATTACGCCGGTCCATTTTACCTGCGACATTTGCCAGGACAAGGTATAATAAAAGCTATAAGGACTATTTAGTAGTGTTTGTCTGTTTTGCAAAAAAGGCCGTTCACTTAGAAGTAATAAGCAACCTGTTAGTTGAGGTCATTGCTAGGACCTCTACATCGACTGTAGTTCCGACTTTATAGGAGCTTTAAAAATTATGAAGAACGACATGATCACTGCATTGAAACAACTATCCGATGGAACTAACTGGCGTGACAGCTTGCTGAGGATGGCACCGGCAGTTAAGCCCGTAAACTATCATCTTCGCAGGATAATTGGAGAAAAATATCTAAATTTTGAAGAGATGACAACAATAGTTTGTCAAATAGAAGCATGCCTAAATTCACAACCGCTGCTTTCACTATCATCAGACCCCAATGACTTTTCAATAAAAAGGAACCAAATATAGCAAAGGGAGATCTTGTACTCATTAAAGATGATAAGCTGCTTCTTGGAAAATGGCCTCTAGGAAGAATTCATGAAGTTCACAGTGATAAGGATGGTTTTGTTAGAACGGTAACGGTTAAAACCAGCAAGAGAGAAGATTACTCAAAAGGCCTATTACTAAAACTAGTCACCTACCAATTGTGGATAATGAACAATTCAAGCCGATATCTTTGCCGGAGAAAACACAAACAGATGCAGCAGCAGCCAACGATAGCGCAAAACAACAAAAGCGAGTGACAAGAGAAAGCACAAAGTCCAAGCTGCTTCTTCATACGCTCGCAATAGTAGTAGTTGCATTAGGAGTAGTAGTAACAGGGATCCACTTTGATAAAATTGAGCAAGAAAGACTACTCAACGGAGAATGGAGGATAATAACTTACTATAATCTCACTTCCTATTGGACAGAGCTAGATCACCTTGGAAACGTTGCTCATCACAACTAAGCAACTAAGCAACTTATGTTCAAACGGACAACTCCAGCACAGACTGACCCGTTTAAATAATGTGAAGCTATTGTAACACAGATAAAATCACTCCACAAAGAATTAAGGCAAAAAAATGATATTATAAACACTCTAGGCGGGATAGAATCACCCGTAAAAAAAGAATACCTTTCTAGTTTGTCGGTACAATTGCCAACGAATTATTTGCAGTACAAGATCAAAAGAAAGGAAAGGCATCAGTATTTTAAGAGATTATTACAAAGCCAGATTTCGATTTATTTATATTTTAAAATTAAAACATTTAATTTTAATTAAATAATAATTGATTATTAAGTGGCTTATTATTTAAACTATGATTAAAACTAAATGGACGAGTTAACATATCTCCGCTGAAGATAAGTTTTTTGCACTTTATTTACCTATGAGTCCATGGTAAAAAACCCATTAAAATCATTAAGATCTAAGAACATAATAGATTTTATATCTCTTGCAACTGCAAAAGAGTGGGATCATCCTTACAATTTAAAAAAAGAAAACTAATTTGCTTTCCGCTGCACCCACATGATGTGCTACAAATTTTCAAGTTTTACTAAGAAATTGGTTCAACTGAACTAAAACTAAAAAGTGTAAAATATCCAATCATTTTAGAAAATCCCAACTTTTAATTTTCTATGTAATCCATTAATTAAAATGTTGTTTTGAGCTACCATACCATACTCGTATATGTTACATTATTTGAACGGTAACTTATTTAGTTTGGTAAAGTTATGAAAACTAACAAAATATTCCATAAAAACTAATATTTTATAAAAGCTTAAAAAAAAATGGTTGGTTCTTCTACTTGTGCTGTTATACGTGCTGTTTAAATCGATACGGGTGTACGTTATTTACATACATGATGCAACTGAATTTCATAAAATTATCAAGAACGTTATGGTAAAGGTTATAGATTGTATATGCTACTTGGGATTTAGGGTCTGGTTAAATATTTGTTTAAGACATATTTAAAGACTGGATCTAGGAGTATATTTCATTCATTTAATAAAAAATTTTGGGTTGTTTTGCTTCTATATTCGTTTTGTAGACAACTGCTTTAGGAATATTTTTAAAATTTAGATCACGTCTGTTATATGGTACGACAGCCGATTAAGTTTTATAAAAACTAAACATGGAATTTTTTATTATGCGACTGAAACCGGTTTGTGTTAATTGGTTTTATCAGATTATTGACTGTAAATTATGATGGTAAGTTATTGTTAGTTTATGCTGGGCCAAAGTGTATGGCGTTATGTTTTTTTATAATACTATTTTTCAGGATCGATATTTCATTTTTTAATAATAATTAAACGTCTAGACATTTTGTGTAAAACAAAGCGAGAAGAATATTATGACTTTAGAATTAAAGTTTGAGTTATTTTAATGAAGCTCTTAGGAGTGGTTTTCCTAATTCCTCCAATTTTTAAGTCAAGTAAAAGTAGCGTTGTTGAAAACTACCGTGGAATTGTGATTTAATCACACTTGCCTAAGCTCTGTGAATTTCTGGCGATTGTACCCACTTTTTAGTTTTATTTTAAATTTTCCACACACTTCTAAAAAAACTACTGTTCAGTATAACAGTTCAGCACTGCATCTATTCGTAACCATACGTGTGAATATAAATGTTTAAGAATAAAAATTTGTTCCTTGTTGATGTGCCTTAATGTTGATGTTAGTCGAAATGAATTAAATTGTCGCTTGAGAGCCATTACAAACTCTGTTTGATCCGGATCGTTGTGCGCCATGATTGCCATTCCATTATAGTCTTTGGGTTGTAGCTGGTTGTACCTCTGTGATCAAAACCGAGTATCTTTAAAAGCAGGATTCAAATTCCTTGAACAAGCTGGATTCAAATTGCGTGCCTTGATCAGTCACTATTGATTTAAGGACACCAAATCGTGATATCCATACGTTTAAAATCGCGAACGCTACTGTTTCAGCTTTGATGACTTTTACCGGAACTGCTTCAGGCCAACGTGTGTATACCTATCAATGATCGTAACGCAATAATGAAAATCGTTTAAAGTCAGCAATGGTCCAACAATATTCAGATGAATGTTGGCTTTCACCTTAAACAATTTTGTGCACTAATACGTGCGCCTTTTATAACGTCCCGCCAAATAAATTTACTAGCAACCATAGTTGAAGAACTAGAACAACCAGGATGAGCCAAATGATGAATTGAATGAAAAGCTGCTTTTCGAAAATCTATGGAGATGTAAGGATGATAAACGCCAGAAGAGATTTTACACCGAATAGTCGTATTTGAATTAAAAAGTGGTAACTTTTAAATCAACGATGTGTTGTCTTCCAAAAGTGTTTTCAACTCTTCGTCGTCTAGTTGTGCGTCGGCAATTTGTTCATTGTCGATCGCTGGAGGAAGCAAGATTTTGTCTACACGTTCGTCTGCAACGACATTGCGTCTACCCCAGACACATATTGTATGTCTGTAGTAAATTGACCAATAAAGTCGAAATGATGAAATTGTCTTGGTGATGCTTTGGCAGGATTTTGCTTAAAAGCCAAAATCAAACGTTTGTGGTCAGTGAATAGTGTGAAGGATCGTCTTTCAAGAATATGCCAAGAGTGTTTAATTCCTGAAAATTCGGCCAAAAGTTGTCTGTACCTCTTTTGAGCTTCAGTAAAATCGCAACAGAGTCAAATTCACTTCTGTGAATTGTTGCACTACAGCACCGAGTGCTTTGTCAGAAGCATCAACCATGAATCTCCACAAGACCTCCATTGACCATTTTTCTTTGGGTCCATATGCAACGGACTTGCCCACGGACTGTTTGATGGTCTGCAAATTCCCTGTGTCATCATAAACTCGAATTATTTCCTGAAGATTGCTAATTTATCTGGAGCCAGACTCGCGAGTTTTATCCGCCATTGGCGGTCCTCGAATGTTTGATTTGTGATGGATCTGAATTTTCGAAAGTTAATTTTTTGAATTGTAAAATAAGCGGAAGAATTTGTGGTTAAATGGTGTTTTGATTAATTGCTGAAAGAGACATAGTGGATTCTTTTGATAGCTGGCCTAAAGCGAAAATTGAAGTGAGCGGGTCAAGAAATCAACCAATAATTCTTATTTTTTTAGAAAATCTGCCTGATGATAGGCATAGCAACGCCAGTTAAAATGAACATTTGAGAAAATAACCGTTTAAGCCCAAAATCTAATTCAATAGATTAAGGCTGACTGCTTTAGTATTTTCGACATATGAATTATCTCCTTTAAATTTAGAACAACCGTCTAAACATTTATACCTTCTAAACGTTTATCACCCCATCTAAAGTATTACCAGCAAATTTCATTTTCAATACACCTTCTTGGGTATGAACGAAAACGACGAGGTGACGATGAACGAGATTTGTTGAAATTATTTATCCAATTTGAACGAGACTTTTTCTTGTGACAGTGTCACATCAGATCATTCAAATTGTTGTAAAATGAACACAAATGATTGTCAGGTTGGTTCGTCGCATGCGTATAAACGTAGCTTACTCATACGATTATCAACTGCTTCTAAGTCCAAAAATCGTTTTTAACCTTCGGCCCAAGAAGAACTTAAATCGCTGAGCTCATCTCCACTGTAAAAGAATGTAAATCTCTAGGCCGCATCGTTTTCACTTAATGGCCGAGTTTCTTGGATATAGCAATGAATTCCAAGCGATACTCTTTCATGGCTGATATAGTACCATCAAAAACGCCTGGTTTTCTTAGCGACTGCACGTTCCATGTGCAGATCCTAAACTGCGTGTCCATTAACATTAGTGAAGGTCCGAAATGGTATTTCCTTTTTTTTGTTTTTTTTTCTAGTAGCATTTTTTACGGATGTGAGTAGTTAGCCTAGCGGTTTAATCTTTGTTTAATTGCCCCCTACGTTATGCCAAAGAGGCTGTGATGAAATTATAAAGATAATATGCTTGTTTAGATATATTTTCGAGACATAAGAGTGCCTTCAAACCACAGGGACCAACATTCTGTAGATCAAATCTTTCTACCATACAATTTGGATTCGTTAGCAGCTGATATGGAGAAAGTATTCGATCAAGAGGGTTTTAAATAATTATTTAGAGGCTAAATTCTTCCGATCTCATTTCACTTTATCCCATTTCATATTAAATCTATCCTGCAAAAGGGAGATAATTATCAACCAGCGGCACCTATTTTAAGCAATAATCTGTACATGAATGACTTATTATCTGCATTGGTGTATTTTGGGATGTACTGCCATTTTGATAGCTAATTGCTTTGTAGTATTCATTATAAATTGTTTTTTTGCGTTACAACCGAGTATAATCAAAGCCTTCTATATATACAAAGCTGCAATGATCAAAATCGAACTTAAAATAGAGGTTGTAGATGGTAGATGGTAGATGGTAGATGGTAGATGGTAGATGGTAGATGGTAGATGGTAGATGGTAGACGGTAGATGGTAGACGGTAGATGGTAGATGGTAGATGGTAGATGGTAGATGGTAGATGGTAGATGGTAGATGGTAGATGGTAGATGGTAGATGGTAGATGGTAGATGGTAGATGGTAGATGGTAGATGGTAGATGGTAGATGGTAGATGGTAGATGGTAGATGGTAGATGGTAGATGGTAGATGGTAGATGGTAGATGGTAGATGGTAGATGGTAGATGGTAGATGGTAGATGGTAGATGGTAGATGGTAGATGGTAGATGGTAGATGGTAGATGGTAGATGGTAGATGGTAGATGGTAGATGGTAGATGGTAGATGGTAGATGGTAGATGGTAGATGGTAGATGGTAGATGGTAGATGGTAGATGGTAGATGGTAGATGGTAGATGGTAGATGGTAGATGGTAGATGGTAGATGGTAGATGGTAGATGGTAGATGGTAGATGGTAGATGGTAGATGGTAGATGGTAGATGGTAGATGGTAGATGGTAGATGGTAGATGGTAGATGGTAGATGGTAGATGGTAGATGGTAGATGGTAGATGGTAGATGGTAGATGGTAGATGGTAGATGGTAGATGGTAGATGGTAGATGGTAGATGGTAGATGGTAGATGGTAGATGGTAGATGGTAGATGGTAGATGGTAGATGGTAGATGGTAGATGGTAGATGGTAGATGGTAGATGGTAGATGGTAGATGGTAGATGGTAGATGGTAGATGGTAGATGGTAGATGGTAGATGGTAGATGGTAGATGGTAGATGGTAGATGGTAGATGGTAGATGGTAGATGGTAGATGGTAGATGGTAGATGGTAGATGGTAGATGGTAGATGGTAGATGGTAGATGGTAGATGGTAGATGGTAGATGGTAGATGGTAGATGGTAGATGGTAGATGGTAGATGGTAGATGGTAGATGGTAGATGGTAGATGGTAGATGGTAGATGGTAGATGGTAGATGGTAGATGGTAGATGGTAGATGGTAGATGGTAGATGGTAGATGGTAGATGGTAGATGGTAGATGGTAGATGGTAGATGGTAGATGGTAGATGGTAGATGGTAGATGGTAGATGGTAGATGGTAGATGGTAGATGGTAGATGGTAGATGGTAGATGGTAGATGGTAGATGGTAGATGGTAGATGGTAGATGGTAGATGGTAGATGGTAGATGGTAGATGGTAGATGGTAGATGGTAGATGGTAGATGGTAGATGGTAGATGGTAGATGGTAGATGGTAGATGGTAGATGGTAGATGGTAGATGGTAGATGGTAGATGGTAGATGGTAGATGGTAGATGGTAGATGGTAGATGGTAGATGGTAGATGGTAGATGGTAGATGGTAGATGGTAGATGGTAGATGGTAGATGGTAGATGGTAGATGGTAGATGGTAGATGGTAGATGGTAGATGGTAGATGGTAGATGGTAGATGGTAGATGGTAGATGGTAGATGGTAGATGGTAGATGGTAGATGGTAGATGGTAGATGGTAGATGGTAGATGGTAGATGGTAGATGGTAGATGGTAGATGGTAGATGGTAGATGGTAGATGGTAGATGGTAGATGGTAGATGGTAGATGGTAGATGGTAGATGGTAGATGGTAGATGGTAGATGGTAGATGGTAGATGGTAGATGGTAGATGGTAGATGGTAGATGGTAGATGGTAGATGGTAGATGGTAGATGGTAGATGGTAGATGGTAGATGGTAGATGGTAGATGGTAGATGGTAGATGGTAGATGGTAGATGGTAGATGGTAGATGGTAGATGGTAGATGGTAGATGGTAGATGGTAGATGGTAGATGGTAGATGGTAGATGGTAGATTGGTGGACTTGTTGTATCATTTGTTTCGTACTTTTCATATCACAGACCTTTCATTAATAAAGTTATAGCATAGTAATTATGTATTTGTTTTTATTTGATTGCTTTCCTGAACCTGAAGAATGTCAATACACTTCATGCTAAGTGAGTTCAATTTTGCTTCTAACGTTCTCCTAAAATCTCGATGTTTTGCGTAGGTCATTTCCTTCCCAAAATATTGTACGTATTCACGTCATATGTCCGTAAACGTGAAAAAGACACCCATTTTTTATCACTGTATAAATACAATTTAACTTCAATCCCATCAGTGCCCCATGGCTCGGTGACTTCTGGAAGGCAAGTAGTATATCAATTAAATAGCGTCTAAAAAGAGTAGCTGAGGATATATCCTTTTAACAGTAACAAAAGCAGATCTAAGAACCAGACCATTATGTCTAATAGAAGGCATCACTCTATACTTTCCGCTTACAATTGGACATATTTTAATCGGTGAACAACTTGCACCATTACCAGAACCAAATTTCAGCCACTTATGTTAATCTCGAAGGAGTATGTAATAACATATACAGCAACGAGTGCAACAGTTTTGAAATTTTTGGTCAGTAAAATAGCTAATCTATCTTCAGTAGCGTCAAAAAAGCGTAAAATATTTTGAGCGTTTGTGTAAAATATTTCATTTATCAAAAATACAAACACGGTGAATCGACTTGAGGACAACAGTTTTTAAACATTGTGAACCATTTTAAACCATAAAAGATTTCCCTTAAAATTTACGGATATATTACGTGTCATTATACATTTAAGGAATTTATCAAAATTCTACTAAAATTATCCATTTAATATTCTAAAATGCAATTTTAATTTTATTTGACCAACGTGCTTTCCCTTCAACAAACTTTACGACTTTGTCTGTAACATAATTTTAAAGGTCAACTTTGTTTTGAATATATAAAAAAAAATTGGATATGTGGATGTGATAATGATTACTATCTTTAAAATTATATAATTTTTTTTTATATGTTTGCCTAAAAAATATTTCAACATAACCTATTTTTATATGCCACAACATATGAGCGTAACAATTTTTTTTGTTTTTTATCCAAATTTTAATTTAGGATAAGCTTTATCGCAATAATGGGGATACACCTACATTTATATATGTGCGAAGGTAATATAAGGTTTTAAAATAAATAATTTCATTTTCAACATAAAACCAAGACCGAAAAAAAATTTAAATAATGTAGATACATATTTATGTATAATTCATGTTCATATACGATAACCAGATGATAGTTTTTTTTTTGTTTTTTGTGTACAAACGAAATAAAATTTATAACGCAATGATAAGGTTGACACCAAAAAATAAAGTAAAAAAAAAGTCCGACACAAATTCATATGGAAATTAGGTGTTGGAAAGGTTTAAAAGTTATCAGCATTTTACCTAGACTGAGGCTAAAATTTTATAAATTTCACCATAGGACATTTTTATGTTATCGCAACTATAATGGCAAACACACTGTCCGATTAATTTAATGCTTTGTGTCACACATGTAATGTGTGATATATTGATGGCCATTTATCAATCATAAAGTGCCGAATACTTAGCATCGTCAAACGTTTAGATTAATGTTGAATAAAAAACATAAATTGATGATATAATCCATATTAATGTTTCAGACGACTAAGCAAATAATATCCTTCCATCCATGTATCAAATACATATTAGTTATATATATATATATATAAATTTAATAAACCACACGATATGGTCAAGAGAGGACAAGTAGCAACATATATAAAAAAAATTGTATTATATTTTTATGGCAGCCCATTATTTTTATTATTATTCGTGTCGGCCACTTTATTTATGTATATAAATGATCTTTATAAGGTTAGGACATTTTAAATGCCATACACACGTAAAACCAGCCATAACCATCTCTAAAATGTATTTTCAATGCGAGTATGTATGAATATTGCCGGAAAAAACTGGGTGACCGAAAAAAAGAAATATTCAGTGTAGGTAAGAGCTTCAATAGTAAAATATAACAAGTTCTGCCATTTTTCTAACAGTCAGCGATAGAAAAATTCGCTTAAAAATACTACACAGGTTCACAAAGTGATCATAGGAAAATTTGGGCTTATTTCGTTATCATTTACATCTATAGCAATATTTGGTGCCCCTGAATCCATGGGTCGTATCTCAGAAGAGTTTGATTTTTTATTCAATGCTTTTTAATTTTCGGCAATTAGTATTTCAGCCAAATAAATCGCTAATTTATGGTTGTACGGGTGGTTCTACGTGGAGGTATACTAAACACTTGGTAGATTTCGATATTTGTAACGCTGGAATATGGACCACAGCCAAAGACGATCGGACGCCTACCCTATTATTGCTATAACCCCACATTATTATGGTAAAAAGTATTTAGCTAGATCAAAAATGATCAAGATCTGTATGAAAAATGATAAATTATTCCACGGCCAAGAAAATAACTTAAACTTAAGTCATTTTGTTTTTTAGAAATTAGTTTTTCAAAAACCCATTCGGTCACCTGGCTTTTACTTGGAAACACGTCGATTGTCTATTATGATTCTAATTAATGTATGCTGAGCCTTCACTTCTTATCCAATACCAATAAAACGAAGTTCGGTATTAAATTGTGAAATCCTTTTTTGGATTTCGTTCATATTTTGGAACACCTTAGTTTGCTAAACTAAATAAAAATTTATAAAATAAACAAAATGGTAAAAATTAAATTCTGCGTCGCGTACAATCCCATAAAAAACTTCCATAAAAATTATTTACATTCATATTCGACGATGGACAAATAAAGCGAAATAAAAGTTTTTAATTTCATTTTCAACAATTTAACTGTAAAATAAGTCATTAAAGTATTAAAAAAAAAAAAAAAATCACTAATCAAAACGTACTACAAAAAAATTATGAAAAGCTCTTGGAAGAATAATAAAAAAATGTTGTCGTATATTTCACGTAAAGCTTTTATGTTAGGACGATGTAGCACATCAAATCATATTTTTTTTGTTAAATACAGCATAAATTTAAAAAAAAAATTTATCGATTTTGTATTCTGCCAATTCCAATATAAAGCATCCATTCTGCGCCATTAAAATGTATATGTACATTGCAGAACTTGAAATTTTTATTTTAACGTACCCCAAATACATGTTACCCATATATGTTTATTCCTTTCATAATGCTTTAATCTTTTATACATACGTTGGCAGTACATATATGGAATTGAAATTAAAGTAGCAAATCGATATGTATAAGCATGTATTTTAAGCACAAGGAATAAAAATGTCTGCCTGCCTATACACAGTTCATGTTTATGTTTAGTTACACCATGAACGAACAAACATGTTTATTGTTATGCTTGTGTGAATTTGTTTGTTTGTTTTATTTATTGAAATACTGTTCCGGGGTCATGAGTACCAAGTAAAAAGTCATTAAAAGTTTCTGTTCTTTGTCAAAAATTTACGTTGAAAAAAACTGGCAGTAAAGCAATTGTTATGATAAATGCTTACCACGCCGCGGTCTCGAATTCGATTATTGAGATCGACCTGGTTACAGACACCTTGATGGCCAGTAGTTAGTAAATTGTTGTGTTGTAGCGAAAGGAAATGTATCCTGGTAATGACAGAATTGGTCTGATTTTCTGGTAGCCAATATTCAAACTACTGTCAGCATAAGACAATTACAATTTTTCTGAACTGCTCTGCATTCTGTAATATATTATTAGCAAATCCAGTGTGCTGCCAATCATCTGTAATATGCAAAGTTTCGCTGAAAACAAAATCTATTAATTAACTAATGCTCTAAGCCGTAGGCTGTAATAAATTTGATTAAAAATATAAAATTATAAAAAATTATAATATAATAATTTATAATATAAATTAGATTTTATAAAATTTGATTAAATATTACAAATCAATTGAATTAACCGTTCTGTGACAAATACCTCCCCCGATTTCGATCCTCGCCGTTAACCAAAAATTAATGCTGATATCTTTGCTATCATTTGGCGGATCTTCTGGCGCGAGAATGTCACCTAGGCTTAGCCTTAATATATTTTCACACCGTCATGCTTTGTTTTACTGCCTTATGTTTCTTGGCATTATTAATGTAAATTTGTTGGCTGGCCACTCTGCATTCAGCGCAATCTATAGTTGTTTTTTTTTCCTCAACAGGATTGCATCTAAAAAGCAAGCGGTTTATGGTTTTGTTACCATGACAACACTCACTTTCTTTGATAATTGAAAGATAATTCTTCAGTAGTGTCAATTCATTCTTACAGCTCACCCAACACAAGCATATGTAAATATGACAACCACTAGGCCAACTTATATTTAGTATTAAGGTTCCCTTGTTTAAGGTTGCAAGTTTCTTTTGCTCCTCGTTTCAGCATGAAGTAAACCTTTTACTGCTTTCTGCAATCATTTTAATATAACATTTAATCATTTTAATATATACAAAATTAATATAAAATTAGCATTGTGAAATATTTGAAAGCAATTTTTTGCTGGCGACAAACATAATTTTAGTTTGCATGTTACGCCAAACATCTGAGTGTCTAATTTGCCACCTGACAATTTACAAATTTCCTTTCCACCCCTTTTTAGCATATCTGGCCAGTGACCAAAACCATCTAACCAAATATCTAGCGGCGGAGTATACACTTTTTTATGAACAGTAATCAGTTTTGTGCACTTTGAGATGGCCCTCCGATATTCTTTTTTTTTTTGGTGGTTGTTGAAAACGAAATAAAACATCTACAATTTCTAACCGAAAATCTGCCAGTTCATTTATAGTAAATCCGTGATTTTTTGGGCAGTCTGCAGTCCTTATCAGACGATAAAGATACACGACGATTATGTTTTCATTTCCGATTTAAAGAAGCAGCCCGAAATTGTAAAACGAATTGTCCCAAGTGGGCAACATTTAAGTCAAAACACTAAATTCTCTGGAATAAATGGCGAATTGTTCCGGTAACTCTCATAACGGTCGCCTTAACATTTATGATGAGTCTTCAAACAAAACATACTTAATTGATATTGGGGCGGAGATATCCGTTATACCAGTAGCTAAGGGCGATCAGAAAAAAACATAACCCTGATTTTTATTTATATGCAGCAAATGGGTCGCAACTTAAAACCTTTGGCAATCAACGAATCAAATTAAATCTGGGCCTCAAATATGACTCACCTAGATCTTCCGAATTGGTTTATGGAGAACAGATTCGCATTACTAGCCAATTGTTAAGTGAATCCAAAAATCCCACAAATCTATCAGATTTTATCATAGAGCTACGATAGCATTTCAACCAAATTCGCCTGACTCCATCAACATGTACACATGTTTTTGTTCGGCACCAACCTATGCAAAAAATTACTGCTGCCGCCTTACGAAGGTCCTTTCCGTGTTGTTAGCCGTAACGAAAAATCATTCATTCTGGAAATGAGAGACAGAGCCAGTAATATTTCAATCGACAGGTTAAAGCCATGCTTCACTGAAGATGACCAATTTGAAACTTCACAAGCTATCGATAAATCAAATTGCGATGACATAATACCGATTGTAGAACCAGCTAACACCCCAAGGACATCAAAAATTGTGACAAGAACAGATAGATCCATTAATCCACCACCACATTACACGGTCTCGTTCATCAATAGCTCACTGGGGAAGGAGTGATGAGGCGTTCACGTACCAATTACTCCGAAGTCGAGCATGTTAATTTTCTTTACCTTATCTTCCCTTCGTTGTCTGAAGCGACATCTCTTTTTTAAAATTGTAAATATGAGTAGCAGAGTTTTGTCGCTTAGCAATTTTATTTATTATCTACATTTTTGATCATACTATCAATGCGAAAAAAATAGAGTGATAAAAATATGAAATTTGTAGGCAACAATCGTTTTCTGACTACAAAGACACCAAGTCGATATTCTCAAATTTAAAAACCAATTAATAAATAGTTTTAAATATTGAATAATTTTTTAATTTTAAAGTATATCCATCACTACTATAAAAGCACGAGCGGATTAATAAGCTTACAGGAGATGGTTGTGGCGAAATATCGTTACTTCAGTACTCCTCTGCGAATGTCATTGTATTTAATTCTAGATGTGGGATTTTATGTATGCCATATTTCTGCAGATATGGGATGTGGCTGCACAGTTAAGTTCTTCCTAAAAGCATTCTCTGATCCCAAGCAAAATGAATGGTTACTCAAGTTCCATCGCTTGGTATTACACCGAGCTCTGAGTTCCACTTCGAGTGGTAGGATCTAGTGCGAATACGATGTGAACTTATGCGATGTAAATACGAAGGGTATGCCGAATTTATAATTCGCAACCAGCGATATTTAGAAGTTCAAGTTTATGCCTGG
This sequence comes from Tipula confusa, assembly GCA_963556175.1. Taxonomy (NCBI): domain Eukaryota; kingdom Metazoa; phylum Arthropoda; class Insecta; order Diptera; family Tipulidae; genus Tipula; species Tipula confusa. The sequence goes on from OY744477.1 coordinate 72,140,236, forward strand.
TACCAGTAGGTTTTGAACCAGGCATTTCAACCTGTTCCGTTTGATACCATCCATCTCGATCATTTAGGTTCTGTACCTTCAGTTATTTCTAAACGAACACACTTGTTGGTGATTATTGATTCCTTTACTAAATATATCCGATTGTACCCTGTTAATTCAACAAGTACTAAAGAAGTGTGTTGTTCACTTGATAAATACTTTGATTACTACAGTAGACCTGCCCGCATGATCACCGACAGAGGTACTTGTTTCATATCTTCAGATATGTATGTTGAGTATGCATTTAAAAATACGATACAGCGGTCTGTGGGGACTACTCCCAGTCGATTGTTATGTGGTGTCGTTCAGGGAGGTCCAGAATGTAACTTCCTTAGCAAATATTTATCCGACAAAGAATTAAATACTGTCGATCGTGATCTTGGCGCTATTAAGGATGCTGCAACTGCTAGTATTTAAAAAAGTCAGGAGTATAACCAGAAGTAATTCGACGAACATTGTGGGCCCGCACAGAAATAAGAACCAGGGATTTTGTAGTAATTCGCCATGTGGATACCACCCCTGGTGTTAATAAAAAATTTGTTCCCGTTTTCCGTGGTCCTTATGTTGTTCACAAGAGTTTGCCGAACGATCGCTATGTAATATGAGAGGGATTATTTTAGGTATTTATGAGCATATTTTAGGCATATATTTGTAAGGGATTATTTTAAGCATATATTATATATGCCACCAGGGTCGTTAGATCTAATAAATCAAAAAAAAAAAAAGAGCCAGTGACCAACGTTTCGTCATTCTTTTCGTAGTATGCTGGCCTAACATCTTGTCCATTGTGTCGACAACCACCTTTTGTTGCATTATAAAAATTATTATTTCGGGTTTTTGTTTTACTCTAGTGACCTTATCGTCAAAGTGCATAGAAGAGAGTAAAACTACCGCTTTATTCTTTTTAGGCACATAGGAACAAGTAGCCGAAATAAGATGACAAAATTTCTCGTCATGATGAAGCCAGAAATTCAAGGGGTAGGCATGTCTTATTTTTCTTTATGGTTCCTACCATCGACTGTTTCCAACTTTGCAGCGTTTCGACTAATAATATAGTGGTAAAAAAAATTATCCATGATACTCCTCCTTCCTGATTAATGTCCCTCATATTTCCAACTTTGTCAGTGTAAATCTGACCTGCAACGGAAAACTGCTTTTCGAGTCGCAAGACCACGATTTAATATTTCGCCGGCTTTGATGGTATATATTGGGTGAACTTTGTTCGACCTCGGAATGGATATAATTGTTTATCAACCGTATATAGATAGACGTAAGGGCTTTAAGTTTCTACGAAGGTTGAGATTTAGCACTTCAATAATCTCGCTAATCGGAGCGGCCTTAGCAGATGCCATTCGAACCGCTCTAGTAATTTGTTGGTCGAACCGTATGAACCGATTTGTATTGCGAAATCTTTTTGCCGACAATGTTGCCTATAAAGAAGGTTAGCGTTCTTTCTCCATAATGAGTCTAAACGTTCGTGATTAGACCGCTTCCCATGTATAAAAGTATCCCGAAATAGGCCAAGAGTTCTTCTTCGTCAACTTTCTTCCATATTAGTTTAGAGTTGTCCGAATGCCTTCATTAAAATTTTTAAACTCTAACTCTGCTTTTCGATTTGTGTGGTGGCATATCATCGTCGTAATTGGATAATCTTTTATTATGCAGAATGTCTCAACATCGGTTACATTTTTTGTAGAGGGATTGGGACCTTGAAAAAGATAGTCGCGGAATTCGTTTTGCTGCCTATAACTGCGGCACATGATTTTACCATCGCGTACCATCTTTCACAATAAAATACGCGCCAGACCCTTGTTTCTTATTATATTCACTTGGTCGCTCAACCTAACTGTCACTTTTGACAGTCGTCGCAATCATCACCATCACTAATTTCAACTGCTGCCGCTTCAACTTCAGCATCAGATTATTCATCTGGATCTAGCAATAGATCATCACCTTCGTAGTTTCCACTATCGGCATCTGGTCTCCGTCCTCTTCTTCTATTTCATTTATGTCCAAAACCTGGGTTAAATAAGCCTGTTGTGCTTCATAGTTTAATCTGAATAAAATAATTATTTAGATGATATATGACGCTGATTTATTATAATTTTTCAAAAAATTAAATATCAATTCCTTGGGTACCGGTCGAAACTGGATATTTTACAACTGGATTTGACGAAACAGGATAATTCAAAACTGGATATTTTAAAACGAGATAAGGTACAAAACGAGATATGGTACAAAACTGGATATTTCAAAATTGGATAATTCAAAACGAGATAAGGTACAAAACGAGATATGGTACAAAACTGGATATTCCAAAATTGGATAATTCAAAACGAGATAAGGTACAAAACGAGATATGGTACAAAACTGGATATTTCAAAACAGGATATTTCGACATGTGATTTAAACTTAAAATGATTTTTTAGGAAAGTTCTGGAATATGGCCAATAAGGAAGGAACTTGGCGAGTTCTTAACCGATTATGATGAAATTCTATATGTAGGATGAGAGTAGGATTTTAAAATGATTTTTTGAAAAAGTTCTGGAATAAGACCAATTAGGAAAGAACTCGGCGAGTTGTTAACCGATTATTATGAAATTCTATATGTAGGATGGGAATGGGATTTTATAATGATTTTTAATAAGTTATGTTTAAAATACTTAATGGAAAAGTATATATTAACTAAATACCAATATGTATGTCTTATTATATGCACATGATTTTTAATGTAATGTTCATTATTGAGCTCGATCTCGTTTATATTAAATAATCAAATAATCCCGCTTTTAACTGAAAATGATTTTATAATTTATTTTATTTTTCTTTAATTTTTTAATTAATTTTTCTCACATAGATTTTCTAAAGTGAAGAAAAGTTATATTAAGTAGAAGAATAAAAAATAGATAAAGATACATTTTACTGACAGTTAACTCGATCAACTCAATGATTATTTTAATAAGATGAGAAAATCTGCATTAAAAAAAACCATTAAGCGAAGGAAAATTTTATCTCTCTGCTTAAAATTACTCAAGTATGAAACCTTATTGGCCATATTCCAGAGGTTTTCCCAAAATAGGTTTTAAAATCAAATTTAATTATACAATTAAAGAAAAAAAACATTAAGTGAAGGAAAATTCTATTTCTCACCTTAGAAATATACAAGTATGGAACCGTACTGGCTTTATTCCAGAACTTTCCCAACAAATCATTTTAAAATCCTATTTTCTTCCTACATATCGGGTTTCATCATAATCGGTTAAGAACTCGCCAAGTTCCTTCCTTATTGGCCATATTCCAGAACGTTCCTAAAAAATCATTTTAAGTTTAAATCCCATGTCGAAATATCCTGTTTTGAAATAACCAGTGTTGTACCATATCTCGTTTTGTACCTTATCTCGTTTTGAATTATCCAATTTTGATATATCCAGTTTTGTACTTTATCTCGTTTTGTCAAATCCTATTTTGAAATATCCAGTTTTAAAATGTCCAGTTCTGAGCGGTTCCCAATAAATATATATTTGATTTTCTTGTTGGTCGCTCTGCGGATGCAGCGCATGTTAACCGATATAGCCCCGAATTTTTGATATGAGTTTCTAGTATAGTTAAATTCTAAAATTAAACATACATCTTTATTTCAGTATTTAGAAATATTTCAAGTTCTACAATACAGTAAATTGGGTGCCTTCAAAAAAATAATCAATATATTTAATGCTATATTTTAATATATAAGTAACGATTTATGTTTTTTTTTTGTTTCGTTCCAGGTAAATATCATCATTATATTATTATGTAGCAATGTACACGACGAAGTATATAAATTCTATATACAGTATTTTGTTGTATAAATTGGATATTCATGACTGCGCACATCATCCATATATATACTCTACAAGTTTTGTTGTTTAAGATTTTAAAAAATTTACTCGAGCATGGTAAGAAGCACAAACAAATATATAATTTTTTTTTTATAAATGTACTTAGGTTTTAAAAAAATATTAATTTTTATTATTCATCTGTAATAAATTGTCTGCGTACATTTGATATACATATCAAATTTATATAAAGGTTAAAAAACTCTGCTCCACTATACATTATACAGATGGAATTATAAATTTTTCCTTTTAAAAGTTTAAAACCATAACAACGGATGTTTACAAAATATGATACGAGGAAAATAAGAAAATGAATCGACTTTAAAAAAAATTTTGTGTGCTACACCCAATTAAATTGGAAAATACTGACAGATTGTAAATAATTAATGCCAAAATAAATCATAATATTTTTATGCTTTGTCATAAATCATTTAGGTACCTATGGCTATGTATATTAAATTTTATGCGAACATGTAATCAGATTCATATTATTCGGAACAAATTTGGAATTTTAATATTTGAACCATTTGATTACGGTATAAGTACATCACGGTTCATTTCATAAACGTTGGGATTATATAAATTTGTATTTTATTATTCCTTCTTCCGTTGAACCTCCCTCGACGCAAATTTTGGTTGAGTATTTGAATTTCAAGAGCAGTCCTATTAATTTTTTTTTGATATACGACTGAATCATTTGTCAGACCAAATGAAATACGCAAAAATTCATAATACTCATTGTGAATAATGAAAGCTTCCATCGGTGTGGAATACTTTGCTTTTGGAATCTGAAAGTATCCAAACAACTTCTTAACCCAAATTTTTTAACTTACTGATGCCGATTCAGTAAATGTCACAAGAGTTGATTTGAGCTCATTAAGCATGGTTTGCCAGTCAATTGTCCATTTAGTAACATTGTTAATTGCTCGTTGAAGATTTTCCACTGCAATTGGTTGTGATTCGTATACTGACATAACTAGAGTGTCATCAGCAAACGTGCCGATGAAGGTTTTATACGTTGTAGGTTTATCCGCAGTATAGGAAAGGTATAGGATGGGTCCCAATACGCTTCCCTGTGGAACTCCCGCTAGCGTTGGATAAAAGTCAGAACATGTTTCTTCTTGGATGACTCTGAATTGGTGATCAGAGAGGTATAATTCAAACAGCTGCCAATAGTTTTGTGGTAGCATTTTGCTCATCTTGAATGTCAAACCCTTGTGCCAAACCCTATCAAAGGCCTGGGATACATCCAGAACGGAACTGGGATACATCGCTTTACGTGAAGGTTCCTTGAATAAACCCGGTGATATTTCATCAATTTTTAGTGCCTTTTTTTAATCTCCGCTTTGTCCTTGAATTCCGGATTAGTTAGGTGGTCATACGAGTGTATTCAATGAAATTGTTAGTTTGTTGTTCAAATTTGTCATTACTTTTAAGAAAACAAACGTTAAGATAATTCAAACGTTCCAAAATAAAGTACTTCGGAATATTGTAAATGACCCGTCGTACATTCGAAATGAAAACCTGCACCGTGACTTAAATATGAAGGACATCAATGAAGTAAATGCAGTTTACGCTGCCAAACATGATTCACGCCTTCAACAACAAGAGAATATCGAAATACATCGTATGCTAAACTGTCTGATGACAATACAACGCCTATAAAGAACCAAACCAATGGATCTGGTGATTGGAAACTAAAATATACTATATTATATTTAGGGCTTTATCCCAACAAATGTGAATTAATTAAGATAAAAAAATTGATAGATGACTTATATTATAAGTCAGTTGAAAAAAAAAAATAAATAAAATTTATCTCAAAAAAAAATTTACTGTGCGGTGGCAACCAAAAAATGGTTTGAAAAATGAAAAGTAAAAACTCCTTTTTAGTCATGAGTTCCTTTACATCACAAAAATGCGTCTTAATTATCCAAACTTATTACGAGAACTATTGAACGTTTGCAAGAAATTGGAGCCAAGTACCTCTTTGAGGCCGTGGCAGTCACATGAGCGATTTTGCATTTCATACATATAGATGGCATTGCGGATCAACTTTTATTTTCAATAAAAATTTAGGAATTTCTACCTTGCATTAGAAGAAACACCCAATTTATTTCTGCAATCATAAAAACCTTTTGTCTCAATCTACACCGAACCATTTTACAATGTTGATCAATTTAATTTTCATTCCGTTCACAGACACTAAAATTAATGATCTTATCGAGCGGTTCTTTAAATTGGATCTGCACTGTTTTGACAGACAAAAGTTCCGTCTTTTAATTGCTACAGTAATTTTGTAAATATAATTCTTTTTTTATCTTCCGCAAACGTAGCTTCTCGAACATCACCATTCATGCTAATGAAGACAATGTTCCAAATTTGGCAGTACACAATTAGCTTTGTGGGTATCTTTTGTTTACTTTTTTTTTGTAAAGTGCTACAGTAAGAGATCACAATTGCGAATCTTCCACAAAAAATAAAATTTTTCTAGATGCTCATATTTAAAAAAAAAAATGAATACTATAGGGAACCAGTAACATTAGCACATCCGTTATGAAAGGGTTTTCCTTATATATTTAACACTTTTTTGAAAAAATTAATTTCAGCCTCTGTTACAGGTTATGCATTTTGTAACACTTTAATCACAGAATTATCGTGGTTGGGTCCTTTTCCTGTATTGAACCTTTATCTAAAACCATTTGACATTTTTTTTGCTGTCTAGTAGATGGCTCCAACACTTTTATGATTGGAGCTCGGGTGTCATTCCATTTCTCTGTCTGCCAACAGAGATTTTTATGTTGAGCATCTCAATCAATTATTGAGATATGGTGTTAATCCAACCATAACTTTATCTATCCGAACGAAAACATGGTTGTAGGCTTTTAAATCTTTGGGGATGTAAATGTTGTTCTGAAGAGTATTCCGCCGTTCTGTTGGAACGACATTACGAATCAACTTTCGTAATTGATCGACCAGTAAATTAGGATATGTCGATTGCGTGGAATTGGACAGCATTACTAGTTCTCCAGTTTTGATCGTCGTTAAAATACTTTCTCAAAGAGGACGAATGCGAGTTCTAGGCCCGAACTTAGGCCCTATGGTATTTAGAACTGGTCTACAAAAGCTCTCACTACGGTAACAGCTTACATATCAACAAATTGTATCGCTGCCGGCCAGGGGGTAAATCTATCAATTATGGAAAGTATATAGATATTTTCTTTTGATGGTGGTAGTGGCTTAACGAGATCTAGGTGAATATGTTCAAATCTTACTAAGATGGCTTACTAAAATGGCTTACTATAAGATGGCCATGTATTGAATCTAAATATTCGGCTAAGTGGGGTTGGTAAAAAAACAAAACGATGTTGGTTGAGGAGAGGATTGCATTGCCACGATTCGATCCGTAGGTGACCTTAGGAAGTTGAGGGACACTGCACCGAACTTACATTAATTGTTAAGCCATATTCAGAGGTCTTTTGCAAGATCTTTCAGCGTTGAGGCAGGTATCAAAACTCTTGACCGCGATGTGTTTAAGCCGACACTTTAACCAACACTTTAACCATCACTATACGACCGGTGACACCAACTAACCTAAACTATCTTAAAAAACTGCAAAAATTAGTAGTTTAGTGACTGAAAACATGCAACGAAAGGAGGTCAGTAATCACGACGTACATTTAAGCCTACGTGTAAAACACGAGATCCAAACTTGCTAATGGATGAACCATTTGCTGTGACAATCGACCTTCTTAATTTTTCGTGAGATTTGCGAAAATTATTTTGGGTAAAACCGAAATATCTGCACCGGCATCAATAAGGAAACACAACTTAGTTTTAGGACCCTTTTAAGTAAGGTGACGTTTGTGAAGCATCCCATTGCTCATCATTAGAACTATACGGAAGGATCTAGTTTTCAGGTTTTTGGAGACTGGCTGTACATTTAGAGTTTTGGCATATATGTACTAGAACCTTGTCATTTTCTAGCTCGAATGTCATATCTACTATGGTAATAGCCTAGCCAGTTATACGACAAGTGTTTGTCTATATGGAGATTTTAATATGCACCAAATTGAATGAAAAGGAAACAAATCGAAAATATTTTAATCGTTTCTGAACAGTATGTAGGATGTGTCAGATTATCCGAACACTAAGAAATTTAATGATGCTGAATCGGAAAAGGTGAAAATATATTGAATTTCTGTTCTGTCTGTCACTCATTTGTTTTGGTGGCAGTAAAATCCTGATTCTTTGGCGTCTATTTCCTTGCATAACTTTAAAATGAGGAAAGGTCTAGTATTATAAACTATAGCCCTATTTTAGCAGCATGTTTTTATTCCTGGCAAGTCTGCTGTTCCTCAAAGAAGTTATCGAGGACCACAATCTTTTTAATTTTCATTAATGACGTGGTTGTTTCCACGATTTCCAAAAAAGGATTTAGGTGTTATTTGACATTGACATGGAAACATACGATGAAAATTAAAAAGGAACTACAGGCATTCGTAAATAAATCATTTCAACAAATATTGAGTAATTTTGGCTAAACACCATAACAAATATCAAATTGCTCAAAAACTACAAGCAGTTATGCTAGAAGCATTCTGTAAGCAGAAAGGAAAGAAAATGGAAAATCCTCCGTGGAAATATAGACCATAGAGCCTTTCATATAAAAAAAGGATCAGCCTAGTCGCTATATATATGCTCCATCATTTTAAATAAAAGAAAAATATCTCTTTTAGAACTCAATATGTTGCTTTGTTTTTCTTTTATAAGAGTTGAGGAAAATTCGGCCCCAAAAAAATGCCATAAATAATTGATTAAGTAGATTATTTAATTATATTTTTTACCAAATTAAAGTAATCTTCTTTAAAATATTTACACAAAGCATTGGATTACTATCATTATAACATTTTATCAAAATTAATGAGCTTCCATTAAATTTTCTTTTGCTGTTAATTAAATTTAATCTTTCGTTATTATATCGTCAATTATCCATTATTTCATCTTAATACCTTCATCTTACTTTTTTCGATAAATCTTTATAGACAGATAGCACAGAGTATCCAAATAACAAAATAAATAAATTAAAAATTGACGCCAAGTTTTTCGTTGAAGGGTTAAATATATTAATTACGATTTAAGACAAAATTAAATTAAGAAAATTAAAAAAAAAAACTAAAAGAAAAATCCTTCGGGGGATAAACACAAAACGACAAACAAATACTATTCAAAACTACTGTGCACAGATATAATTTTGTTTTGTTATCACCTGAAAGCTTGAAATTGTTTTAGTTATAGTTCATTATTTAATTTAGTATAGTTTTATTATTTTTTACTTTTAAATTTAAATCAAACAATAAAATACAAATTTTTTTGAATAAATTTTCAATAGAGAAAAGTTTTTGTAATTTATTTTAATTAAACAAACAATTGGAAATAATAAAAGTGTAGTTTTGAATACAAAAGTTATTTATCGTTCGAAAAACTTAAAAAAATTTCCATAAATTAATAATTAAAATACAGTTTATGATTATTGTGAAAGTTTTGTTTGATAACATAAAATAAATGAAATTGTTATGATCAGTCATTCGGAGAATTTATAGTTTACCGTTTTTGTTTTGTTTTTTATTTTAAATTATGTGTGTGGCTGTGGAAAGCGGTGGCAGGAGTTTCGTTGTTTCCACAGATCACAATTGAAGCATAACTATCATCACGTAATCGAACAAGTTTTGCCTTATTACTATTAAGGGGAAATATAGAGGCCTACTACTAAATACATTATGATACGACAGAGCGAGATTCATACAGTCTGCATTTTTAAATAACTATTTTTTATTAATCTGAGGTCCGAAAAAGCACAAAATTATAAGATTCACTTGGCCAATTTTAAATTTTGAAGTACATTGGTTTGTCTCCATTGCTTTGAAGTACATTGGTTTGTCTCCATTTAAATTTAGAATTCCAAATAACTCTTATTTTATAGCATTATACATGCGAAAAAAGCTTTTGAAACCGTTTTGATTTTATACAGTCCATTTAACCTTGTTTTTAGGGCCAAAAAATATTTTTTTATTAATATCAAATTACTGAAGCTTTGTTAATAATGAATTTAAAATTATTTTTATGGTTCCTTGGGATAGTTTAGAGGATCTAGATAGCCAAACATTTGCAAAAATTTAAGCTCAAATGACTGAAGCCTTGTTAATAATGGATTTTAAGTTAATTTTATGGTTCCTTAGAATAGTTTAGAGGATCTAGATAGCCAAACATTTGCAAGAAAAATTTGAAATTTTTTGCAAAAAAATCCAATTTTATACGATTATAACGTTTATAACGTTTTTTATGGCAAAAAATTAAGAAAAAATTTATTTTTATTTAAATTCAAATGACTGCAGCTTTGTTAATAATTGATTTAAAGTACATTTTATGGTTCCTTGGGACAGTTTGGAGGATCTAGACCACCAAACATTTGCAAGAACAATTTGAAATGTTTTTGCTAAAATTTCCAATTTAATGCAGTATATAACCTTTTTTTATGGCAAAAAATGTAAAAAAAAATATTTTTATTTAAACCCAAATGACTGAAGTTTTGTTAATAATGGATTTAAAGTTAATTTTGTGGTTCCTTAGGATAGTTTAGAGGATCTAGATAGCCAAACATTTGCAAACATTTAAGCTCAAATGACTGAAGCCTTGTTAATAATGGATTTAATGTACATTTTACGGTTCCTTAGGATATTTTAGAGGTTCAAGATAGCCAAACATTTGCAAAAAAAATTTGATTTTTTTTTGCAAAAAAATCCAATTTTATACATCGTATAAGATTTGTTATGACAAAAAACGTACAAAAAATTATTTTTATTTAAGCTCAAATGACTAAATCTTTTTAATAATGAATTTAAAGTACATTTTATGGTTCCTTAGGATAGTTTAGAGGATCTAGATATTCAGACATTTGCAAGAAAAATTTGAAATGTTTTAGCTAAAAAATCCAATTTAATGCAGTCTATAACCTTTTTTATGGCAAAAAATGTAAAAAAAAATGTATTTTTATTTAAACCCAAATGACTGAAGTTTTGTTAATAATGGATTTAAAGTTAATTTTGTGGTTCCTTAGGATAGTTTAGATGATCTAAATAGCCAAACATTTGCAAGAAAAATTATATTTTTTTTTGCAAAAAAATCCAATTTTGTACAGTCCATAACTTTTTTTATGACAAAAAATGTGCAAAAAATTTATTTTTATTTAAAGTTAATTTTAAGGTTCTTTAGGATAGTTTAGAGGATCTAGATAGCCAAACATATCCAAACATTTAAGCTCAAATGACTGCAGCTTTGTTAATAATTGATTTAAAGTACATTTTATGGTTCCTTGGGACAGTTTAGAGGATCTAGACCGCCAAACATTTGCAAAGAAATTGTTTATTTTTTTCAAGCACGTTTTCAACCTGCAGGTTTGTTAACATCAATGTAGTTTTTTAAAATTTAATAACGCCTTCAATAGACTCGGTCCAAGTTTTATTATTGGAGGTGACTATAATATAAAACATACAGCTTGGGGTTCTAGGCTAATTTCTCCTGGGAAAGGAAATGCATTGTTCAGTGCCATTCTTGAATTTTCAACCTGCAGGTTTGTTAACATCAATGTAGTTTTACTGTAGGCTTCCATTATTTGTGGTAAATCGTGGTAAAAGGAATCGCATCGCCATCTTTATGATTGATGCCAATTATGGCATGATAACAATTTGTGAGACTTTACTTAATCAATTGGTTGACACTGAGGAATATTTTCACTGAGACTACTCCGTTCATATAGGAAGGGAAGATAAGGTTTTAACTCAAGTTTAAAAGGGGCTTGAGTTATGAGGGGCGTAGGTAACTCAATTTAAAATGAGATAACCGTTCTAATCACGAAGTCATTGTGGTTTAATTTGTTAATATTGTATATTTTTGGGTGCTGCCGTGGCAGAGTACTATAAAAAAACATTTGGTACAGATTTTCACCTGATTTTGGGGCTACACGAATTATTAGTTAACGAAGAGGTCAAAGCACAATTTCAAAATCTGGTAAACATAGTAGCATTATTGAAATCCACCGTTCTGATGATGTAACGCTCATGATAAAAACTTCAATTGTCATTGCCACCCAGGCGACCCTACACATACATTCATCTATGCCTGATACTGTGTTTGTCATATTTTTGACTATTTCATTCAGTCTTCGTTTACCTTTAGTAGAATAATTGGCATGGGACCAGCTTTTCTGTATCTACGACCAAACCCGAAATTTTACATTATATATGCATGAGTAATAAACCATATCAAAAATTTATCGATAAACAGATGTTTATCTCAAATGGTCATCTTAAAAATTTAGTACTTTTTAAGATCTATTTCGAGTAACCCGATTTGTTTCCATCCTCAGCTATATCAATGTCAAAATTGTAAGGACCTATCAAATTTTATATTACAAAAAAAGGGTAAACCATTTTTTTATGTCTGCTCAATCGAACGCAACACGTAATATTTGCCATTGCATAAGAAAACATATAGTGAAGGTCAAGTTTATGGACAAAAACGATTAAATGATTTTATATAGTCCTTGTTGGATGTAGTTTTTGTTGCTAATTATGATTGTCAAAAAATCGGGTTGTTGCAGATCGGTCGTTCAGCTTTAAAAAATTTTATTGTGAAATATTTAACCGCAATATACAAGTCGTGTTATTCTTTAATTTAATTTTTTTATTTTCTCAAATAAAAGAAAAGCACAATGGTAACAACAACAAAAAATACTGTCACAAATTACTTCAGGGCTATATTAACTCCTTCTCGTTTCACAACTTTCTATTATAATTTTATTGTCATAATTTTCATTTTTATATTTTACTGTGGGTTGATGCTATTTATATAGAAAATTTTCCATTTTCGGATTATATACGTATAAATATATAGAACCGGGAAAATGTAGATTTCATTTATTTTTTGTTATCTATAGCGTCTTGACGATGGTTTATTCCTTTTTTTTAAATTACTCGTATGGAAAATAAATTCTGAAAGTTGGGTTGGTCAATCGTGGTCAAAATATTGAAGTTAAAAAAAATAAAAATTGTGGAAAATTTGCAATTCGTTCCGTACAATTGTGAGAAAAATTTTTTAATCAAGTCAAATATTTTCCTTCTTTTTGTTCGCTGCACATAGTCGGTGCTCTATCGATTTTTCCGATTTCATTTTATTTTATTTGTTTATTGTGTGTTTGTTATATATTGAAAATGTTCTTTTTAAATATGTGCACCATTGTGAATAAATGCAAATTAATTTTTTTTTAATCTTCGTAAAGAACGTTCGATTTCAATTTAAGCTGATGTTTAAAGTCTATAATCTCGTATATCGACAACTATCAATTTTTAACCCGTAAATGGTGTTTGTGTATTATAACACCATTGCATTGTGGCTTGATGAGTGCTTCTTTGTTTAAGTCTTTGAAATTGGATTATTGTTAAGCAACCAATTTTTTTAAGATGGATAATGAATATAGATTAGTAGTTTGGTAAAGTATTTAACATACATGACATATTTAGTTTGCAAATGATATTGTAGAAAGTTTATTTTAAATTGGATTAGGAAAATGGCAAATAGATGTCAACTTGATTATGATTATGATTATGTAAATGCAAGAAAAAAATTATCAAAACTCATCTTACCAAAAACTTTAAAATTTTTACTAGAGAAGAATTGTTTGGCCTTTGTTAGGTTACCGTTTCTAAGCAATTTGTTAACTAAAAGACATGAAAAAAATTCATGTTGGTCAGGAACCAACTGAAATGTATTTTTTCAATATCCTTTTAGGATCGGCTCGCAGAACGCAACCAAGTCTGCATACTTGTTGCCTTTTAATTAATGCACGAGATCAGGAATTTTCCCTTTCTACACAATTATCATGAACGACAAGGGACGCGTAATCAATTTTTGATTTTAAAACCAGCGGAACCTACAAATTGTACAAATCGATCCGAAAATTATTCACACCATTGCAATTCAGTCCAATTTCTTTATGAGCCACTTGACGAATGGTAAAAAAAAAAATATTACACAAACCTACAATGATAAAGTCAGTTTGAATGCCAAACATGATCCTGCTATAGCTGCGTTTTGATGTGCTAATGAATCAAACTAAAACAACAAACACATAGAAGTTAACAACGAGTCTAATAATTTTGAAATGATTAAAATTCTTAGTCAGATTCAACAGGCACTTGTTCACTTAGTAGAAAGGGTGGCAACACTGGAAAGTAATTTCTTTTCTCCAAGCAAAAAAAGTCAGACTGTACATAAATGATTAACTCGTTCCTACGCATTGTAACATGGAACGCTAATGGGCTAAGCCAACAAGGCCCAGAACTGGAACTATTTTTCCATACAAAAAACATAGATATTACACTGATTTCAGAAACACGCTTCTGATATAAAACACACAGCTTGGGGTTCCATGCTAAATTCTCTTGGGAAAGAAAATGCATTGTTCAAGAAAAAGCAAAACCTTACTAACAGATCCACGAATTGGGATAAATTAAAAGTTAGTATTAATACAGCCTCAAACTGTATTTCGTAATTCCACATAGGTTTCAGACTTATCCGATATAGAAGCAATTTATTATGCATAGATACATAATATAAATATATATAGTACTACCATGGTATGTTTGCCCATTGACATGCTAGATGCCGCTACTGGTATCGTTTTCAAATAATCAAAATATTTGTACTTGCATAATGGACTTGTTTAGAGTTGATTATGATTGGTAAACTAACATAGTTTGTTTTATTAGTAAAAGTCACATGAACCGATTTTATTTCATTGACCTTAATTCTCCATTTCTTCATCCAGTTACTAACTGTATTAATCGATTTGTATAATTATGAAACTTGTATTACATTGCTCAACTGCCAACATTTCTGTGTCATCAGAAAATATAGCTATGTTTGTTTCTTTCATTAGTGGTAGGTCTCGTATGTACAGGAGGTATAAGATGGAGCCCAAAAAGCTTCCTTGCACTCCAGCACTCCTGCTGCAATTTTCTTTAGATCCGAGTATTCATCTTCATATTTTACATGGAAATGTCTTTCGGTTATGTAAGATTTTATAATTTTATAATTAGGAGGTTCTACATTCTGGGAACTTACTCTAGAGTCGAATATTTTTCTCTGAATCTTTGATATAGTAGGATGTAGAGATATTGGTCTAAATGACTTGTTATCGTTACTGTTTTTATTTGGCCTTAAAATCATGATCACTTCTGTTACCTTCCACTGCTTTGGAACGTATCTTAATCTAAACACATCATTGATTATGTGCAGAATTTTGTGTATCACTTTGTTTTGTGGTAGTTTTATTATAATTTTCCCAGTTATTAAATCATATCTAGGAAGTTTTTCGGATTTAAATTTTGTATTCCTTCTTTTAACTCACGGAACGTTACAGTTTGTATTTAAAGCTCATTATATCTATGTACAAAATCTATGGTTGAAACGTTTCTTCGAGGTGTCTCGCAAACAGATCCACTTTTTGCTTACTACTATGAGCTATCATTTCGAAAAGATGTTGTTGAATTTTTTGGTTTCTTGGTCGAATATGTTGCTTTCCGTAGGGAGTATTCAGTGTTTTTGACACTAAGTGAAGATACCCTTATAACCTTAACTGGTCTAGCTTGGTTATCTTCATAAGTTTACCACTAAAACTTGTCAGCGTTAAGCTTCATGGTAAGTGTACGATATGTTTCTGCGCCTGTTACATTTACCTTTCAGACCTAGTTTTTTTAATGCTACAGCTTGTAATCTTTATCCGTGATAGTTTTCATCAAGGTATTGATAGTAGGGTAGGCTTTGACACCAACTATATTAATACGTGGTGGCTAAATTATTTTCTCTGGTTTAGGATCTTTATTGCTCTGAGTAGTTGCATTACCCGATACAGATGTCCGGGTTATTTGCTCAATATATTCTGGTTGCTTTTGGTTTCCTTTCTGCTGAGTTTTATCATTACTCTACCCTTTCAATCAGTGGTTATACTTTTGGCAAAACCCGTTGCATTCCAAGCTAACATATGAAGCACCGTTTAGAAAATAAGTATTTTTTTACTCTAAATCGGAAAGTTTAAGGAACTTTGAGCCTAAAACATGAAACTCCACAAAAATTGATGCCCAAAAAATGCATGGTAAAAAATAATCCTTTCGTAATATATTCCAAATAAGCGAAACAAGTATATTTTTCCTTAACATTTTGGCGTTTATAGCTTATTTCTGATTTAGTTCTAAAAACGTTTGATTTGGATAATACACTACATTGCCACATGCTCCATAATACAGGGTTAAAAAAAAGAAAATGTAGAATTTTTAAATGCTTTAAATTATATGGCAGCATTGGTTGAATATAACACCACCAATACCAATTACTTACAATAAGTATGCATATATCATTCCAGGACATACAATTTATGCGCTGATACATAAAACAAAATTATACTTCACCTAAAATTTATTGTAAAATAATCATATCTGCTGCCAAGCTTGGAGCCATATGTACCAGATCTGAGTTCAAAACTATTCGCCCCTAAATCACTTATTGCATTAATTATGGGTTAAATTTCGAAAATTATAACGATTTAACCAATCCACACGAACTTGTTTATTATTTTCAGTTACATTTTTATAGTAACTTCAATAAACTTGTAAAAATTATCTTGTAACTAAACAAATCTATCTGGCTAATTTAAAGAAAGTAACAATTTGATATAAAACAATAGAACAAACGGTAACATTTTCCTTATCATTTTATTGTTCTTTCATGTATTTTTAATCCAAACCTAAATTTTGGTATATCCTTAAATACATACTAGTATGTGACTCCCTTTACATTTCCATTTGATGATTTGGATAACAATAAAAATTTGACAACAATAACATGAAGATGACTATAAAAATACCATACATATTTCATTTGGGTTTGTTATCTCAAAAAGAGGAATATTTTTTTGACCTTCTTTCAATGATAAAAAAACATGTTGCGTTCAATTTGAAAAAAAAAATTAACTTCCTTCATATTATAACTTTTGCTACATTCTTATCTTTGGTCTTATAAAGTGCTGCTAGGGTTTAGCAAGTACTTTTTTTGCACTACTTTTTGCAATGCTTAAAATAATTTAATATTGATCATATTTTGCCTACTTTTTTCCAAATATGATTTAGGGATTTTATTAAGGAAACTGCGAAAGTAGAAACTTCAAGTCTAGCCTTTATAATCGTACCCTATACGATTAAGTATTTAATAACGGCTAATAAAATGAACAAATCTAGTGCTAAAAAAGTCGTAAAATTCAGCATCACCGGTAATCCATTTACCCTTTCGCTCCTTATAAATGATGGAACGTAAAAAAATAATTTAAGCATTTAAGTCATTTAAGTTGTAAGTTGTAAGTTGTAAGTTGTAAGTTGTAAGTTGTAAGTTGTAAGTTGTAAGTTGTAAGTTGTAAGTTGCAAGCTGTAAGTCGTTAGTTGTTAGTTGTAAGTTGTACTTTAAAAGCGATAATATAAAATGTGTATCACTGCATATGAAATATACACCACATTTATATAGTATTCAAAATTTAAGATGGCCATTGTTCTTTTCGTTGAAAATAAAATTCAGCCGCTTAATAAAGAAAACAATAGGATTGAGACAACATCGAAATTCCGTATAATCTGATGTTATTTTCTCCATCAAAATCTGAAAATTACAACAACTTGAAAGATAATAATATTCATATCGCAGGTTACAAACATATTTCGCTTTAATTTTATCCATGCCTTTTACCCAAAGAAAAATGTTAAAACATAGAATATAATATCAGCAAGATCGTGCCAGAGGCGATAATTAGATGGAAAATTATGTAATTTTTCAAATAATAAAAATTGACATACGAACCAGAAAATAATGGTATAATTATAATCATAATTTTAATCGAGATGCTACGTGATTTAGTGATGATAACGAGATGATGTCGGTTCTTGCAGTGTTTGTCTCAATTCACTGTGTATATACATTATGTATATAGATAGCTACGTACGTAAATTAAGAAATTCTTCATCTTTTAAGTGGAATTTGGTTTTAATTTTCTTTTGTATTTTAATTATGACGACGATGTGATAATATTATGCCTAAATTTAGATTTTGTGCACTACATCGTGTTGTGAATTAATTACGTGAAAAGGACGACAAAATAATATATTCTATTTATTGATAAATTTCCATGACAAATTGCACGTGCATTAATATTTTCAAAAAATGTAGATGTATAATTTCTTGGAGATCACCTTTTTAATTTTTTAACATAGAGGAGCGCTCTTCATCTATACTACTGTAATAATCATACAATTCATTTTTCACTCGTCTGACAAGATCAAATTATTAAAATAGATTCATTGCCAATTTGAGGCAGGATTTTACACGTGGATGACACACAATAATATAAATAAATATGGAAACTGGTAAGCTTATACTCAACCAAACCAAACCATGTTTTTGGTTTAATATATGCAAAAAAATTCCCAACAAAAAAAAACAAAAGCCATAAACAAAAAGGAACAGCCACCATAACACAAGAACATTAAACAAAATTTAATTTCAACACATATTTCGTCTGGTTTTATTTTTTATTTTTTGTTGGTTTGGCTCTCGCACAAAATAATTTTTTGTAATCTAATGAAATAAACTTAAAAGCTCGAATAAAAAAACGTTCATTAAATCAACAAGTGCAAACATACATAATATGTATACGATATACGAACATAATAAATTGTTGTTGTAATTCTAAAATTAGAAAATTTAGGTCATCACCATTAACACTATGTACGTACACAGTAATCTATATAGAGTAGGCGGTGTGTACGGGAAAATTGGGTATGAAATATAACACTAAAAATTTTCCACTCCGACGATAACGATTTTGAAGGGTATAATTTACAGACATTTAGTCATAATAAAAGATTAAACATTGTTGATTTTAAATTTATTTCGATTAATTACCAAAAGTTAAAAGGGAATGCTTTGAGGTGGATAATTTTTCATTTGGGTGAAAAAAAACATCCGATCCCACCTTTGTTTATTCGCCTCCTACGACAAGCCATAGATGCTGTGGTGGAAATTCGTGGAAACGAAATTCGTTACAACTTACAACTTACAACTTACAACTTACAACTTACAACTTACAACTTACAACTTACAACTTACAACTTACAACTTACAACTTACAACTTACAACTTACAACTTACAACTTACAACTTACAACTTACAACTTACAACTTACAACTTACAACTAACAACTTACAACTTACAACTTACAACTTACAACTTACAACTTACAACTTACAACTTACAACTTACAACTTACAACTTACATCTTACAACTTACAACTTACAACTTACAACTTACAACTTACAACTTACAACTTACAACTTACAACTTACAACTTACAACTTACAACTTACAACTTACAACTTACAACTTACAACTTACAACTTACAACTTACAACTTACAACTTACAACTTACAACTTACAACTTACAACTTACAACTTACAACTTACAACTTACAACTTACAACTTACAACTTACAACTTACAACTTACAACTTTCAACTTGCAACTTACAACTTACAATTTACACAACTTTCACAAATTTTTTCAATCTGAAACCCCTAAAAATACGGGAAACTCGAAATATCGACTCTTGCTTTAAAATAATTTTTTCTTCTTGAGCTGGTGAAAAAAAAACGAACTGATCATTTGCCACCGATAACCTTCCACGAGTAAGAGTGAATAATAATGCACGACTAAATACGCGGCATATTGTCCGCATTATTGCAGCAGATCAATCGCAGCAATAATTGGATTAAGTTGAAGTCCCAAACAAAAATTAGTTATCGTTCTGACATAATGCTCATTGATGGCTGCCTGGAAATTACAAACTTCTATCTAAGGAAATTTGATGCCTTGTTTTGCGGTAACGCGTTCGTAATAGGTTACGATAGTATTAAGTCGCTATAACATGGTAGCTTTTGCCACAATCAAAACGACTGAGTAAATTTTCTGGATCTTTTTCGCCTTTAACATGTTGTTCGCAAATGCTGGCATATTAGTGACCGCTGGTATGTCAATGGATTCTATATATTATAAGGATGTGGTCTACAGAGGCCAGGTGGTATTCCTAATAGAAATGCCTTTGCTATATCAAATGTAATACTGTAGAAGCGAGTGCCGACCATAGAGTTGACATGAATTTGCTACTTCACATGACCTACGGTCACAGCTTGAACATGCCAATAATTTGCAATTTATTACTGTACCAATATTAGTTATGGCTGCTAATATCTACGAGCACTCTAATATTACAATGATGAACTGGTTTATAGTGATCAATAAGTTTGTTTCCAAAACCAAGGACAATATTCGGTGTTTTGGTCTTTCTATACCTATGGTTCATTATCTTGGGCTGCAATAAAATTATTTAGCTTTAGTACCCAAAAAGCCCATTGAAGATGAAATACCATAGGAAGATCCTAGCCAGATTAGCGTTGATTAAGTACATCGCCTCATCGAGCTTTATCCTGTTGGGCTCAGCTGCCTATTTTCTTGATGAGTCGATGGTTTTTTGAAATTAATCAAAAATAACGATGCAAAATTGTTCCGCCATTTTAAGTCATTTGCCATATGAACATATGACACAGAGCTGTCAAAGCTGGTGAAGCGAATTCATGGGGCGTGTTATTTTCAATTTCCTTGTAAACTTACAATGTTCGAATTTTTTTACTCTGCAGTCTGATAATGATGGAACCAAAAAAGAGAAAGAGATTAATATTTCGGCTATTGGAATTCACCTACCACAGTTCATGTAAGTAATCCAAAAAATTGAGTTAGGACGATCGTGATATTGTTCGATACTTTATTTAGGATCAAAACAAATTGGAAGTTCTGTTCGATAAAACAGAGATGGGCAACAAAAGTTCATCTGATGAAAGCAATGACCACCAACAGGTTTAATTCAACTCTCAAAACTCAACTACGGGTCAGAGTACTGCTTGAGTTTATACAAATAATTCTTATCCCACAGCAGGATTAGGAGGGAGATGCACTTTTCGATAAAGTTGGCTGACTACACAAGAAAATCCCATCTGCTCATGAGTCCACCATGAGCCACTGGCGCGCATTCTTAACAAGACCTACTTTGTGTCAACAAGTCATCCTTTATATACTTTGGCAATTTTTTACGTTAGTTTATGCGGTCAAGACGTTGCCCAACTACATCTTCATTAACACCGGGTACAGCAAGCTTTTAAAGAAAATTCCACAGCTCCGGCGAGCTACAATTACGGAATTCCAATAAATGATCTAATTGGTCGATCATTGGCATCATCGGTATAAGGTTCATGGCACATGATGGAATCAAAACCCTAGACTGGAGCCCACTTTAAAACTTCCACATGTTAAATATATGGTTACATTATACCAGACCTTTACACATGCACCTACAAGAATGCAGCATATTTGCTGCATTCTTGTAGGTGCATGTGAAAGATCCATTTGGTAAGATTTTTACATTTAATTATCCTAGTTGCACCTGAGGATGTTGATAAGATGGCAGGCACTACTTCATGTTATTTATTGAAATTCATTTGAGTACCATTTGGCCTTTGAAATGTTTCAACAATTTATAGAAGAGATCGTTAAGAATTTCAATTTTATATTTGTCTATATTGCCGACAAACTTGTATCTTATACATCGGAGGAACAACATATTTGTCACCTAGAAACCGTATTTCTAAGTTCGAGGTAAATATAAACATTTTAAAGTGCGTTTTCGATATTAGCTCCCTAAAAACATCCTCGGTCGAAAAATTACTCGAAATTGTATTTTACTTTCTATACTAGACGAATTAATGGCATTCGTGGTTGTCTAGCCTCCGTAATCAATTAAGCTGATTGGTAAATTTTAGCATTCCCATTTTGCTACTTTACTATAGAAGCCCAAAAATGTCCAAAACTTCTTCTGGCCAGATATATGTCAATAGGCATTCAAACAACTAAAAAAGACTTAAGTTAATTTATCCAATATATGACGTGAAACTTATAGTGCTACAACTGACGCCTTAAGTATACAGTCTTAGGCCCCGTATAGCAATAATTAAATACTGGGGATTTTAAATTTGCTGACTTAGCGATTTTTTTCCAAATTTCAATAGGTAATAATTCCAGAACCAATCCTATCAAACCATTTTCGACACACTGGACATAAACTGGTTTATCTTTCAGCAACTTCTGCAAGTTGTCACTGCTCGAACTTATGTCGAGAACTATACCTTCAGATTCGGGGTACTGGTCAACATTACTGGAATTGGAAGATATTGATGTGGACAACGTTTAGTTTTAGCAAGACGGCGGTACGTGCCACACAAGCAACGAAACAATCGCAAAAAAAAAGAAAATTTTCCTGACCGTATTATTTCTCGAAAAAGTTATCACAATTGGCCACCGAGATCTTGTTGGAGCCACGTGAAAGATAAGGTCTATGCCAATGCTCCACAATCAATTCAAGACCTTTAAAAATAAAATTCGTGGGGTTATGGAGGACATTACAGCCGCAAATGTGCGATTTGGTCATGGGAAATTTCATGAAAAGGATAAGGTTCTGCAAGCGTAGTTATGGCAGCTATTTGCCTGATCGTTTTCAAATATTAATTGCATTCCTTCTTTTTTACAATGAAATAAACATTCATTGATTTCTCTTAAAAAATACTCGTTTTTTTTAAATATCAAAATAAAACCTCTTATTGGAAAACTCTATATTCCTTACCGCATCACTTATCAAACGCATGTTTCAGCGTTTTTACCACCGTTTGAAAACATTCCTAAAAGCCTAATAGGACATTGTGCAGTAAAGCTCTGAGGTATTCATACAACTGTATCCGAGCTACAATAAAGGTGGATCGAAAATTTTCCCCAGCTGAGCTTGTCTATATGGACAAACAATGAACCTGCCAGTTGAATGTCAGCTACGGCATGATTTTTGTAGTAATTGGATATCTCATATATTTTGTTTGGACACAACTATTGAACTGAATATTTCTGCCTATCGAAAATTTTACTGCCATCCACACTAAGGGTATGCAGGTTACTTCTTCGGAAGTTACCGAAAGCCATCTTCGACTTTCACATGCTTTATAATTAATATAAATAAACACCGAATTAAAAGTGCGTCTTCGGTTTGAGTTGTATTTACTTAGGGTTGGTCAAAATTGGGAAATTGTGAAACTTGGGTTTTCGGGTTTGAAAATCCTTACACCCGGGTACCCGATTAAAATCCAGGATTTTTTATACAGCATATTTATTGCATTATTATCTAAGCGTGTTCTGGATGTAGAACAAATATTACCTGCAAAATTGAGAATTCTAGGCCTACGTCAGTTAAAGTTTACAATATTGATAGTAGAGCTCTAAAAATTTTCTAAGTTGTTGGTCTTGTCACCTGAAATATCGTACATATAGCCCTCTCTTTTTTAAATAAATTTTAATTTTAAAGGGTTTGCTTAGATTGTTGCAAAGAGAAAGTTTTAATTGCCAGAATCACGTCGTCCGCAATTGGTAGGTTGCCGGAAATATCATTAGATAATGCATCGGTTGTTGTTGAAGCTTTTCCTAATTACACATTACGTGTTCCCCACAGACCGTAGTGACTACGTTCATAAATATAAATTAGAATAAATTCTCTTCCATACTAGGTGGCTTTTAGTGTACGGTGGAATAGCTCTACCATACTGTTTGACTGCATGAATGTTAAGTCGTGGTCCATATTTTGTGTGAACCTCAAAAGTTTCTTTAGTTTCCGAAAAACTTTACTCTAAACTGATTAGCTTGGTCAGCCGTTATCTCGAGCAGTATACCAAATCTCGAAACTTACTGGTCTTTACGAAGGCTAGTACTACCGTCGATGTTTACAATAATAGAAATTGCTTCTGGCCACCGAGTGCGTAGTTATTTAACTAAGTCCATGTGTAAGTGCTCAAACCTCCAAGATGGTATGACAATGTGTCATTGTTTGGAACGTATAAGACGATTCACTTTCTCTTTCTGACGAGCTAGAAATGTTTTGAACAGGTATCTTGTGTCTACGACACACGAGCTTGTGAAGTTTTTGAATTTTTTCCTTACGTATAGTTCCAATGTAATATATGGGGATATGTTTCATAGATGTCTCCCATAATACATTAAGTTTGAATTTGGTGTTGCGTCCAGTTTGGATTCTTGATTGGATTCTTGATGAGGAACGAGTCTTTCCATATCTATAGCGCTGTATGGCATAGCAAATTTAAGCTGGCACGACATAAATCATTGACTTCAGTTCTTGATAATGTACCGTTACCACATTACTATAGTTGCTTTTATGTTTTGTTAGTCTGATGTAAACTGGCATACGGGACTACATTTTAACTTTAAAGACATGGCATTAGTCAGCGGTTTATGGTCGGTAAGAATAGTAAAAACTCTGCCTGTGACAAAGTACCTGAAATTTTAAATGGTATAGTAAATTGCTAGCAATTTACGGTCGAAGGCAGAATATTTACGTTCGGAAGGGGAAAAGCTTTTTCAGAAAAATTAAATCAAAAATTACTTGAGTCAGGGTGGCATAAGTTGTATTCATAGCTGCCTGACACTCACGTTACCAACTAATGTCTTGGTTCCTACTTATAAGAATCACAGTCAATAGCGTTGAAATAAACGTTTCTGTCGCGCTTTGGTTCTAAGTGTAGCAGTGCAGACTTTTCAGCATGCGTACTGGAAAGGGAGATCTGTGGATACGGCTCTGCATTCCTTGGTGCAAACCAGGGTAGCCTTCTTCGATATAGAGGGCGCTTTAAACAATGTCAGGACGGAGGCAGTTCAGGAAGGACAGTCTTTCTTAGATGTGGACTACCCCTTAAGGAGGTTGTTAAATCAGATGCTAGAATGCAGGATTGTTAAAGCGGAGATAGGAGAATCCACCATTAGGAGGCGAGTAGTTAGAGGAGCTCGCAAACTGGGGTCCTATCATCTCTTCTCTGGAACATAGTAATCAATGGATTACTTTTGGGAATTGGAGAGGGAGGGAATAGCGTATGCAGATGAGTTGCGATCGTGATCTCGGGTAGGTACCTAAGTACGATTAGAGAAGTTATGCAACACGTGCTCTTAAGCATTACAAAGTGGGCAAGCAAATGTGAGCTGGGTATAAATTCATCCAAAACAGAGCTTGTACTCTTCACCAAGAAATATTAAATCTCGGTAGTCGCCCCTCCTACCTTAAAAGGCACGACAGTCGCCTTTACTAATAAGGCTAGATTTCTAGGCATAATTTTGGACAGTAGGCTAAATTGGAAGCCCAATATTTTGAAGAGAATAAAGAAGTCTACCATGGCTCTGTACTCATGTAGGAACGCCGTCGGTAGGAGTAGGGTCTAAAACTAGAGCTGGTACACTGGCTCTTCACCGTTGTAGTCAAATCGATTCTGACGTATGGGATGAGTGTTTGGTGGCCAGCACTAGACAAGACAACTTATAAAAATATGATAGAAAAGATACAAAGAGCAGCCTGCTTGCTTATAAGCGGGGCACTGAGGACAACCCCTACATATGCTTTCGATTGTATGTTTTGAAAAAGGTTTCCAGACCCTTATCCGCTCAAGGGAATCCTGGGGGAACAGGTCAACAACAAAATCAGAAAGTATAAAATTCTGTACTGACGGCTCCAAACTAGACGGCAAAGTTGAAGCTGGAGTATATTGTGACCAATTAAATGCAAATATATCCGTTTGTCTTTCTGATCACTGCAGTGTACCAGACAGAGGTGGTAGCGATTGAGGAAGCGCTGACTTGGTTGTTGCATAATGTCATATCCATAAGGGATATAACAAAATATGTGGACAGTCAGGCAGTAACCAAGTCACTGGACAACATCAGTTTCTCTGATGTCCGTGGTGGTATTGAAATGCCGCTTATCTCTAAACGAGATGAGTGAGCATTTCAATATCCAGATAGTCTTGGTCCCCGGTCACTTGGATGCTCTGGAAACTGCAGGGCTGACGAACCAAGGAAAGGTAAAACTCTCCAATTGAAACCGGAAAGGGCAAATCTGGGGAGGCCTTTAGCAGCGCTTTTTATGGCGCTTAAAAAAGAGACAATAGCCTCGGCACTGAAGAGGTGGAATAACACCATAATATGCAATGTAGCGCGGCAAGTCTGGCCGAAACTGGACTTAAAGCGCTCCAAAACACTAATATCCCTACGTAGACCTGACTTAAGTACAGTCGTGGTGGTGCTCACAGGACACTGCCTCATTGGGGAGCATGCGAGGAGGCTCGTGTCAATGGCAAATGACTTCTGTATAAGCTTTATAGATGAGGAGAAGGAAGAGACTGTGAGCCACTTCCTCTGCTCTTGCCCGGCGCTAGCTTACAGGAGGTACAAACATCTGGGCAAGTATTGTTTCGACGGCCTTATGGATCTCGAGAACTGCAATGTACGAGATATCTTAAGCTTCATAAGCAGCTCTAAATGGTTCCAATGAAGGTGAAAGGGGAGTAGGATCCTTTGGTTTCACAATGAACCGTCACCGGTCTAAGTGTGCGTTAGCAGCCACTCTAACCTAACCTAACCTAACCTTTACCAGTGCAAAAGCAGATAATGTCAATTGTCTGCACAAGCCTATATATGTCGTGATGTCATGTTCTCAATCTCGCTCTTTGCTTTGCGGTTCTTTTCTACATCTATGTAGACAATTTCGTCGTAAAAAAGGAAGTTGCCCATTAGTGATAATTTTATAAGAAACATCATGTTTATAAGCATATCGCATAATAAAGCGCCTAGGTAAGTTTGAAAAACAACGAAGAAGATCTCCGAATGCGTCGATTACAAACAATCGGACTGAAATCTCTAATTTGAAACTTAAGTTGATGCAGAAAAGTTTTAAACCGTAAGTTACGATAGAAGAGTTATTAGTGGCAATGATTGAACTATTTGAATCTCTGTTGAAATTTTTAAAGTATTTGTCAGGAGCGACTGTAATTTCGGATCCCATATCTATCAGAAAAGGGAATTTATTTTGTCGCTAGGACTTTTGAACGTTTTTGTTTCTCGATCTCCCGAAGGAGAACGTGGATTGAATCGAAATGGATAATTTTTTCGAAAGCCAATTTAATGCGGTATAGGCTCTAAATGAACGTCTATCGTTTTGTAGAAGCAACAAATTCTAATGATGGCATTAGGCTATAGGCCTTGAAAGCAAATAATCTTCTGTATCTATAAATAACAATCAAAGTTCGTTTCACTAAAGTGGATGACATATTATTGTCATACGGTATGAAAGATTAATTTTAAACTTAACGAGTCATGAAATTAAATAAAAAATTATACAGTTCGTGAGCCATAACACAAATCACTTTTTTAAATTTTTTTTACTGTTTTTTTTTTAAACTAAAGCAAAATATAAAAGCTTTATGATGCTTTTATTACTTATATTTTATGGACAGTTTTTAAGTAACTCTCGTAGTTTTTATTATTTAATGATACAATGAGATGTGCTTTATTGATGACAGACCGACGTTACATAAAAATTGCAACACATAATTGCCTTTATACCAGATTTTGAAAACATCGATGGCGTTTGCTGATCATATACAAGAATGGTCTAAACCATGTTAATTATTATAAATATTTCAAAACATAATCATCTCGTATTTAAAATTTTCATGGATACCGATTATATATGCATGATGTTGTACCTGTTGCAAACATTGAGGTTAACTCATAACAGGTATACAAAACATATACTGAATAATTAAATAAATATTTACATACGAGATAAACTTGTGTGCAAATAAAAATGTTTCTGGTCAACATATAATATTATGATGAGGTAAAATAAAAATATGAAACCACACCTTTATTTTGGATACCATTGCAAAGTTTACAAAATGTTTTCAAGTGTTTAGCATAATACGATTTATATGCACAAAAAGCTTTTAGTACCGATTTACGACTTTCCACTTCACATTATTATAACGGCAAAAAAAAATTCACGAAACAAACATTTTTTTTTGATAAAATAAGACAAAAATCAATACATTTGGAATCAACACCGAAAATAGAAAACAAATAACATAAAGACGCATTAAAAATCATTCAACCATACATAAATATCTACTGTGCTTTCGTCATCGTCAGCTTTTATTTTTCCAATATATACATACATACACACGTATTTCTTTGTTATCCTTAAGTACAGTGTAAATAATGAATTCCATGAACAACAACAGGCTGTTTGAGTTGAAAAAAATAAAAATAAAATTTCTTGAACGTTGATTTTTATATGCAGAGCACACCAACAACAACAGCAACATTGAATTTAAAAAAGACTAAAATCCTTCAACCTTTCATAATCTTCATAAAAACACACACAAAAAAAAATGTTACTTACATTTTTCTTCGTTCCGACAATAATAAGACAACAAAATGGAATATTTAAAGTTTCAATTTTGAATGTAATAAATTTAAGCGAGGTATGCGAGCGTCAGGGTGGAATTCGCTCACTTATACGAGATATATAGAACGTTGATCGTAATGAAGTATCTTAAATTTAGCGGACCATACATATATTTAGATTTTTGATGGCCGTTGAATATTTTAAACTAAATTAGCCATTTTATATTCATGCACAAAAATCAATTTAACATTTTTACCGCACAAAAGCTCATAAAACACTTCATTACGTATTTTGTGTGGCTTAGAATATGTTTTAAGTTTTATATGTTTCACATGCATAATAAACCATAAACATCAAACACTTTTATGTTTACACAAGGCTAGAATTTATAACGAGATGTGTATTTTATTTCTTGGTATGTTCTATAAAGAAAAAATTACCACCTCAAACCTCACTCAAAATTTTATTTTTATTTTTTGGTTTCTACTCAATCATAAATTTAATTAACTTTCTGCAACATCAAACCAATAAAAATAAAAATAAAACTTTTCAAAAAACTTTTCTAATATTTTCACAAAAAATTGTATAATTTATTATTTCGTGTTTTTATTAAATTTCAATAAAAAAAAAATCTCGTTATTTATTTTGCGTTTATAATAATATATTCTCGTTATTTTCAAATCTTAAATAAATATGCAAATAAGATATATTTATAAATTTCAAAGGAAGCAACTCAATGTAGCAAAGATGAATGTGAATATTCAAAGTAAAAAAAAAATTTTAAACTTTTCCAACAACATCGAAACCAAGTGTATTCCTTCCAAATAAACATCTTCTGCTCACTGATTTTCATTTACTTTCAACTTTAGGGTAAATGAACTCCTTTATATATCGTTTTTTTATAAAGCAATAATTAATGATCAAGGCAAGTATTTTAGGGAAATTGTAAATGTAAGCTTCGACTGATGTCTAAATCACAAGCTCTCGATTTCAATAGTACCTCAAAATTTTCACTTTTTTGAAATCGAGACTAAGTGAAGAGGTGAATTTTAAAACGAGTGTGTGCACTGGCCTTGAAGCTCAATACAGAAAACTGTAACAACCGTTACAAAATAAAATAAAAAAAATAAAAACCAATGGTGATGATCACTGACCAGTATGGTTTTGAAACTCGAATTGGAAGAGCAGAATCTAAAAATAAAAAATAAAAAAATGGATGTTTTTGTATAAGTTTGTGCTTTATGGTGCCTTTAATAAAGCATCCAGGTAGCTTCACTTCCTAACGGAATCAGGTAAATCAAATAAACCTTTTAAACTACACGTAGTTGATCTACTATTAGTCCTCCTGACTAATCTTTTTTTTTTCTTGTTACAATTTCTTGTAATACCCCAAAAAACGGTTTGTTCCAAGTCTTTGACTTCTGTGAACCACGAACCTGAATCTGAGCATGATAAACTACATACAGACTTTGATGAACCAAACTTGGAGTCTAGGCTAGTAACCCAGATAGATCGATGATTTTCAAAGCAACTCGACGAAATAACTAAAACTTTACGAAGCAGTCAGCAGACGTTACACACCAGAAATTTGATAAAAATCCAACCGGTTCTCGTAAAGGCAAATTTTGAACATCGAGTCAAATAAAAATTACCAAAAGATTCAGTAGTGATATACTAAGACTAGTAATGAGAATTTTCGACAAAATCATAATACATCACGTTCATACCATCGTGTGGATACAAAATACCTATCGATCCGGCACATTGGAAAATTTAAGTTTTTGGTTACGATGGAAAACGAGTAGAGTATAGTGCTTAAGATTTCATTTTACGGTTTGAAGATCATGCATTTCAGGCCGAGGTGACAAAACACGAGCTGGTAACATTAATGCGAAATTATGTGACCGATAAAGCGGAAAAATGGTACTACAACTTCATCGACGGAATAAGCATGCCACTTGGAGAGATAAGAGAGAATCGTTACTAGAACGGTTTAGTAGTAAAGAAGGAGATTGCGAAACTCGAAAATACATACATAAGCCGAACTCATAATCCAAAGGAATCATTTAATGATTACTTAACTGATATAGAAAGTGCTAATTTTCGTCTAATGGAACCACTGAAAGACGAAGATATTTTGGACATTTTGGTGCAAAATATGAAAATACTTCTAATACTCTGATTGGTCACACCTATCATGCTTCGGTAAAAGAGGATTGGGGGGGAAAAATCTTGTTGAACACAAAATTGATGTCGGTAAATGTGACCCGATAAAACAGCGCTACTACCGCGTATCTCCGGTAAAGCAAGAGCTAATATATCAGAAACTAGACCAAATGAAAGCACTTGGAGTTTTATAGAGGAGAGAACAAGCTCTTGGATCTGCCCAGTCGTATTGATGACTAAAACCAACGGAAAATCTCGGTTATGTTTGGATTCCCGTCTATAACCAAGTCATTGATGGTTTACTTGGAACATCAAAAATTACATCAAAAGTAACTTCTGTTTTTAATTTTCCAGCTCCCAAATCAGTAAAAGAGACTTACCGTTTATTGGGCATAGCTGGCTTGTATCGGAAATTTGTATGTAATTATTCCGAAGTTACCGCCTCAATCATAAACTTAGCCAAGATAGGTGTTAAATTCAAATGGACAAAGGATACCGACATCGCCTTTACAAAACTAAAATATCTCATATCAAGCGCCCCTGTATTACACAATCCGGATTTTCCTTAGAAATTTTTTGTTCGGTGTGATGCAAACGAAAAACGAAAAACTAATATCCTTTATGTCATAAGAACTAAACGCTGCTCAGCGAAATTATAATGTGATGGAGCTCGAATGTCTCGCTGCAATAGTTTTTTTTAATCCCTACAATCTTTTTCTAGGGTTGCAGCTCACCCAAATCTTTCGTCGACTTGGACGATGTAATCAAGTGATGAAAACTCCCTTTTGCAACCCTGCCTCTTTGGGATTCGAACCCGGTACCTCCCGCTCCAAACACCGCAGCTTTAACCACTGCGCCAAATGCTCGGTTCGACAATAGTTAGTGTAAAGAAATTTCACGCTTATATTGAAGGGAATAAATTCACAATAATCACGGACCACGCTAGTCAATGGCTGATGTCCCAAAAAGAGTTAAGTTGGAGACTTGCACGTTGAAGTCTAAAGCTCCAAGGTTTCGATTCTAACATTATACACCAGAAAGGACGAGAAAACATAGTTCCAGATGCTTTGTCGCGGATATTCTGTGACGCTATTCTAGAAATCAAAGAGGACGTTAAATTACACCACCACAATCTTTTTGACAATACAAGTCTGCAAGATCAATTTTACATAGATCGGCGTGGAAAAATATTACAGAATCCAGAACAATATCCGAATTTCCAAGTACCAACGACAAAATTTTTGGGTTTAGCCAAAATCAAAAAAATAAACTAACAGATACTCCTTGTTAGAAAATGTGGACTTCGGAAGAGGTTCGACCTAAGCTGATGTTGCAAGAACACTATGTACCGACTAGTGCGCATAAAGGCATACGCAAGACCTTAGATAGGTTACGACGCCTTTACTATCGGCGTGGAATGGCACGGTAAGTTCACACTTATTTGACAAGTTGTGAAATTTGTAAACAAACCAAATCTACCAATCAGTGCTTACAACCGCCTCATCAAACTCTATCGGAAAGACCCTGGCAGAAAATTTATATCGATTTGTTGGGACCTTATTCCAGAACATTCAGTAGAAAACCTGTTATGTACTTTTATCAAACTTTTAACATAATTTTGTTACTGACGGACAACATCCTGACTAGGAAAACATTCTTAGTTTTTTCCTATCGTTTTATTGATTCCTAGATGATCACCACTAGTATATTCAAGATAATTTTCCAATATCTATATGATCTAAACTTTAGGTAGCACTTTTAACGATAGGCCACTATTACCGATTCGTAAATGTTTCCATTGAACCCAATATTATTTGTCTGACCTTCACCTATGATTTCCGAAGTCCTGAGGAGTCCAGCTTTTCGGGAGTGGTATTTTCATAAGTCTGACGGAGATAATGTTTTTTTTTTGTCTTTCACTTAATCTTAATACTTTCTACTCGGTATGGTCGTTTAGATGAAGCATCGGCGTTTGATCCTTTGGCTATTTATGCTCCAGGTTTTTAAAACTCCAGTTAACATCTCAAGGCAACATTTATGAAAATGTTTAACTCATTTTACTATGGCCAAAAGGTTTTTTGAGTGGCGATCTTATCGATTCCATTCCTGCTTTGACAGTACTTTGAAAAAATACGCAATCACCCGCTTCTGTCCATCGATCTTTTGTGACAAAACACCCCCTAATCGTTTTGTTTAGTACCAGGATAAATATCTTTTTTTGTTATTGTGTTTAGTTTTCTATAATCGACAAAAATCTTAGACTACCATCTTTTTTTTTACAGCAGTATAATTTGCGTGTTAATGACTGCCGATTGTTCAATAACACGCCATGTTTTTATTTCGGTTACCATCCTACTCACCTTTGCCTGTCCCTCTTAATAGTAATCTCCTTGGCCTCTGATGAATTGGTATCACCAAGCTTGGAACGATCCGGTGTTTAACCAGGTTTTTTCTTCCATTACTCTCTGGAGCACTATATAGAAAATGTTCATGAATTGTTTCAGTTATTCTTTTGCTGCTTGTTTCTGTTTCTTTGCTAGGTCTTTTAACACCACTCACAGTTTGTGTGACCCAGAACCTACTGATTTTTGGGTGGCAACTTTAATTGCTGGTCTACTATAACCAAGACTATAACTGGTCTTATCACTGGATCTCCATTATTCATCTACAGAGGTATTTCCAGGTTATTACAGCCTTAGACTCGTCTATTAACATTCAAAACATATCCGTTCGGCTCCATACCGGCTAGTAACACTTCTTAATCTTAGCCGACCTTATATTACCATACCTTTTGAACAACTTGTTGAATTTACGATTTAAGTTCTTTATGTAATTTCTCTACTTCCTTTTGGATTTTAGTGGAAAATTCAATAAATTTTTCTTCCATTTTATTTTGGCCGTCTCTTTAGTTTGTTCTACTGCTTCATAATTTGTTAAACCGGCAGCAGCAATTAACTGTGACAAATCAAAATTTTTGGATGATTCTTTCATTGCTCTTACCAACGGTTGTGTTTCTTAACATTTTTCACTACGATTTATACCTGTATTATCGTTATTTTGTATTAATTTTGAAATTATATTTTTCCGGATTTAAACTATCTTTCTCTATAGCATCATGAAGTCACAAAATCAACGGTTCTTATTACCGTTAGTTGATAAACCTTACTAGTTTCAATTCCTTTTCAATTCCACATTTCTCAATTTGTAGAGGATCATCATTTTTTTAGTATTTACAATCCCACCACTGTCACCAATTGTTACGTTTTTGCCTATTCCCGTTTTGTTTTACTGAATTTTAAATAAATTCAACAAATATTTACTTTCAACTGCAACACAACAGTTTCCAACTTCAAACATTTATTTATTTCAACCAGAATAATTCACATATAACTCTTTAAATTTCACTAAACTAGCCGCTTGCCATGAGTGAGAGTAACAATATCAAGCTTTCTACAATAGATTGTAAAGAATTTGCTATTAACGAACTATATCTTAAATTGATTTATAAAAATTCTAAGATTATTTTACACCAATAGTTTACAAAAGAAACTTAGTTACCATGTCTTGCGTAATAAATCTCACAGGAAGTATTAGCAAATAGGGTTAGATCGTGATCTTTATGGAATTGCAAGTTCATAATTGTTTTATTTCATCGACAATCTGTAATTTATTTGTGGAATACTCTAGAATCGTTTTTTCAGAGACACACTTATTCCAACGTACAAAAGATATACAAGTTTTACTTTACTGTAATAAAAAGTTATGGTTTCGAGACCCTATGTAGTCTCACAGACAGGACATAGAATATTTAAAAATAGTTTCTGGTATATTTTCGTTAGTTTAATAGACAATATAGTGTAACAGATAGATAAATTGAGTTACATTATGAGATATTTAATGTACTTTTTACTACCATATACAAAGTTTTAATTGTATTATGTATTTTACAGATGGTGGCTACAGATGAAACTACAACACAAAATTCACCAGAAAATACAGGAACGTTTGTTAAATTAAAACAAACTTTATCATCATCACTACTAACAGCACACGATAAAGGTAAGACCATAAATAATAATTTAATTACAAACATAACATCTCGTAATAATGTATGTGAGTCCTTTATTTATTTGTATGAAGGATAATACTCCATTCCTTTAACAAATAAGTCGGTATTGTATGAAGTTAATTAGTCGGAATATTCCATTGATATAATTACACTCTATAAATCGATGGTAAGAATATCAGCTGCAAATAATTGTTTTTACTTTGCATATTTTGCTGTCTAACTATTTGAAAACTTTTGAACAAAAAGCTTATCATTTAACTTTACAACTGAAGACGATTAAAATTTGTAAAGTTTTTATAATAATAAATTTTAGTTGGGTACCATTTTTTATCCATTTTCCTAAACCTATGACAAAAAATATGAAATATTTTTTTGATGATGCAAAAATATGTATTGTTCCGCTGTAAGCAGTTTTTTTGCTAACATTGTCAATTATACCAACTTTAAATTTATTCATTACAAACAACTGCATCTAATTACATGTTACAACTATTAACCGCTAGTGGTAATGCACAATTCATGGACGAGCCATTGATTACATTTCTCCCACAGTTTTAAATTTTTCTTTATGATAAATTATTAGAATCTGCTTTATCGCCATCCAATCGATGGAAATTCAAAAATAATTTTTTTAGTTGGAGCATAAGTTTTATCGAGGTATATCCATTTATTCTCATTTTAAAAACTTCAGGTTATATCTCTAGCAAAACAGGACTGAGATTTTGTTTGATTAAACTTAAAAAATTAGAAACCCAGTATGAGATATAACACTATAAAGATACGTCAAGGGATTAGCCCTCGAATTTATGACAGTCAATGAAATCAGTCAATGAAACACGTAATAGTGGTCCAATTGTAATGAGTGATACCTTAATCAAAAGCTCTAAGAATCAGTTAAAATACTAACATTAAATATTCATACATTTTCAAAAATCATTTTGAAGCGTAAAAATACGTAAAGGGGTTAGCCCACGAATTTATGACAGTCAATGAAACACGTAATAGTTGTCCGATTGTAATGAGTGATACCTTAATTAAAAGCTCTAAAAATCAGTTAAAATACTAACATTTAATATTCATACATTTTCAAAAATCATTTTAAAGCATAACAATACGTAAAGGGGTTAGCCCACGAATTTATGACAGTGAATGAAACACGTAATAGTTGTCCGATTGTAATGAGTGATACCTTAATCAAAAGCTTTAAGAATCAGTTAAAATACTAACATTTAATATTCATACATTTTCATAAATCATTTTGAAGTGTAAAAATACTTAAAGGGGTTTGCCCGTGAATTCATGAAAATCAATGAATTTAGTCAATAAAAACCGTAATAGTTGTCCGATTTTAATGAATGATACCTTAATCAAAAGCTCTTAGAATCAGTTAAAATACTAACATTTAATATTCATACATTTTCATAAATCATTTTGAAGCGTAAAAATACGTAAAGGGGTTTGCCCATGAATTCATGAAAATCTATGAATTTAGTCAATAAAAAACGTAATAGTTGTCCGATTTTAATGAATGATACCTTAATCAAAAGCTCTAAGAATCAGTTAAAATACTAACATTAAATATTCATACATTTTCAAAAATCATTTTGAAGCGTAAAAATACGTAAAGGGGTTAGCCCACGAATTTATGACAGTCAATGAAACACGTAATAGTTGTCCGATTTTAATGAATGATACCTTAATCAAAAGCTCTAAGAATCAAGGGAAATACTAACATTAAATATTTATATATTTTCATTAATCATTTTGAAGCGTAAAAATACGTAAAGGGGTTAGCCCCTGAATTCATGAAAACCAATGAATTTAATCAATTACGTCAATTACGTAAACTAATATTAGAAGTGGATCCTAGACCATGACTGAAATGTTGAGATATACAAAAATACCTTCTTTAATTTATTGATGCATGTTTTAACACGTTGATGGGTCGAAGTTTGGATTTTAAAGACTTTTATTGTTGATAATACATGTGCTAGAGTTATTTTGGAGGCGATTAAATATGTAACGTATAGAATAGCTATTTGTGACGTTTAGATATTTGACAACATTTTCAGAGGTACAATGTGGAATATACTTCCGCAAGGGCACAGTCAATATGGTGAGTATAAATCTAATTTAAATTCGATTTTTTGAAGGTTTTGGTTTCCTTTAGGCACCGTTTAATTTTCTAACTGTTAAAAGTTTTTTTTTTCAAATTTGTATGGTTGGCAAGGTAATTTCAATTCCAGTAATTATTAATATTTGAAATTTTATACTTTAATTTATTTTTTGACAAATTTAATTATCTAAATATATTTTTAAAAAGCTTTTAGCTTATTAAAGTTGCACAGGTAAATTCAGATTCATCGAAAAATGTTAATCCGGTTTACGAGTTCAGAGAATTTCGAATTTATTTTATGTTCGTATGTTCAAAATTAAAATATAAATTTAAAATATTTTTGCCTTGTGCTATTCACAATCGTAATGAATTATGATGAACAAAATTTAGGCTACACACTTTGTTAAAAAAGAATTTTACTCTCCAAAGTATTTATGAAAGATTTATTTTTTTTTTGGAATGGAGTATGATGATTTTTCATTTGTAAAAAATGGCAAACCACCACCTGAAAAAGATGTAGGTACACAATGTTGTACTACATTTCTGTTGATAATTTTGTTATAAAAATAGGATTTTGTTTGCTTTGGCATATTTTTATTTTTCAATCGCTCTGCTATTTAAATAAAATATAAATTTTGGCGGTTATGTCGGTGGAAAGTTTTAAATATTCTAAACTAATTGGATTGGATTAATTTATTATATCGATAAAATAAATGTATTAATTAAATATTGTTGTTTATCTAATAATTAACATAGGAATAATATTATGGTTGCTTTACAAAATAAATGTATTTTTTTTAAATTTATTTTATATAAATTTACATAAATAAAATCGATAAAAACATATATTCAAAATAATTATAGCATATTTAATGTTTTCAAAAAGATATAATTATGTTCATGGATTTATGTTCAGTTTGTGGTATCATGGGATAATTATGTTTGGTTTATTATGTTCTTTGTTATTGAAAAACTATATCCACATTTTATTGGTTATGTTTTTACATAACAAAAAATGTTTGGTACGTGTTCATTAAATTTTTATCTTTTTTATTGATAAAATCCCTGAATGGTGAGTTTGTAATTATAATACTATTTCATAGTTAATAGAGCATTCATCAATCAATAAATTATATCTAAATAGGAAAGGCTTAAAAAAAACTATGTTTTATGATGGCACAAAACTATGATGGAAAGGGGATAATAGAAGATTACTTGTGATTATTGAACATAACTACTTAGAGACTTAGATTTTCCAATTTTCACTTTTCCAAATTGGGAACTTGGAATCGCAAATGCCCAATGTTTTCTTTTGTAAGAGCTTTTAATTAAGGTATCAGCAATCACAATCTCATCACTATTACGTATTAATGACTAAATTTATTGATTTTCATAAATTCATGGGCTATTACAATCGGACCACTATTACGTGTTTTATTGACCGAATTCATTGCTTTTCATAAATTCATGGGTTAACCCTTTTACGTATTTTTACGCTTCAAAATGATTTTTGAAAATATTTGAATGAATGATGTTAGTATTTTCACTGATTCTTAGAGCTTTTGATTAAGGTATCATTCATTACAATCGGACCACTATTACGTGTTTTATTGGCTAAAGTCAATAATTTTCGTAATTTCGTGGGTTAACCCCTTCACGTATTTTTACGCTTCAAAATAATAAATAAAATTTATTTATTTATTTATTAATTATTGGGATAAAGCAAAAGATTTTCTATCCCATGAACATATAACATTACATAAAACAGCTAATTATAAATTATGTTTAATAAAATGAAAAATAAGTGGCTTAAATTTAAAAAAAGATCTTACGTTTCTGATCTCAATCGGAACCCTATTCCATATTGTGAAAGCGGTAAATAATGGTAAGTTATTGCAGACACTAGATCGGTTAACGGGCAGGAATATGTTGCTATTACAAATAGAACCAAATTTTAATTTACCGTTTAAGTATAAAAGGAAACCTGATTCTTAATAATTTTGTATAGAAAAAGCAACGCTCTATAGTAGAAAAACTGAATCATAGTGCAGTCGAAAAATTCATTAAACATTGCAGAAATATGATCCATTAATATACCTCACTTTATTGTTCAGAGTAATCTGTAAAATATGAGATGAAATCGAGTGACAACTTAAATAGAGGAATTCACAATATAAAATGTGGGGTATTACTAAAGATTTTGATAGCATATTTGGGACATATTTTCCTGTGAAGCCTTAGACCATACAAAATAGAGTTAATTTTATTACAAATATAAATAACTTGAGAATCTCTGGTGAATTTACTGTTAATACAGATTCCAAGGTTATTTACATGGTTTGAAATGGAATTTTTACATTATTAATTAAATATTAGGTATAATAGGGAGATGTTGTGAATTTGTTTAGAATATTTGACTACAAGTGGTAGATCGGTTATGAACAATGAAAATAATGTTGGACCCAAAATGGTTCTTTCAAAAACACCTGCCGGTACTCGTTCAGGACTCCATACGATTCCATACGATCTATCATGACTTTTTGAACTCTATTGGATAAATAGCTATACATAAGTTTGAGAGCTGTTATATCAAAATTGAAGTAAAGCAACAACTTTTGCAACAAAAGCGGATGATTTAAAGATTCAAACGCTTTAGAGAAATCCAACAATACTAGTACAACAAATGAATTTATTTGTCAAGGTGATGTGCCATATTAGCAACCATGAAACAGAGTAGTGTTTGTACTGAAGTTACCAACAAGGTACCTTTGTTTAGAACTTCTTATCAAACTAGAAAATATAAGTATGATACCCTTTTAAGTTTGGCGAACTCCAAGTCCCTCACTGAAAAACTTTTTGCGATACCAGAATGAAACCACGGAGCAACAGATTCATTATCTACAATTAGCTTTATAGGCGCATACTTGTTATGGACATTATACAGACAATCATAACATGATTGAAGTAAAGAATTGATATTATCAGTTGCATGCAAAAAAACACCGATTAAAATTAGAAAAATAATTCTTAATCATAACTGTATCATGGCGATAGTCGTAAATATGCTGGTAATCAATTTTAACACGTTGTAATTTACCTTTAACGAAATTGCGAGTGATCGGAAATTTCAGGGAGAGAGTATTGACTGGATTGAACCACTCTAAAGTAATCCGATTCTATGACAATAAACTGATCAAGCCAAGCGTCCCTCAGAATATCGAAGATATCGTGAAATTTATGTGACTTATCAAACATATTGACGTTTAAATTACACCCAATTATGTAGTGACTATAGTTTGTGACACATAAAGAAAGAATTTCCTGAAAATGATCTAAATCAGCTTGTCCTGTTTTTTTTTAATATAGCAAACAACAATCAATAATATAATTGAAGGAAGTGTTAATTCTGTCATTAAAACTTTTGTAATACCAAAGGTAGGAGAATGAACAACCTTCATCTTAAACCATTTTTTAAAATAGATACAAATGCTGCCTTCTTTTTTATGCGTTCTGTCATATCTAAGTATATTATAACTATTTAGTGAAAAAGATTCGTTATTTATTCTATCAGGAAGACCAAGTTTCTGCAACACAAAATATGTCGAAATTTCGCTTACTGATAAATATTCTTAAATGATCTATAAAACAAGCCACGTGCATTAATGAATCCAATGTTCACATGCTCACTATTACGAACCGTTAAATTATTGAAAATAGAACGAAAAATCAATGAGGAAGACGAGTTGAGATTGAGAAAAGATCCTATAGGTTTTGGATTATAATTTAAGTAATTTGCAGCAGATAGCTGAGAAGTTAATGCTTATGATTGATTACGTGGATCGTTTGTAAATGGTCGAATTATTACACCAGGTGGCCACGCATCGAAGTTATTCAGCTTGTTGAAATCGTTTTCTTTCAAACCGTTTTTGAATAATATTTATAGTGACAATATTTATTCTGAGACGTTGAGCTTTTGATCAATGTATTGCATTCATAACAATCGGACCATTATTACGTGTTTCATTGACAAAATTCATTGCTTTTCATAAATTTATGGGCTAACCCCTTTACGTATTTTACACTTCAAAATGATTTATGATAATGTTTGAATATTTAATGTTAGTTTTTTAACTAATAACTAGAGCTTTCAATTATGGTATCAGCGATCACAA
The DNA here is from genome assembly GCA_963556175.1 of Tipula confusa. NCBI lineage: Eukaryota > Metazoa > Arthropoda > Insecta > Diptera > Tipulidae > Tipula > Tipula confusa. The sequence goes on from OY744477.1 coordinate 72,181,214, forward strand.
TCAGACCACTATTACGTGTTTTATTGATAAAATTCATTGATTGCCATAAATTCGTAGGCTAACCCCTTTACGTATTTTGACACTTCAGAATGATAAATGAAATGTATGAATATTTACTGACAATATTTTTTTTGAGATTTTGAGCTTTTGGTTAATGTATCATTAATCACATTTGGATCACTTTTACCTTCGGTATTTGAAACCTGTTGAACACTCAATACTAAGTTTTACGATTTTTTCTTTCCATGTGGTAAATACTGCATCGATGCTAACCAAAGTAGAGGGAGATTGTGTTTTATTTTTTAAACACTGTTTCCAATTATGAAGCATAAAATTACAAATTTCAAAACTATAAAGAGTAAGACCATAACGAACTACTATTACTATAGGCATTTAAATTTTGGAAAGCTTTTATATTACTTTTGATATCCTTAACTTCCGTCGCTAGGTATCGAACATATTTTCAATAATTTAAAAAAACAAATTACTTTTCTTTCTAATTCTCTCATCAAAAGCACACAGCAACACTGTACTCGAACATTTCAATAGTCACACAGATTTACCGTACAAAAGCTTTATTTTTACTTTTATTGTAAGGACGCATTGAAAAAGAAAATTTTAATCGGGTTTCGTGTTGTATATACCATTACATTGTAAGTACCTACAAAAATTTCTTAAATGTTTACATTCAATTTAAATTTAAATTTAACGAAGAATTAAAGAAATACAAACAATTTAAGTTTTTTAATGTAACTCGAATTGACTGTTTGTTGTCGGTATGCTACACAATAAAATTTTCCATTTTCACTTCTAGATATCTGTGCCCCATCCTCCCCCATCATCATCATGGTGCTGAATATTATATCAAAGACATAACAGAAGCAGAAAAAAAATTAAATACAATTTCTCTCGTATACCACGGTTCTGTATTACGATGATAGGCAGAAATAGGTTCTGTTTTGTCGACAATTACTTTTATTATTATTACCGAGCATTATTTTGCTGTGTGCCGTTGTATTACGTTAAGTCGAAATGAAAATAAAATCGTTTTTTTTTTAGTCATACAACTCACCATTGATTTGTGTTGTGTACGGATGTGCTGGGTGCTGTACAGGAGGTGATGTTTTAGAATTGATTAGATTTGTGTTATGGTTTTGGTATTTTTACAAATTTGTTCAGAATGATTTTCATTTTTATTTTATACTTTGAAAATCGAAATTTGATTTCGTTTTTTTTTTTGGCAATATGTCAAAATCATATGGGCGTGCGATGCCAAACAAATCAAATTAAATCAAAACCAATAAAAAAATTGATGTAGTGCGAAATTTGATATTTTTTTTATAGTATTAGTGGATGGACGGGAGTGTAGTAAACTAATATCGTATATGCCATCAACAAAATTAAATTTTATTTTTATCACATCTTTAGCAGTATTAAGTGTTTATGGCGTTTATGAACCATAAATCCGGTTTATGGTTTTATTACATATTTTTTTGCTAAAACTTATAATTACTATAAAGTTTCGTCGTTAAATGCTTTAATTGGTTTCAAAAATATAACTGTACAAGTTCTTTAAGAAATCAGTATTATCATGACTAATAATTGGTATGAAATATCCAAAACTAAAACTCTATTGTGAACTTACACAAATAAAATAGTAACTTTCCACGTTGCAACACGATCCACGTTGTTTCACTTATTTTGATTTAAATTTTAAAATTCCAAAGGATATTATTCCGCCATAAGACAGTGGATTTTTGGTTTCTTCTCTATTTTCATTTTCTAAAGTTACCATATCCATTTTATCTATTTTGTTCTTAATTTTTTTCCGTACTTAATTCCATTTTTCATTTGACAAATTTTAATTTGTAAGTAAACATCTTTATTTAAATATTTACAATCCCACCGTGGTCACCATTTGTTACGATTTTGTCTATTCCAGATTTGTTTTACTACATTGCGATGAACTATAACTTTTTCTGTATCAAGGAACTTTAGCATGATATTTTTCACGCCCTGGTGAAAACATATGTTTTAATTGAAGCAAATAATTTTCTTGGCAAAACACTTAAAAATTACTAAACCAACCACCAGATAAACCATCCGTTTAACATATCATAATATAAATACACATAGTACTACCATGGTATGTTAGCCCATTGATGTGCTAGATGTCGCTAATGTTATTGTTTTAAAATAATCAAAGTATTTTTATATGTATAATCGCCTAAATGTCATATATTTATCAAAAAATTTTACGATATTCTATATCGACCCGACATCTGGAACATCAATGGGTAAACTAATTTTTTCTTATGATGGTTGTACTATATGTATTTATATTATGAACATAGTTTTGCCTTTTTTATCGCTTTAATTTAATAGGAGTATTCACTGGTAGCAGGCCAATCTGCATTCCTATAGAAAAACTGCTAACACGGTTGATGACTTTAATATTTACGTAGCTCATATGTGGTACACCTAGTTTTAAACCGGAGTTTTAGTTTCTTTATGTTTATCGCTAGGTTTACCGTTGCTAATGTAAAAAAGCACTTTACAATTTATATGGTATATTTTTATACCCAAAACTACCAAAATATGTAGTTCTGTAACATTTGCTTTTAATTAAGACAATGACTTGTTCTAAACACATTTGATACAGGAAACTAAATATGTGCAGCAAATCCTCAATGACAGATTCTAATTAACTTTGAGAAACGAACAGAAAATCATTAATCAGCAACATATGTGATGATGAGAGTTAAGGGTTCTTATATTATAATTACTATTTAATGTTACATGGTTGTTTAATAACATAGATTAATGATATTAATGTTAGAGCTAACCTTAAACTAAAAACCAACAAAAGGAATTGAAATACTAAAATTTGAAGACAGAAATAACACTAAAGATGAAAGATCTATAAGACATTACTAAACTTTTTTTCACTTAACTCCTCACCAAGCTTAACTTCGGAATGACGTTTTTTAAAAATGTTTCAGACCATATAATGCTTGTTAAATTTATTTATAAAATCAATTTGTTAATAATATTTTTATTTAAATTATTTAGTTTGATGTTAACGCGCCTTGTTAAAAGAATTGAGTCACTATGAACGCGTCTTCAGCAAAATGATTTTATTGAATTTTACCGGTATTTTTTCTCTTGTTTCTTTTTTTCATTATTCTGAGCGTGTAATGCAATAAACTTATTTCAAGCATAAAACTATCGTTCATTATCATCACCATCACGTTTTTCCCATCAGATTATGGGACCAGGACAAGTGTAAATAACAAGTGTGTATTTACCGAATTGTGAAAATAATTTACAAAATTTGCAAAATTTTCAAATTATTCGTTTGATGACTGGAAGGCAACAATGTTGGGAAGTTTACCGGATAGTTATAACACGCTAGTAACTACATTGGAGACGTGATCTGGAGCTAAATTGACACCTGGTGTAGAACAAACAAAGCTTATTGAGAAATAAAATCGTCGAATGGATAGACATGTCAGTAATGGCGAAGTAGCTTTGAATGTAAATAACAAAAAGTATAAGACAAAAGTTGGAAGGAATGTTGTTTCAGACATCTGGAAAAAGGCATCTGGAAAAATCACCGAAAAAGAATTAAGTGAATTTAATTAAAAGGCGGTTCGCTAGAATTTTTATTTGTATAACCTCAAAATTGAAAGATGGTTGGATAATCGACTTCGGTGCAACCTGCCACCTGACTTCAAACAAGAATATCTTTACCGTGTTTGATTTAAATTATCGTGAAAAAATATTGTCGGCTAATGGACAGCAAGGGAATGCCAACGGAAAAGGATCGGTTTCAATTGAGGTTATTAATTGGATATAGGGAAAAAGAATAAAGTGACAATCCAAGATGTGTTATGGGTTCCATCAACAAGTGGATTTTTTTCTGTTCACAAGTTAATTGCCAAAGGTTTTGTTGTTTCGTTCACTTCAGATCAGCGCTATAAAATTGGTGTTGGATCAAAGCAAATGACAATTGGAGAGATGCGTGATAACTTGTACATTCTAAAGAAAGTTGAACGAGCATATAAGGTTGATTAACATCAGGGAAAATCCGCACTTTATTTGCACAAAATTAACGAACACCGTGATATCGAAGTGGTGAAATCATTGGGATCTTCTGGACTGTTCAAGGACACTGAATTTTCAGCATGTAGCGGTGATTGCAGTGTGGACTTGTGCCAAATATATCTTGAAAGCAAAATTACGCGCTTAAAATTTCCATCGAAAACAAAAAAACGTGCAAAAGCAGTTCTACAGCAGACACAAATGCCATCTGGAAGCGAAATATGTTGACGTTTGTAGATAAATGATCACTCAAGGTATACTGTGATCTATCTTCTAAAAAATAAAAATGTAGTATTTGGAAGACTACCAAATATGTGTATGATCATCGATGCGGGGCTAGAAAATAAATTTCAGGGTGAAACGGGTACAATGGCAAAGTTTATTCAGAATCGTTTGCCAGGAAAAGATTACGATAACAAACTTTTTGAAAATTGGAATATTAAAAAACCAAGTGTTTCACATTTTAAGAAATTTGGTACCATTTTTTAAGTCCACGTGTCAGACGAAAAGCGACGAAAATTAGATTCGAAGGCTTTTAGAGCAATTTTAGTTGGGTACGACTTAAAAATAAAAGTGTTCTGTTGGGTTTATGTTTTACCAAACACTTATTGTCACTTAAATTATCTTTTTATTTTTCACAAATAATTTGAATACATTAATTTTATTTTATCAAAATATTTTCCAAATTTTTATCAAACTTTTATCACGTTTAATTTCTTTCAAAAAAATGTCCGCACGACCGTGTCAAAAAATTGTAATCTAATGTTTTTTTTTTTTTACGAGAATACGCGATGAATGCAAAACGGCATTTTATCGGAATATATCTGTCCTATTTATGTCTGTCGCACCTGTCGCACACACACTCATATTGATTAACGGATCAATGCTCTTCTGAGTGGAGTAGCGCCGTATATTGTAACGTATGGGAAATACATGGTTTGCACTTAGGATAAACTGAGCAATAATTGATTTTGGTTTGCGTCTGAGGTGAAATATGTCTCGACTATATTTCGGAGTTTATATTTGTTGTGGTTAACCAATTTATATTTAAATTGAATTAACCCGCAACATCACCCCTCTCTCAATAGAAACCCCATGGATTGTCTGTGTGCTAGGCCGTGTTGTGAGTGAAATGAACAGTTTTTGGGCTGTTTCTGCCGGTGAGGCGTTCAGCAGAACAAAGGATTCCGAACGCTGGTTTCAATCTATCAATCGAGATAGATTGTAATTTGCCTCGAACGTCGATTACAAATTGTTTCCGCAGACGTCGGATGACCTTGTACGGGCCTTCATACGGGGGTTGCAAACCAGTACGAACTTTGTCGATTCGCACGAACACATAGTTGCAATTTTCGAGCGATTTTGGTATGAAAATATCGCTTTGTGTCGTTCGTGGTGGTGTTGGAATAAGATTGTGCATGGTGGTTCGGAGTTGGTCAATAACTGTATCTTGCGTGGGCAATGTAGGAAGAGGATTTTCGATAAAGAACTCACCAGGAAGTTTGATGGCTTGTCCGTAAACAAGTTCCGCTGGTGAGCACTTAAGATCTTCTTTTACCGCTGCTCGGATTCCGAGGAGGATGATTGGAACTTCGGAGCTCCAATGTATTGAGTTGCCCCGGGCCATTATCGCGGCTTTGAGTTGCCGGTGGAATCGTTCCACCATACCATTAGCTTGAGGATGGTATGCGGTAGTGCGGATTCGGTGTGACCCCAAAAGCTTTGTCAACTCGGTGAAAAGTTTAGATTCAAACTGACTTCCCTGATCGGTTGTGATGTGTAAGGGAACCCCGAATCGTGAGACGTAATTATTTACAAATGTAGTGGCAATTGTCACTGCTGACATATTTGCCATACAATACGCCTCCGGCCAACGTGTGAATCGATCAACGCAAGTAAGTAAGTATGAGTATCCATTAGATGGTGGAAGAGGTCCCACTATGTCTATATGGATATGCTCAAATCGACCAGGTGAAATAGTGAACTGTCCTAAGGGAGATTTTGTGTGTCTCTGTACTTTGGAACGTTGGCATGATAAACAAGATTTGGCCCACAGGGTAATATCCTTGTTTATGCTCGGCCAGAAGTATTTATTCGTAACTAACTTACGAGTAGCTCGGACACCAGGATGTGAAAGGTTATGTAGTATTTCGAACACTTTACGTCGTAATGGCTCTGCGATGTATGGGCGATTGTTACCCGTTGAAATCTCGCAATAAATCTCAAAACCCGGCAGTTTGAATAACTGTAGTTGCACAGTGGAACTAGCTTGACGTCGAGAACCAGAAAGTATATTCTGAAGTTCTAAGTCGTTTTGTTGGGCTGAGATAATAGTATTATACTCGAGTTGTGGCTCGATAATGTTACTGTCGAGTGGTGGCTCGACGCTAGACGTTTCTGTGTCTACTATTCGCGACAGTGTGTCGGCGACGACGTTGTGTTTTCCTTGTACATGCCTGATGTCAGATGTGAATTGGCTAATGTAATCCAAGTGTCTCGATTGCCTTGGATTACGTTCAGTTTTGGACTGAAGGGCTTTCGTCAGAGGTTTGTGGTCGGTGTATATGACGAAATCCCGACCTTCGACAAAATATCTAAAATGTTTCACTGCTCGATATATTGCGAGCAATTCCCGGTCGAATGCTGAATATTTTTGCTCAGCATTCGAAAGCTTCTTCGAGAAGAATCCCAATGGCTCCCAACAGTTTTTATTATATTGTTGTAGAACTGCTCCAATGGCAGTATTTGAAGCATCCGTGGTGATACTGAAACAAGCGTTGTTCAGTGGATGCGCTAATAAAGTGATCTTGCCCAATTCATTTTTGAGTGTGTTGAATGCTGTTTGACACTCGACCGGCCAAGAAAAGTTCTTGGCAATTTTGGGTTTTCTGAGAAGAACCGCCAAGTGAGTGTGGATTGGGGCTAGTGTTTCAGCGAGTTTCGGTAAGAAACGATGGTAGTAGTTTACCATCCCGATGAACTGCTGAATTTTCTTTATTGTTGTTGGAGCTGGGAGTTCGCTAATGGCATTAATTTTCTCTTGGGAAGGAAGAATACCATTTGGCGTGATCTTGTGGCTGAGAAAATCGAGAGTTGTGACGCCAAATATACATTTGGAACTCTTAATGTGCACGTCAAACTCAGATAGTCGCTGAAAAAGTCGTTCCAGGTGGAGTTTGTGCTCATTCTCATTTTGTGAAGCCACAAGAATGTCGTCAATGTAAACGAAAACGTAATCGAGGTCGCGGACTACTTCGTTCATGAATCGCTGAAACGTTTGTGCGGCGTTACGTAGGCCAAATGGCATTCGAGTAAATTCGAATAGTCCAAATGGTGTTGTGAGTGCCGTTTTCTGTACGTCTTCAGGTGCTACGGGAATAAGATGATATGCTCTGACGAGGTCAATCTTGGAGAATATGTTCTTCCCTTGCAAGTGCATAGAGAAGTTTTGTATATGTGGGATAGGATAGCGGTCTGGTGTAGTTACCGTGTTTAACCCGCGATAATCACCACATGGTCTCCAGTCAAGATCTTTTTTTCTCACCATATGTAATGGGCTTGAGACAGGGGATGCAGACGGTCTGCAAATTCCCAATTCCACCATGTGTTGGAATTCGTTGAACGCAGCCTTGTGTCGTACTGGATCTAGTCTACGAGGTCTCGTCACTGGCAAATGGCCTGATGTGACGATGTGGTGGACCACGTTGTGCTTAACTGGCAAATTATAGTTCGGCTCTGCAGTTAGCGATGGGAATTTTTTGAGTAGTGTCCCATAACCATTATCGATTGTATAGTGCAGTGGTGTAGGCGTGTCGGCCTTAACCAATATGGCATTGATGGACAGCTTAGTAGCTGGATCCACCAGCTTTCTGCCTCTTAGATCGACTAAGAGTCCGAATTTGCTCAAGAAATCAGCGCCAATGATCGGACGACTCACTTCGGCTATGATGAAAGCGTGTATGAATTTTCGTTTCAGTCCGAGATCTACCTGTAGAAGTTTTGTTCCGTAGGTATTTATGGTTGATCCGTTGGCAGCTGATAAGACTAGATCAGTTTTTACTAATTCATTTTTATAATAATAAGACGTTATCGAACGTCGGACGGGGAGCACCGAAAGGTCGGCTCCCGTATCGATAAGAAAAGTCAGGTTATTTTTTTTATCATGGACAAACAGACGTTTAGGATTACGGGTCGGAGTTAGCGTTGTCGCGACCGAAGGACAGTTTAGGCGTTTTTTGTCTTAGAGTCAGTGTCCATCGCAATACTGGGCGATGGCCTTTTAAAGCTGCATGGTCGAATGCAGTTTCTAGCTTCGGCTCCATATTTTTTGTGTAGCCGGCACAGTCCAACCCAATGGTTCGGGCGTGCATGTTGAGATGTAGAGTATCTCCCAAAGTTTGTGCTTCTCGATGGAGATCGGTAAGGGGAGAAAGATTGTGAGGGGAACCGTCGCCCTCGTGACCTTTGTCTATTCCTATATACCTCCAAATCGTTGAATTTTCTTTCTAAATTTGCTAGTCGTTCTTCTAGTGTGACGCCTACTGAGGGAGAGCGGTATTTCTTTTCATGATTTGTGTGTGTGCGATGTTGCGGTCTTGACTCCCGCGCTACCATTGTACTGGCTATGGTAGGATTATAGGACGACGTAGACTGAGTTGCTTCGTGCATTCGATCTGCCATCTGCGCTAGCGCGTCTAACGGTTGAGTTTGTGGTTGAGCAGCTAGTGCGATGCGAATGATTTCGGGCATTCGTCGGCCCCACAATGATCGAATTACGACGTCGGTAACGTTTGTCCCCGCTAGTGAGCGAATATTGCGGAGCGCTTCGGACGGCCTGCCATCACCAAGGTGTTGGCCTGATAGGAGAGCGTCGAGCTGTTGCTCGTCCGAAGGAGCCAGTCTTTCTATTAACAACTTTTTTATTGTGTTGTAGTGGTTTGCCGTCGGTGGGTTGGCAAGGTGGTCGCTTATAAGACCAAACGTCTCGAGTGAGAGAGATGACAGGACTTGCAAATATTTTTGCTTGTCTGACTTAATCAGTTGGATTTCAAATGTGATTTCCGCCAGTTTAAACCAGTCAGCAGGTTTTTGAGTCCAGAACTGCTGGAGCTTTATTGCACCTACTGCTGCAACTTCGGAACCTGACGGATTATTTTGTGTGGGTGAATTTTGGACTAACGTACCGGTTTTTTCGTCTTGGTCTAGTCCCATGGTTGTAAGTAAATGGCTTACCCGACCTTATTAGTTATCAAAGCAAAAAAAAAACGTTTTTTTTTATGATGACGATTGTTGCGCAAAGATTTAAAAATTAGCTAGCTAGAGAAACTTACGTATAGTCTATTTTGTTATTGTGCGAGACGACCGTTACCCGTGATTTGTTTGAAAAAACTTGTAAAATTTACAGAAAATATATGATTGCTCTTGTCAATGTGAAATTTACGTTATCATTTATAAATAATTTTTTTTTAAAAAAACTTAATATTATAGTGGTTTAGTTACGGTTCTTTTGTATTCCCCCGGTGCCACGTGGTTCTTACTCTCCGGAGCAAGATCCGTGCGTGTAGTTGATATCTGCGTTTTCTCGAACGGCAAGTGTCTTCCCGAAGTGATTTGTTGTGTGTATCTTCGGCGGTGCGTGTAGTTGATTATTAATATATCTGCGTTTTCTCGAACGGCAAGTGTCTTCCCGAAGTGATTTGTTGTGTGTATCTTCGGCGGTCGTGTGGTTGTTATATAAAAATGTGTATATTATGTTAATTGTTTGTTTAAATTCTTTTCTACTATATCGGTTACGTACCATTACCTAGTATAACTGGTGTTATACTAGGTTTCAATGTAAAAAATCCTTTTTATTTCCCACGCGGTTGTGCGGGGTTTATGTCTCCGAAAATTTATTTTTACTTGATTGTGCGCGGCTCTGACTTCAAAATTTTATTTTTCCTACGCGATTGTTTGTGGCTTTGACTCCAAAATTTTATTTTCCACGCGGTAGGGTTTGGCTCAGAATTTTTATATTTTTCCGCGATTGTGCGTATTTTCGGTAAAAACCGAAATCGGCGGTCACCAAATGTTGGGTTTATGTTTTACCAAACACTTATTGTCACTTAAATTATCTTTTTATTTTTCACAAATAATTTGAATACATTAATTTTATTTTATCAAAATATTTTCCAAATTTTTATCAAACTTTTATCACGTTTAATTTCTTTCAAAAAAATGTCCGCACGACCGTGTCAAAAAATTGTAATCTAATGTTTTTTTTTTTTTACGAGAATACGCGATGAATGCAAAACGGCATTTTATCGGAATATATCTGTCCTATTTATGTCTGTCGCACCTGTCGCACACACACTCATATTGATTAACGGATCAATGCTCTTCTGAGTGGAGTAGCGCCGTATATTGTAACGTATGGGAAATACATGGTTTGCACTTAGGATAAACTGAGCAATAATTGATTTTGGTTTGCGTCTGAGGTGAAATATGTCTCGACTATATTTCGGAGTTTATATTTGTTGTGGTTAACCAATTTATATTTAAATTGAATTAACCCGCAACAGTTCCACTAAAAAAGCTCATTGAAGAAATCAACAAAGATGAGAAGGGGACATATGAGCTGGGAAACGAATAGAGAAGCTGTTGTGCGATCTGAAAAAGAAAAGTGGATCAATGCGATGAAAGATGAAATAAAATTCCTACAAGAAAACGGTACATGGGAGCTTGTACCATTACCATCAAATAGAAAGCCTATTGGTTGTAGATGGGTTTTCAAATTGAAAACCAATGAAAAATTTGCATTCAGTGGCATGAAATTTTTACATTTTGATGCCACAAATGCTTTCCTAAAAAGGAAACTTCCTGAGGAAATATTTATGAGATAGCCACCAGGATTTTTTATTGACAAAAAGGTAGACTATGTATGTTTTATCAAAACGATGGCTTATAAAGTTTATACAGTCCAATTGATTAAACACTATATCCGGATACTTTTGCAAAAAACATATACCAATATCTCTGTTCATTTACAATATTTTCATAAACAGTAAGAGCCAATTACACCACCATCCCAAAAATCACACCATTATTTTTCATAGATTTTGTTCAACAAGCAGCTTGAGATAGCAATTTATTCAACAATCATCATTCAATAAGCAGTTAAGCTTATTTGGTTGGTTAGTAATATATACTGGTCTGTAATATATCCGTAACAGTCTTATTGGAAATAAATATATCAAATATTCTTTATTTAAAGCCCAAAAAGCACTAATACCAAATGATAAACTACCACCAGTTAAAAATGACAGGGACATTTGATTACAAATGCTTAACAGAAAAGTAAAATTTTTTCATCTGATCTGGAAGAAACATGTCAACCACACATAAAGGAAACTGCGAAAGAGAATATATTCCCAGTGTATAAGAAGGACTACAGTGAAATGCCAACAATAACACTGCGAGAGTTTCAAAACGAAATTATAAATTAAGGTGGAAAATTTTTTTCCGTGACTTTTATTATTCGGAAATTACCATTTATAATTTTTATTACTGTAACGGGTAAATTTTTAGTTGGTGCTTTCTCATCTCAAACCATTAAGTTTCATTATAAAATAACGTAAAATCACTGACTCGTGTATTTGGTGATAAAATTGTTAACGAAAATTTTGTTTTGCCCTGGTACTTGAAGAATTTTGTCATTAATCTTTTCACGTTTAATTTTTTTTTTTGGAAATATCTTTCAACATTTAGGGTAATTGTATCATCTTAGAGCTTTATACTGCTTTATGCGATTTAAATAAAAAGAAAATTTAAAATGTTCACATACAGTTTTGGAGTGTTCGTAATGAGTATGCAGCTCAAACTGCTGGATTCACTCCATAAAAAGTGAAAAGCTTCCGTCTCGACAATAACCTATGTGGTTTTTATATGTTTTGTCTGTTGTCAACTTGTTGGCGTACACTATTGTCAAATCACTCCTCATATATCAGCATCCTTTAAAGGCCCCAAACAGTAAGTACAGAAGAAGTTTTGGTGTGGTGAAGTGTATTGTTGAGGACGACCCAAACAAAAAGATAAGTTATCACGCATGGCGCAATTCAGCAAAAGTTAGCAAGCTAACAAAATCCAGTTTTGCAAGTGTTAAAGACTCATAACCAGTAAATGGTGCTGTGTTTTCGTTAAATGGATTGAAATCAATAGTTAGTTTGATCCTCATTTTCAACGTATAATTTTGGGGTTTATTTTCAGTTGAATGGCTGATTCAATAAAAAAATTTGCCTGGAATGATTGTCTGTGGTAGGCGAATATAGTTGCATGATGTTACTATCGCGTAGATTTATTCAGGTATTATTCAGATGTGGTGTCCTATAGTTATTGCTATACTGCGTTTGTAAGTTAGCATTGAGACTTGTTAACATTACATAGTAATATTCTCACCGAAGTTTGATTGGTTAAAATCCAAAGAAAAATCATCAGCAAATATTTACATTTCAACTTCTATGAATCCATTCATCAGTTATTTTTCTAAATATTTTCGTAAATATAACAACTTTTTTTACGTAAGATATTACTTTCAATATAAAATAATAAAATTTACAGCAATCATCTTTAACATACGACTGTAATTTTTTGAAGCGATACGTAACGCTGTTAACGAAGTATAAAACCTCTTTCCGACCAAACATGAATCCCGTTAATTATCATGTTAACAAAACAACAAAAACATATTATTTGAAATTGACTTTAATTAAAACTTAATTAATCATTCTATGCTTGCTATCTACATGAAAATTAATTAATTTCTTCTTGTGAAAGCAGACAAAACATAAAAAAAGCTTTTTAATGAGTTTAACGTCACCTCGAGCATATATACTCGTCTGTGATACCTAACAAATGCAAAACGTAAATAATTGTGGTAAAATATAGCGAAATATGGTTAGTTGTTTGAGTCTAGACGAAATCGCGTCAATTAGATTTGTTTTAAGCTAAATTAAAACCAAAATTCGCTTATTCAATTGTTTTGCGAGATAAAAATTGGTCATGAACCACTCACTTTTCATCATAAATATTAGTTTTTTTTGTTGTTTATGTTGTGTATATATTGTACAAAAAAAAAACTCATAACTCTGATGATAACAAAAAAACTAAACACTATACCAGACAAAAGCACATAATAAATAAAAGCTTTTAACAAATTAAAAAATAAAATCGTTCTAGCCGTGAGAACGTAGCTTAATAGATTTTTGTCTGTAATTCAACATACAATGCACGTACCACATATAGGCACCAATGTAATTTAATTTTTCCACCCCGGTTAATAACTATACCAAATAGGTCATATATACCTACATATAATGCAACTACCATTATTGGATATACATTTTTTTATGTGGAAGCTTTATTTAGAAACCAACATTTTTTATGTTTATAGTCTATTTTCGAATATGTTGGTACATTTTACATCCTTAACTGTATAGTACTAGATAAATTAATCCCCCTTTTTCAAAAACTGAAAAAAGTATAAGCTTACCACAAAAACGTTTGAAAGCATTTTTCATTATAAAAGTTTTAACTTTTAAATTAAATTTTAATACTAACCAAAACTTTTTTTTTATTTGCAGGTAATTCAGCAAAACTATGAATAATCATATGGGTGGTAGGTATAACTGATGAGTGATTGGTTTAATTAGTGAATTTTTAATAAAGTTTCTTAAACATTAATTTGTTTGAAAAGTTGAGAGTTGCATTATAGAAACAATATATTTACAAACATTAGATTTGATTAATAAGTTATACTTGGATTTCATCTCTAAAAAAGAGTGCATCTTAAATTGTTATAAGGACATCTGATAATATTTTACGGTTATTTTAGAAAACATGTCATATTAAACTTAATAATTATTTATCATAAGCTTTTAATTGCGATAAAAACCGTCATAATCCGACCACTTTTACGTGTTTTATTGGCGTTTAAGTCATATTCGGAAATTCATATGTAGGCTAATTTCTTGCCGGGTTTTAATGTGACACAATAAAAATTTAAATTTTCTTAAATGTACCTTTTTAGGAACATTTAAACGCATAATTATCGGTGTTTCAATTACCATTTATATAAGCAAATTGTTTTTGAAACTTAATGGACCGGAAATATATTTGAAGAAAATATTGTGGTAGTCCAAAAGATAAACCGGTTTTCCTTATTATGATCTCTAAAATATAAAAAAAAATATCCATTTAATATAATTTGCAACGCTATCAATAAAAAAATGTATCGTTGACAACAACAACAACCGACATATTCATATTGACAACAACAACGTTTGAGGTGTTAATATTAACATGAATCAACATTTAGGGGTATATAATTATTTCTTCATAGCGAAATAAATTTAATTTTGTGTATTGTGTAAATATTGTTTTAGAGACAAATTAATACTATAAGATAAACTTTAGCAATATTGTCAAGTTATTCGGGCCTCTTTCGAAATGACACATTTCACTCCAGTTTTTTTCCAAAACCGGATGATACTGACCCAAATTTCACAAAACAATATATATGGTACTAAGTGTATATATGTAAAAATATATATGACTGATCACCTATAAACCTGTGTGGTTTCTGAATGAGTTGAAAAGGTCAGTTGGGAATCTAAATCTACTCCTAAATAAAGTTTAAATTTACTGAGTGCACTGTTGGTGTCAATTGCTCCTTATTGTTGAAAATGACTTTGTTTCTTCTGGCTGTCTGAAACAAAATGAAACTCAAGCTTGGGATCAAAACCAGTAGAGATAGATTATTAATTTGGTACGGACCACCCAAGGCCTAGAAAAAACATTTAATTATTGAGTTATTTTTTAATTGTGGAGATGAGTGACACTTTGCGCGGTTAGCAAATAAGTAAAAAGGGCGAAATTCACAACTCATGTAAGAGAAGGTGGCTTCGTTGGAAATGTCAACTAGATTACATATGACTTTTGCCGATGACCATAATGTCTGCGTATTATATTGATACCGAGCATTTAGCATATATCTAGAAAATGGCTGACTCAAGTAAGTTTTATGTTTTAACTGATTATTCATCAGCCTACTACCGAATGATTAGGTTTTAATCTTATATCAGTTCGCATTTATTTATGCCAAGAAAAAATTATAGTCTTTTTATACTACTCAGAAACACTATGTCAATAACACTAGGCAGTTTACGTAAGATCTTCAATAAAACGATAGTAACACGATGCGAATTTCAGGCGAGTTTTGGTTGTCGAAATCTCAATTATCCTAAAAACTTCAAAACTTCAAAATTAAAAACTTCAAAATTAAAAATTAGCCTTAAAAACTTCAAAATTATTTTTTGTTCGAATTGAATTTTACAGTTTTGATAGGTTGACTATCGTTTATTTTGGCTAATTTTTAAATTTTTGATCTGATGCATTCTTAGTTTGTGTGGGCTAACAAATACATGTATTTTCTAAAGTTTTTCAGCTTTAAAATGGTGATCTATAAAATACTATAATAAACTAGTTAATTAGACAATTTTTTTCTCGTTTACCTAGAGTTTTGTTGGCATGCAAGCTATGATTTAACCGTCACCTGCCAAGCATAAAAAATCGGAAAAAAATTCCACAAGGAATCTCTGATTGGAGCGTATTTTTATAATGTGTATGTCCTTTCTTCGAGAGAAAGTTACGCTTTTGGTTTTTTAGCAATTTTCACTTTCAGTTTATTACCGAAGATGTCCTGAATGTAAATATGAATTTGGGTCCTGACAAAACATACCATATCTCAAGTTATAAGAGTCTATTTGTTTCTTGGTTTAACTTCTGTAGTACCTCTTTGATTTGAGTTTGACTACTGGAAAATTGCATTTAATCTAGAAGGCTAGTTTCAATTACAGAGTGGAAGCACTTATGTTGCTTGAAAATGTTTTAAATATACCGAACTTGATGTTTCCAACAGAAAATAGCTTCATTGATGTAAGAGAGGATACAGATTAAACCATTACCTTATTCCTTACAGACATTGTTGTTTCTCTTTTTAAATAATTTAAATTGATTGCCACTCTACTGTGTTAGAAGACTGGAACAAATTATTTTGTCAAAATGCAAAATTAACTGATTTTTAAGTATCTTCACAGAATAATGAAAACATTTACTGCCCCCATTAGGAAACCATGTACTCGTATAATATTACGATTATTTTCATCTGTTTGGGTAACACACAAAACAAATAAATTTAACTTTTTAGAAAAAAATTAAAAATATTTGTTTATTTAAAAATTATTTTTATTAATTCTAAAATACAAACATAACTTTATTTGTTATTGATTTATACAATTTTAATTTAGAATTTAATAGCATTATTTTTTAGAAATATTGAATATTTTATTGTTGAATAGTCATATCATTTCAAAACAAATAAGTGGTGTCAAAAGTTATTTAAGGCTTCGTGCATCAACATTTTTATTGCTTTTCTAACTTTTTCGCTTATATACAGTGATATATTATTGGCAAAAAGGGAAAATTTACACACAAAACAACAACATACTGTAATATAAAGGATTTCTTCTCTATCCTTTTTAGATGAGTATTTTGGTTATTGATTTATTATAATTGTCATTAAAAGTTTATGATTCTAATAATTTTATTAACCGTCCCCGTTCTTCCGTTATCTCTCTATTTGTTATGTAATTCGGGGCTGTTTTAATAATATTATGGCAAGACGGATTTTAGGATCGAAATATATTTTCGGTTTTATTTATTTTATTTTATTGCAAACCGATTTTTTTTTGTTTCATTTTTGGGTCTGATACAAATTATTTTTGGAATAGTAATTTTTTATCCTTTACTCATCGAGTAAGAGATAAAGATTAGATTTAGTTGTCTTCTTTATTTATTTTGTTCTCAAAATGGTTTTTCCTCTATTACCGTTGTTTCCTATAGATTACATAAAAAATTATACCGTCAAAGTTTTTATTAATTTTAAATCAGTTCACTTTGATAAACTTTAAGTAGAACTTCCTATTTGTCAATACTGAGTCCATCACATTATTGGTGAGGATTTGATTATTTCGGCATGCCAGCTCTATTTCTGCTTATTATCCAAAAGGAACTCTAAATGGAGCTAACTTTGTATTTTACCATTCCACTATAAGAAATACTTTATTGATTGATAGTCATATCTGACAGCTTTTAATGTTCAAATTCTATATCTGAAGACTACGTCATTTGCTTCAAATGGTAATTGTCATTAATATAAATATTAAAAAAAACCGGCCCTAGTATCAGGTCAGCCGTTCACACTCTATTAGATTTAAAAGTACTACCGGTAGATAAAAATGGAGATGGGACCAAAACCATAACAATGGCATCGGTTCAAACTTCAGGGTTAAATAAAATTTAGCGAGCCCTAGTAGCATGAATAAAAACCTATTTAGACACAAAAATTTAAACAATAGTTTCTTCCTGTCCACTTTTCCCGTAATAAAATTGGTTAACGATAGATCATTTCGGTACTGCGGATGATTTTGGAAACTCAAATTGATTTTGTGCCAACATATTGTTAATATTTAAAAGGTCGGCATCAGCTAGTTTGACCCATAATGATTTCAAAGCATGATCCCTATTTTATTTTATTACAGGTTACAATTTTTAAAATTCTCCCAAAATTCTTTTAGTTTTCCGTTAAAGGCACTTAGTGGTATAATAATCTCGTTTGCTAATAGAATAGAGAATCTGAACTGTAAAAACTAACAATTTTTTTTCTCAAATGAGGACAATCGTCATACTTTAAGTTTGAGTTTTAACTGTGATAATTTTACAACAAAAAAATTCATTTATTTTATGCATTGCTCTTCGGATTTCAAACTTTTCCAAAAAATATCAATTTGCAAACCTGGCCATCTGCTTAGCCTACGTTACTGCAATTTCATCATTTTACAAAATCAATAAACTGATCTGATGGACTGGGAACAGCCAATAGCACCTGAAATAAAAAAAATTGGAAATTTAGCAACACCTTATAAACATCATAAGCTGTTTTGTAACATATGTATCTAGAAAGTAGCATCTTCAGCGAAAAAAATTAAATTATTATGCATTTAAAGCGATCCAATTTCTTACGATTCATTTTCCTTTCATCTTTGCATTTCCATCCTAATCGATTAGGTTAAATAAAATTGTCTATTCTCTTTACTGTATTGTTGTACACATACGATTTAAGCCTTCCACCATTCGCACTTTTTTTGTCTCCAAATTTTCTTGTTTCATCTACTAAAGTTACTCCAAGCCTACAAAAAGTGATTAAAATGTGATTAAATAAAATGAACGCCATATTTCTTAGGAATGGTCTCTTTTATACGTTTAGCTCAACAAAATATCAAAAAATAGTTAAATCGGATCATTTTAAACCTCATAGCTCATAGCTTTTATGTCTTTGCAAAAAACGGAGAATTGAACTTATAGAAACAAACAATTGCAAACTGACAAACTAGTGGCTTTCTGAAATATTTGGCTACATTTTCAGAATAATCTGAAATAAGTATATAAGCTAGGAAAATTTATTTCTGCCCGTACATTTTTTTTCAAACCTTGAAAACACAGAAATATTTTTAGATCGTCGATACAGAAAGTTTCTATCGATTGATCAACCGGAGAGCACAAAGAAATTTCCATTCAACCTTGTGAACTGACTTTATAGCTTATCCTTATGTCAAGTAAGTACTCGGGACGTATACTAAACCGTTAGATAATTTTGTTACCGCAGTTGTGCTCTTACATATGATTCATCAAAAATAATAATCATAGGAACTTTTCAAAGCACTAAAGCCGATTAACCTGTCAAGTAAGTAGCACATAAGGCGCCCAAAAAATGTTTATAAAAAATCGAGAAGTTTGTTTAATACGCTTTTGTTTGATGGCGCTCCTTTTAGTGAGTTACTTACCAAAACCATCCAAAACTATATATAATTTAAGACTACAATTACAGTAAAGGTGGAATATAAGTTATGGATAAGTTGGCCAAAACTTATACGTAAAAGTGGTACTCATAGATGGCCAATGGTAGAATTTTTTGAAATGGAACATGTGACAGTTATTGCTGGAATATGGCAACATACATAAGCTATAGTTTGCCTAGATGCAAATGTGCAAAAGAACAGCCAATCTGGCAAAAATTCAAATATGCATTGAAGCAAAAAAACATAAAAATTACAATTCAGTTGAAGGGTTATAACATTGACACTCTAAGATGACAGTTGCTGAAAGTAGTTTGCACACTACTAAAAATCGTACTCGTCGTTGTAACTTCTGCTATCAGTCTACTGGCGACAAAACAATATTAAGTGTTAAATTGAGGAGCAGTCAATTCAGCACCAAATGAAAGAGAATAATGAATAAAGATTGCCAATGAGAATATCCATTCAAATCAAGAAACATTTTTGAGTTAGCCATCTTTTAAGGTATATGCCGAATTCTTTAGGTATAAATAAAGTATTTCCTTTTTTACATATATCTTACAAAAAAATCTTTAACTCTTAAATGTGCTGACATAGTGCTTTTTGACATTTAATATCAGATTAATCTGCAACCACCATACAAAATTTAGTTACTTAGCCCAAATAAACTTTGAAACTCACTTATCATCCTACAAGGCATACAAGGTGTAATTTGAGACTTATATTTTGTCAGACATAAAAACTCTAAATATGTACCTAAATACAAAGCCAACTGAGTCTTTCAAACAGTAAACGATTCTATGGAATATTTTTTTAAACATTGCAGTTTAAAGCTGTTAGTTCCATACAAACGGGCCTTCACTCTGTCTGGGTTATTTAAAAGTTTTAATTCCCTTCCAGTAAGTAGTTAAATTGTAATCAATAACTAACATCTATCCTTAAAATAAATCGCTGAAGACTGGTTAAAAGGACTAATTTGCGGTGGAACATTGTGCAAGTATCAGAATTTAACAAACTGAAAATAATGCAAGTTGATTTGTTTTCCCTAAATGTTTCGCTTGTCGACAAGGCTGCTATCTTAGAACTAGGTCGTTGCTGCCGATTGAATTTCTACCACCAAACTTGGTATATAGCGGCAACAATGTTTTAAATAATTTTAAATAATTATGGCCTCTTATATGTTGCGTCTCGGTATTTATCTGTTGCAGATCAAACTAGATTATCCTTGCTTTCTAAAATTCACCTCTACTTCTAATATGTGATTCGTTCATCTCTTAGTAGCACTAAATTATTTCCAACTAAGATTGGCTGGAAAGCAGTCCATTTGGTTCGTTGCTGTAGTTGGTGGATATATTAACATTTTTAACTCTAGTCCGGCCGCATACGTACAATTGTACCTTTTTACATACTTATTAATCTTTTTGTAGAAGCCAATTTTACCCTGCTTACGAAGACTTACATAGCTGATTAGCAAGAACGTTGAGGAACTTTTTTCGTTGGCCCCTAGTTCTGAACCGTGGATTGTGTTCTCTATATATATATAACATACGATGCTAAACCACCGACATCAATCATGTTGTAGAAAAATGCCAAATGCCAACGTAATGTTGTTCGTTTACTGGGTACTCTCCTAACATGTTATCCATTATGTCGACATTATGTCTCTTCGACTTCCCCCTTTCTATGCATGGATGATAAAAGCACGACTGATCTTTTTTTGGAGCACGTATGAACAGAGCGTTACATCACGGTTATATGCAAAATTGGTCAAGTATATAGCCCTTTTTTAGACGGTTGAATGTTTTTTTGGTAAACACTTATATTTCTTTCTGTGCCAATTTTACTCCACATACCGTCTATAGATTTTGCTTGTTGTCTCTGTGCACACCAGCAGCAATTAATATTCCAAAAAAAGCCTTTTTGAAGAATTAGGAAATTTTTGTACCAGATGATTATTGTAAGTGTCACAAACTCTCTTGCGGCCTTTCGATTTGTTTCTCCAATATTGATGTTACACATCTATCCTTTGTCCTGATTGATTTGAATAATTCTTTTGCTGTGTATAAGTGGCTGATTTATGGTGGCCCACCTCTTTGCCCTTAAACATTGTGGACTTTAGTTTGTGTACATGGCCAGAGATTATTTTGCCATTGAGATCCATCTTTAGTAGTCAAAATGTTGTCTGTACTTTGGGGCACAGGCTCTTCCTCAATACTTTCTTCTGAGGCGTAATCTTCTTCCTGCTCTATGATCATTTCTTGTTCAATATCTGACTATTATTCAGTCTCATCATAAGCATTTGGTATGTAGTTTAAGACATCAGTTGCAATGTATGGTTGTTTCGCATATTCAGAATCTGATTCATCAAGAATTTGTTTTAATTCATCCGACGTATAACTATAATCAAATTATTATTGTTTGCATATGGGATATTACTATAGTACTAGCTTGCAGCGATAGTAATAACCTGTGCTTGACTCTTTCTGGATTATAACGGATATTAAAAAAATTTACGATAATACTTTAATTAACTAAACCAATTCCCGTAACGTACTTAAGTCCAATAAATTGTTATCGTTGAATGTGATTTTTGAATCAATTTTTGAATATTTTTATGTTATGTATTTTATGATTTTATTACAAAGAATAATTACGAGAATATTAATTTGTTCAAAATGCGTCGAAAGTAATGACAACAGAAAAACAATTAAAATTAATTTCATTTGTTTTTTCGTTTAATCGAGAAACCACGGTAATTTCTAAGAATACTCGATATTTGTGATATTTTCTCGATACTTAACCGTTTGTGATGAAAGATACCTTTTTCAAATTGTCTATGGTCTTCAGTAAAAATACTATAAAATATATGCACATTTTATGTTTTAGAAGAGCTTGGATAAACCAATAGCTTTCATTCCATAAGATGAGACTAACAATTGAATTAACTGTGTTCGATCTTTGTTTTAATTTTATTAATTTCCTACGAATATTCACCGTAAATGTAGCAAAACCAAAACGTATATATACATTTCGAATGTCATAAATCTTTGTGCACAAAAAATTCGATCTATCAATTTGAAATGCTTCGATAATAAATTCAAAGAATGAAAACCTAAAGAAAATTACGAGAAATCACATCTTTTCCCTTCAAACCGTAAACAAATAAAAGAGAAAAACTTTTCCTTCCATACTTTACGTATACGATAAAGACAGTAAATTAATTTTCATTTTACTTTCAATGTGGGTTCATTAAAATTCAGACAGTATACAGATATGATCTAAATTATACAAATTTGGTTTGATGGTAAGTAAATATACACACACACACACAAAATAATTCTCGTAATTAAGTTTATCCAATAATTTTGTTAGATTCCGTTGATTTTGTTTTTCTTTGCTGCTGGTTTCTCATCTTCATCTTGTAGCTTTATACAATTAAGGTAAAACATGCACAGTATTTTATGTAATATGTTCACCTAACATTTTTTTAGATCCCTCATTTTCATTGGTTTTTACTATATTGATTTTCTTAAGTTTTCAACTTAAATTAAAAACTTTCGTTCGTTTATGCTCCATAATCACAATTAAGTGTATAAATAGAAATGAAAGACGAACAACATAAATATTATCATCTCGCATCTCGCAAAAAAAAAAGTTTTGACAATTTTATCTAAAATAATTAAAAGTTTTCTAAAAAAAATTAATAATTTTTGTTGTTGGATTTATGTTTAGTTTGACTACGTTTGGCTTAAATATTTGATTTGAACTTTTATTTTGTTTTGGAAACTTTCGTTTTTAGATTTAATTAATATTTTTATGTTGCGTGGCTTTACTGTTACAAATTTTATTTTCCACCGTTCTTATATCACTTGATTATTTTTGTACATCAACAGAATAATAATTGAAACTGATGAAAGTTTTGTTGTGTTTGGTTACTAGCGATGGTCGGTGGTACAATCAACATTTTAATTATATAAGAAACATGATTTAAACGTTAGACGTTTCTAATTTTTTTTATTGAAGACTTCTTTGTACTAGGAAAAAATCGGCTTCATCATCATTACATATGATTGTATCTCAAAACTATTTAAATTTTCCCCCGCTTTGAACGGATTGTTCAATCTCTGATGTTTGGACAACGGACCAATTTTATTGATTGGACATTTGATTGGGCAGTCTTAAAAGTGTCCACTCTTACTAACTCATTGAAACCTGGATGCACTCCAGCAACCCGTCCTTTTTCCATTTAAGAGAAGGTACATTGCCATCATGAATTATTACAATTTCACTAACCTCAATGTCCATTTAGATATCCATTTGCAAATAATCCTTAGACCAAAATCTCCAAAAATATTGCTTTAATTAAATAGCGATACCCTTTCCCCTTATGTCAGTTTCTGAAATGGTCTTAAGTGTTTATTTCCTTATAAGTTAAACTATCTGTTACCATACTAATCTTCGTAGATGAAACTTAACTAATTTGACTGCAGCCTCATGCATACCTCCAAATTTTGGAACACCTGAAGGATAAAAGTGTCGGTTGATATGGTCTCTGCACATTTTTTTAATCTTTTGTTCAATTTCATTTGACTGTAGCATCTCGTAGATTGCGAGTTGGCACTTGTTAATCTAGAGAAAGCGCAGTGAAATGCAATGTTTTACACGGTCAGCCGGCAAATGACTTATCAACTGCTAAACAGTACGTGGTTGAAGTATAGCATAACATACACATTGACGACAAATTTTCTTCGCCACTTGCATACCGTTTATTGGCCAACACTGATTACGTACGATTGACAGTAATGCCTGAGTCCAAACGTACAGATGTTTTCTATGTGAAGATATGTGATACGGATAGAGCAGAATGGGATGCTATGTTGATTAAGCCAGTGCTGAAAATTGTAGTCGAAGTCCAATGCAAATAGTAATATTCTTATGTAGAAAAAGCGATTGAGATTTCTGGTTTACATGTTTGATTGAGTTACCTTTTCTTAGGTTAGGTAAGGTTTAGGTGGCCGTCATACAGGGCCGTGGCATAGACACAAAATGGTACGTAGCCCTACCACAACGAGTTTTCCACCTCTCGCTACTGAAACCAATTCGAGCTCCTGACGAAGCGATGAAAATCCCTAACACTCACTCCGCTGAGGTCTGTGAGATCACACAGGATACGAGCTCCTAAAAACTTAAGTCTGTACTAAGTCAGACTAGGACAGGTGCAGAGATAGTAAGGAATAGTTTCCTCCTCCTCTTCATCCATGCAACTACCACAATCATGAGAAAGAACACCAAGTCTTCTTGCATGCTTACCAATGAGACAGTGTTCAGTGATGACATCCAAAATTTTACCGATACTACATCGCTTTAACGATATTAGTTAGTTAGTAGAGATTAAGTAGAGTTGGTAAGTAGAGATTAAGTAGAGGTTAGTAGAGATTAAGTAGAGTATAGGACAAATCTGCCGCGTGATGACGCATGCGTTATGCTTTGACAAACTTTCATTTGACATTTTATTGGCTTCTTTAAAGTGGTACCCAAATGTCAGCCTTATTTGGTAATATGCTACAGGAGGTACCAAGTCTAGCGAGACCTTCGGCTGTAAAATTCCCCGTTGAAATGCCCTGGCACCCACGAAAGATGGATATTGAACTGTTTAGCCATTTCGTTAAGAGATGAAAGGCAGTTCTGGGCTACTTTTGAGGTGACAAAATCTGATTGAAGGTCCTTAATTTCACAGTCTAGCTGTCCGTAAAAATGCCAATATATTTTACAGATATTACATGAAACATCATCCAGTCTATGGCTTCCTTAATTGCAATGAGTTCTGCCTAAAAAACACTACAGTGATAAGGTAGGCGAAAAGAGAGTTTTAGATTTAATTCTTCACAGAAAACCCCACAACCAGCTTTACCATGTATCCTCGAGCCATCCGTAAAAAAATAATCGCATCGGGCTTCACAACTACTTCACTCGCCCAGTTATCTCTGGAGGAAATATCAGTTATAAATTTAGCGTCGAGGTATAGGATGACGGGATGGTAAAGTCGATTGATTTGGGAATTATTTTATTATTTAGAATAGACGAGTGTCCTTTAGTATTGCAGGTCCACAGGGAAATTGGTATGAGCCTAGCAGCTGTACAAGCAGCCAACTGATTAACTAAAATATCAAGAGGGATAAGATGAAAAAGAATCTCCAGTGCTTAAGTAGAACTGCTCCTAAGTGCACCACTAATACACAAGGTAACATTTTTTTGAACTTTCATCAACAACTTTAGGTTAGCCTTAATACGTAGAGCTGGCCACCAAACTGACACTCCGTACATTAGAATAGGTCTAATTACAGAGTTATAAAGCCAGTGTACGATACGGGGACTAAGCCTCATCCTTTCCCAACGGCATTTTTACAGGAGTATAGCGCTACAGTAGCTTTCTTTACTCTTTCCAAAATATTAGGCTTCTAACCACTTCTGTTTTAAGTGGATAAACATTTAGACCGTACCTATTGGTCCATTTAATAAGAATACCAAGAGCATGAGATCTTTCTCAGATTCTGCATGAGATCTTTCATGGTACTTGAATATTTACCGAAAATATAAATTGCGCGATCATTCACATAAACAACCACTTTAAAGCCCTTCCCATTCAGGTTTAGAAACAGGCCATTTTTGACTAAGTTCCAAAGAAGGAGGGATAATACACCCCCTGGCGGTATAGCTCTTCTCTCAAATTTACTGACCAAAATTAGCCAATATGACCCTGCTTCTAAGCATTTGATCAATCCAACAACCTAGTGATACATCCACCCCAAATTTGAGAGTGCCTGCGTGATCGCCTCAGGATTGACATTGTTAAAAGCACCTTCTATATTGCAAAATGTCACCAGGGTGAATTACTTACGCTCGAACTATTTCTCGATAGGGAATATGAGGGAGTGTAGTGCTGATTCCACCGACTTCTCTTTACAGTATACATGCTGAGATGCAAACAACTTAACAGACTCAATTGAGTCTCTAATATAAGCTCCTATATCTATCTCTCTGTGCAGTTTTCAAGAAGTACGAGTATGAGCTAATAAGCCTAAGGTACGAACCCTAGCTGCCTCAGAAGACCCTTGAATATTTTCACAGAATTGGTTCCAGAATTTGCTTTTGGCATTCCTTAATTTATATTTATTAAGTTTGAGGGCTTCCCTATAGGAGTCCCAGTCCGCGTCATGTTTAGTTGTCTTCGCGATTTTGAAGAGTCTCCTTTCAGATTTACCCTTAAAAACCTAAGACATCTTATCAACCAGGACATCTAATTCCTGTGTAGATTTGCTAGATTCAGGAACCACAACAGTTAAAGAATTACCTAGAATAGTTCTAAAGGTATCCCAGTTGGTTTTCCTCCTGTTTCTAAAAGTAAGAGTCGTGCACTTCTTTATGTCTACTCCATATTGCAGATAGCAATGATCAGACAAAGAGAGTTCATCAGACACCTTCCAATTTATTAACGTATTTGACAAGAAGTTTGAGAAAAGCGTAATGTTCAATACTTCCTGTCTATTGTTAGTAATAAAAGTAGGCTTACAGCCTATGTTACAGCTAGATAGATTAGTACCAAGAATATGACAGTAACTCACCTCTTTCATTTATGTTGGTGCTTCCCCAGATCGTATGTGTTCACATCACATACAAGGATGATTCCAGCTCTACGTACCTAAACAACCACTATTAAGTCTCACATGTCAGCTGGCGGAATGATTTCTCCATAATGCGGTAAATAAACTAATACAAGCCAGAGGTATTTGCTGTTGATCTCAAAGCTAACTGCTAGCATATCTGCATCGCTGTAATTGGAAAGCAGAAAAATCTTAAGTTTTTTCTGCTTATAGTTAGTAGCTCGAAGACTAAGAACTCGATCTTTATTGACCTATGGTTCTTGAATTAAGACGACATCTAAGTCATCTTCTTCCACTTTGAGCATTACAGCAGCCACTGCTGCCTTACAGTGATGCTTAAAACCATCCTTCACCACACGTTGACTTCTTAATTCCCAGAATATTGAGGGGTCCACAACTGAGTGACTCCATTGACCTGGACAACTCACGGTCTAAATTATTAGAAATAGTGTCCATGTAGTCCGGACACTCAGCCTAAACTGAGGATCCAGGCATAGCGAATGTACCCTCGACTGATTCTGGTACCCCTGACATTACAGTCTCATACTTTTTATAAACTTTTAGCGTTTCAGAGCCAAAATATAGCTTATAATACCACCTGTCTTGGCCAGCTCTGCCAGTGATTCCTTATTGACAATGATCACAAGAGACCTAAAGTCGTTCTTAACCTCCTCCACCTTGGCAATCTTCCAATTGTGAGAACGTTACTTCTGCTCCAGAATCTCTCTGAGATTCTACCTTTTCTTAGCTCCTTAAAAATATCTTCGAAGTAATCATGTTGAACCAAATATACCATGAGTTTTCCTCGTACTCGATTTTTAAGAGATACCTAAAGTTTTCTTTTTGAAGCGACTTACATATACACCATCATTAAAAAAATGTAACAAACAACTCGTGCTCGAGTGAGTGTAGGAATAATGGACCTAAGTTTAGTGCAATTGTCGAACCTGATCAATAAAACATCCTTTCTACAGTGAAATGTATATGGTGGCATCCGTAAATCCGTGTATGTGTTTTGGTTTCTTAATGTCACAAAAAGATCATATGTCGAGGGACTATAATCCCCGTAAATATTGCTACTTAATTTCAATCGCCTTTTAGTTTTCCAAGGACAACTATATAAGACAAAATGCCGATTGGATCAAAGATACATGCTACTTCCGAAAGCAAGCACAGTATATGTTGTCATATGTCCGTCTGTAGAAATTTGGACGTCAAATTTGATAATATTCTTCTCAGGCTGCCATAATAATCCCATGATTTTGATGAAGGAATTGTCATCGCCATTGAGTACCTTTTTATATTCTGACTCTGAAATATCATGTACGGCGTTTGAGTATGATCATCATTTCTTGTAAAAGTCATGGCGCCTGAATGACGAATTGCTGCTATCCTGGATCTCACTTATATGGCCTGTCCACATGAATTAGGGCCAGTCAACGGATCATCGACATAAAAGTGAGTTTCTATGACAGAGCTGGCCGTTATAGCACGAGTGGAATTTTACAAGCCCAGTTGAAATAGACATCTCATTGCAAGAAAAGCACTGGATAACGTTCCAAGTTAGAGGCTTCAATTTATATGTTTCCAGCCTGTAAGTTAGTTCATTAGGCCGATATATGCATTGATAGCAGCAGTCGCCGTCTTGCAATCCAACCGGTTTATAAATTATGACACATCAGCAATGTTGGGATAGACTTAGGCATGAGACTTAAAACGACAAAGAATCAAAACTAAATAGGTTCATACTACAGGCGCTTTATTAGAGCTCTATTTTGGTTTATAAATAAATTGACAATATATTTCACGTAAGTCTCGATTTCTCATTCGGCATTTTTCGCGACGAAAAAACGTAATTTGGCCATGTTTGATTAGTAAATAAGGGAGTTTCTGAATATGGCGAGAAAACTTGATTAAAATCAAACTTATTCCCAATGACTAGAGCTTTAGCAACTATATTGTATGTCGACCATTTTGATAGCAATGCTACACATGATGATACGGAATTCCATCAGATATCGAATACTGCGTCACCACACATCACAGGAATTGCAGTTTTTCGTATTATGGCAAAAATATCAAAATACTTCACCTTAATGTAAAGGTGTTCCAGTCACTAGTATCATTGGGGAATAATAGATCAATCGTAACTCAAATATCAATTGTAGCACCAATCATGCCACAATTAAGGCGTGTACAAACCGTCCAGTCAGCACCAAATACAGGGTCGAGGCAAGCAAAGAGAACAGCGTCTTCAATTAAGCATCTATGAAAAAGCCAGTTACCTATCAGATTTTTACATTGATGAGTTAATTACTGGTAACGATTCTATAAGCAAGCGGTACTGTCAAACAACAAAGATTACTCACGTAACAATGATCATGAGGAAATGATCGTCAACTCTGCTGTTATTTTGAAAAATTACTCAAATAAGTTACACCGTACTGGCAACGTTTAATTCAGATTAAATTATAACATAAAATATCGACTGGTGACCACTGACTATAATAACTTTTACGGCCACTCATGAAACAAGTAGCATGGGCATTTGGAGGAACTAAAAAAAATTAATATTTATAGTTTGGCGTAAGGGAAACTAACAAATTGTAGCAGTTATCCGAGCGACATTAACCACACAATGATTTTAACTAAAAAACGATGAAGGACCTACTATCAAATTCAGGAAGTCGCAGGAAGCAAAAACTAGATAAACACAGGATAGGTCCTCTGTACACATCTCCGTAGTCTGTATTTAACAACTTTTAACTACAACATTTGCGACATATGTTGAATAATCAGATAAATGCTCTTTCCATCGAGTACTACATCGATGTTAACAAGAAGCTTCCCAAATGAAGATAAAATAAGTTAAAACTTTAATAGTTGATAAATGATATATTCCGTGTTCCAAGTGAAAAAAAGCTTTGGCCATCCAATTCTAGCAAAAAGAAGGTTAAAATAATGTATACTGTGAACACAAACAGATTGTCATACTTCCGTTCATCGAACGAAAATTCCTGATCTGTTGATATGGCAATAATTTTATCGATGGATGGTGCTGTATGCTCAAACAATTTATAGCAATTAATTTTACTGCATCGGATACCTGATTTATTTACCTATAAACATAAAATCCTAAACATTTCAAATCTATCGTATACATTAAAACTTATAGCTATGTCCATCAATTCTACCCACTACAAAAACGGTTGTTAAACGCCTGACATTTATAATCTAAATTTAGAGCTGCAAAATGTGTTACGTACTAGATATTTTCGACCCAAAATTAATTGGATATATATATATATATATATATATATATATATATATATATATATATATATATATATATATATTTATATATATATATATATATATATATATATATATATATATATATATATATATATATATCAAGATAAAAAAAATTCTATAACCTAAATTAACAAATGTGGGCTTTGCCTAGAAATTCTCCTGTCTCTATAAAATTCAAATTTGAGCTGAACATAAAAATATTTATAGATTTTTTATCCAGGACCCTGAACTTATTTTCGAAATAATTAATTTTACAAAAATATGTTATTCAATTACATAAAGTAAATTTATGTAACATATGTTGATAAGATGTGCTGATTGTTGGTGATGATTATCAAAAATATATTTGAATGAAAATATGGCAGGTTTCAATATAAATGGTAATGGAAATTGGAAGTGTTTTATGATTTAATTTCGTTTATTCGATTCATGAAAATTTAATTAATTAATTAAATATTTATGATTGAATTGTGGTTAAATTCGATACTGAAAATATTTCAATTAATGATTCAATTGTTGTGTAATCGATTAGAAAATGTATTAACTTTTGTTTTACATCAGAGTTAGTGATTTTGAATGTGGAAAATGAAAAAGGTATGATACACTATGCATAACAACAGTAATATTATATCAATAATGGGCGCTATATACAAAGAAAGCTTTAAAAATTCTGGTGGCCAATGCCGTGCTGGCAGCCTGTAATTTAAAAGTCCTGCTATGGTCGGAAATCTTCTAACCAAATTTAATAATGGCAATGCAGTAAAATACTTAATGAACCCCCTTCATTGTATTTACATATTGCATATCCCAGTTTCAATCGACAGCACTAAGCTTTAAGTCCGTATTTCAGAAATATGAAAATTTAAATCATCATTCCAGGATTTAGGTTAAGTAATGCAACATAAAGTTTTAACAAATTTGTAAACTCCCATTTAGACCATCCCATCCAAAAACGAAAACGCGTATTTGCCCCATTAGTTCATTTGGTATTTTGTTGCTTTACTTTATTATAATGAATAAATTTATATGAATCCATTAAAAAAAAAACTTTTACGTTACACAGCCATCAGTTTCGATTTTTTTTTGTTATTTTGTTGTGTTCAGCTTTTATTTTTAATAGATATTAAAAGCTCATGATGAAGAAATAAATAAAAATATTTTCACCCACATATTTTTGGTGTAGTCTTGTATAGATTACAATCAATAAATGTTATAATTTGTGATGGTTGTTTCCTAATATATTTATGGGGGGGGTTATGATTTTACTGACTTGACGTGGTTAGGTAGTTTGTTTTTTGTATCGTCCTTACAAAAATTAGAGGTTAGCTTTTTAGAAGTTAATTATGGTTTATTATTATAGTTTTTAGACTTGGTCTCATTTTACTTGTGAAATATGAATTGCAAAACAGTTAAGAGAGCTTCCATCATAACACAGCATTGAGCAAACAACCTAAAAAATATTATGAAAATTTTGTACCGGAGGCACGTGGTTTCGAAGATGTAGTTACATTATCGTCGCATGAACATCTAATCAATTATTATTGTATGGAACAATTACATATATTTTAAAAAATATATAATAGCATCGAAAAGAAAAGAATATCAAAAATAAATGTTAGGCTGTGTGCGAATCGGTTAAAAATTTAAATATTTTAACGGTAGTAGAAATAAAAAAAAAAGTTGTTCAACGGTTTTACTGTGCTAATTGCAACTGATAAATAGAAAATGTATTCAAATTTAAAGATTTACTGTTGGCCTTCTATTATTCGATTGTGTCTATTATTCTTTGTATTATTTATGCTCACAACGTCATAGGAAAATTGTTGTTAAAATTTTGTGGTGAATAAAAACTAAAACTAACTTTTTGATTTTTTAGCCTTTTTTTTTATTCGTTTCACACACAGCCTGTCACAAGATTGCATTAATGCTTTGTGACTCTAAATAATTTACCAACTAAACTATTAAAAATTCTAAGCTTCTGCTACTATCTCATAAGCGATTGTTAAAAAGTCAATTTACGATTTTACCTTTTAGAGACTTTTCATTTTATAGTGTGACGTGTATTGATGTTATTGTAAATTTGTTTTGACGTTTTGTAAAAAAAAATCAAATATAAAAAATATGCTCCGTGCTCAATTTGATGAAATTCTGTTTGTTTTTACTCATACTTTATAAATTGAATTCTAAAATATTACTGTAAAATACAAATTTTAACAATTTTAAATTAGATGCCTTCACATAGCCCCATAACTGTACTCCGTTAGTCTTTACGGACATAAGTACTCGTTGACTGACAATCCGGAGTTTTCCCGCAGCAGCCAAAACACTTTTCTTAATTTAATATTAAATTCTTCTTTATTCTGTATATAAGTTGCCCATTCCATAGCTCTTATTTGCAATATGTTGACCTTTAAATTTATCACAAAAATTTACAGTTTTGGTAGGCTAACCATCATGATTTTTTAGATTTGGACAGTTTTAAATTTATCACCAAAACTGACAGTTTTGATAGGCTTAACTATCATGATTTTTCGAGATTTGGGCAGTTATAAATTTATTACAAAAATTGACAGTTTTGATAGGCTAACAACCATCATGATTGTACAAAATTTGGACAGTTTTAAATTTATCATAAAAATGGACAGTTTTATGATAGGCCAACCATCATAATTTTTCATAATTTTGGAAATTTTAAATTTATTTCGAAAATTGACAGTTTTGATAGGCTAACCATCAAAATTTTTCGAAATTTTGAAAATTTTAAATTTATCAAAAAATTTACTGTTCTTGTAGGTTAACCATCATGATTTTTCAAGATTTTTGAAAATTTTAATAATTACAGGGCTCCGGCAAATTTCGAAATCCGTGAAGTTACATGTGTGGATTTGGTTTTATTAAGCACTTTTTTGTCCATTTACTTATTTTATCACAGGCTTTTTGTAATTTTGCTGTACATTCCTCAATTTTGTCATCAACAGTCATTATCGAAGTATCTTCTGCAAATATAACATTCATGAGATTAGCCTCTTGTATAGAGCAGGAAGAGTATCGGTCCTAAGACACTTCCTTGTGGAACTCCTGCTAAGATTTTCTAAAGCTCAAAATATTCCTCTTCATTTTCACTCGAAAGTGTTAACTTTATGATTATATAAAATTGCTTTGGTAAATCTCTTCGAAGTTTAAAATGTCATCTCATGTGACACACTTTACCGAAAGTCAGCGTTATATCTAAAAATGCTGGAGCTTAACTTCTGCTTCTCTAATGTATTCTCTACAGCATCAGTAATTTTAGTTATTGCTCTTTGGTTGAACGTTACACTCTAAATCCGAATTATGACGTTGCGGGTTAATTATTTTTAATCTTTTAAGTACTAGTTTCTCAAAAACACATGAAGAGGTGGGATTAGTTGGTGTGATGTGTACAGTTTTTTACTTCCTTAAGGAGTAACCTTGTTACACCAGTTTGTTACACAATCCGTTTAAGGTAAATTTGTCTTGCGGAGTACAACTCCTTTGCTATTTTTCCGAGCTTTTCTTTTCCCTTCACTACATCCCTCACTTCTATTGGGTATATTACTTATTTTTTCTTTCTTTGAAACTATTCTTGAGGTGAATTTTAAAGCTGCTCTTTGTTTAATACCTATAGAAGTCTATCCACGTCAACTTCTATTTTATTAACTCTTGTATAGAGCAGGTAGATTATAGGTACTAAGGCACTTTCTTGTGGAACTTCGGCTGAGATTTTCTAAAAGTCAAAGTATTCTTGATTGTTTCAATCAAGTCAAACCTCTTATATGAAACAATAATTACAAAATTCATACTATTTTCAAGAGCTAACTTAATATTAATAATAATATAAGATCAGAATTTGGCACCAGCAATCGGTCGACACTCCCATGCCTCAACAATGATGTATCAAAGTTAAGAACAACCTATTAGGAATTATTGCCATTAGCTCTGGTGTACTGCCAGGAGATGTTCTGTCTCCGATATTTTTTAATCACTTTATAAAATGTATCTATTGTAAAATTGAAACACTCCAAGACAATATCTTGTCATGTTTTTCCAAAGGGGTACTGCTATACTACAACTGGATCCACTTAAACGACTTTCTGCTTATATTGTTCTCAAAACCTATTATTTCAAAATAAACAATTTGGCCACATGTTTTGGAGACCATGAAAATAGAAAAAAAATCCGTTGGATAAATGTTGCTTTCACACCACGCCAGCATTAAAAAAAGTTTAAAGAATAATTACAACCAATGTGTCTGGAACTAAAATAATAACATCAGCACGACAAACTACACAAATAAAGATTAAAAAACTAATATATTCTAGCATAAAATCTAATTGTTCTATTTGATTAACTAAATCACTCTAAAAGCCTATACAAATGTCTACCACCAATAAACATAAATAAATTGTCTCTTTCAAATTGACACTAACCCTTAAGATATATTTTATGTTATAATTATATCCATAAATATGTCCCCCCTTTGGTTTTATCCTTAAATCGTACATTCACTAACAACACAATTTATAGTTATAAACACATTTTTATGTAACAAAACAACTTAAGTACCATAGCAATCACCACACACTATCGAATAATAAAATAAAAAAAAATTTCCAAAAGCCTAAACCAACTCAATAAATTTGTAATGGTATGAACATAAACAAAAGGATCAGCAGACTAACATAAATGAACAACACTAAAATGTATCCATTAGGTGAAAACAATTTCACTCATCATCATTAACGTATATCGAATGTATGTATATAGTGTCGCAAGCAGGCTAAAAACAGACAATGTATTATTCCAACCATAACGTGCAGACATTGCCAGTAACTAAATAAAAACGAAATAGTTCGACAAAACTGTTTTACGCCATCATGTTTTACCTTTCGTTGTTCCAATCATTAAATTCGTTTTTCGGCCTTCACCATAAAGTTCTGGTATTTTGCGTTGAAAATATACAGAATTTCTAGTCTCTTATGTTTTTGTTTGTTTGTATGTGTGCGTGAATGTGTGTGTGTAACAGGTATTATGAAATAAAAACATATTTGCGTGACGGTAAATAATAAAAACCTATTTAGTCACCTTTTCATGGTATTTTCTTTCGGGAAAAAGGATAATGGAAAACTATTTTATGTATGTTGTTCTGACAACATTTATATCAGTTTTATTGTATTATTAATATTGGGACTGACATGAAAAAGGTTTGTTTATGTATATATCGTGGGGTTCAAGTACCCTAATTCTTTGGTTTTCTCCAATATATATTCGAATATGTAAATCATGTTGTGTTGACTGCTAAACGGTAATAATGTCACTTATAATTTTATTTAAGGTCGCAACAAAATGTGAATATAATTGATATTGATTTATATTATAACGTCATGTTTTGACTGGTAAATCATGATTTGTTAACAAAACGAAATGATTTAGCACAAATGGAAATTACTAGACCAACTGATATAAAGAGACGTGTCAACATATAAATATATTGTGGTCATTTAATATAACAAAACTGTTTGAGTACTCTAGTCTAGACAGCAGTGTGTTTTTGAAGGCAAAAACGATTGGAAGCGCCAATTTTAATAAATATTTTTTTTCTAATTACCTACCAAAACATTTTGTAGTTCCCACTGCTTTTGCAATTCCCAATTGCTTTTGAAGAATTTAAAAAGAAGTCAAGGTCGAATTTTTTAGCGTCTGTACAATTATTGTACACAGTTTTAGAGACAGAAGACCTTCAGGTATGCCCCGACACATGAAAGTCAATTCCCCGAAACCATTATTAAATCATTATGGGTTAGGAAAATATCTAAAATAATCAGGATTACATTGGAGGCACAGCTAGAAACTCGACAACTAGATGAATTATCCATAAAAGTGGGTAAACTACATGAAGTAATGTCAACAACAAATACCGTGGCAACAGTCCCGAGACAATCACGCTCTAGGGAAAAAACGTTTAGAGAGAGAGTTGACACACGATCAAAACTGCAACTTGAAACATCACGAGACGCGCCAGTGGAACAACGGCTAGACAATCGAGAAGCCAAAGAATTACGTCAAGATCGAGATACCGAAGAAACTCACGCTCGAATAACCAAAATCAAAACTATCATTACAGGCGGGAAGGCATATGGCTGCCGAAAACCATGCAATTTCAACCGAGACACACGAAAAACTCTAGAAAACCAAACAGTTTAACATGCAAAGGTTACTGTTTCAATAACGTATAAAACTACGGGTAGAGACAGCCACAATCCACTCCCCCACATCTTGCCGTCTATTTTTACACGACACCAATAATCGATAAACCTCTTTAGTTATTAAATGACCGACTTTTCAGTGATACCAGTTAACGCATTCGCTAGAACAATATTTTTTAATTTAAAATCAACCGATCCAGTCTTAGTTAGCGGCTGCCAATGGCACAATAATAAACAGCTATGGAACGAAATTGTTCCAAATGTATATCGGACTCAAACGTACATTCAGTGAACCGTTCGATTATTGGCGCCGATTTTATTAGTCAATTTGGACTCTTTGTCGACCTAAAACGGAAACCACGCTACCATGCTGTCAATCAATGCCACTATGGTGAACCGATACACAAACACCCAAATTTTTCCCAGTCGATAAAGGTTATGGTTTTCTGCTTAAGAAATCTTCATCCTTATCAGCAGAACCAAATTATAAAATACCAGTTCAACATAACGTGGTCCATCATATTGTCACTACAGGCCTTTTATCAGTACCAAGACCACGTAGATTAGATCCAATGCGACATAAAGCTGCATTCATGAAATTACAACATGTATTAGAATTAGGAATTTGCCGACTAAAGGCATCTCCAATATCGTGCCCATTACACATGGTCAGAAAGAAAGAACACGATTGGCGACCATGCAGGGATTATCGTAGTCTTAATTCAGTTACAACAGCGGATCGATATCCGGTTCAAAATTTCTCTATGCACTCGCAATGATGCAAACTTTTCTCTAAAATAGATCTGGTTAGTACATTTCACCTCATACCAGTAGCTTATGAAGGCGTACACAAGATCGCTTATCACTACTCCATTTGACATTTTTGAGGAACAGCTCTAACTGCACTTAGAACCACTATTCAAAAAGTTAGTGGAATTTGACATACACATTAACACAGCAAATGTGTGTTTGTGGCTTCCACCCTAGACTTCCTTAGCCACACTACAACATCAAATAGTATTCATCCATCAGAGGAACGAATGAATGCCATTAAGCTCCAACATCGGGCAAAAGCATACCACGCTTTGTCGGAATGGTGAACTACTACTATTGATTCATACTGAATCTAGGTGAAACACTAGCACCAATACATCAACAATTGGCCTCTTTAGTGAAAAAGCCAAAAACACACCAAAGAACTTGTCTTGGCCCGATGAATGCCACATCGATTTTTTGTCAGAAAAACAAAAATTAACCAGAATCACAATTTTAGCCAATCTATTGGATGAGGGGCGGAAATTCACAATATACACCAATCACGCTATCCAATTAAAGCGAGGCACTTGAATTGTATTAGTCAACTTACCACGGATATCCAGCATGTCCAGGGTATAGATAACGTATAGTCACAGACACACTATCGCGAACTAAAGTAAACGATGAATTAGTCAAGCGAAAGGAATCAGCACCAGAAAAGAAATCCAGGTGATTCCAACATGACATTAGAGGTTTTTAAAATCCCAGGTCTAGAAATTACCTGTGAAACCAGTACTGAGACAAATCTCGCATTCCGGAGTCTATGCTACTATTAAACTGATCTCGATATGTTTGGCCTAAAATAAACAAAAACGTACGCCATTGGGCACATTCCTTTTAGCCTGCCAACGTGCAAAGTTCAAAGGCACACGAAATCACCATTGCCCTAGTTTATAATACCAGTAGGGCGATTCGAACATATCCATATATAGACATCGTCCCACATCGGATACGGACTATGGCATATAACCCAAAAGCAAATGGTATGGTCGAAAGCTTCCCCCGACAGCTAAAAGCTGCACTTATGGCCCAAGGCAACTCACTCAATTGGAGTACTGATATTCCCAAAATTTTATTGGGTATAAGAGCGATCGTGAAAGAAGTTTTGAAGTGCTCACCGGCGGAAATTGTCTACCGACAGACAATTAATCTTCCCGGCGAGTTATTTGTCGAGCGTCCTCTTTCGCAAGAAACAAATAGTGACACTTATGTTCCTTATTTTCTATGTGTTGCGTATAAACACGAGCATGTATTGATGGATTGAAACGAGCTGAGTTGATTTGTGTTTTTTTTTAAACAGCTCATAATATCGGTAAATAGATATTATGTGGCTGCTACAGTACCCCCTTCTAGTAAAAAACGGTGGAAGTTTATGTGATGATGTAGATAGATTTATGTGTTCGTGTGATTGATCGACTTTTAGCAGAACACGGTATACCATAAGCGGGTTTTAACCTGTCTTTTAAAATCGACTTCGGTCTGTCTTTGATCAATATGACAAATTGTTTGCGGAATCGACGTATAATTTTATACGGACCTTCGTATGGTGGAGATAATCCTGTGCGTACCTTATCG
The DNA here is from genome assembly GCA_963556175.1 of Tipula confusa. NCBI lineage: Eukaryota > Metazoa > Arthropoda > Insecta > Diptera > Tipulidae > Tipula > Tipula confusa. Next base: position 72,219,857 of record OY744477.1, read on the forward strand.
GACCTAACAAAAACAAATTCGCATTTTCCAAAATATTATGGATCAAAAATATTGCTTTGTGTTGTGCGGAGTGGTGACGGGGGAACAAGGTTTTGCATTGTGTGTCTGGGTACGGGTGAAGTTTGGTCGTATATCAATATTGAGCCATCAATGCAGCCTTTAGCTGTCGATGGAAGCGTTCAGCCATCCCGTTGGCTTGTGGATGATAAGCCGTTGTACGCAACCGATGTGAACCGTGGAGTTTAGTTACAGCTCGGCGGAAAATTTGGACTCGAATTGTGTTCCTTGATCAGTAGTGATCGTAAGAGGAACGCCAAAGCGGGATACATAGTTATTAGTAAATGTGGTGGCGATGGTTGCAGCTGACATGTTTGTCATGAAGTATAAGCTTCGGGCCAACGAGTGAACCTATCGAAAAAGGTTATTAAATAGGAAGATCCATTATTAAATAAGATGGTCGAAGTGATCCCACTATATCTATGTGGATATACGCAAATCGACCAGACGGGACTTCGAACTGTCCGTGTGGTGATATTGTGTGCCTTTGAACTTTAGCACGCTGTCAAAATAAGCAAGACCGTGTCCATTGTAACACGTCTTTGTTTATACTGACTGGGCCAAAAATAGCGAGCCGTAATCAATATTACGAGTTGCACGGATACCAGGATGTGAAATGTGTGCAAGGTGTCAAATATTTGCCGGTTTGCTGATGTATGTGCGGTTATACTTTATAGATGTCTCGAGAACAGCTTTGAAGCCAGGTAGTTTCAAAAGCTTTAGTTTCATTGTGGAACTAGTGTGACATTCTATGCGCGTTAGAGCAAGACCTAAATTTTACCCACTTAAATGACAAGCAAAAGCACTTCATTACTCAAATTTGTCAAAACTTTAATTAGATAAAATTACTACCAAATTCATCACCTATCAGCGTAAAGTAATATAGATTACCGGAATCGTCCAAAGCAGAAATAAAGTCGCAACTTAGTGAAATGCTGAAAGATGACATTTTAAAATAAAATAAAACTCCATGGAATTTCCCCGCTTTAGTGGTGCCTAAAAAATCAACCAACGGAGAAAAAAAATGGCGTTTAGTAATATATTTTAGGAAGTTGAACGAGATAACGGTCGGTAAAGTTTTCCCTCTTCCCAATATTAGTGAAGTGTTAGAGCAGGTCGATCAAGCATCATATTTTAGCACACTTGATTTAAAAAATGACTACCACCAAGTGGAACTAGTTAAAGAGGCCCGCGAGAAAACTGCATTCAGTACAAACCTATATATGTCATTATGAGTTCTATAATTACGCCTTTTGGGCTTAAGAATTCGCCGTCAACATTTCAAAAATTAATGAATACTATTTTGTATGGTTTAAATAGCCTTCAATATTTGTGTATCTAGATGATATAATAGTGTTTGGCTCTAATTTGCAGGAGCATAACAATAAATTAATAAAAATTATTGAAATTTTAAAAATTACAATTTAAAGTTAAACCCCGTAAATTCTGTTTCTTACGGAAAGAAACTTTATATCTCGATCATTTGATCACTGAATGTGGTATTTAACCAGACCCAGTAAAACTCTCTTTCCTCGGACTCGTTGGTTACTATCTGTTACTATCGGTTTGTTAAAAATGTTTCCGGTCTGTCAAAATTGCTAAAAAATTTACTTAAGAAAAATCGTAAATTCAAATGGTCATCATTTTGTGAAGAAGGATTTATAAAACTAAAAGAAGTTCTCTGTAATCCTCCAGTCTTACAGTATCCAAATTTTCAAGAAACATTTTTTTATAACAACAGATACCAGTGATCTTGGAATTGGAGGAGGAGTCAACGACATGTTGACGCTGATTTGCCTATCGCTTATGCAAACCGGTCGCTTAACCGAGAAGAATTACTCTACAATAGAGAAGGAGTTGCTGGCCATAGTTTGGGTAATCAAACATTTTAGACCTTACATATTTGGAAAACCGTTTGTCGTTAATACAGATCATCGACCGTTGGTATGGCTAAATTCAATCAAAAATCCTGATTGGAGAATCGAACTCGATAATTATGATTTCACAATTAAATATTTACCTGGAAAAACAAATAGTATTGCTGATCCTCTTAGCCGTATCGAAAAGAATGTTGCATAAATCTACATTCAACTTCAAGCAATTCCAAAGAAACTATGAAAGTTACAATACGATCGGAAACTAAAAATAAAATGAATGAAACTAATGATAATAATAGCTCTCCTGAAATTTCCGAAACCATCAAATAAGAAAACGTTCCTAGCTCTAAAAATAAATTTCCAATCATTTTCCCACATAATTCTGTTCAAAATATAATGGAAGAAATCCAAACCAACGAAATTTTGAAAAAACATCATCGAAGCAAGATTGGCGGTCATCAGGGAATTATGAGAACTTGTCGGAGAATTAGAAGTTATTATTCCTTTCCAAAGATGTTATCTCGTATTAAAACTTTTATTCGAAATTGTTCAGACTGTCAATAGAATAAAATACCCCACTTACAAAATTACCAATGGCACTGACCACCACTTCTACTAAGACGTTCGACAGAATATATTATTGGATGTTGTTGGCCCATTACCGATATCTTACAGTAATAAAAAATAATTATTGACCATACAGGATGATCTCAGTAAGTTTTCCATAGCCGTTACCATGCAAAATCGAGAAGCAAAAGCCATTGCCATTTCTTTCGTCGAACATCTTATTCTCAGATTTGGATTTCCAATTAGCAAATTGACTAACCAAGGCTCAAATTTCCTCAGTGAAATGTTTACAAATGTTTGTAGATTGTTAAAAATAAAAAATTATAAAAGTGCGGCCCATCACCCCCAAACCAATGGGGCTCTAGAGGTCGCATCGTGGATTGGTAGAAGTTATGCAGAAGGTGACTCCCAAAATTGAGACTCTTGGGTCCCATTTGCAATGTTTTCTTAAAATTTGACTCCGCATTCCTCTACCCGATTCATACCATTTGAAATGATTCATGGTTTTAAGCCCAATTTTTCCAATACTAATCCAACTACCAATAAATTGTCGATTAAATATCAAATTTGCCATAAAATTGGCCTTCATGATCTTGGTGATGTGTGTTTTCTGCAGTATCGCGTCAATAATCCTAATTCAGCAAATAAAAACATCAATTTTAATATTCGGGTTATTTGCGCATATTTTAAAAATATTGGACACCATTTTCAAGAGTAGCAAAAACGAAAGTACAAGAAAAACCAATCAAATTCTGCCGCAAGATTTACACCATCCTCAAATTTGCTTCAAAATGCGACTAATGAGCAAAATCCGGGAAGCTCGATAAAACTCGAAAATCTGCCGCGTACCAGTTCTCGAGTTTAAATTCATCCATTCTGTACTCATCATCAAATAATACTACTAAAAAGGCCTCAAACACTGCTTATGTTAAGAAACCCATCTCTAAATAATAATAACAATCAATCTAATCAAATAATAGAGGTGTATCTAAATATGATATCTAGTTGTGAAGCGAAATATGTTTTTATTCCGATGGATATATTAAAAGCTTGCGATGATTATTTTATTGTAGATACCGGAACTGATATCAGCATTGTCAATAGATCCTATGTTATGAGAAAAACTGATTGCTTTCCCCATCTGAGTTGTTCTATAAGAGGAGAAAAACTTCAAACTGTAGCAGTCTGCAAGGCTAATATTATACTTGATTCAATTATTCTACAGCATGATTTTCATATCGTTGATGACAACTTCCCTATTGCTTGGGCTCGAGATTCCTAACGTGTGTGCTAGAATTGTCGGCAATGACTTTTTAACTAAATTCCAATGTAAAATCGAATAATCGATTTAAAAGAAACGAAAATAAAATGAAATAACTGTTAAATGGACAAAACATGTCACAAGACTCTCAATAGCTTTTATAAAATTTTAAATTACAGATTTAAAAAAAAATCATTTAGCACGGGAAATTGAACGAAACTTTAAATAAGAAAAAAACGTCATCATGCACAAAAAACAAAAAAATGTAAATGAATTACAGGTTTAAAAGAAATTATTTAGAACAAAATTTAAATGAATTAATCGTTAAACAAAACAATTGTCACGAATGATGTCTTAATCAACTAGACATCTGTCTAAATACTGTTCAAAAATATATAAACATTTCAACAAGTAATTTGTATAAAACACGACACAATATACACAAAATTCTAAAAAATAAATGCATTACAGATTAAAAAAAATTTTAGCACTAAAATGAAATGAAATAACATTTAAACTGATAAAACACGTCACAACATGGTCAATACTTATTACAAAATTATTTTACACTTATATTTGTTGAATATTAACTTATTCAAGCTCGGAAACTCTTCAGCAAACATTTGTTAGACGTTTCAATCATTTAAATTGGACCACCTACTAGAACCATTTTTAAACTTTATAAAATATGTATATTTCTACTGACGCTAGTAGCAAAAACCTGGACATGGTATAACACTCCATATGACATTTTTTATTTAATTAACTTCCCATTTAATTTAGAAAAAAACATTTTTCATTTTACTTCTAATATAACGCATTAAACATTTTTTTATTGGGTAAATGTAATACATAACATACAAATTGAAGATGTTTGTGTTGAATAAAAGTCTGTCTAACATAAAATTGATGATGAAATGTTAAATAAATCTTTTAAAAAAAATCGTCGTATATGTGGGTGGTAATGAAACTGTTCCGTATGTCTTTGTTAGTTTGTGTTATATTGATGTCAATACCTAGTATTTTTAATAAGCTTATTATTTGCTAATGTTTTTAGTAATACATATAAATATAAGTTGTAATAGCCTTGTTGATAAAAAATTACCAATAAAATAATAAGGCAAGAACATGTACATTTTGACAAATCCATTACCAATCTAAGCTTTATTTAAATCAACTATGACTTTTTTTTGTTAATCGATTTGTAAAAATAAAACTAACAATCCAAAATCAACAATGTACAAAACCACAATCTGATTTAAGTATATTATAGTTTATCAACAACAACAACAACAACAACAAAACTATTAATGCTTTTAAAATTATACAGAACTAAATTAAATAATCAATAAAAATCACCCAACCCACAGTAAAAACAATATACAGACAATGTGACATGGCAAACAAACGATAATTTACCAAAAACCCCCCAAAATTGTCTCCTTATTCAGAATACTATTTACGTAAGGAAACCGATAAATGTAAGCTTAAAACCATACAAAAATAAATCAAACCTGTTGAGCATAGTAAAAAAATAAAAGTTTTTAGACACAATTTTTTTTTTCTAATTCTAACCTAAAAATTGATTTAAATCTGAGTTTAATTATAAAAAAAATTCTAATAAATCGTTTTAGATCTCGGTGTTTCTTTTTTTTTTGGATTTTTTGCAGACATAATATGTCATTATGGTTGGAGCATGTTGATTTAAGGTTTTTCTATGTATGTCGCATTATCTTTTTGTGTGTCACATGTCTTTGGCATACACACATATAAATGTTTTACAACTTATGTATCGGATGTAAAGCGGTTGTAGAAAAGATTTAACCACAATACCAAGGCTTCGAATATGAGTCATACAATTTAATTTGAATATTTTGCATAATTTCACAAATACCAATTGGTTTTGTAAATTCAGTTTTCTAACAGTTTTGAAGTAACATGATGAGTAAATGGCACCATTAAATATAACCATTACCAAATTCGTAGTTTCTGTTCTCCCAGGTTACGGCAACCATCTTATGTATATGAACCCCGCAAGCAAAGGTCACAAATTATTACCTCGAATTAATCGCAACGATGACCTCGAAAATATACACAAATCACGTTATGAAAATGTTCTGTCAAGAGAATCGTCACTCAGTGACTAGAAGAGATCAAGGAATGGCAAGGCACCATATCACGATGGAACCATAACTCGTTAAAAACGGAGAAGTTAACACTAACAACTCACTTTTACGATCTTATTATCACAATCTGAGATAACAAAAGCTACATTACAAAGCAGCATTCATATATCTGCTACATAAATAAAAAGGCCGTCTAAATTATGAAAGCTAAATATTGGCTGACGTTGGTCTCGCAAGATTCTTCATTTTTAGTAAAGCGATAATTTGAGACTAACGTAGTGAATTTCGACCCAACCGTTCAATTACTAACTAGTTCGGGTCAACTGGATCAACGAAGAACAATTTACATTTGAACATTTTTTTTTCGGCATTTTATAAAGCAGTAATATGACTGGTGCCAACTTACGAAAGTAAAAACTCAACTCTGACCTTTAACGACTACAGAGTTCCCTCGTCAAAAGAGCTCTATCACATCAAACAATCAAAAAAGTCTTCCTGCAACAACCAGCTATAAGTTGGATTTTGAAGCTGGAGGCAACGTTTGGCGGAACAAGCTGTATGGAGGTGAGAAAAAGAAAGAGAGAATACTGGAAACAACTTTTTTTTAGTTATGGGTGTAAACCACTTTGTAAAAATTGTATTGGCGCACTAAGTGAAGTTTTGAAAAGTATATTCCACTTTATATTAAAAGAGGTTAAAAATTGTGAACCCTCCTTACCAGGGAAATTTTGTAACTTTTGATTTTGAAAAAAAAACGCTAAGAATAGAGCAGACTATAGAAAGCGTTAATTTATAAACATTTTTATTTTGGATGAAGGAATCATTTTGGAACCTCATAAATGCAATTGGTGATAAAACTATCAATTACAGCTGTCAGTTTTGATTTTTTAAATTAACTTTCTAAAAATCATTATAACGTAACAGTCAAAATTCCCGATATGAATTCGTTTATAGTGAATAAGTTATCGTTTGTCAAATTGTGTATTAACGGGAAAGGAAGGTGCATCAGCAAAGAATGTGGTTTTCAGTCTGACCTGTGATATAGAACAGAGTAAAGTTGACGGAACAACGAGTGATAGGGTAAATATATAATTAATAGGAAATTAGAAAGTAACGGTTATTTTGATGTAAAACCGTTAGGTTTTTCTCTGATAGTAAGTACTATTGTAAATTATGAGAAATAAAACTTGGTTTATTACTTATGTAGATAATTTGCATGGAAGATTTAACATTAAAAAAATATAATTCAGATATTTATGATGACATTTTATCAGATGTTAAATTGACTTGGGATAGTACTGTGGTTAAAGACTATAGTGGAAATATAATAAGAATTCGCGGAAGTATATATGTATTGGTAAACTATAATGACTTTGATCAAATGTTTAAATTTTTAATAATCGACGGAGTTCAGAAATCCATTTTAGGTCGCGATTTCTTCAGTGCATTTGAAGTGAGGCAAACATAAACCAATTAAGTGACGCAAATGATCAATTAAAGAGGATAATAGGAGAATATAAGGAGTTATTTGATGATAAATTAGGGGAAGTTAAAAATGTTAAAGTACATTTAGATATTATGGAAAGAATTATTCCTAAACTTGTTTCGGCTAGATAGGTTCCATTTGCTTTTTTGAGTGAATTCGAAAAAGAATTAGAGACATTAAAGAAGGCAGGAATAATTGAAAAGATCGCCTATTTTAGAGGTGCCTATTTTAGAGGAATATGGTAGCATAAGAATTTTAGCGGATTATATAAAGTTACTTTAAATAAGTATTAGGCAGATATAAATTATAAATTGCCACAGGTAGAGGATATTTCGTACAAGTTGAGGGATGCCCGATTTTTTTTTTCAAAATTAGACGTACATCGTGCATATTATCAATTAGATTTGGATGAGGAGTCTAAAGAATTGGTTTCGTGGAGTACACATATGGGAAACTATTAAATGAATCGTTTACCGTTTGGAGTCAAACCAGCGTCTGGAATTTGTCAGCGAGAGATTGAAAGTGTTCGCGAAAGATATAGAAAGTCACAATATAGCGTTGAATAATATTTTTGGTAGATTGTCAAATGCTGGGATTCGAGTTAATGAATCGAAGTGTGAGTTTGGTAAAAATAAAATTGGATATTTGGGGAATGTAATTTCGGATAAAGGCATAAATATAAATAGTAAGAAGTAGACTTTTAGTGATTTTCCAATTCCAAAGACTGTTACTGAGGTTAGATCGTTTTGTGGACTGATGAATTACTTTGGTAAGTTTGTTGAAAAAATATCGACGAAAATGCAACCAATATATAATTTGTTGAAACAAGGAGAAGGTTTTGAATGGAGTGAAAAATGTATTAAAGTGTTCTGTGAGATTAAGGACGAGATTATGTCGGATAAAGTGTTGGTAAAATACGATCCTCAACAGGAACTGGTGCTTACTTGTGACGCATCGAATGTGGAAATAGGAGTAATACTGTCACATATATTTGAGGGTGAAATAGAAAGGCCAATTGAATTTGCATCGAGAACGCTTTCAGATAGTAAAAGAAACTATGGAACAATGAAAAAAGATAGGCATTTATAATTTTGAGATGATTAAGCAGGAAACGGGAAAAGATTTAGAGATAATAGAAGTTATGAAAGCAGTGAGGAGTGGTGATTTTTCAAAATTAGATAAAAAACTATTTGCAGCCTATATATGATAAAGGAAAATGAATTAATGATTGTAGAAGAAGTCTTGATGTGGGGACACCGTGTAGTTATTCCACAGACTCTCAAGCAACCATTGCTATATCAAATACATAAAAGTCAATTTAGAATTGTCAAAACAAAGTCGACAGTGCGGTCATATGTGTGGTGGCCAAATGTAGACAAATACGTAGAGAAGTTGATTAGGGAATATGAGAGTTGTATAAATGTATTACCAAATCCACCGAAAGCAAAAACTATTATGTGGAAGAGACCAGAAGGTCCATGGAAAAGGGTTCATATTGATTTTACGGGTCCAATGTGTGGGTTGTGGTTTTTTATACGTCAATTTTTTTATTGTCAAGTGTATTTCACGATCTGGATTGCCAGAGCAGCTTGTAAGTGATAATGTATCACAATTTGTATCATTGACGTTTGTTGATTTTATGAGATCAAACAACATTAAGCATTATCTGACACCTACTTATTTTCCTGCTACGAATGGGGTGGCGGAAAATTCGGTAAAGACGGTTAAAAAGGCTTAGTATATTTCTGGGTTGGACATAAATCCAGGTAACGTGGAAAATGTTTTGTGCAATTTTCTTGCCGATTATCGAGACATAACTCATTATACGACAGGAGTTACACTACCCGCTTCATTGGTATTGAAATACAAACCCAAAATAAAATATGATTTATTTTTACTAAAGTCTAAAAAAGATAAAGAGGAGGATGATGATTTGGAAAGACATAAGGACGATAAAGCACGAATGTTTAGCAAAAATGAGGAAGTTTTAATTAGAAATTATAGATCAAATAAAAATTGGCTAAGGGCAAGAGTAGATAAATGATTAGGACCAAGGATATAAATATATATGTAAATTACCAGCAAGTAGCAAGATTATAAAGAGGCATGTGAATCAGATGAGAGGGTTAGGGTGAAGGTTAAACAACAACTCAAAAATTCAAGAGGAAGATCAAGGTACTGTTGTTGGAATGAATGAAAGTAAGCAAAAATTTGATATTTTTATGTTTGATAGTGGTAGGAGTTTTGTAAAGAATCAAGAACGAATGATATCGAATGTGTTCAATACCCGGTATTGAAAGATGTTGTTAAAGAGAATCCAAGTGGTTCTGAAGTAAGGGAATTTTATATAATGTTTTAAGCTTTAGAACAGATGAGTGTAATGTATTGAATATATAATAGATGGCATAAGTAAAATAACATGAAATGTATAACAGTGTACGTATGGATAACAAACATACAATGAAAGGAAGAGAACGGCTTTCGTCTTCCGGATGTCACAATGAAAAGACAAGCTTTTGTAATAAAGAATAAAAAATAAAGAATGATTAATAATCTTACATATTGATATATTTTATTGGTCATCTCGCCAAAAATATAACAGTATCTAAAATATATTTTAACTGATTATATATATGTAAGTACATAATATGACCCTCCCATAACCTGTTCTGGCCTTTGGACCATTTACTGAGTATGTATTCCATCCAAAGAGTATTGCTATTACATGCTTCCTTAATTGTTTATGTTACGCACTTACAAATTATTACACACTAACCTAAAATTTATTTTTTGTTTATGATTTAATTACTTTTTTATAAATATATACAAGTGGCTGAGACCAAATGTTACCAAATGAAAACGCTGTATTTTTTTTAATTTTGATTATTTTTTATTGAAATTTCGAGGAATATGTTGAAAACATATTACATTTTATGAAAAACATGTTACTGCTCGGTATGACCTCCTTTGGCTCTGATTATTTGATTCAGTCTTCCATAGAAAGCATTGCATGCTGACCGAACGTGGGCTTGCGGAATTTTATTCCATTCTCGAACAAGAGCTGACTTCAATGCATCAACACTTTCGTATTTTTTAGTGGATACTCCAAAATGGAACATATGGAGAAATCCATGGGATTCAAGTCTGGTGAATATGGTGGCCATTCTTTCGACGAAATCGGCCGCGGAACGCAATTTTGTAAAAATTGCTGTGTCGCTCGAGCATTGTGTGACGGTGCCGAGTCCTGTTGGAATGTCCAACGGTTCGTGCCAAAGTGTTTACGTGCCCAAGGTTGCAAAGTATCGTTTAGGATCTTTTAGCAATACACCTCTTGGTTTACCTTGACTCCATGTTCGATGAAAACCAGAGGAGTGTGTCCATCTGCAGTAACTGCAGCCCAAACCATAACATAAGCTGGTGATTGCTTGCGCATGGCAACTCTTGTGTCCAAATTATCGTTGGACTTGTGCTCTAACCAAACACGATCATTTTGTTTACTCACAAACTGTTGAATGGTGAAAATTTTCTCATCAGAAAAGACAATTTTTGGAATCTCATCACGTTCGGCCAAGGCCTTCAATGCTCGTGTTCTTTCAAGCCTAACTTTTTTTGTGCCTCCGTAAGATCTTGAACTGTTTGTATCTTTTAGGGCTTCAAGTGTAGTTCATTTTTCAAAGTGGTTTGAATGCTGTATCGTGAAACATGTAGACGTGCGGCTAATTAATTGGCACTTTGACGAGGATTTCATTGGATTCGTTTCTTCACCTTTCGTATCATTTCTTTTGATGTTGCTGTCTTTTTAGGACCGCCTCTGTTACGTTTAGTGATGCTACCAGTTTCGTTGTATCGAGTTATGGTTCGATACACAAACATTTTATTCACATTCAAATGCTAGAACTGACGAACTATTGCTGTTTGTGAATTTCGACCCAAATACAGTGCAATTACTCTATTACGTTTGAATTCCATTACGATTTTTTTATTAAGATATTAATTTAGAACAATTATTTGTTGATCACATGTAAACAACTAACCAAACTTCAATCTATCAAAAAATTGACGCGTGAAAATGACAACTACACAAATGACAGCAGAGTGAAGTTAGTAACATTTGGTCTCAGACACCCTGTATGAAACGGATTTTCACAAACTAAACAATTATTTTAGTACTTATATATTCAGCCAAAATCGATTAATTAAATATTTTTGACTGCAATTTTTTAATAATTGCTATACACAACACAACTTGGTGTAACATAAAACGAAATGAAAATGTACTGTAAAATCAAAACTCGCTTCTAAATGCTATTGGTTTTACGTAAAATTAAGCTCTTTGTCTTAACTTGTACACAAAAACCTCGTACACAATGTACTGAAATATACGACTTTGAAAGTAACTATCACGCAGTTGAGTAGTAAAGATACGAACTTTTACTTAAGTTTTACGAAAAATGTTTTGCATGAGTCTTTTTAGTGTAATTTTTCAGTTTAGGCGTACATTTAGATAAAATACTACGTGAAATTGCTTTCACATATAACTTTTTCTATTTTTTTAGAGTGTAATGCTCCCCTATATTTTAACGATAAATGCATTTTGCACCTTTTTCAGTTACCATTTGTGGTATTTCCTTAAAAGGAAATATAGTAACATAATTTTTTTTCCATTTTGATATTTTACGACTCCCATACATTGGTTGCTCAAGCTAATTAAATCACTAGGTACAAACTTTTTTATCTTACTATTAACTAACTTTGACCCTTAAAAATAAAATGAATCTTAATGACCGCTAAAAGCTTTACATAAGCTTTATTAGTAATACAACATGTAAACGTTTCAAATATTTACAAAGCTTGCATAACATTTACAAAATTAGTTTTCCCGTATTTAATCCAATTTCCATAAAAAACCGGAATTTTTTTTTTATTTGGTTTGTCACCTTTGTGACAACATAACCTCTTCGACTTTGTCAAATTGATTTTATGCACGTTGTTAACATTTTTCCATCTTTACGGTGGTCACGTCTAATTAATTTTAAAATAGAAAACATATTTCGATATTAAAAAAGCGCTTTTACGTTGGTGTGTCACGAAAAGCTTATGAGTGTAAAAAAATCTAAACCATTGTCAAATTGAATAATACAGAACTATGCGATTTGGGATGGTGAATAAACGAATTAAAAATTGTTGATAAGATATTTTAGTATCTTACGTCATAATCATGTAAGTATTTACGTGGTTTGAATTGTGAATTTTTTTTTATGTTTTGTTGACAAATAAGTCGTGTTTGCGACACATAATCATTTCACACAAAAACAGTGTGGTGAGTGTTAATGTCTCCAATGATTTTGTCACATAAAAAAAAAGGTTTGATTTCTTTAAGACTTACAAAGGAGAATAATAAATTTGCCGTTTTTGACATTTTGATTTTATTCGGTAAAGTGTTACTTACATCATTTTCGTGGATTTTTATAACTCATTACTAATTAAGCTATGAGTAGGTCTAAAAATAATGAAATCTAACGAATGAGCAACATTAGATATGAAATATGATTTTATTATCAAATTCATACCATGCCGAAAAATTGCATCTCTAAAGTAAGCCAGTCCATTTACCTTGGGAAGGAAAAAGTCATCATAGCATTGTATCTTTAATACATTTTCTGTATAAATTATATGGGGGCACTGGATGCCCCATTACACTTTAAGCAAGAAACTAAATAGTACAGTTACACCCATGTTCTTGTTAAACTGACTTGTTGGCTGCCCTGTGTTGAACTAATATCATTTTCATAGGTTTTAAAGAATTCTAAGAGGTAACTTCTGGATCATCTTATCTCAATTATGTTAACATACTTCTTACGTTATGCCATTCTCGCATATTGAAAGTGATTTGTTCAGGTGTCATGCATTGACATATTTAATGCTAGTGTCAATATGTAAGAGAATAAAGTAGAAATTCATAACAATCTCTCGTAAGGACAAAATATATAGGACAAAAATGGACAAAAATGTAGTTAAAATGTTTTAAATGAACTTGCTCAAATCTCGATATTATTTATTGAAACAAATGGTTTGTAATGAAATATTTTCAGGGCAGCACTGAACTTCGCAGACAACTTTGATGAATAGGCGAAAGTTTCATAATAATAAGGTTTATTGGGCTGAACGATAATGTGGTGAATTTTTGTTGCAGAAAATCTTTAATATCACCAAGCTTTAATATTTGTAATTTCCTTCGAAATTTGATCCATAATACTCTAAATTTAAAATGTGCAGAGCATACTCCAAAATATAACCTAGATTTATGTGACAGTACTTTAGGCGTGATGGTTTTTAAATATTTATGTGACTCTCCATTTAAAAGAAGTGAGTGCTATGGTCCAGTTAAATAATTGATACAGACACAGCTGCAGTTCACTAGACTAGCAATATCGGACAAAATTTACATATTTCGTTTTACCAGATGTATGTACCATACCATAGATACCATAAATTTAGCATATTTCGTTTGTCTCCCCTTCCACACTAAAACAAAAGGATATGACTACTCGACCGTTTGATAAAAATATAGAATCATGGAGCAACTATATATTACAAATTGATCAACATTTTTGGGCGTGTGGCGTCAAAGAAGAATATCAAAAACGAGCTTGTTTTTTGTCATAGAACAATAAAAATTATTTGGCGGTTGATATATAAAAAAAGCGACATATAAAGATCTAACGGTAATGCTAACGGAATATTACTCATCTAAAGTGCATATACTGGGTGCGAAATTGTTTTTTAACCGTACCATGATGAAACGAACCAATCATATAAAGAATGGATTACCGATTTGCGAGGTGTAGGAATTGTGGATTTTCATGTGGGGTAGCTACGTGTAAGCCATCATTCTTTGATTTTATGCTCCGTGACGTGGTTGTGATTGAACACTACACATGATCCAGTAAGAACAGCCGCTTTATCGAAGGCGAATTCAACTTCCGAGGAGGTGCTTAAAATTGCTGAAGTTTGCCGAGTCGACGAGAAAACCTTTTCAATTGACAAATTCGATGAATCTGAAAAGCGAGCACGAAGGTCTCAAAGTGAAAAATAATTCAACAACATTAAATGCCGTTAATATGTTTGTGTTCGATACGGTACTGTATGATAAATTACATACGATTGATGTAGAAAATAATACCACTAGTGTTGTGTTGTGGAGGTATGCACTGTAGGATCATCTGAAACAAATGAGCTGTTTAAATTATATCTGAGAAACAGTAAACTGTTTATATCGTTGTTTATTAATAATAAGACGATGGTGGCTAATGAGGGTTGCATACTATTTTGAGAAATGTTTGATTATCAGCGGTAAATATGGGTTTACGTGCATATGGTGACAATCCTGTGATCATGAAAGGACAGTTGGATACTGATGTCATCTACACGAGCAAAAAAAAGCTCAACACCAACCAACAAGAATTAATTAAGAGTATAGAAGACCTAAGTAAACAATATCATTCGCTTTTCGATAACATTTTGGATGCACCAGAAAATGTTAAGGCTAAATTGACATTGAATTGACATTGCGATTTCAAAATACTACATCGACCTATAGAAAACATAACCATTGAGCCCATCTAAACAAGTGATTGAGTGGCACCCTTAGTTCCTGTTACCAAAACCAATGGAGCTATTCGAATATGTGAGGATTTTAAAGCGTTGAATTTTGATAAGATCATCATCCTACTTCGAAAATTGATGAAATATTCATAAAACTATATAGGAAGAGGGCAATTTTTAAGTAAAATCGATTTGCCGGACGCTTACTTGCAGATACCATTAGAGGAGCGCTCACAAAAATTAGTGGTGATTAACCCACATTTCGGTTTCTATAAGTACTTAAGAAAACCTCTCGGTGTTGCTAGTACACCTGGCATTTTCCAAAGAATTCATACATCTGAATTAACATCCGACAGTAAACCCATATTCAGATGATGTTATTATTTCTGGTCACATTGCAGTCGAGCATCAACATAATTTAAACCCATTATTTATCAAATTGGAAGAAAAGGGCATCAAATGAAAAAAAGAGAAATGTTTATTTGGACAACCTGAAATGAAATATCTCAGACATACAATTTTCTCATCATTTATCCGCCCTTCAGAAAGCAATACAAAAGGAATCGAGAACATGCCACTTCCAGTGAATGCTAGGCAATTGGAAGCTTTTATAGGTAAAGCAAACTATTACCGTTAGTTTATTCGCAACTTTTCACAGATAGCAGCACCACTTAATGCGCTACACCATAGGGATGTTGATTTTCTTTGGTCAGAGAGCCAGGAACAAGTATTTAGGAAGACGATGTTCCTGGCCTTCGGTTGGAACCGAACATCCAATTGGATTTGCATCAAAGACGTTCGAGAAGCACCAAACAGCTTACAGTCAAGTAGAAAAAGAGCCACTCGGTATTGTGTTTGGTATTAAGAAATTCCGTCAATATCTATATGGTAGAACCTTTATACTATACCCTAATAACAAATGCCTTACAACGCTATTCAATCCAAATAAAATTTTGTCTGTAGTCACGCTTCATCGTCTACAAAGAGAGCCAACAGCACTAAGAGCTTTCTCATATACCATCAATTTACCTATGGGACCTGACCAGAATTTTGATGACTACGAACTTGGATCAAGAGAACAAGATATCTATGATATTACCACACAAGAGTACCCAATTGATAGTCGCCTAATAGAACGCCATACTAAACGGAAAAGCTGACTAAAGCTAACGGAGACTTACAACCATATTTAGCGTAAAAAATGTCAGTAAATGTTTTTATAACACACAGAGCATACACGTGTAGTAACTCCAGCCAGATTCCGAGAGAAAATAATAAACTCACATAGGGTATTGGGGTGTTACAAGAATGAAACAGATGGCTTGAATTCATTGCTGGTGGCTAGGCATTGACACAGAAATTGCATCACTTGTAAAGAATTGTCATATTTACATCATGGCAACCGTCAAAACATGTTTGGAAACGTATACACATCGATTTTGCTGGACCATTTTTCAACAAGATGTGGCTTTTGTATATCAAAGAATCGAATGCTTATGTAAAAATACTTTACAAATTTTGCACGTGTACCCGACCATAATAGCATCACTTACAATATAGTTCATGCAACATAAAATTGTTGGGGTTATGCTTGACCCTGGGTGTTTTTCTTTGTTTATTACACTTATAACAAATACATTCCACAGCTCGGTTTTTATTTCCAAATGTTGCCCATGCCTACCACAGCGACTCGAAAACTTTGAAAATCTGGAGAAATTGTTTCACATGGTTTCAGACATGACACAACATGACCACTAAAATACCTCTAAATCAAACCTCGAAAATTAATAAATCAAAGCTTTAAAATTCAATTGTTTTCGAAAGGGAGGTATCATAATGTCTGTTTCTTTCGAATCTTGAAAACCTAATCTTTGATTACATTAATCCATACACACACACACATGTATACCAAACAAAAAAGAAAATCTAAAACCATCCGCCCATAAATTACCACAATAATGGTTAAAATGTTGATTTTTATTACATCACATTCTAGCCTATTGTCTTAATTTTACCAAAGTTAATGCTCATTGAATTTACAACTCCCACTTGTGCTATCAAAGTAATTCTATTTTCTCGTTTACCACACCATGATCATTTTCCTGAATGAATGTTTGTGTATGTGTATACTGTTAGCCTACGTCTTATAATATTATTATGAAAAAAAAATTCTTATCTAATCCACTTTACGCAAACCAGAATGAAAATGTTTGAAATTTTTTTTTCTTTTCAATTTACAGTAAATAAAATGTCACCTAGACCATCAATAATACCAATAGACGATAATTCAACGGATAGCACAACAGCCACACTACAATCGGTGCAACAACAATTGGCACTGCAACAGCAACAACAGAATATACAAAATAATAATACAACAAAAACGGAGCCGGGTAAGCCACCGAGCCGTGCAGGTGCCTGTCGTGTCTGCTTGAAATCCTTTAAACCGGATGACTTTAGTAAAACATGTTTTGAATGTCAACAAAGGGTGTGCGAAGATTGTGCTAGTTATAGTAAATTAGATGATACTGAAGATGATGTAAGTTTTATCGCTGTAAAGCGATACCTAAATGTTGAGATAATAAAATTTTAATTTTCCGATTTAGAATACATGGAGGTGTAGTGTGTGTCGACGAAAAATGGCGTCGAGAGTATGTTTGCCACAAGATTCAACCGATTCACTGTTAGATGTTCCTGTACTAGAAGCTTTGCAAAGACGACATTCCGATGTAAAACTTGGTTCGACAACAAATTTGGGTTCAAATAGTAATGGTACAGGATTAGCACCGCCACGAAGTCCTGATTTGCGACGTCATTCCGATGTGTCACCAGCATCTCTAAAGGAATTAGAAAAATTAAAAGGTAATAACACACCAGGTGATTTAGATTGGCGTCGTGGTAATCGTAGTGTAGCTCCTAGTCGTTCAAATAGCCCACCGAGAAAAAATGAACTTGGACTTGATACGCAATCACGTTCGAGGCGACAATCAATACGTGTTTCACGGCAACATAGCTATGACGAGGAAATTAAAAGTGGATCAGGTGGTGGCCAAACAGCTAGTGATTTAGGATTAGGTGTTCCAGCTCCAATGCCAAGACGGTACATAATACATAACGCAAATATTATGTTGTTGAATTTTGAAGAATAATTCTAACCGCAACCTATTTCTAGTGCGTCAGCATATGATGTTTTTGCACCAGGTATTCTTGCCGCGGCACAAGCGAGTGCGGCCAAATCAGATCCGGATCCGGTGCGGCCTGGTTCAAGGCGACCATCATTTCGTGTGCCTCAACAAGACGATCAATGTAATCGTGATAATTCACCAAGCCCCGATAATATAAGTAGTCCTGTTTTAACCGTTGAAGATGATCGACGGATGAGGCGGCGAGGGTCACAATTGTAACAATTCTTGAATTTTATACAAATTTAAAGTAAAAATAATTTAATTATTTTTAAAATTTTACAGACCCGATATAGCAGCTTTACGTGATCGTGGTGCACTACCAATCAATCAACTACCGCCACCACCAGCATATCAACAACCAGCATTAGAAGATTTAGAAGCGCCTCGACGTCAAACATCGATGGATGGTGAAGCAATAAAAATTGTAATTCATGATGTTGACTCGGGTACAATTTGTGCATCGAAACGTAGAATAGTTCTTAAAAAGGATCCAGCCGATAAAGCACACCGGAGTGAGTACACATTTTAAATTCTTATATCAAATTTTTAAATAAAATTCTTCATGTTGATTAAATTTTAAAGTTCTACTGTTAAACAAATTCAACAAAATTTTTCTAATAGTTTCATAACGTACAAGTAAAAAAGTTGAGTTAAACAGGTCGTTAAAAATGTTAACGATTGAAAGATTGAATTTGCTTGTACTCATCACGAAGCATATCTTGCTATACACTTAAAATTAATTTGTATACAATTTCGTAAAAAAAACCAAACATCTTCACATTTATGTCTGCCGACAGTGTCAGCCTTCGTCATATCGTAAAAGATTAAAATTAAAATTGTGCTTGTTAGACAGTTTTAAATGGGAATCACCGTTTTTTTTGTCATCTTACATCGAAAATAATTTCATCTTGACATTTTTTCTTCACGTTACATAATCTTAAATTTTTTTTTAACAGATTAAAGAGTCTTCATTCGTTGTAATCCATGTTTCTGTAATGACGGTATTTGAAATATACAAAAAAAAAATCTTTACATTTACTTTTACTAACAATTATAAAGAGTGATTTAAATGGAGGTTGGAAATTAAATCCGGAATTATATAGGTTTATCACTACAAAAATACGACACATACCAATCGAGATTCCATGCACAATGTATGAAACTAACAAGTGCCAAAAGCAATTCCTGGAGACTCTTTTGTGATAAAATACAGGAGTCCTCTAAGGCAGCTAGGCTATGTAAGATATTATCCACTGGTCTTGTCATTCCAAGTTATCTGCAATGACCGGATGGCCAATGGACTACAAAGGGTAAGGAATCCTTGGAGCTTCTTCTGGAAACTCATTTTCTGGGTTGTTTCAATTTTCCTCCTATTTTACTAAAAATCGAGCCTGTAAAGCTGTCTAGGTCTAGGAAACTGCTCTCCATTCCCTTTTATGTTCTGTAGAGAAACCTCTCGTTGGTGACCTTTTGTGACATTAAGGATGCCTTTAATAATGTCAAACCAGAGGCGATCACACAGGCACTTTCAAATTTTAGGTGAAAAGTGGTTTATTATCCCTCCTTCTTTGGAACTTGGTCATAAATGACCTGTTACTAAACCTGGAAGCGACTGGAAAAAGCGTAAAAAGGCTATGATAGTACTTTACTACAGTAAAAATGGCATTGAAAAAGGATGGTGGCTTTAGCTTCACATCATACATTGGCTTTACACCTCTGTAGTTAGACCAGTTCTCATGTATGGAGTTAAAGTTTAGTGGCCCGCCTTAAATACAATGGCGAACCAAAAGTTTCTGATGAAAATGCAAAAAACTTGCACCGTGTGTATTATTGCTGCACTTGGAAGTACCTTTAATCAAGCACTGGATATTCTCTTTCATCTCACCCCTCTGGATATCCTGGCCAAACAAGTAGCTGCAACTATAGCTCTAAGGCTTAAATCAATTTCTCTGTGGTACTGTAACTTTATGGGACACTCGTCTATCCTAACGAACAAAGAAATCTCCAAGTCTATCGACTATACCATCTCGACTTCATCTCTCGAAGCTAAATTTCTAACTAATATTTCTTCCATATAAGTCAAGTTTTATTAGTTTCCTTACAGATTGCTCAAAAATTGATGAAAAGGTTGATGGTTGGGTTTTCTGCAAAGAACTAAATGTAAATCACTCTTTTTGCCTCCCTAATCATTGCAGTTTTTTTCAGGCAGAGCTCATAGCAATCAAGGAAGCCATGATGAAGTATCATGTAATATCTGTAAGAGATATTGGCATTTTTTCGGATAGTCTGGCTGCTATTATAGTTCCACAGTAGTTATATAGTAAGGGGTCCACATGAACAACCTTCATTTTAGTTCTGAAGCTTCGTTGAATCCGATACACGACATCGATGAGTTGTTTGATGACCTTGTAAGGTCCTTCACAACTTTGTTGAAGTTTCGGAGATTTCCCTTTTTTTCGTTTGGGATTGAATGGCCAAACCTGTTTGACCGCAGATCGTATCGTGGCTTCATTCGATCATTGGCCTATATTATGTATTTCTGCATCATGAACATTAATTATTTGCCTTAAAGCTGTAATATAATTTTGTTTGGTGACTGGTTCATTTGCTGGTGAGCCAAGTTGTATATTTCAAGGAAGTCGGGTTCTCCACCGAACACAACCATAGCTGCTGAATTTTCAGTTGTTTTATGTACGAAGCTGCGATACGCCATCATAAATAGTGGAATGCATCGGTCCCAATTATTCTGGTTGTCATTGACCCTTTTACGTAAATGATCATCCAAAGTTCGGTTGAATCTCGTCACCATTCCGTCTGAATGTGGATGCAATGGTGTAGTCCCTGTTTTCTTGATGGTAAGTATTAGATATAATTCCTGGAACACTTTCGACTCAAAATTACGTCATTGATCAGAATGAAGTTCCAATGGTACTCCAAATGAGGAGTACCATTGGAACTTACTATGGGGTTCCTTTCTTCTTATCTATAAAGCAGTACTTACTTTCAGGATTACAGCGCCTCCTGGATATTTCAGCTGCGTTGTTATTCTGTACCCTTTCGATCCATCTTGCAACTTGTCCCTCTGGCTCTTTGAACTGTATTAACTATTTCAGGGCTGCATGATTCATTCAAATAAGAAACTCTTAGTGCTCATAGTGCGGCTGTAGTATGCTATTACAAGTATTTTTCTGATATTGTGTTAGCACTGCTCCTACTACTATACCACTTGCATCGGTAACCAATATAAAGAGTTCTCCGGTTCGCGGGTACGCCAAAAATGGCGAACTGCAAAGTTTCTTCTTTAGTTGGATGGACGCATCTTGCTGTTCCCTTGCCCAATTGAATGGTTGCATTTTCTCAGTAAGACGATGCAAGCTGCGTGTGATATCTGCAAAGTGTGGCATGAATCTTCGATAGTAAGAACACAATTTCAGAGAACTCCTCAGTTCGTGTATGTTTCTTGTAGTGCGCTACTCCATATTCATTGCTGAAAATTTCTGCGGATCAGTTTGTATCCTTTCACTTGACATAATGTGGCCTAGGTAGTCTACTTAGTTTTTAAAAGAGCTACATTTTGACGCATTTAAGTTCAATCTGGCCGTCCTGATGGTTTGTAGCACTTGTATGAGGTTCCTCAGGTACTCATTGAATGTCTGCTCCAGTACGATGATGCCATCCAAATACACAAGACACGTCTTCCAATTAAGACTCCGTCCTCCTCAACCGGCTCAAATGACATTACCAAAAATTGGTATATACCATTTCCTGCCGTAAAAGCTTTTTTTTTTGTTATCTTCGTGAATACCTGATATTATCCGCTTTTGAGATCTAGTGTGCTGAAGATATTTACTTCGGATAACGTGTCCAAGTCGTCGTCAATGCGTGGTAATAATAACTAAATCCATTTAGGAACTTCGTTTAGCTTTTGGTAGTCAACGTAAAACCTCATTGAACCATCTTTCTTTCGTACAAACACCACTAATGAACTCCACGGTGTGTTGACGGCCGCTTTTGCCTCTCCTACAGCCAGATATGACATTATGACTGAATGATCCGTTTTTTTGCTGTGTGTATCGGTTTGTTACGTTTTTCATAAGATGCGCAATTTGTGATGAAATCGACTTCCTTAGCTTTACCAACCACCACTCCTTCGTTGATCACGATAACCGTCGCGCTCACGTTCATTACTTTTACTGATATCTTTGGCATGAGTTTTACTAAGGTCCTTTTGCATAATGGGCCTTCGTTTACTATTTTGGTTGACTCCACTTTTCCCAACTTGCTATCCTAAGGTCACCGTGGATTCTGGCATAGATAACTTTACAAGACATTGGTAGTATCTCCACTCTTTCTTCTAGTAGTTCTTTCATAATGTGCCATTTCAATATTTGGTCCCTTACGTCAAGTGACATTTGGTGCTTCAACATAAAATCTAGGCCTAGAATGCATTGGTAGGTTATATCGGTAGCATTGAATTGTTGTTGAAACCGTATTCCTCCAACAGTAATTAATAGGGAACATTCTCGTTTCACTGCTGCAGCGTCGATACAACCCAGTTGGTGTTCTTATAGGTTGTATCGAATCACTTTTTCACCCGCTCTTGTATAGCACTATGTGAGGACGCCGTTAACAACTAAGATGATGCAGTCCTTCCCTAGTTGGACAATCTGAACAGTGACCCTGGGGCTTCCTCCCAGTTTACCCAGCTTTCACCCCACAAAGCTGATGGCACCTAGTATTACGAATACCCACTCTGGAGGTGCGTCAATCACTATATTAGTGATTGTTTACAATCACTGATAAAGTGTCCGGGTTGCTGGCATCTAAAGCACCTTCATTGGTAGCGATAAATTGGGAGCCGCTCCGCGCAGATACAGTCTGGAACACGTCTGCTACCTTTATACGTAGTGCCAGAATTAATGCATTTATTTGCCCACTAAGATTCCATCCATTATAATGTACTGCTGCTGGAAACTGAACCTTGAAGTTTCTAATTGACGAATCACCGTCGAATGATGGAGGTTTTAAAATTCTCTTATGGCCGCCAGAAGATGGTTCCTTAACACCCGTCGGGCTGCTTCCTCGAAAAGCTCCATTGTCGTGCGAAGGATAGTTCTGCTGGCGGTCTTCCAGCAGTTTCATTCTGCCCTCAAATTGTTGCATTTTACATTTAACATCGTGTTGAGTCCTTTCTTGAACTTCTACGGTAGCCTAGATGGAACCCTCCAACTCTTGCATTTTGCCTTTAACTTCTGCAACGTCTATTTCAAACTATTTTATCCTATAGTAAGGAAATTTGACCTTATTCAGCTTCTCACTCTGTTTTTTTACCTCAGTGCTTAGCTGTTTCATTTGTAACATCATATATCTTCGAGAACTGTTCCGATGTTTGTTGTCCCAGTTAATAATTCGGAAACAGCTGCGTCTGGCTCTGTTTGCTACTTTTTCGGTTCTGCTTTAGGTTTGTATTCGGGATAGGGTCATTATTAGCTTTCGACTGGGTTGTTGTATTAGGGCCCATCCTGCTGGTGATCTTGATCGGAATCTGCTGGCGTAAACTGCTGTTGATGGTAGTTGCAATAATGCCAACTCTCTTTTTTTACTGCCAGCTTCTTGCCCGTAATTTTTCACTGCTTTTAAAAATCATAAAAATACTGGCCATGACGAGATTCAAACCATTGAACTTTATGTTCTTACACCGACGGTTTAACCATCCGGCTATTGCCGATTCACATGTTGATGATGTTGTTATGTTATCCATGATCGCAACATAATATATATATATATATATATATATATATATATATATATATATATATATATATATATATATATATATATATATATATATATATAAATATACACATATTTAGGCAATACCATCACTCCATTAGTGATTTTTGTCAAAACAAAATAATCATATATAGAGGCCATTCAAATTAGCATTCTCTTTGTGACTTAATAATTGTGGACTAATTAAGTTTAACATACGAGTATATGATGTTGACACAAGAGGATGTCCTTTTTTCAACATAAAAGCATACAAAATCACAAACGCTTTTGTTATCGTCACAACAATATTAATTTTAATGAGCTCTCTTCAAATTAATTCAGTTTTCCAGTCATTAATTGTCCATTTTGCTATTGTATATTTGCTGTTACTCGTACAAAGTTAGTCGGTCGTACAATATAAGCTTTATATGTATGGTAATTGTGCTTTTAATGAGTTGTTAATTTTTTTTATGTATATCCATATGAAGTGTGAAGCAATTTTAAAATTGAAGTTCTAGATTTAGATGCTGCTTTACAGTTGAACAATGCATATAATCTAAGTCATTGAAAATTAAATATAAAGAACAACAAAATCACCTAGTATTATCATCGATTGTACATTAATTTACTTGACATGACTGTAATAATGATAATAAAAATCGATATCCTTTAGGTTTAGGATTACATACTTTGTATAGTTTTATCTAAATAGATTCGAGTTGTTGTTGTTCGATTCATTGTTATGTTGGGATGGTATTGTTTTCAAATAATTAATTTTGGGTTGAGAATGTATAAGGTATTTTATGGGGTACAATACAGATTTGATTCTATATGATAAGCTTTATAGCTTTTAAGTATCTACCATTAAAAATTTTTAAAAATTTAATGTTCGCAGTTGTAAATTCTCATAAAAATGATAAATTTCGTCGTTGGAATGAGCAGCTCCATTCAAGGTTCAATTGTAGAGTAAACACTAAGGACACTTGATTGTTTTGTTTTTGAAGTGCTTGGTAAAGCTTACCACAGGTAAAGTTATGTGTAGATAAATATAAATGCCAACTGTTGAAAATGATTGGGTTATTGATTAATTTAATAATGTTTTGCCTATATATGCAAAACAAACTGGAAGTTGAAATCTCAGGTGAAATTATAAGTTCAAACTGGAATGTACAGAGTAAATCTAATTTAATTGATTGTTAGGTAATGAATTTTCTGTAAAACTGAATAAATGTAGAAAAACTTTCTGTCGCAGAAGCTTTTGTCTTTACAAATTTATGAATTTGATTGTAAAAAGTTATATGGTCACCAATATAAATACTGCTTTAAAAACTAAGTGCAAAAAATTTGTTGGCAAGTAAATTAGCAAAATTATACACCCCAACATTGTTAAATGTTGGGGTGTATTAATTAGGTAAGCATTTGTAATTACCATTGATAAAAATTCACAGCAAGTTAAATACTTTTTATTATTTAAATATTTATTTTTATCTCCAGACAGCTAATCGTACAGAGTTTTATGTCCGAACTGATTAACAAGAAAGAGACAAAAATACCATCTAACAATATATTTAACTCGTTTATAACATAGATAGTTTATAACATAGAATTCATAGACTAGGGCATGCCCCTGAATAGGGATAACTCATAAAATCTCTCTCCTTAAAGAGATGAACACAGTTCATTTACAAAAATATTACATTATGAAAAAAGTCTTAGGTATTTTAAGTGAAAAAAAATTAGTTAACTTAATTACAATTGGTTGTTCTGAAATAAATGTCACCAACCTAGAGATTATCGAGTTTTTTTCCTTGAAATTTTCGAGTTTGAGAACAGAATTTCCTACTTCGAAGGTAAGATTATTGATATTTACATCATAATAAGTTTTGGAATGAATCTTTTTCCCGATTAATTTTTCTTTTGTTCCAAGCAACTCGTAGTTTATTTTTAATTTTAAAACTGTAGTCATTGTGTAACCTATGACCTGGTTAAAAATTACAATTAGTTTATTCACCGTATTATATTATACCAATATATAACTCACTGTGTAATTTCAATGCCTCAGTCCGATAATGTTCTGTTTTATGCCGATCCAAATGAGTTTAATTGTAATTGTGTAGTGGTATCCGCGTGTCCAAGGTTTGCGAGGTTGGGTCAGTTAGTTGTTCCGGTATTTCCAATGCGTTACAATATTCAATAAAATTAATGCAAAATATCGCTAGTTTAAGTCTCACTGTATTTTATTTTTTATTTTACACCTTTTGTCACTGTGGCTAGTTCTCGACTGTTTTTTTTGGTACAATTATAATTACAATGAAATTCACTACAATGAATATTCTTACAATGACATTATAAAGTGACATCTACTTATAAACATTACTACTATTAATTCAAAATTCTAATTACAGTGCCACATAATAATGTAGTATAATAAATTTATTTATATAAATCAAGTATATTGAAATTTTTTTTTATGTTTCATGGCTTGGCGTAAAAACACTCCGCCTTTTTTGACGAATCCATCGTCAACCCACTGGTAACTTGCATAATTTTACAACAGAATGTTGTAATATGGATTAATATGTTTTAATTGTCACCGCCCTCACCAAACCATCTGATCCGAGGTAAACTTCGATAATTTGGCCTAGAGACCACCTACGTCATGCCTAAATTCTTCTCTAAGCAATACTATATCGCCGATTTAAAATTTTTCTTGAATTTTGTATTATTTGCCATCTGGACAGACGAGGCTCTGGTAGATGTTGGTCTAATTCTGGCACCGAAGTTACATATAGAGTGGTCGTGAATTCAAAATATTCTCTATTTGACATATTTGACATAATAATGTGTACTTAGAAACTCTGCAATTAGATAATCATCATTTACATACAAACTTGTTCCAGAATACGCCGTGCACCGATAAAATTGGAACCATTATCCGAGTGAATTCATTTTGGCAATTTTCGTCTGGCCGTAAAACGCCTCAAACTTGCCAAGAAGGCTTCACTTGTTAAATCAGTCACACCTTTGATGTGTATAGCCTTAACAGATAGGCATATATATATATATATATATATGCAAATATAGCCCTTAGTCAAATTCGTATGTCCTCTCCCCTTTCTTGCTGTATTATATATAGGCCCGCAAAGTTTATGCCACAGTTTTCAAATTTCCTTGTTGGAGTGATCCTTTTAACTAGAAATTTTCCCATCATTTGTTAGGCGGATTCCGCTGCGTAACGCATAGAAATGAAACAATCCCTGTTTTGTATCTGGCCGCCCACTCTCAGTATACCCTCTTCATCGACAAATGGAGTTAATGGAGCTAATGGCATTCTTCTGATCGTTCTCGCCATAAAAACAAATATAATGTCTTACAATAGCTGTGTTGCTTTCACAAAGCCGAAAAAGATTACAACAACAATTGCATTGTATAAAGCCGAATCGGCTTTATTGTAAGCCAAAAAACTTTTAGGTTTAGGGGAAATAAAACCATTTTATGGTTATGGTGCTCACCACAAGGCAGTAATTTTTTCAAATTTATTTTTGAAAATCATATTTATAATCATAGAAACTATCATCACATCACACGATTCTTACATATAAATTTTTTTTTACATAAATGTATATAAAAAAGTTTGACATATATGTTTTATAACCAAAACAGAAAAATTAAAATGCGCATAAAGCCAAAAGCTGTTGCTTTGAGATAATAAAGTAAAACTTGCTTAGCTTTACGAAAACAACACAGCTAATGACATTATAAAGTGACATCTGCTTATGAACATTACTATTAATTCAAAATTCTAATTACAGTGCCACAGAATAATGTAGTATAATAAATTTATTTATATAAATCAAGTATTATGGCTTGGCATAAAGAGTCATCATAACTATAAATTGGCTCTGGATCTTTTTTAATGTAATTGGGTAAGGTTGGTTTATGACCATAAACTAATTCATATGGCATATGAATACCTGTTGAAGTATGTGGCGTACAATTCTATGCAAACATTGTAAATGATGTTCACTTATTCTAGTTTTGTGTGTTGGTTGTGTAATTTCGTAAATATCCACCAATTGTTCTATGTAATCGCTCCAAATCCGGAACTCAAAACGGAATTCAAACAAGATTCGTCAATGTTCCAGGTTTAGTTCCAAATCCGGAACTCAAAACGGAACTCGAACAAGATCCGTCAATGATCCGGATTTAGTTCCAAATCCGAACCTATGAACGTAACTTGAACAAGATCCGTCAATGATCTGGATTAAGCTCCAAATCCAGAACTCAAAACGTAACTCAAACAAGATCCGTGAATGATCCGGATTTAGTTCCAAATCCAGAACTCAAAACTTAACTCAAACAAGATCCATCAATGATCTGGATCTAGTTCCAAACCCGGAAATCGAACAAGATGGTATGCCGTTGTATTTTGTTTTTTGATATTAAAGATTTTTCAATTTTTGATCTGCTAGAAGAGATGCCGGTGAACCATATTTGCAATATTGATTCGGCTGTACATTATACCCAGTACCTCCCGTCCCAAACCCCGCAAGCTTTAACCACTGCACCGATTGCTCGGTCCATCTGTTATTGATGTATTCGTTTATACCAATGAGCTGCTATTATTGGTATAATTGTACCTTTTTGTTTTAAACTTTGTTAAAACTTTGACTTGGGATTCATGTAGAGAGATTCGTGTACGATTTTTGCATCATATTCGTCAATTAAAAGTCGTCATCGAGTCTCGTAGGATTTGTACTTTTTCCAAGCCAAACCAATGGTCTGTGATCTGTACGGATTATAAATGGTCTACCGTACAAGTATGGTCGTAATCGTTCCACAGCGTAAATAATTGCTAGCATTTCTTTCTTAAATGTCCTACTTCAGAGCTAAATGCAGTTTTAACTTTATCTGCTGGATTCATCGGTACAGGATGATATCCATCTGCCAAATCCAACGAGGAAAAATAATCAGCTTTCCCCAACTGATCCAAAATATCAACTATGTTGGGTAGTGGGTACATTCCACTTAATTTTATCTCGTTAAGACGACAAACCACCACGACAACTCTCCACTTCTTGTGATCTTCAAAAGATGGTTTTTTAGGGACCACAAGTAGAGGAGAATTCCAACCACTTTTGCTATGTTCAATTGTTTCGTCTTTTAACATTTTAGTAATTTGTTTGTTAACTTCTTGTTTTGTAGAAAATGATAATCGGTAAGGCTTGATATTAACCGTTCTTGAATTATTTAATAGTGAAATCGAGTGTTCGACGATCTATAACTGTTAAAATTTGCGAATTTTCTCCATGAAAAATTTCTAATAGTTCTTGATTATAATTAATATTGCACTTAAATGTCTAGAGAAAATATTTGCCTATCGATCGGGAATGAATTGCTGGATTCAATATGAAGATTATCAAAAAAGAGTTTTTGATTGTTTGGTAATAGAATTGTTGCTCTGCAGACAGCTAATGTCACGTTTTAATTAGTTTTTCCTTCTTAAACGCGGTGGTTAATGCTGCGGTGTTTGGGGCGGGGGAGGTACCGGGTACGAATCCAATCGGGGAAGGGTTGCAGCAGTGGTTTTACATCACCTGATTACTATCGGTAATGACGATGAACACAACTATGACCCCCTGTTGGTGTGCCGAAACCACGGGCCGAACCATCGTCCATGCCAGTTTAGGCTGGCTGGAACAATGCAATGTGCAGATGGATTTAAAAGCAAACCTGTATTCGTGTGTCCTCGATTTGGTTGGTTGATAGCGTAAGGAAGGACGTTAAAAATTAACCGCACAAGAGTTGGGGGAGCTTCGGCTCCAGAAAAAATTGCAGAGTTACAACACAAAAAAAAAAGTTATTCCTTTGACTACATATTTTGTAGTAAGACGGATTACGTTCAGTACTTTCGGTGATAAAATGTTTTTTTAATTATTATTATATCTGCTCCTGTATATCTATCAGGAAATTTGCATTTTTTATGTTTTAAAATATCAAGATTTAGAATAGTAATTGCAAGTTATTTTAACTGTAGTTGGCAATTTAACAGCCAAAGTTAAATTTTCTGAATGACAAATGACCTACTTTTTGACAAAATTGACAATAATCAATATTATTTTGTCTCGTGGAATTCACAGAATTATTTGTTTAAGTTACTGAAACGATAAGCTTTAACAATCAGTTTGACTGGCTGTCTTAAACCTTCATGGAGGATCAAAGAGCTGTTGATGCGTTTATTGCCTTGATTTCTTTAGTACAACCAACACATTTACGAAGCGAGCAGGCATTATCTAAAGCACTTAACATCTCCTCAACACGATAAGCAAACGTACTTACGTCTTTGTGTTTATTTTGGTGAATTTTAACTAGCTCATAGTTTGCAGTTGTCCAACTGAGCGCTGTTCTCCAAATTGTTTTTTTAAAGTTACTGCAAAATTCTCAAACGATTCCCATAAGCTTTGCCTTTCAATTTCGTTATAGCTAAACTAATTACAAAAGATTTGTCACTTAATTCCTTACCAGCATCGTAATAAATTTTTACATTGGAAAGATACTGATTTAACTCTGATGAATTACCATCGAATACGGGAATTATTTTTTGGTCTATAGTAAATCCCATTATCAAATTATTTTTATAAAAATATTCTACAATGGAAGGTTTTATGATAATTATGAGGTTTATGACAATCTCTCGAATATTTGATACACCATGTTTTTATTTTACCGATATGACCTTCATTTGACTCTGTAAAGTTGTTTAGAAACTTGTTCGAACCACGTGTGCAATTAATTTATCATATGTTGTCCGGTATTAACTTTAATTTGATGAGTAGTTACATCAATCGAAAATGTGGTGTAAAATACGCGCGTCCTTTGAATAACCTTGATATCACTGGTTGGTTATGTTTTCACACACGATACATTATGTGGTTGAATTAACTTTTGCTTATCAAATTCCAAATTTACAGGTTTATGTGTTCAAAGCATAATAGTGGCCCGATTGTGATGATTGGTACCTTATTTAAAAGCTCTATGGTCCCCAGGATAAATGCTGCTTTAAAAATACAAATTTAAATGTATTTGATGCTGTTATATATGTTGATAATGTTATATAATATATTATATATAGTCTGTTAAAAAAACAGTAAAGCAAGGATCTTTTCAATAATAATAGCATTATTAAACATCAATATGGAGATACAAATCTAACAGTTTAACAATTGAATCTCCCAACAAAATTTCAAACGGCTCGAAAGACTAAAGATATATAGAACCAATATTCTTCAAAAAACCAAATATTTTTTTTAACATGCCAAGAATCAAACCCCCACGGAAAATTTTTAAAATTTAATTTCCTTAAATTTGGTGATAACAGTAATTGAAAAATAATGTGCTGTCACATTTTTTTTATGTTGTGTCCTTTGCAAAACAAGATCTATGTATTCGAATATGGTTTCGAGGAAACAACTTAAATCGAAAATAATAAAATACAATTTCACCGAAGAAGTGAATATACGAGTATGTTCATCAGAATGAAATTCAGGGAAAACAGAAAAAAAATGGCAAACATCTTTGAAATGGTAAAAAACTGTTTGTATATATTATATGTCATATAGATAACATCAACATAGTACATAAAACTTTATGTACATAAGATTTCATTCATTTTGGTGTTGAACATAACTTTTTTATTTCTAGGAAGTATTTTTTTTTTACTTTTCAACTGGAACAAGGACACAAAACGTAAATTTATATAAAGATACAAAATGGAGATGTGTTTCTTGGCTTGAAAAATTTAATTTGAACATAAACAGTTGGTTAATTTCTTTAATTGAAAATATAAAGTTATTAATTTTAGTCAGTATCAAACAGAAAATTTTATGAATGATAGAATTATAAATGTGTTGCAAAAATGATTTTCAACTGGCCTTTTTGAGCAAAATTTAAGCGATTTTTCCATTTTATTTTAAATGTTTAACTGGTAGTGCTTTGTTAAAAGGGGGTTTACAGATAATTCTATATTAAATAGAAAGAGTCTTTGTGTTTAAAGTATCCTTCACATATGCTATCTGTTGAATGTTTTGAACTCATATGGTAAGAGTATAATCAATGCAAACTAAATAATTTTGAAATAATGGTCCCTAAACAATAAATATAAGTGGAAACATAAAAAACAAAAAAATGGTCTCTTTTCTTTCTGTTTTACAATAATGGAACAACAATTTGAACGATGGTTTCCCATGACGCATGAGTATTAACTTATAATTAACCTAGAAGCCATTAAAATAATGGTGTTATTTCTGTTTTTGAAAAAAAAAAATTCTGCATAAAAGCCCTGTGTGTTTAACTTTAATGGTTTTAAGAGCGGCTTAAACGGTTCTTAGTTGCATTTACAATCGTAAAGTTCTTAATTTTTTCGAAAAAACTAATATTAGAAATCTATAGCCTTGTAAAAAATATTTCAAAGTATACGTTGACCTGTCAAGAAGCAAAAATAAATAAAATAAACCGATAATTTTTTGTCAAATATATATTTTAATTTTCTATTTATATTTTTAGGCTTTTCGTTTTTTTTAATTATTATTTTGGTGGACTGACTCGGTGATCTTTGTAGCGGTATTCACTTAGAAGGCCTCGTCACTGTAAGTGAATTCGGCTACGGAAGGGCTCCATAACCAGTCTGCCTCTAAAATTGGTTTCATTTTTCTCATTGTTTACGTTGGTTACGTCATTCTGTTTTGATTTATATTTCGTTTGTAAAGTGACTTTTTATTTTGTAATTCATTTTACAAATATTCGGGGGTTTAAAACTAATTTAATTTCTATTTGAACTCACTTGGAGTTAACCAAACCTGCCATTCTTAGTTTAGGTGGAGTTCAAGTTTCCTACTTAGGCGATCCAAATTTCTTCAAATGTCCGGGTTATTCGAGTATTGACTATTTGATTCCACATCGAGGAGTGATTTATTTTGTGAGGGATGATGATCTCCACTTTAATGTACCCAAATTTATTTTACCTATAGTTCCAATCCTACATTTAATACTTTGTGGATTGAAATTGAATTTCAGTCTCACTCTATTTTTATTTGTTCTCTGTACCGTAGTTCAAATCTACCATATGCAGAGACATGTCACGAGTTTAATATAATTTCAAATTCAATTGATATGATATTTATCAGGTCCCTCCAATGTCTGAAGTGTTGTTGTCTTGGGAGATTTTAATATTCATAATGACACTTGGTTGGGATTTTCTCAACCAAGAGATCAAACAGGTGAATATATTGAATTGTTTGCGGGGATTCTTGTCCAACTTGTTGACAAACCAACTCGGTACCCTGACATATAAGGTCACATATCTCATTTGTTGGACTTATTTTTGACTACCATGCCTGACAAATATTTTATTGATGTTAGTGCTTCACTAGGTCTTTTTGATCATGCATTGGTCTCAGCGAAATTTTCGATTGCCCCACCTACTTCAGGGCTCATTACACGTAGATCCAGAATAATCTGGCATTTTAAAGATGCTGATTGGCAAAGTCTCAATCTATTTTTCTCTTCTTTCGATTGAGCTGTGAGTTTTATTAGGAATAATGATGATACAGTATCTCAGTAAATCTTCTAATGAAAATCTCATTAAATTTAGAATAGACCGTTATAAATCCAACGCTATCATAATCAGGTTTAAATTAAACCATGACCTAAAAACTCATAATCAAATACGAAATGTATTAGATTTTATGTCGAATAACCGAACTTTTTTGTCGTTTGTTAACTTGGTGAAAAGAAATTTTAGGAGTAAGGCATCATTTATTTACTTATTGTTTTATAATAATAACTATTATAAAACCACCATTCAAAAAGCAAATTTATATTAGCGTCTCACTTTGCTTCCGCATCGAATCTCCTTTTTATCCCTAACCAATCCCCACTAGCATGCACTACTGTCTCTTCATATATGCCCAACATTTATTTTCGATCTCCAGTTGTTTCTAAAGTCCTTAGAATATTCAGCCCATATTAAACAAATGGCCCTGATAGATTACCATCAATTGTCCTTAAAAGCTTTCATTTATCTTTAACAAAAC
Source organism: Tipula confusa (assembly GCA_963556175.1). NCBI lineage: Eukaryota > Metazoa > Arthropoda > Insecta > Diptera > Tipulidae > Tipula > Tipula confusa. The sequence continues at coordinate 72,253,884 of OY744477.1, forward strand.
CTCTTACCAAATTGTTAAAATTTTTAATGAACTCTCCACTATTTTGCTGTTGATATTACAGGCCTGCTTCTATTGAGTTTAATAGCCAAAAGAACTGCAATTCCCATTTAACTTGCTCTCATCAAATTATGAATATTTCACTTCTGACTTGCATTGATAAGGTTATTGAATGAGGTAAATATAAGGTAGAATTTAATTCACAGAAGTTCCAAGCGTGTCTTTTTTCACAAAAAAAAATAACATAATTATGTTCCACCCGTAATAAACGGCATTCAAATTAATAGGTCCTCCTCTCTTAGAATTGTGGATTTAGACATTTCGAATGATCTTTCTTCTAAAGGTCATATATATTCTATTGCAAAAAAAGCAATAGAGTAAACCTTTACTTTACAGCTATAGAAGTTCTTAAATTATACAAAGCTTATGTTAGGTCCATTAAATTCATCTGACTTCAAAGAACTCTAGCACTATTACAAATAGGTTTATAGTGACTTTTACAGTTTATAAGAGTAGATTGTGCGGTTCCAGATTGCCTCTACTTACAAACGCAAAATTCTTATTTTTTTTAAATCTAATATTAACAGTATATAGACTTGTAAAAAATGTTAGATTTTCATTTGGCTTCAAACAACTCTAGCACCGTTACAAATGTGTTAATGGTGGCTTTCATAGTTTATAGGAGCAGTTTGGACGGTTCCAGATTGCCTCTACTTATAAACACAAAATTCTTATTTTTTCTAAAAAATCTAATATTAACGCAGTATATAACAAAAAATGTCTCAAAATACTAAATTTATATCTGAATTCTAAAAATGGTATATTAATCAACAATGGGATTAAGTTGGTTCTTATTAACTTTCATTATCACCAAACTTAGTGATTAATAAATCTTCAAAAATATGCTAAAAGAAGGGCAATATAACTAGCAAAATTTAAAAAACGTTTATTACAAAGTTGCAGTTCAACTCGCAGCGAGTACCGTTTTTTAGCTAGCAAAGTAGAAGTAAAAGGTGGCATCACAAATGTTATACCATATATGACTAATCAACTTATAGTGAAAACTTTTTTTACTATAGCTTCCTTCTAAACCATAAAAATTACAATACGAAACATAATCAAAATTAAATTATAGCAAGTTATACATCTCGCCATTATACATAGAGATTGCACTATATCACAAAAAGTTTTCCACGATTTTTTTTTTTCATTTTCCATTGTAGTATTGTGAATACAAAATGAATAAAAAATGATAAATGTATTCTCATCTTTTAGACTATATCTTAATAAACAAATCTTCAGCAATCAAAATAAAATTACTTAAGAACTAAAATCTTTTGTCAACTTTTTGGTGTCTTTGGATTTTATTATATCAGAGAGCGATAAGGAAACTCGATGAATATATTAAAGACGACGATTGACGATGCGAATAATAACAAAAAAAATAAATGGAACAGCAATATAATATAAAAATTAGATAAAAAAAACGCAAAAATAAAATTCGTATTATACAAACAGCAACAACAACAAAAACAAAGTGAAAATTAATTTTTCGCTTATGTACATGAAACAAAATTAAAACTTGTTGAATTAAGAAATCAGTGAATTTATTACAAATTTTGCGCGCAGATTTAGAGCTAATTAAATAAATTATTATACGTTTAATTCTCGAATCTGCTATACTAAAATAATACTGTATAAAACATAATTAAACAATGCTTATAATCATAACTAAATATTAATTATAATTAATTTTTTTTTTGTATAGAACAAAGAGTTGAAATGAAAGCTGTATTGTTAAAAAAAAGCTCCTCGAAAAATAATGAAATCAAAATTAAACCACACAGCTATATAAGCACATTGTTAAATGCAACACAAAATAAATCTTATATGCTTTTCCGACAATTACCATTTTTGTTTTTGTGTTTTCAATTATATATGATTTTCCTTTAAAACATTTTTATTATGCTGGTTATTAAAATACAAATTTCACAAAAGAATATTAAAATATTTTACAGTTTTTATTGTAACAATAAACAATATCCCCTTTATATATATAAATGGTATAACCAGAGCCTCCTATATAACAGAGCCGCAATAATCAGACAATTTTTTTAACTGAGTTTAATATAACCGTCATACATTTTGCGATATTCGATAAGGGCACATATAAAAATATGCTTTTTTTTATTCGCATTTTCGCATTGAAAGTCATTCATAACCTCAATTTTTTTTATTCTATATTTAACCAAAATTTGTAAATACATCATCTATAGATCTCAATCAATTATATTCAGTAATTATATCAATATTTTTAAATTAAAATGAAATGGATTTCATTTTTTAATAATTTTCTACGTATGTGTATGTGAAATTTTAGTAGAATATAGTAATAAATGCAATAGAAAACCAAATAATGAAATATCGATGACGTATGATATTTCGATCATACACAAAGAGTTTGTTTTTTTAATTTTTGTTTTATCTTCATTTTTGTTTATATTGTCATGTATTACGCGTCATGGGATATAGTTGTATTTGTAAATAGAGATTTTTTATGCCCCTTATATTAAAACATTAATTAATGATATATAAAACAGATTTTATTAATTGAATTTTTAATCATTAACAATTTAACTTTTACTTTAAATGTCAATACGTTTAAAATTAATTTTTACGGCCATTTCCATGTTAGAAATACGTTTTAAAGACAAAATTTTTTTTATACAACTTGTATGAAAACTAGAGTTTTTTTCGTCTTTCTACCACCTCTATTTTATGTTTGATTTTGATCATTGCGGCTTTGTATAAATTGGAGGCTTTGGTATGACACAAGTGGAGAAAACAGTTTAAATTTGAAATAAAAAATGGCTTAGTATATCGAAAAAACCAAATTTTTAGTCTAAAGAAGTGAATATGCATTGCAACAGTGTTGCAATGGTGTTGCTTTGCGTGAAGATATCGCATTTTATAAAATGGGAAAAGGAAGGTATAATTCACCCGATTGCCTTTATAAAATAAAAGATATACTGATGTGATGCAGTGAACGACAAAGCAGCCAGTAATTTAAAGACAATTACTGTAACCAAAATATAACTGTTTGCTATGGTTGGTAGTGCAATGAAAATTGTACAACACGAAGAAAACATTTTTTGATTAGTAATCCAATTTTGAGCGATGAAAGGATGGCAGTTTTAATATTGTGTTTAATATTGATGATGATACTTTTTTTTATTTTTATTTTTTTATTAGACTGAGCTCCAAGATAGACAGCCATATTGCCAGCATTTATCTATTACAATTTTATTTTTAGAGTTTTATTTATATGTATTTATTTACCTTAACGGAAACGGACCCCCTTATTCACATTATTTCTTTCATATCAAATTATTATACCACTCATTCTAACAAAATCATACATTTCCTTGTAAACCTCATTCATTACTATTGTTAAATCACGCAGACCAATATGAGATGTTTAACATCCTCCACACTTTTACACAATTCACAAATCTTGTCCTCACTCAATCGTTTCCACAAGCATTCTTTCCAATTTCCATGGTTCAGTTTGATTCGCTCGATTGTTCTTAGCAATCGTATATCCCCTTTTAATTCCATATAAAAAGGGGTTATCAAAGGGGCACTGCATAGGTCTCTATAATTCAATCCTTTTATTAGACTTTTTTTATTATATTTACTGATCCACTTCCTCCTTGGATTCACTTGAAACATCTGAAGTACATCTCTTGTATTCTTTCTTTCATACTACTGAACCACCTCAATGATGAACCTATGTGACGGGACTCATTGTAAGGTCAGCTCAGATTAACAAACACGAATATATTGGAAAATCATATCCACATACTCATTGCTTTGCCTTTTACCTACATATTTAAGCAAACATAACTCTGTTATGGAATCGGAAAATACTACTATCTTTTTATTCCCATTCACAGCCAGTTTGATACCTTTAAATATGCCAACAACGATGTCATGATGTAAATACCACCGACTTATTTCTCCGAACATAATGTGAGCAATAATTCATTCCCTTATTAAATTCCGCCATATGCAAATATACCGTAAGGTTGTTAGGGATGGGTTGCGTACCAACATTGCCTATACTCAAAAATATATTCATATTTTCGAGTGTAATGCTCTATATGTTGGTTTATACACCCTATTTTGAAGCCTTACAACCATTTTATTCCACAACTCATTTTTCTGTGTGATCATTTGCACTGTCTCTCTTACTGTGATCCACCCTCTTTTATATTCAAGAGGTGAATCACCCATTTCAGACCATAGAGTATGTATCGAAGTTGAATTGATAACCCAAAACTACTCTGGCTCTCGCATTTTCCACTTTCATATTGGCTTAAAGCCTCTTTCGAACTATTCCCATACACACAAATACCGAATCCAATTTTGAAAGTAATAAGGGCTTTTCGCAACATATCAGACACACTTGGATGAGCACCCCACTTAAGTTTGCTCACCCTTTTAACAATATTTAAACATTCCTTGCAGTTATCTGCCAAAATGTTCATGCGTTTTCATGCGCCTATCAATCCATATACCTAAATACTTGTACGTTTTGACATGTTTAATTCTATTATCATTCACTTTAATATTAACATTCGTGTCGTTCGTTCTAAAAGTTATATATGCACATTTATTAGGATTCACTCTTAAATTTAACCGTTTATATCTCTCCATAACTTCATTTACCCTCATTTGTGCATTTTGAGCCGCCGTGTCCACCCTTCCCCCTTTTCCAATTATCACAAAGTCGTATGCGAACTGCAGAACGATAGGATTTCTAGTATTGATGCGGTGAATCTCGCTCGTATATAAAATGTTGAACAGAATTGGCGATATTTTATTTCATTGCGGAAGCCCAATATTCGTTACTCTCTCCAACTTATATCCACTCCCATTTAAAATATATCTTCTTTCACTCATAAAATCTTTTATCCACGTACATATTTTCCGTAAAAATCCAAAATTCGAAAGAATTTGTTGTAATTTCCACGGAACCACATAATTATAATCCCTCTCAATGTCCAAAAATACCGCAACTACCTTCACAATATCCTTTCTTATTTCCCATACAAACTTTTCCATACACTCGATTGCAGAACGGTTCTTTCGAAATCTAAATGTTGATGATGGCGACAAATTAAATGCATTCAAGAAGCATTCGTTCTTTCATCATTCCAATTAAAATTTAAATAAAAGCATTTAACATACACACACCATGATAATCTCTATCCCGTTTAGGAATAGGAACCACCCTGTTTTCTTTCCATTTATCTGGAATTTGAACTCATCCATACTTTGTTGAGTGTATCAAGCAAATTATGTTTTCGCTGTGCCACTAAACAACTGAATCATTTTAAAGCTTATGCTTTTCGTCCCTGAAGTGGTAGATTTATATTTTTTATATTGGTTGTCAAGATACTTCGTAAAAAAATATTTTTTGTTCAATCTCATATTTCTTGAAAAAAGCCCAATAGGCCAAGATTGAGATTTAACATTGACACGAAAAACTCATCAATCTAGCCATTGGGTTGTGGGCTCCTTTAGCCCCTTTATTATTTTTTTAAAATAACATGTATTATTTAATTTATTTTTATTTTTATAAAAAATATTTTTTATGTTTAATTTATAAACTAGTTACAAACATTAATTTATTTTTAATTTAATTATTTTTATTAATTTTATTATTATTATTTTCTTCACTACCGTGCGTCTTTGAGAGAAAAAACAATTCAAGTAATAGATGCTTTTTTTTTCTATCAAAAAGAAAGAAGCAAGCTGTCATGGCGATGAATTGAATTGAAATGAATTGAATTGAATTGAATTGGATTGGATACCTAATATAACCCGAATTGAGTTATCGAAATTTACGCCGCCATATGAAAATAAATAATTATTATTTTCAGACTCGAACCCATAATATTTTCGATCTTCCTATTTGTCTAATGATCGGTTTGTGTCTCTACTAATGTTATAATTTGTAGTTCAAATTATATTGTGCAGAGACCAGGGTGAGTTACTAAAATGAAATATAAATCTATCTACCATGGTATATACCTGTATAATCTGGTGTAGAATAAATTTAAATTTTATCAGTTGATAAAATAAATTTATTCTGATTTGTTTAATTGTGGCTAGCGAATATTTCGCGCCGCCACAGGACTCTCCTGCAAGTGAATTCCCCCTCCATAATAATGAAAATTTATCCAACCTACTCAGTTATACGAACAGATCTAGTTGATCCAACATCCATGGATGCATCTTGTAAACCGTAAGCTGGCTTCAATCTATCGATTGATATAGTTTGTTGTTTGTCGTTTTTTAGTATGACAAACGATTTTCGGAGGCGGCGCACAACTTTGTATGGCCCCTCGTATGGAGGTGATAATCCAATTCGTACCTTATCATCTCGCACAAAAACGTAATCACACGCATCCAATAGTTTTGGAACAAATATATCAGTTTGCTTCGACTTACGTGTAGGTGATGGTATCAAATTTTGCATGGTGTTGCGAAGTTGGTCGACTACTGTGTTATGATCGGGTAAATTGTTTGTGGGATTTTCTATGAAAAATTCTCCGGGTAGTTTAATCGTTTGTCCGTACACCATTTCCGCTGGTGTACACTTCAAATCCTCTTTTACGGTAGCTCGAATTCCTAATAAAATAATTGGAATCTCAGAGCTCCAGTGGATTGTGTTTTCTCTTGCCATGAGTGCAGCTTTTAGCTGTCTATGGAACCGTTCGACCATGCCATTTGCTTTCGGATTGTAAGCAGTGGTGCGTATTCGGTGTGATCCCAGAATTTCAGTTAACTTTGTAAATAATTTTGATTCAAATTGGGACCCCTGATCAGTGGTAATTTGAAGAGGTACACCAAACCGAGATACGTAATTTGTCACCAACGTCATTGCAATGGTCGCTGCGGACATATTTGTCATGCAGTATGCTTCTGGCCACCGAGTAAAACGATCAACACAAGTTAATAAATATGTATATCCATTCGATGGTGGTAGTGGTCCTACAATATCGATATGGATATGTTCGAATCGACCTGGTGGAATTTCGAATAGACCATGCGGTGATTTTGTGTGGCGCTGAACCTTAGCTTTTTGACAAGCTAAACAAGCCTGAGTCCAATGGGCTATATCCTTGTTCAAATTCGGCCAAAAATATCGTTGTGAAATCAATTTACGCGTACCACGTATGCCAGGATGGGATAAGTTGTGCAACATTTTAAAAATTTTGAGCCTAATTGACTCTGCGATATATGGGCGATTTATTCCCGTTGTTGTCTCGCACACTACCTCTAGTCCGGGTAGTTTCAAAAGTTCCAGTCTCATAACGGACTGGTGACGTCTAGAACCAGATAATAAAATCTGAAGTTCACTGTCTTTCTTTTGTTCTTCGATTATCGTGTTGTAATCCAGAAGTGTTATTTCGGAAGTTTCCGAAATTGTTGCTCGTGATAGCGTATCTGCTACCACATTATCTTGGCCGTGAATATGCTGTATGTCAGTTGTAAATTGACTTATATAATCCAAATGGCGAGTTTGCCTTGGATTGCGTTCAGTTTTTGAATTGATAGCTCTCGTTAGAGGTTTGTGGTCGGTAAAGATTGTGAATTCCCGACCTTCGACAAAATATCGAAATTGTTTAATGGCTTGATATATTGCCAATAATTCCCTATCGAATGCGGAATATTTCATTTCCGCTTCGGTTAGTTTTTCGAAAAGAATCCCAAAGGCTCCCATCGATTATTTCGACATTGTTGTAAAACCGCCCCGACTGCGATGCTGGACGCATCGGTCGTGATGCTTAGTTTAGCTTCACTCAGTGGGTGGCGCAATAATGTTATTCTCGCTAATTCAGTTTTTAGTGACGTGAATGCTAGTTGACATTCGTTTGTCCAAGAGTAATTCTCTTGTGTCTTGGGCTTACGCAATAATACTGCCAAATGACCATGAATTGGTGCGAGAATATGCGCAATTTTCGGTATAAATCTATGGTAATAATTTACCATTCCCAGAAATCTCTGGATAGATTTAATGTTTGTCGGAGCTGGGAAATCCACGATGGCACTGATTCGTTCTGTAGACGGTAGTATTCCATCGGGTGTTATTTTGTGACTGAGGAAATCTAATGTGCTAGCTCCAAAAACACATTTGGAGGGTTTAATATGAACATCAAACTGAACTAACCGTTGAAACACTTGTTCAAGGTGTAGTTTGTGTTCTACCTCATTTTTCGAAGCGACGAGTATGTCGTCGATGTAAACAAAGACAAAGTCTAAGCCTCGAACGACCTCGTTCATGAATCGCTGGAAGGTCTGAGCGGCATTACGAAGTCCAAATGGCATTCGTGTGAATTCGAATAGGCCAAATGGAGTCGTGATCGCTGTTTTATAAACATCTTCCGGTGCGATTGGAATTATGTGATATGCCCTTACGAGATCTAATTTTGTGAATATCTCACAACCATTCAATTGCATGTTAAAATTTTGTATGTGGGGGATCGGGTAACGATCTGGTATCGTAATGGTATTTAACCTACGATAATCCCCACATGGTCGCCAATCGTTGTCTTTCTTCTTCACCAAGTGAAGAGGACTCGAGACGGGGGATGCCGATGTTCGACAAATTCCCAATTCCACCATATGTTGAAACTCTGTGTGCGCGGCTTTATGCCGTAATTGGTCTAATCTACGTGGTCTTGATACTGGTAAGTGTCCCTCAGTAACAATATGATGAACCACGTTATGTTTAATTGGTAGATTATAATTAGGCTCTGCTATAAGTGAAGGAAATTTCTTTAATAATTGGCCATAGCCATTGTCGATGACAAAGTGTATAGGTAGCGGTGTAGTGACCGAAATTGTTGTGGCGTCGACTGACAGTGTAGTAACTGAATCGACTAACCTTTTTTGTTTTAAATCTACTAGCAGCCCAAATTTGCTAAGAAAATCGGCACCGATAATTGGACGGTTCACTGCAGCCAAAATAAAAGCATGCGTAAATGAACGTCTTAGTCCAATATCGAGTTTAAGCAACTTTGTGCCATAAGTGCGAATGGTAGTTCCATTTGCTGCCGATAATACTAGGTCATGCGTTTTACGCGTGATATCTAGTGATATTTGTTTATATTTCATGTACGGGATGACTGACAAGTCAGCGCCCGTGTCTATTAAAAAATTCATGTGGTTGTTTGTATCCAATACAAATAGTCTGTGCGAACCATACTTCATGTTGGTCGCAGACTCCACGTTTGGCGTAATAGGTAAATTTCGATTTATTGTTTGGGAGTGCAGGTGATTATAGTCGGTTGTTTGAAATGATACGGTGCCGACAATTTGGCGGTCACCGAATCCACCTGCGACTTTAGTCGTTTTTTTTCTCTTTTATTTCAGACGTATTGGGTGTCGATTGACTAACCCAAGTGCATGGTTTCACGCATTTTGTCGCGTTTGTTCCAAACTTGCCATGGAAATAACACAGGCCTTTATTTCTGTTTGTTTGATTCCTTGATCGCGAATCGTTGCGGTTCCGAGAATATGACGGATTACGGTAGTTGCCCGAATACGAGCGACTCCGTTGATTTAGCCGATTTAGAATCGCAGACATCTTCGATTCTAAGTTTCGTACCCTGTCTTCGATCGTTTTCGATTGACTGAATGTTTCAGTTTGACCTGATTGTATAAATGCTGACGGGGACGGCTTGGGGGTCCTGTCGCGAGATCGCGACAATATTGCCAACTGCCCCGATGGTTTGATTGCGTCGTATAATTTGTCGGCCAATTTGGCCATCGCCTCCAACACGGCATCGTCTGCCTGTGTGAGCATAGTCATTTTAATTATTTCCGGTAATTGACGTGTCCATATTGACCGAATTACCGGCTCTGATATCGCCGTCCCGGCTAATCCCCGGATATATCTTAATGCCTCTGATGGGCGTCTGTCACCTAATTCCTGTCCAGCCAGCAGTTGCTCAATTCGTCTCTCGTCAGACGGAGACAGTCTGTCAATCAACGCCTGCTTAATGAATTCATACCGATTTTCCTTAGGCGGATTTTGTAGGATGTCAGAGATTTCTGACATCACTGCAGATGGGAGGCACGTAATTACGTGTCCGAACTTTATTTTGTCGGTTTTAATTTGTTTAATGTCGAAAACGATTTCCGCGGCATTAAACCAGTCTCGCGGGTTCTGCGGCCAAAATGGCTGCAATGTGATCCCAATCGACTCTTGGTTTACTTTCTTTTGCTCACCGGTATCCATTTTATTTTCTTCGTCTGACATCTTTAAATCGTGACTATGTCACCAAAACAATATATTATGTCGATAAAATAAACAAATTATGTTTCTTATGTCTAAACCAAAAATTAAAATACCAAACAGAATCACTGAATTGGGGAAAGTCTCTCAAAGAAACATGTGGGTTTAAATCACCAATATGTTTTTGTTAGCAATAATGAGGTGGTGAAAAAAATAATTTACAAAATTTTCCTGCTCGGAAGGAGAGGCGTAAAAAAATACTAAATAAATTTGAAATATAAAAAAAATACTTAATAATTGGATTGTTCTATTTAAGGTGGTCCCTCTCGTTCTCCTTGGTGTTCCCGCGATGCCACGCCCGGCCTTGCCCCCGTGGCGTAAGGTGGCACGTGGTTGTTGCTTTGTTTTTTTTCTTTTTTTTTTTTCGTTCTCCTTGGTGTTCCCGCGATGCCACGCCCGGCCTTGCCCCCGTGGCGTAAGGTGGCACGTGGTTGTTGCTTTGTTTTTTTTTTTTTTTTTTTCTCGTTCTCCTTGGTGTTCCCGCGATGCCACGCCCGGCCTTGCCCCCGTGGCGTAAGGTGGCACGTGGTTGTTGCTTTTTTTTTCCTTCTGACTCCGATTTAATGTGTTTTTTTTTATTTTTATATTTGTATATTGTATATATTTTTGTATATATATTGTATATATACTTTATTTGTATATTTTTATTATATTACTTGTGTAAAAAAAATAAATAATTCCTCGCCCGGTAAAAACCGGCGTCGGGGTTACCACTGTGGGCTCCTTTAGCCCCTTTATTATTTTTTTAAAATAACATGTATTATTTAATTTATTTTTATTTTTATAAAAAATATTTTTTATGTTTAATTTATAAACTAGTTACAAACATTAATTTATTTTTAATTTAATTATTTTTATTAATTTTATTATTATTATTTTCTTCACTACCGTGCGTCTTTGAGAGAAAAAACAATTCAAGTAATAGATGCTTTTTTTTTCTATCAAAAAGAAAGAAGCAAGCTGTCATGGCGATGAATTGAATTGAAATGAATTGAATTGAATTGAATTGGATTGGATACCTAATATAACCCGAATTGAGTTATCGAAATTTACGCCGCCATATGAAAATAAATAATTATTATTTTCAGACTCGAACCCATAATATTTTCGATCTTCCTATTTGTCTAATGATCGGTTTGTGTCTCTACTAATGTTATAATTTGTAGTTCAAATTATATTGTGCAGAGACCAGGGTGAGTTACTAAAATGAAATATAAATCTATCTACCATGGTATATACCTGTATAATCTGGTGTAGAATAAATTTAAATTTTATCAGTTGATAAAATAAATTTATTCTGATTTGTTTAATTGTGGCTAGCGAATATTTCGCGCCGCCACAGGGTAACAAAATGAAATCAATTAGAACCTTCTAGGAACCAACAAGTTCAAAATGGTTGAAATGATGCTTAAGCCTGACGGGATACTTCTAAGAAAGAATGTATAGAAGGGTATGCGTTGTTAGCCAAACCACTTTCGGATATATTGCACAAAGAATTACAATATATAAATCTTAAGCAAAGATTTGCCAGCAAAGAAACAGTTGCTTCCATCACCTGCATAGGAAAAAAAATCTAGTCATATGAACTAGAAGTTATATGAAGCTTTGGTAATAGTTTAGAGTTTTTCTGTTGGGTTAAAATTTAAAACATTAACAGATGGTAGCTATGACATTTAACTTCTGTATAAAAAAGAGGTGTCACGAGTAAGAACATTTTGGTTCAATAAAAACTGAAGGATAATGAAAAGAGAGTGGCGTAATTGTGTGGCGTTCATCTTAGCTATGACAAAACAAAGAAAATTAGATGGCTTTCTTTCTCCAATTTTTTAGATAAGTGAAGGTTGTGTGAACTAATGGTAGCTCATTCAATTTTACACTTCATTTTTTGGTCCTCATTCACAGTGGGCTGTAATTTGCTGGCTGTCTTTTCAATTGTACTTCCGACCACCAAAATTGCTGTATCATCCACAAAGGTTGCAATATCTGTTTCTCCAGTAATATGTATGTCATTTGTACAAAGCAAATACAAGACTGGTCCCAGCAAGCTTCCCTGTAGTACTCCTGCTTCAATTCTCTTGAGTGATGAGAACTCTCCTTCATATTTCACTCTGAAATATCTTCCTTCATTGTATGATTTGATTATATCATAGAACTGCTTAGTAAAGTCGCGATGTAATCTAAAGTCCTGTCCTCGATACCAGACTAGATCAGAGGCTTGGGCAACATCAAGGAAAACTCCATAATATATTTTTTGTTTTTAAGCGTCATCTCAATCACGTTAGTGACTCTCAATCACGTTAGTGTACCTGCTCTATGGTGGAGTGTTTCTCTCTGAAACCAAATTGGTAAAGATGGTAACAGGTGTTTTTCTTCAATCAGAGGTTTCATCCGTTTAAGGAGTAATAGAGTTTGGACAATAATGGTAATACAGATATCGGTCTGAATAACGTTTTCTTATTAGGTGGCTTATTAGGCTTGGGTATCATAATAATTTCTGCTATTTTCCACTCTTAAGGAACATATTTCATTTTAAATTCTGAGTTAATTATCTTCTTAAGACATTTTTCAGGCAACTTTTAGACTTTTCCTGTAATAAGATCGTATCCATTAGCTTTTTTTTACATTTAGGTTGCTTGTTTTCATTTTTAGGTTCTTTCATTGTAGCTGGCCGTATGTCTAAATCGTCTTATTTTTGCAAGAGAAAGGTATTTCCATCTGCTGTTTTTTGTTTTTTTTTCAGTACTTTTGTAGTTTTCTATAAAGAGTAATCACTTTCTTTGTGGCCAGAGAGACTTTTTTAATATTTGTTGAAGCTTGCCACTTTGGTCCCTTGTATTAAATTCTACAGCTTGTTTTTGAGCTGATTGTAAATATAGTTTTGCTCTCTGGTGCTCGATTTTTATGCCAGATTTTGGAGCTTTCCGCTTTTCTCTGGTAAGATTTCCTGTATATATGTTTCAATCTGGTGAGGTTTATTTTGGCAGAAAGAGTGCTTTCCCATTGACAGTCAGCACATTTTGCTGGAGTGTTCCTATCTATCACTCAATTTTTTTTTATCATGCTTTCTTGCAGATTTTACACATCTGGTTTCACGATTGCAGTATTTTTGCATGTGGTTGTATGCCTTATACTTTATATACTGTGGTATGTCGCCTTTTTTAATGGCTTCATTTGAACAACCATTTTCAAGATGTTCCTAATGTTGAATATGTTCTTAATTTTCTCTTAGTTTGCAAAGGCCAGCGTGAATATTAGTACTTTTATTTTACAGTTCTTTATCCGTTGCCGGTAGGTTTTCTTTCAGTTTTAAACATACTAACTGAATCAAAGATCGTTAATTGAAGTCTTCAATTATCTCATCTGGTGTGCGTGTTTGATATAGACCTCTAGAAACTAGTCTAATGGGTCTAGAATTTTTGTCTTCATACGTATACCATTGGGGACCTTTATCATTCAATGCAGTTGAAATTTTTCCATAACCGTCTGGATAAGGCATATTTACCCTCCAGACGTTGTTATTTAGCGACCCAAGCTTATATTCCTTTTCTGTCACTACTTTCATTGACGCTTGAATAACACGACTCCGCTTTCCTTTTAATGAAAGAATTAACTTCCTGTGTTTTTTAAAGCCCTTTTTAATTTTCACATTATTCAATTGGTTTCCTAAATCTTCTTTCTTCCAATTGTGTGGCTCTTTCGTTCCCTTTATTATTTTGTTGCACTCAAAGATGTAATGGTGTTGATAATATGATCCACACACACAGGAACTTGTCGATGATTTAGATGGTATATTTTCAGATACATTTTTTCGATGGGTTTTCTGTATTTTGTGTATTTGCCCAAAGTAAAACTGTCTTAATCTGCGCTATAAATTGTCTCTTTTGTTGGTAGCATATTTGTTTTTAATTCTTACTGTCTGAATTTCTTCTCCACTTTGGGATTCCGCAGGTCCAAAATCTTCTGGTTTTTCCGTGGTATATTCTGTTCAGAATGTTCGCGTTTAACTGCTGGTTGATAATTTGGTTGGATTATAGAACATTGATTATTTGGTTGATTTGTCTGATCTACCTGTTGATTTGTTCGACGGTTGATATAATTGGTTTGTTTTGTCTGAAAAAATGGATCGACTGATATTGGTGATCTATTAGTCATGGTGGCTGTTTTCTTGCAACTTTTTGTTTTTGATGCTGAATATTGTAGACTATATTTTTTTATTGTAACTGTAATATTGATTTATCGGGGCTACTACCGAATTATTGAAGTCCTTTTTGTCAATTACTGAAATCATATGTCAGGTTCTGAAATTCAAAGCATAATGTATAGGGTTATGGAAGAATCTGAGGGCGTTGAATCATTATATCATTCTGTTTATTTGAGTCCTCTTATAAACATATCTAATGCCGGATTAAGGTATGTTTTTATCGGTACCCCTATTGCATCTGTTGTGCCAGTTTTGATCTTAATAACTATCAGTAAAAATTGATGATTGATGTTAGCTTAGAATTCATCGTTATATGTTTGTGTTCTCTTGTAGGATGCTGCTCAGTTTATAGTCTATAGTCCTGAGATCCTTTGTACCAGCAAAGTGAATATTGTTATTTTTAGCCGCATTAGAATAAGTTAATAAGAAATGTTAATTTTGGTGCTGCCCACAACAACTGTCTGAATAAAATACAATCTACAAGTTAGTTCTAAATTATTTATATCATTTTCAGATACCCCCTCTATTTGTATTGTAGCACACAGCGCCCGATTTCCGATTTTTTACTTTTATAGTAATATGAATTAATTTTTCCTCTGTATAGGTATAGTGACATTACCACTTGTAAGACATAAACAGCCACGTGTACACCACAATTGTCGTTGTGGTTTGCTTTTTTGCTAGCATGACAATTTCTTTTCCTTCATCAACTGCAGTTTAAAAGAATTCACTCTGATCCTTCTTTGCGATACGTATAACGATAAATTAGTTTCCTTTAAAAAATACGAGTGAACACACGGATGCAAATGGTAGATACTGGTTCTGGTTCATCATTCCTTTTGTCACTTTCAATAACTTGCTTTGATTTCGGAGTCAACAGTCGGTTATTCTGTATCATCTATTTTATTATTGCATCCCAGCCTACATCTCTACAACCTGTATGCACTTTTTTCTTAGAGTTTTTTTTCGGTTTTTAGTTTTTGATACTGAGCTTTACGCCTTTATATAATTTTTTAATAATTTGCTTCTATATTTTCGACCCAATTTTTTGAAATTTTGTTGCCTTTTTCTTCATTTTTGCCTAAAGTCGTAACATCACGTTCGTTTTGAATTGCAACAGGAATATTTTTTGGTACACTTCATTTTAATTTTTGTTGATTTTTAATCTTTCCGTAGGAAAATATGTAGCTACTATTAACGCAGATTCAGCACTGCACTGTTCTGTTTGTTTTTCTTGGCTTTTCTCCTCTATTAAAGTTGAAGTTTCCATTTGCACCATAATCCTTGCACGAATCAATGAATCCATTGTTATGTTGTTTTTAAAGCTACAAATAAATTTTTCAAATTATTTCATCTAAAGTGATTTAACTAAAATTATGTTTAAAATAACCAATACACGCCGAATTTTTGAAATTTAAATCAACGAAAACTGTAAATTGTAATAACCTAGAAGGATTTAAGTTCGAATTTAATCATTTCGAAGTCATGGAAATACTTCGCTAAGCAAGAACGTTTAAAACGTTTGAGACGTTTAATACATATAAAAAGGCTTTATTTGTTTATTGGCCCAATCGATCCCACCATCCAATTCTAAACCACCTCAGTGAAGCTTTTTTCATCCTTATTATCGCTCTCAACATTAAAAAAATACCGAGACAATAACGTGTCATATTCTCTGTAGCTATCGAAGTTTGTTTAGGACCCTTCCTTCGACCAATTAATTTAATATGTGTCGTAACATTTTTGTCCAATATTATTTATTACTTTGAATGGTCCATAAAATTTCCCGGCTATTTTACCATCATTATTAAATTAAGTTCGTTTAGTGGCGACCATATAACCAACTTTTGGTTCGAAACCTAAGTCTTAACAAAATAATCTCAAATATTGCTGAATGCCTTTACATAGCGCAACCTATCAAAATTTGTCCATTAATATGGAGCTGCTTCAAATTTTGTGAGAAATTCTGAGTATGAATTATACGCCCTTTAGAGTACACAAAATCTGCTGCTATTCATAATACATAAATTGTATTTATAACAACAATATTTATATATATATATATATATATATATATATATATATATATATATATATATATATATATATATATATATATATATATATATATATAATATATATATATATATATATATATATATATATATATATATATATATATATATAATATAATATTTATCTCTACATTTTATGGTAATTTAATAATAAGCACACGTCTACACCTTAAATAAACTTTCATGTAAACATAAACATAATGTTATACGAAAGTCACAGATAAACATATATTATCTAATTGACTAATGATTTGGAAAAAATAGATATGTGTGACACAGGATACATAAAATCATTGTTATATATTTTATAATAAAAATACTTTGATTGTACTCACAACACCAACATGAGTATATTAAATCCTTTAGGGAGTTTGTAAAATCTACTTTCATGAGCTTTAAGCTTTGTATACAAAAAAAATTTTAAGTTCTAATAGTTTAAATTTTAATTAGAAATCATAAAAATATTTTTAAATTATTCATTCATTAAGTCAAAATTAAATTTCAATAATAACAAAAATCCCTTTTCTTGTTTTCATCGATCGACTAAATTTCCGTTTCATGTTGCCAGTCTACTTTTAATTTTCTATCGTCATACTGATTATTATAACATAAAATATGTGTTTATTTGTAATATAGCGTAGCATAATAGCGAAAGTTTTAAATCATTTTTTATTTTAATTATGTCTACTTAATGAAAATTTAATGTCTTTGTATATATATATATATATTATTGTACAAATGTACAGTGAGTTGGCGTATAATCTGAATATATAATTTTAGTAATTCACAAATCTCGTTGGGTTATAGAATACATAAATTTATTGAGATATTTGCAAATGTGTTCTAGTTAGGATTCGATTTTCTTATCAGGCTGCAGTAAAAATATTTATAATATTTACATAATAATAAATTTTAAAATTATAAATTTTTATTGTTGTTCTATAATGAATTTTTAAAAATTTTCCAAATTTTTTTTCCATTTTATATCAAAAGTTTGCTGACGAAAACAAGACTAATTTGATTTCGTCAACAAAATATTTACGATTGAATTTAGCTAACCTACTGTCTACACTATGCAAATCCACTGATATTTTCTATCATGATATAAATTTTAACAATGTATTTGTGTGTATACTATACACATTTTGACACTATTAGCAAATTATCAGGAGGCTGTTTCACATAATTTTATTAGTAAATTATCATGAAATGTCATAAGAAATTAACGTTTGAAGTTATGATTTGCCATTTGTATTTGAACTCTTAAGTTGAAGCATCATGCATATTTTTACAAAAAAACAAAAAATCTTAACCGTAATAGAATTATTTTTTGAATTATTCAAATTAATAACATTAGCAATATGAAAAATTTAATTTAGTACCGAAAGTACAGTGCGTATTTCATTTTGTACCTGAAACATATTTTTTTGGTATTATGCATTTTAAAGTGTAAAACATGAATTCTTATCAATAGCAGTATTTCGTTATATTATACAAAAGTTGGCCGCATGAAATTTTTATAAGAATTGTTTTGTCCTTGCTTTCTAATAATTTATCTTCCAAAAGATTCGAAGTACGCTCGGCTATGAATGGATTAACCCAATATATCGAATTTCTCCCTTTTCCCAGTTCTTTAAGCTTTTCTAAACATTTTTTTAATTATTTGAAGATTTCTCCCCATACTTATTGTATGATTTTTTTAAATATACTATTTTATAATTTTAAATCCGCTTAGCGCGGGACAGTCCCGTTTAAATATTGAATATCCCGCGTCCCGCTTATCAATATCGGAATCCCACCAAAGTAAAAATGTTCGATCTCATAAATGATTTCATGCTTTGTAATGCCAATAATTTTGTTAATACGATATTTTGTCTATTCCATGAACTACCTTTCCAATAACATAGAAATACTTCATAAAACGTTAAATTTAATCTGAGTTGGTGACCACATAATGAATATGAGCGGCTACAAGACACTTGCACTGAAAAAATGATGTAGTTTGACTCATGGAATCTCAAAAACATTTAGCAAATATTAATCGAACAACTGGATCTTTGAAGGTTTGAAATTATTTTTCTAAAAAGGTTTAAAAGTTTGAGGAAAAATTATTGCCTCAGAAACAACATTTTGCTACCAATCTGTGATGCAACGGGTTATATTTCAACTGGTTGTGAAGGAACAGATTATAGTGGAATGTTTCCATATAAAGCCTTTACGGCTTTAAAGTATTATTAGGGGCAAACGGAAACAGCTGCAAAAATCAATCTTTTGATCACCACATTCAAAGAATATTTTACTTGCTAATCTGACAAATGATTGCCCATTTTTAGCGCGGCTGCATCAAATAAAGTGAACATAAAATAGTTTTCTTAAGTGGTACCCAAGAACGAAACTTTTTTTGCACACGAATTAAGTAGCAGAGCTAATGGCCAAAGAAAGTTTCAAATTGAGTTGCAAAGAGTTTCAAAAATATTTAAAGACTGAAGATGTCGTTACTGAGATATTTATCTTTTTATTAATTAGCAAACTATTATATATTAAGAATGATTGTATTATAGATGAAACTGTTCTATTTTATTTATTTTATTTGGAATAGTTTCGTATAAAATGATTCTTTTCTGCCAGCACAAGTATTTTTGAAATCTGAGAACCCAGCCTTAAACCCCAAGCGACAATTGTTCAAAATCAATAAATTTTTCGATAGTAATAAAACAATTTTGTTTGACATTTGAAGATATTATTATGATAGTGAAATGCTCAGAAATGCAATTTTTCCGACGAATATTTATTAATACATTGGAAAAAAACATATACAAACATAAAATTGCTGATAGAAAATATCAGTAGATTTGCACAGTGTAGACAGCGGGTATAGTACTTCTAATATTAACCCAACTTGCCGCAATACAGTGATTGAAATAATAACCGAAAATACCAAAACAATAAAAATATCACCACAAATCCTACCACTCCGGTGGAATCAGTAATGATTCAACGATGACAGGTAACGTGACGGAGTACTTAGCACCCGACCCAAACGAATTAAAGTACGCTTTCGTGGAGTTGTGTTCTGGTTCTTGCATCTGCCTGTGTTAATATTAGAAATTTAAAGGTAACTGGTTTGGTACGTTTGAGTTTCGACAGAGATAAATTCGAAATGTCTGACTATAGTCGTTCTCTTTCTCTCGAAACCCAATAGGGTGGAAATTTCGGAGAAAAGATTTGATTCAAATTGCGCTCCCTGATCCGTTACTATAATATTTAGTACACCAAAACGGGAAATTCAAGTGGAGTACACGGTGAATGCAACAGTGGTCGTAGTAATGAAACAGGAATCACCTCAGCCCTTTTCGTGTATCGATCTATTAATGTTACGTAGAATGGCTGATTATCAGAAATTGGTAATTAACCAATAATGTCTAAGTGTATTTCTGTGAAGCGACGCAAAATTAATTTAAAAGAACCGAAAGAGGAAATGGTATGCCTCCAAACTTTCGAATTATGATATTAGAGTGAACTCTCGATCTTTGAAAAGATATTTGAAGTGTTTAATGCCAGAATAAGCTTCGAGCAACTCTCTGTCATAAGCTTGTTGCGTATCATTTAGACGAACTAAAAAAAAACTAACTGGTTTCCATGTGTCCGTAACATACTCTTGCACCACTGCCCTGATTTCCGTATCCGATGCATCGACCATTATTGCTAATCGTGCTGTTGAAGACGGATGTGCGAGAAGTATTCAACAACTTTTTCTTGCAATTGTTGAAGTCTTCTTGAAATTTTTGAAATTTGGTATATATCGTCTGTAAAAATTAATCATACCCAAAAATCGTTTGATATGATTAACTGTTGATGGACGCTCAACATTTTTAATAACATTAATCCGTTCAGAATTAGGTTAAATGCCTTGAGCATTAACTGTGTGTCCGAGAAATTGAATTTCGTGAGAAGCGAATACACATTTGCTGGGATTCAGCATTAAACCATATCCGGAAAATTTTTTAAGAACAATCTCTAGATGTTCTTCGAAAGATTTAGACGCTAGTAATATGTCGTCTAAGTAGACAAATGTAAAGTTTAGTCCCAAAAGTATGGCATGTATAAATCTTTGAAAAGTTTGTGCAACATTCCTGAGACCGAAAGGCATTTTAGTGAACTCGAATAAACCAAAAGGAGTTGAAATTGCAGTTTTTGGGATATCAGATGGTTCAATTAAAATTTAATGGTAGGCTTGAACTACATCCAATGTAGAAAGAACAGTGTGTTTGCACAGTATATAATAAATAACAAAAAAAAAACTTTTTATTCTTTGGCTCGAATTTAATTGTTTCTTTCTACCTCGATGGTTGATTGTTAAGAGCTTTTTTTTATTATTTTTTACAACAAATTATGTTTACAATTATTTTGTTTTATATATGTCTGTTAGAGGCAACAATGGTTAAAGCAATTATCATTAAATGCACCCATTTACCTTCAGAAAAAAACTACATTACAAATTGGTTTCAACTACTCAATAGTAGATGGCAGTGCAGTTACAAGTATTATTCCTATTTCATTGCTAACTATATTGTGATGTACGCACTTAAATAAGAGGTGTACATTTTAAATTAATTAATGCTAATTTATATAATTACTTCAGCTAAAAATTATAAAAAAAAATTGTACAAAATTTAACATAAGTATAGATTACAATTAATTTATTCTATTTAAAAAATTGATGGTTTGTTTCTATTCATTTTTATTTTGTATATGGGTAGTAGTATTCAACAAACACAGTGCACCCATCAAGTTGTTATGAAAAATCTGGAAGGTGTGGAATTGGATATCGATCAGGAATAGTGTCTCGATTTAAACCGCGGTAATCTCCACATGGTCTCCATTTACCATTTTTACTTTATCAAATGTAAAGGACTGTACCAGAAACTCTTGCTTGGTCTACAAATCCTATGTGCTATCATTGTACATCATACTCTGTTTTTGCTGTCAGTAGTTTGTCCAGTGCCAAACTTCGAGTTTTGTAGGTGATCGGTGGTCCAGTTTTGTAGGTGATCGGTGGTTCGAGTTTTGTAGGTGATCGGTGGTTTCAATTCCGTGTAAAATTTCATGTTTGATGCATTGGGGTACTTCGCTGAGCGACTTCCGGAAATTTTGAAAATTTTGATAAAGCAGCGGTTGCATACAGATAGGTTAACGGATTAAGGAGCCTCTGTCTCTGTATGTAAACAAGCAATTCAGATTATCTAAGGAAATCCGCTTCAATCATATAGGCATCGACACATCAGCAACTACAAATTCACAATTAAATGATCGTTTGAGGACAATATCTTAATTTAGAAATTTAGTTCCGAATGCTTTAACAAGCGTACCATTCGCCACAAAGAGATTTAAGTTGAAATATTTGAATCAATTTTAGCGAATTTTGTGGAAATAGTGGAAATGTCGGCACCAGTATCGATTAAATAATTAGTACGCAAATTTATTTCATAGATTATTAGACGGCTGAAAGTGTGACCATCCATCAATGACTGCCCTCTCCTGTTGATGATATTTTAGTTTAAATTTTTGGGATTTTATAATTATTTGAATTGTGTATACTGAAACCGGCTGCCTAACCATCCGAAAGGCAATCCTGGTTTCATAGAATTATCTATACTCACTGGTATACCAGAGTGCGGCCTCGATTCCTGCAGCTCTAGTCGGTAGAGGAGTTGGTCGTGTGATTATTGGTATGTGAGTATAAACCTAGTTTACCGCACAGAGATTGGAATGGGGAAGGTGATGGCATTTCTCATCAATAGTTGAGTGGAAAAGGTTATGGGGATTTCGGACTTAACGCTTGTGATACATCTTTTATCTCTAGGATGAATATCTCATAGTTGCCTAACATTGTTAACTTAGCAAGACATTCTAAGTCCCCTAAGCCCTAACATTTGTTAGAAAAGATATTATATCGGCTAAATGTGCCGGCAGAAAGGGAGCCCAGGGCAGAACCCTATTATGACTCTCGCTTCAACAAAAATTGAAGCAACCGACCTCACTTAGCCAATATTAGTTTGCTCTTTTTGTTAGTCACCAACGATATACTCACCCCTTTTTATCTCAGCACCTCGTGTTGAAAAAAAAATAGAATAACTAAATTAATTTTATCTAATTTTTTTTTTTTCTTTAAATTGACTTTAAAAAAAATGGCTTTTCTAAATGTGTATCACCCACCAAGTATTAGGTCAGGCTATGCAGCGGTCGTACACACAAAGATTCACCAAAAAAAACTCAACTCTCAACTCCAAACTGAACTTCAAATTGGCTTCTCTAAGTGTGTATGACCCACCAAGTAGTAGGTCAGGCAAGCTTTAGGCTATGCCGCGGTCGTACACACAAAGATTCACCAAAAACACTTCACTGAAATACTCCAAAACTTAATTAACTTCCCAAAAGAATTGGCACGGTATTTATACAAAAATTAATCATTTTGAGAGGAGAAAATCACATTTTTAGAACAACAATTGAAATTCTTTCAACCAACAAATTTAGTTTTCGTAGTATCAGCAAAATGTTAAATCGCGTCCAATTATTTATTACTGTAACCACGCGTGCAACGTTTTATATTTCATATACATGCCTTATGTATAGCAACTGCACTTGCTCGTATGCACCGATGAAAGATGAGTGTAGTACAATGATTGTAGAAAAAAAATGTTTATTCATAAAAATATAAGAATTTTTGTCATTCATATAATTTTATGTACAAAGTCAAGGTTGCAGCGGATCATATATAAAAAAAATTGTAACATCAAGATGACTAATGTATTAATGGGTTATGGTGAAGATGATATCTTCTAGGTCATGTTTGGCATTAATTTATTATTTAAAAAAAATCAACATATGGAAATGGGTTGATAACGAAATGTAATAGGATTTCGTTACAATACACAAACATTAAATTCTTAATTCTTCTTTTTTTCGTCTGCTTCGCACCTATACGAAACATTTTAACTACAGTACAATAATATTTTTAAAGTTTTAACGACGCCATTTTTGTCCTCACGAATGAATATTGAAATTAATAGTGCAACTATAAAGAGTATTTAAACTTTAGTATGGACCGTCATTTTAATTAAAATGCTTTTATGTTTCTTCCTTAATAATTAAAATTAAACCTGAAAGATTTGAAATGGAAGATTTTCGATAAAGAAAAACTGAAATTTAAACACCATTTTCTAGAACTGTAAGGTGACCAAGAGGTACTGTAGTAGTATCTAGTAACCGGAATAATATTCAATTTCTAGGCAAGGTTCAAAAGCCCCATCTGCCTAAAAGCGTAAAGTTTATATACTCAATCTATAAAGGTTTGTGAGCCAATTTAATGTAATTCCAGTACCATGAGACCATATGTTTTTTTATTTTTTTAAGCTTTTTATCTTTCTGGGAGTTCGTTCTTATTTAACAATATTGTTATAGATTACTTTTGTCATAGAGTTTTAAATTGTGTTATTTATACAAATATAAGGGATAATCATATAACGAATAAGCAAGGTTATTTGATAGTTATATATAGCGATATAGTGTAATATGCTAAAAGTCAAAAAAACTTATCAACACGTTACTAGTTGGATACAAAAAGAAAATTTGACTTTATTATTGAGTCAGTATCCCCATGTTTATGTGCTTAATATTAAATACGTTCATCAAAACGAGTTTCAAACCTTTCGGTTGGCGGGAGACAATTGTGCGCCACGTTTTGTGATAGCGTTTCAGGGCAGACAAATAACTGATTCCATAATCTTTAAATAAGTTTGCTTAAGAATATACTACCTTTAAATTTTTGCTTCAGTCATATAAATGTAATTTACCGGGCCGATCGATATAAGAAAAATAATTTTAGTTTGTTGCTAAAGTATTTTTGCTGCATTTTAGTATCATTTGTGGCTTGAACATATTACCACAAATCCATGTATTCCAAATATATTGCAACAGCAAGTGGCCAAGTAGTATAATTTTTTCGACCTTCCAATTTTTCGATCGATGAACCCTAACTATAGCGATTATGCTTCAATTGATTATGCTTAACCGCTACAAATTCACAAGCATATGCAAATTATATCCATACTAATATTAAATTTACAAAAGTAACTAAGTCTGTCTATTACGTTTATACGGTTAAACCGCTGTCCCGATTTTCATGAAATGAAACCTTACAAATAAAAATCAGATAGTTCTTCGAATGCGACAATACTTTTTGAAAGAAAAAGAGCCATCAAATTTGCCTAGATATAAGTGTTAGTCCCGAAAATGCAATGCACTAACAAATGAACATTCTTGAAAACAAGAAAAGCTAAAAAGTTATCATGAGGAACTTAGCTGATATAACTTACAACCAAGCGTATACTAAACTCAATTAAAATATTTAATGAGGTATGGCAAATGAATCATTGATTTAGACAGGGCCGGCACTAGACTTTTTTTCACCTAGTGCATTTTGCAAAAGTGGCACCCCAAACAAAAATCAGTTCCCAAATTACATCAAAGGCGGAATTTTTTATGAATATTAAGGTTTCCCACTGAGACATAACCATCATAACTAAACGTATGTTTTAATACAATAACTTTACGAGACAATTAAATAACTGATTGTGACTAATGCTTCATAATTCAGGACTGCATTTGTAAATCTAAAAATTAAAATATATTTAAAAATAAAAAATAAATCTTAAAAATAAACCTATTGACTGTATTAAATTTAAAATTGTTTAAAATTATTAGAACAATTATATGTACTCCTGAAAAATGTCCATTAGTTTGGCAAAAAATTTGGGCTTTGACTTCATTAGGTTAATTACTTCTGGTATATAATTACTTCTGGTTTTGAATTACGGTACTAACACAAACATAACAGAGCACCATAAAACAAATGAAGTTGCACAATGGTCATAACCCAAACGATAAAACGGATAACCCAAAAAATGGTTTTTTCAATAGGAAAAATTAAATCAAAATCTAACTTATCGAAGGCGTTTACAAAAAATAGCTTCTAGAAAGTTGAAAATATTTAACTAAAAAAAGTTAAATCTAATTTAAATCAAGCTCTGCGGCACCATAATTCGAAAAATTATTTTTACCAATAGAACTCATCAATTCCCTTAATTAATCATTTAATCCAAATCCATGTAAACCATCATTTAAACCAATTTAAGATAATTCAATCGAAGCTTAAAACTTTCTTGAACTGTCTAAATAAAAATGTTGAAGCTGTTACAGATTTAACAGATGTTGATTAAAACAGAAGGTAGAGAATATTGTCATCCAATACTAAGGCTTTTAAAGATCATATTTGGCCCATCTTAATGAACTTCTTTCGATATCTTTAAACATAAGCATATAAGCCTTCAAGGGTTGCCAATTTTGTAAACTGTCAATGGCAGAAGAATTTTTGCCATTTCCTTTAAATACTTTTAGAATACCGAAATTTGAGCCTATGGTTTTAACACCGGAAAAACTAAAAAAAATTCGTTGTGTCTTTTGTGAACTAAATAATTCCAATTCTTGAAATTGGAATAGAAATAAATTATAAAGAGAAAATTCCATGTGCAATCATTCATAAATTCGGATAAGATTGATTAGCAGATGAGATTGAGCGGTTTGGACCATTGCCAACTACTTCAATGAATCCGTTTGAAAAATCATTGTACCAAATTAAAAAGAAAATCAATGATGAAAGATTGTCTTTGGTCCAACTAGCAAATTGACTACCTAAAGCTTCGTATAGGCATTACAATCGAAACTTCACAATTTTTTTTTTAATATCAGCGAATAAAAATGTATTTTTAACTCAGACATTACTATAAGTACTAAAATTATGAATCAAAAAACACAACTGTCCTTAAGCGACATTTTGAAACGATTGATTAGCACAAACGCCTCAGCATAAGCGCCAAATTAATAAATAAAAACACACAAGCGACCAAAAAGTAGTATTTATGCTATATAACCATAGAAAAAGTACATAAGAATGATAAATGTCGTATATTACTGCGGCATTCGATACAAAAAAAAATGTATGTTGGTTATTGCATGCCAGTACAAAGTGAAACAACAGCATATTTTTAATTATATAGCTATCCTTGTTGCACATTATTTTGCGTTTCAAGAAATTTTTTTTTTTTGGTTTTGTTTTTCCTTTCTGAGAAGACGAATGCGGATCTAAATAGCCAAAAGGATTTTTTTCCTTTGATTTTTTTGTTTTTATTCGTTCGTACACATTTTTCATTATATTTTGAACCAAATATTTCGTGAGTGAGATACATACCTCAATATTATAGTCAGTTGATCTATATAACTTATATCAGGGGTTAAATTCACTGTTATTAAATAATATTGAGTATTTTTCATCTCATCGATAAAACGCGTGCACCCGTAAATCCACTACTGCAAGGCATTTATATTATATATAAAGATAATCGATCATCTATCAATTTTACTTTATAATCAACGTATTGGCTATCTTTCGGATTTCTTAAGAAAAGAAATGTTTCCATCTAATTGAATATAAAGGATACAAAGATGAAAACGAAAAAAAAAAGTTAAATATTGGAAGATCAAAATTTAATTATAGTTTCTAGATTAATATTAACATTTCCTAAAGGTATTAGCTATATATAGCAACATAATATAATTTCGCATCTATATCTTCGTATCTACGTATACATACTAATTCGCTACATTGATTGAACATCTTATGTATTATGTATATTTATATAAAAATGTCTTAAAGTTAATGTTTCGGATTTCTTTTCTTCTCGTACATACTTCTATACTACCTTTCTCACTGCATTATTTATTGTTATATTTCCGCTTTGCTTTTTGTAACCACACCAAAATATCGTTTCGATATTTTATACCGTTTCGGTTTATTGATTTTCTTTGTTTTCCCATATATGTACGACAAATTCTGAAGACAAATTTGTCTTGTATATCGTGAACAGATTAAAATATTTTTGTTTTGTTTGTTACGAACTTAAGAGGATTGTGGTTTTAAAATTTTCATAAGTAAAATTTAATTTTGACTTATCCAAATTAAATTTTGTCATGATGTATGTAAATTTAATAAGATTTTTGATTAAAAATTCAAAAATAAGTCGAAGACTTCTTTTACGAAATGTATGCTGTACGTAAACAATGAATTTTGGTACAAATTAATTCTTAATCCTTTTAGTTTAAGATGTATAATGCATATAACATGAAATTATGTTGTTGTTTGTTCTGAAGATGTTTGTAAAGTTTACGTTACTTTATTGACTGATAACCTTTATCCGAAAAAAACAACAAAAATTTGACAGAATTAATATTATCACTATTGGTGAAAAGGATGGCTTGAGTTGATTTAGCACCGAAGCTTGTATGTTAAATACACAAAATTTGCACTAGAATCGAACGGATAGTTATTTGACGTAACTTGTGGAAAAACAGAAAACGAATAAAGAAAGGTCGAAGTCCTTCAAATGTGTAAGATCTCATTTTTCCCTGCTTTGGTCTGAAATTCGTTGAACTTTCAAACATGGACAGAAAATGTAATGCAGACCTTCGAAATGACAAAGGAGGTTTTGGCATTCCCAATGTCCAGACATTGATTTGCAAATATTTGTCCAGATTGTTTGTTCTGCAACTCAACACGCATGTTTATACTCAATTGGAGAGTCATTACGTAATTCCACAAAACGAACGACTTTAAGAGTCACTGGCAATGTTTGGCGAAAATAACCTGGCAACAAAATAATTGTACTATCTAGCGCTACCAAAAAATTTTTATAAGCCATTGTACATTGATCCCATAAACGAAGAATTTGCTGGAAAGGTTGTTCGTTTGTCTTTGATTAGTTTTCATATATTTATCCGTGATCCGATTATTTACGGAATAGTAAATGTTTCGTCCACTGTATTTAGTGTGTATACAAAACAATTTATTTTTAATTAGTTTAGTTTACTACCCCGTCGTCTTTAGCGAGGAGTTTAACCAACTGTTGAGTTGTCTTTATTAAATATTGAAATTAATTGTAGAAGCATCACGCTATATTCATTTTATTCTAATGTCAAAATGGTTACACAATTGAATAATTGAATAGGAGAATAATCCGGAAAACTGGTACAGAAATGATAAACAAAAATTTATGCGTGTATGGGGTTGATCGTTAAAAAGATCGGTCGTGTTTTTGTCGATCTCTTCATCTAAAATTTATTTATTTTATTTTATTTTGTTTAAAATGTGTGGGTGGGTGATGTGAAAATTTGTGAAATAGTGAAATAGATCGGAAACTCTGTCGTTTTCCCAGAGAACATGTATAAATGCATCATTTATTGTGAATTTTTTAATTTTGTCGTATTTTTTGTACATCATGCTACCATGTTGGAGACATGATTTATTTGTTGAATAATTAAAGATGGCGGATGTGCTATGAACACGATGGTCAATATTTTATTTTATTTATTCTTTCGAATATTTAGATGTGTGTGTGTAGAGGGATGCAAAAATTACTAAATCTAATTTTAAATTAAAATTCGGATAGTAAAACGATTGAATTATTGATAAACATTGTGTTCTAAAATTTACATATATTTTTATATATAGATTTTTATTGTGTTTGAGTCATGTTACATAAATCACAATGTTCATCTCTGTCTAATCGTTCTGAGTTTATCGAAACAAAACGATATTAACAGTTTATAATGGCATTTTGTTGTGCGATTCCCATGTTTAATTGTAAATAAAAAATGTGCGATCTTTGCGGTAATAGAAACAAAAATGACTAGCAGAGATCCAAACCATTTAAATTTTATTCACCACTATAATCTTATATCCATTTTATTATTATTTCTTATGCATATATCCAAATATTTATTTAAATATCAGAATATAATACGGTTCTAGTTTATTTGTTGTGATTGAGTAATACGAAAAGATTACAGACATAGATAGATAAAACAGTTTTTAGGCTTTAAATTCGGGCTCTGGCATACTCATGATTCTAATATTATATTATGTTATTATGTATAAATTAATTTGAGGGGTAGTGATGTGTATCGAGACGGATTTGTATGTGATGGAGTTTCTAGTAATTATATCCGTGTGTTTAGTCATAGAGTGTTTTGATTTGCATATTGCCCAAACGCAGAGTTTTATGAAGGTGCACCAAATACGAAGAGTAACCCTTTTTCATTTGTCCGCTGCATAAAATAAAAAATTATGGTTTGTTGTTGTAGGATAAGTGGAGACAAAAAATATAAATATATATTTGAATATAGGTGACAGTGTCAATAAGAGAAATGATTTTGTAGCATAGCACAATTACAATACAATTTTTAAACAAGAAGCACGATCATTGGGCGTGATTTCAGGTTCGAACAAGGGTGGAACGATTTATATTATTTTGGCTATAAAAGGGTATTAGCTTTTGTAGAGTACATTACCAATGGCAGACTTGTCGAGTCATAACTAACTCTCCTTCCACTCCTTCGATTTTGTTATATGTAACACGAGTGTACGGTGGTACCCAGCATTCCGAGAGTTCCTGCTTCGTCTTTGGCCGTACATTCTAATCCATCAATCAATCAAACAAACAAAAATTTTTGTGTACTGATGGCATTATCGCCGCGAGTAACTGGAATTATTTCCGACAAAGCATCTAATTTTAATTTTTGTAGTTGAGACGGGCGCAAACCTTTCGATTATCCCGGTAATTTTTATTAATGATATAAAAAGCTATAATTTTTCGTCAGTTCTAGCTCTGACAGCGGCCAACAGTTTAACCATTCGTACGTATGGTACTAAGTTATTATTATTATTGCATCAGTGAATTGCCCGATAATCAGTCCTGATTTTTTAGTTAAATTTGGTCTATTGGTTGATCCCACCAATAAGCGATTAATAGATTCAAACACTTTGTTTTCAGTGGATGCCATAGTAAAGAGTGTTAAAACTCCTATACCAACGCATTTCTTCATTGATCATGGTATACTTCTTAGAAAGTTTCCGTCACTTTCTGCGTTGCCTAATTTTAATTTACCAGTTCATCATTCCATTGTAAATCATAAAGTTACAACCACGCATTTGCCTGTGGCGCAACCTAGAAGGCTAGATCCTAAGAAATTTTTTCTAGTTTTCTAAAATTGATCTTGTTAGAGCATATTATTTGATACCTGTAAAGCTGAAGAAGACATTTTTAAAACAGCTATAACAATTTATGTATACTACAACTCCGTTTGGTCTTTACGAATTTACTCGTGTGTTTTTTGGCTTGCGCAATGCTGCGCAATGCTGCGCAACATTTTATAGACAAAGTAGTCAGAGAACTCGATTTCGTTTCCGTCTATATTGACGATATATTAGTTGCTTCGGTATCTGAGGAACAACATCTGCTCCTGCTCGAAAAATTATTTCGTAGATTGAAATAGAGTATTGATGTTCATATTAAAATCCAAAATGTATATTTGGTGTTTCCTCCCTTGATTTTTTGAGCCACAAGATCACCAATGATGGGATTTAGCCTTCCGATGATAGAATTAGAGCCATCAGAGAGTTTTCCGTACCGTGCTCTGTTAAGCACATCCAAAGTTACATCGGGATGTTAAATTATTATTACCAATTTGTTACGAAGCTCTTTTAAATAGCCATTTTTTTGCACTTCATAAGTTGCCTAAGATACCCAAAAACTTTTCTTGACCTGACGAAAGCCAATTAGTATTTTCTCATTTAAATAATTATTTGGCAAATATCACACTTCTAGCTCACTCGTTGGTTGATGCATCTATCAGTATTACAACTGATGCTTCTAACACCGCCATTGGCACTGTCCTACAGCAATATAATAAGAAGAAATGGAAGCCTTTAGGTTTTTACTTCATAAATTTTCGAGTCCTGAATTAAAATATTCAGCATTGGATCGCGAATTGCTAGCGATATATCAAGCTGTAAATCATTTTAAATATTTTTTTAAAGGTCGGGACTTTACCATTTTCACCGACCATAAACTTTAAGTGAGAGCACTTCAGTCTTAAATTGAACGAAATCCAAGGCAATCACGCCAATTGGATTATATTAGTCAATACAACTCGGATATTCAGCATGTGAAAGGTTCCAATAATGTCGTGGCGGATACTTTTTCTCGCACTATCAATATTGACTCGGCCCTAGCTTAGACTGTTCTCATCTATGATACTATTATTATGGTACCGCAATTTGATGATGAACTTCCAGTTTTGTTTGACGGCTCTGTTCGATTTGACGGCTCTGTTCGATTCAGCTTTTAATATGAAACCCATATATCGCAAAACCTTTAAATCGTAATGTCTTCAACAGGGCCTTTGCCAGTATCCAATCGCTGTTCTTACATTCTTACTGCTGTCGATCGTTTTACTAGATGGCCGAAAGCTTATTGTGTCTTTAGCAAGGAGTACAACCATCTGTTGAATTGCCTTTTGTACCTTGTTTGGTGTCAAACATATGTCGTCTATTAATATCAATGCCACGTGGCAAATTTGAATATGAAGTCATCTTTGTATTTAGTTTCAAATCAATCGGTTTCGAGTAGCAAGCTTGAAGCATGTTGAGGTAACTATCGAAAACAGTGTTTGCATTTTATGAGCATTTTCATATGATCATCTTCAAGAGTGAAACTCCACAATGAGTGCCATTATCTTGCAATTTAACACCATAAATAGTAGATGTTAGAATGACGATGAGCTACGAACTTTACATGGATGTGCTATTAAATGATTATTTTTTCGACGTTGCACTGCTTCATAGAGTCAAGCTTCATAATATGAATTGAAAATTTCACTCAAGTGATATCGCTGCCTGTATCTATTATTGCCTTAATCAAAAGCTCTGGTATTCAGTATAAATACAACTTTACAAAATTTACATTTCAATAAATAATGGGTATGCAAAGAAATTAGAAAAAAGGGTCACCCTTTGCAAATTTACGCATTTGATATTATCTTCAATTCAACACGTTATAGTGGTATTTGTCATAAAACGTTTAGTTCAATTGATTTGTAATATTTAATCAATTGTTTTAAATCATATTTATTGTAATTTAAACCAATTGATTAAACATTACAAATCAATTGAATTAACCGTTTTTTGGCCAATACGTCTTGTAATCGCACGAAAATTAAATTTATATACACTTTATTTGACATAAAACTTTAAAATTTAATTTAATTTAATTTAAAGTTAATTTTGAAAATCTAATTTATATACACTTTACTTAACACCAAACTTTAAAATTAATAACATTTAAAAAAAAAATTGGTATGCAATAAAATTATCAGAAGGGCCTTTGCAAATTTACGAATTTGACAAAATCTTCTATTCAACGTGCAATAGTGGCTCAATTGTGATGAATGATACCTTAATCAAAAGCTTTGGTCATCAATATAAATACAGATTTACAAAATTAATACATTCCAACAAATAATTTTTATGCAAACTTAAACAACTCACTAATTTTAATTTGATTTAATTTTAAAAACTTTAAACTAAACGAAAATCCATTTTTTATTTTATAAATTACAGCACGTGGTTTTGGAATGCGTGTCGTTGGTGGTAAAACAGGTGCTGATGGTCGTCTTTTTGCCTATATTGTTTGGACGGTGCCGGGTGGTCCAGCCGAAAAAGCAGGCCTACAACAAGGTGACAAAGTAGGTATTCGTTACAAAATTTATTTTAACCAAACGTGTCAATTGTTGTGTTTTCTTAATCAAAATTTCGTTAATTTAAATGAAATTTCAAAAAAGTTAAAATAAAAAAAATGGGAAATAATTTGACAGTGACACGTAAAATAGAATAATAAAAAAAAAATTTGATCGCAAATTGATACGATAACAAGAGTACACAATTTTTAAATATAAAAAAAAAAAAAAAATTAGAAAATCATTATTATGAAAATCATCGTTATCAGCATCTTCACCATTATCTTTTTTTATCTGTTATCTGTTTATATAAATATATTTACAAAGAAATTGAGTTTTTGTTTATTCAAAACTCAATCAATAATCTTAAAAATTTGAATTTTAAATTGTTCATATATACACCTTTTGTTAACAAATCGAAGACGAATATAAAATTAAATTAATTTTCAAAATTAAATTTACGTTAGAATTTTTTATTTTCTATTTTTTGTTTTGTAATTTTGAAAACGTACACGCAAGCAAAATCTGTTGTTGACATTCTATATTAGAATTGATGAAATGGTAATAGGCCCATCTATCTTCATTATTATCGCATATATATACATATATACACTACTCGTATTTAGATGAAATTGGTATTGTGATAATAATAATGAAAATGTTTTTGATGTTATCATATACGCGAAAAAAGAAAATTATGCTAATTTGTGACCTTAAACGAACAAATTTTCTATAAAAAAAAAAAAAAAAAAAAAATCGATTCCCTCGAACATTTATTTTACGCCAGGATACATCAGACTGACAGACGTATAAAAATACATAATTTATGCGTAGGTAGATAATAAAATAAAACTTTGATTTACTTTCGTTCATCACACCATCATTTTCCATTTTCCATTTTCCATTTTTTTTTTATAGAGTCAATTTTGGGTATCATAAAAAAAGGAAATATGTGTGAAAGATAAATGGTACTTATATGATGATGAGATGATTTTAATATATATATATATATATATATATATATATATATATATATATATATATATATATATATATATATATATATATACATATATATATATATATATATATATATATATATATATATATATATATATATATATATATATATATATATATATATATATATATATACATATATATATATATATATATATATATATATATATATATATATATATATATATATATATATATATATATATATATATATATATATATATATATATATATATATTTATATAGAAATATTTATAGAACAATTTTTGATCAATGAAAAATGTTCAAGATTTGATCCTTGTCTGATTATGCCAGGACACTTATGCATATTTTATATGGAGAGAAAAAAAAGATTTTTTTTGTAGAAAACAGACCGAAATCTGCTAAACACCTTTGGTAAAAAGGAAAATAAAATAAATAAACGATGCCGATTAATTGAGTCAAAGACATTCTAAAAAGCCAAGAACACCTGAGAGACAGATTCTCTTCAATATAATGTAAATTGTAATTTGAATGCCTTACAAGAAAAAGTTTAATGCTTAAAATGTAGTTCCAAAAAGTAGTGGCTCTTCATATAAAGAGCTCGGTTTAATGCAATCAATTCCAGAAAAATGATTTTATTTTACTCTTTGCATGGCCAATGTGAATTTTTTTAAAAGATGATTCCACTATACACATTTTTGCAGTCTGTTTTGGACAACTTTTATCTGCAACTTTGACACGTCATGTTGAACATTATGTAAATCAGAGAAATGCTTTTTTCAAGTGTCAAGTACTGCAGACGTTAAAATGAAAATTTTTATCCTGGAACCAATCGGCAATAAATGTTGACCGGTTTGGAGAAATTCGATGACTTCCATGAAAAGGTCACATAAACTGCAATTATTGATTTAATTCGATTATAAATGCTGTAGTTAATCGAAATAAAACAAACCGCAGCCTCTTTATAAGAGATCAAACTAATAATCACCCTTTTCTTGTATGGATACTGGGGCTGATCTTTTTGTAATTCCAGTTACTTATTTTCTAAAAAGTCAATCTCTCAATGCAGATTTATGTCTTTCAGTAGCAAATGACATAACCTTAAATATTTACGGGGCCAAATTACTTTTGGTTAATATAGGGCTAGGACGCACCTTTATCTTCCCTTTTGTACTCGTAATTGTTCACCGTCCAATTATCGGTGCTGATTTTCTTACCAAATTAGCTCTATTTGTTGGTTTGCGTGGAAGACAAAATATCGATCTGGCCACGATTTTAACTATCA
Organism: Tipula confusa; assembly: GCA_963556175.1. Taxonomy (NCBI): domain Eukaryota; kingdom Metazoa; phylum Arthropoda; class Insecta; order Diptera; family Tipulidae; genus Tipula; species Tipula confusa. Next base: position 72,289,502 of record OY744477.1, read on the forward strand.
ATGCTATGACAGTTGTCTTCAACAATCCCATACCAAAACATTTGATGGTTGAAGATGGATATGAGTAATTAAAAAAAGAATATCCTCGTCACTTGTAGAATCTTAAAATTACAACGTCCCGGTCAAGCATAACGTAGTTACTTGTATTATGACAAATGGGCAACTCCTGTACGCAAAACCACTTTGGCTGTATGTATTTAACCATAAAGCAGTGTAAAACGAACTGCAGCATATGGTCGAATTTGGCATATACAAAACGTCGACTTCTCCGGTTGCATCTCCATAGTCTACACGGTTTCAAAGAGAGGCAACACAGAATTGCATCCCATATGTGGAGATTATCGTCGACTAAATGCAATCACGGTACAGGAACACTATCCAATACCGCATATTCACAATTTTCCAGTGCATCTTATTCAAGCAATATCACGCAATAACTGCAGTAATCATAGCCTGTTGGTCTTCGGAATGCTTTATGAATGAAGTGTTAAAAGATCCACAATTTATTTTCGATATTTTAGAGGCAATTAAAATTGAGGAGGAACACAAATGTCATTTACAGCATGTATCAAAACTCTTTGTTCATTACGATGTCAAAATAAAGACATCCAAGTGTGTTTTCTATGTTCTACATTTAAAATTACCCGAGTTCCGTTAGCCTACCTCAATAAAATCTATAAAAAAATGAAATGGTGAATTATTTAGCCGAATTAATTATTGTCATCGCCTCATTCCACGTTAAGGGTTTAGTCGGAACGCTTCCACCATCAGAAGGCAACCAGTACTTATTTACCATTGTAGAAAAGTTTTCTCGTTGGCCGAAAGCATATCCAATTCCAAATATGACCGCTGAACCCGTTGCTAAGAAATTTATGAGTTGGCCTTTAAGAAATATATCAAAAGTTGGCGTACTTCTTGAAAAACCGACGGACTATAGGGCAGCCAATTTCATTCTAAACTCTTTACTGAGCTAACAAATGTTCTAGGTTCATACAGGAACAAGACTACAGTTTAACATCCACAAGGAAATGGTATAGTTGAGCGCTTCTATTTAACCTTAAAAACTTTGTTTAGAACTTGGAGAAACACCAAAAATTGAATTTCTGAGGTACCTATAATTTTTTTGGGCATTAGAACATGCATCAAAGAAGATGCAGTATTGATATTTAAAACGAATTTTCCATTTACCTACCAGTGTACAGATAAATCCGGTATGTCAGTAGCTCTTTTTCAACAGCTTGGACACTAAACATGTTAGAAAACCTAAAATTGTTGTAATAATATTTGCTTAATATTTTTTATCCAAAATTCGAACAAAGAGCAGAACCGCATTTAGCATACTTTTGGTGATACTGTAAATTGGGAAAATACATGAAAAACTATGGTCATATTTAACATTATGTCCCCTTAGTTCTATCTGATATTTACAACATATACATTTTACCGTCGAGTATTTTCTTAAAGGCCAACTAGTTCGTTTTGGATTAAGTAACTTGGTGGACAGTAAACTAAAGAGATCACCATTGCCCACTTCACTCTGCACGGCATATATTATTTGTTGGAATCTGCCTCTCACAATATTTTTGACGCTCATAATGTCTAATTTTATTAAAAAAGCTGTTTCCCTCTTCGATGTTTTACCAGGAGGATTAGTATTGTAAAAACTGTAGTGCTCTCTGATTTTGATTTTAGTTTATGCTGCGCTAGCCCATTAGCATTCCATGTAGCTAGTTCATTTTTGATTTTTTTAAGAGCTGCTTGAAGAGGATACTGATGTTTTGCTGCATAAGATTCATAAGATCTCCCTATTTACATGAATATCAACATGGATTCGTTAAGAGTATTTATCATTTTATAAAGCAATTGGTCGTCGTTTGAGTTTGTCAGTGAATTACCTTTGACTGCTTCCGAATAAGATTTTTTTAAAGGTCGCTTTTTATAACCCTCTACTATACTGTTTAAGTTTATACATACCAGAACCGTTTCCATGACAAAAAATAACCTCAAAAGAGCAACGTTTAGGTGGAAGATAACAAGTTTATTTATAGGTAAATACCAACAAATTCGAATGTTTGCCTCTGGGACTTGTTAATGGCATTTGCTGGAATAACTAGAAGTCGTCAACGCTTCATCACAACGAATTGAGCCATGTTTATTTTTGAAATAAATAAAACTTCACCACGATTGCCTACTGCAACGTCACTTAAAAGCCAAGACGTTAGGTGGCATTCCGAAAGTTGTTTGGTCGTACATAAACTCTGGTGTACAGTTTAGGATGTCAAAAAGATCTTCCAAAATGATCGAATTTGAACTATAATAAATTCAGAGATTTTCAGGCAGTTGTTTGATGGTTTTGAGGTTTATATCAATGGTCTTCTGTTTGGTCCCCATAGTTGAAAACATTCCATGTCTTAAAAACAACTTGCAAATGAACATGTTATCCTAAGAATTCCATCACAGTAACTTTGGAAAGCATTCACACTGCCATTAGTACTATCAGCCAGAATCATCATTAACATGAATGTAACGCTCAAAGGGTAAAGTTGAGTAAAGTTTTCCGGTTGCAAATGGATTGTTCTATAATAAACTTGACCATGAATCTTAAACACGCATGGTCTTCCTTCATAAAATTCAACCATTTTAGCGTTTAGTCTTTTGCGTTTCATTTTCTGGCTGCCTCTTTACCACTCATGCCTAGTTTTGGAGGTGAACCGACCATAAGTTTACTTATATATTAAAAAATATGGAATCGAAGTACCCGCGTAATGACTTCGATATATCGACCTCCAAATTTGATGTGCGATATTTTACTCAAAAGCTTTCGATAACAGCATATATTTATAAATCATTTTTGTGTATAAAAACTATGCAAGGGACTACAAAATTAAAAATTTAGGACCACACCATAGTAACCAAAAGCTAACACTGGCTATTTTCAAATATTAAAAAAACGTTGACCTTTAAATAATTAATTCAAGCTTTGTCAAATATTCTCGACTTAACCATGATAAGGGTTATAATTTAAAAAATATTTTACTAAATAAATTTTTAGTTTTTTTTTTTTAATGCAGCTTCCACCATCATGCGAAATTCGTGACTTACTTTCATAACCAGAAAGATTTTGCAGTGGTCGAAAGCTAAATCTATCTGGTTCTGAAAGTTGATCTCGAATAAACTCAACAGTATAAATATTATTATAACATAATAAAAATAATTAATTTACATAAATAAATGAAAATCGATATTAAATTAATTAATTATTAAATTAATTTTATTTATTTAGATATTAGAATGGAACGGGGTATCGCTTATCGATCGAAGCTTCGATGAAGTATGTGCCATAATGGATCGTACTGGTGACGTACTCGAATTACTAGTCGAACACGCAACCGATTTTAGAATGTGTGATTTACTAGACGAACAAATACCACCGGGTGGTTCAAGTGGACATCGAAAATCAGGTGATGGTGTTGGACTTGGCCTAGTTCCTGGTAAGTGATTTTGTAACTAATACTTTTTTTTGTTTGCCCAAAACTATTTATATTATAAATCAAAGTATATACGTTCGTAAATACTTAAAAATTAAAATTAAATTTGGTTCCATCAATCATACTATAAATTATAATCATCATAAAACCTACATAATATATAGTATATAAAAAGCATGGCATGGCTATGAAAATTTAGTTGAAACCAACATAATTTTTAAAGACTCAACTCGATATTTTTTTCGTTTTTTTTTTTTTAATTTAAAAAAAAAATTTAGATAACGAACCAACATGTGATAAGTCACCATCATCGCCAACACGAAGGAAATTACCTAAAACGCCGGTATAAATATAAATAAATTAATTTTAAATCATTAATCTCAAAAAAAAAATTAATTAATTTAATTTTATTTGCTTTCTATTTAATATATTTGTTTTTATTTGTTTTGTTTATTTTTTATTTAAAATACATAATATTTACGAATAAATTGGTTTATATATATATATATATATATATATATATATATATATATATATATATATATATATATATATATATATATATATATATATATATATATATATATATATATATATATATATAAACATAAATACACAATAATTAGAAAATTAAATGAAGAATCAAATTTTAAAAAACTAAATTAATTTAATTTGATTTCCAAATTAAATTATATATAATTTTTAATTATAAAACTCTAAAAATAAATATATACATATATATTTATACTATAAATATTAATGTTAAAACTTTTGCATGACCAAACCAAAACAATTGAAAACAAGAATTAATCAAGAACCGAAATTATTAATTATTTAAAAACCAAAAACTGAAATTAAAAATTTTAAATTTTTTTATTTGTTTGATGAATTTTGAATGATTTTTTTTTTTTGAAAATTTAACAAAATTTCCCCATCCATAAAGTTACACGACAGTGAACATAATATTATGGCATAAAAATGTTTTTAATGATTGTTAAATAATTTAATGGCGTAGATTCGTGTTAAATAGTTTAAAGTTATATATATTTAAAAACAATATTTTGTTTTGTTAAATGTTTTGATTAGTGATAAATTATTATTAGAAGATATATTTTTGATTGAAATTTCTTTTTTTTTTTTTATTAAAGTATTTTGTAGATTTTAAATTCTAACAAGGTTTCTTTAGGAAAAGGAATTTATTTCCTATATAGAATTTTTTTTTCGTACAGGATTTTCGTCCCTTTCGTACATTTAAAGAATCCCATTGAATCCATTGAAATGAAAGTGATAGAGAAAAATTCTTAAATATTTAATTGTTCTTCTGGATAGAAACAAATGAGTTCAAATCGGCTTGAAATCAGTATTCATGTAAGTACGGGCTTGGGGCTAAGCTTCATTTTGTGAACTGTTTATGGAAACGAAATTGACACGACGAAACTTAAACTCTACTCAAATTTTGTAAAAATCGATTTGAAGCTGCTGCCAAAATTGGTTTAAATATGAAGTGACCCCACAACAAGTTTATAATTAAATTGATAATAAGGCTTAAATCTCGACATATCAAGTTTGAAAATTCTATAGGGATATAGAATTTTATGTGGTTTAAATGGCATTAAAATTTTAATATTAGTTTAACTGATTTATAAAAAGAACTGGACGAAATCCTATGAAAAACATTATAATTGCTGATTTTAATTTCAAATTCTAACCGTTGAGCCCGTTACATAACTTCCCGACTTTCTTTGAGGAGATCCATAGCTGTCAGTTGTGCATTTAATTTAATGAGCACTTAAAATCCTTGCTAAAATGTATCTAATGTTAGAAAATAACCCCACACTTTCGAATACAACGTCCAAGACATCTTTCTCTGTTTGTGTAATGTTGACAATCAACGATGAAGTTATCTCTTCTAATCTGGTGTGGCAATTATCTTTGCCTCGGCCATTCATTTATAGGATTGAGTAACCACTGAGATCCCACTCATCAAAGAGTGTAAACGCATGTAGCTGAAGCATCATGAAGCAACATGAAACTACCTATCTCTGGGAAGATCCTCTAATATCTCTAAAGCACTGTTTCTATTAAAACCTTTCCATCGTGTAGGAACATCTGGCAGCCAAGATAACACTATTTATGAATTTGTTCATGCAAAGAAATCCGCATCACCAATACGCTTTTGGTGTATTTAAGTAATCTGCTAAGCTTAATTGCTTCACAGAACTCTAACCTTGGTAAAGACCGTGTTTTAACGGTCTTATCTTTAAATTCTAGTATTTAGTTGCTCACTGTGGTCACTTAATTGATGTATCCCAGAATTAGTCATCTTCAAAAATCGAGGGACCTTAAACTTTAATTTAAAAATGCAATCTGCATTTTAAATTTTAACTTTTTAGCCCATTCCATATGTAATATCTCAGCTTTCCTGAGAAGTTCGACAAGTTTCAGTTTTGCATTTAATTTACTGAGCATTAAAATCATTGCTAAAGTTCGTATAATTTTTAAAAATATCCACATTCTTTCGAATATATCGTCTAAGACATCTTTGTCTGTTGGTTGAATGTTGACAGTTAAAGATGACGTTCTCTCTTCTAAATTGGTGGGTTGCAGTTTTTTTAATTCAGCCATTTATTAGATTGAGTAACCACTGAGGACTCTAAATCCAGCCCAACGGACCAAATACCAGAATATTCTTGAATAACCACGATTGCTTCTTCTGTTGAACTGGCATCTGGCAAACAATCATCTTAATAAAAATCACGTTTTATTATTGAACAGCTATCTGATAACGCATTCGGCTAAAAATGGTGTTCATGAGACGATCATAGGTGACCTTGGTTAGTTTAAACATTTATTACGGGTTTGTTAACTGCCTTTCTCTGTTCTTTTTTAGTCTTGGTCTTATTTAATAACCTTCACCTGGTGGTACATTTTCTCCACGTCGGATGCTAATGCAAAAGCGCCCTTTCGGAACTAAGCAGGATAGATGTTAAATCGATTTTTTGCGCTGGTCTAACCAAAAACTGGCAAATGAAAGATATTCCAACATGACCCAGCAAACACTACTACAAGTTTCGTGGTCGAACTGTTATTATTTATCACAGCTAATGCACGCCCGCACATTGTTTTAAAAACATTGTTTCTGATCGAGTTCAGCTTCGTTAAATAAATCCCAAATACAAATGCTCTTCTATAAAACTATTATTCATGAATGTTAGGATTTTTTTTTATTTACGATCCATGAACTTCAATTAATTGATTGCTGTCAACTTCGAGTACTCTAATTCCTCAAAATCAACGTTGAATGGTAGTTTTACAAAATACCTGCCATCAAAGTTCCGTTTATAGCTGATTCAGATTCAGTTGTAGTTAAAGATATTGAACCCTATTCCAACGTCCAGAATCTCTGAAAAAATTTAATTTTTAATTTTAATTTTATCAGATTTTAACACGTCAAAAAATATTTTGGCTCCAAGCAACAAATCAATCTGGCTAGATGGATGATACGCACGATCTGCTAACTGGAGTCTTCGATTTTTCAGCTCTTCCATACATTTTGCATTTAATGTTTAGGATGGTATTGCAGTTGATAATTTGGTAAGGAACTCGACTGTACGGTTAGCTTTACGGCTCCTTTTCTCGAAATTCTCGAGACTCGTATATTTGCAAATATACCTGAGTCTTGCAGTGCGCGTGTCACATGCTTGTTTTCTGTAGAGTAATGACCATATACTAGTGCTGTTGGTAATAGCTCGAGTTGCGATTTACTTGAATTCATTGTAACTATATAGTCTTGAGCTTTGACTTAGCATTAATGGACGGTTGCGTTGATGTACAAGCTTGAGTTGGATGAGCTGCGGACATATTCGATGACAAAGAAATATATCGAGAGTTACAAGGACGGCATGACTCTTTCACTTGACAATTACTGACATAGTGCCCTTCTCTCAGACAGTTGTAGCAATCTCTAGACCTGTTTACCATATCTCGTTTCTTCTTGATTGGTTTTTTTTAACGTAATACCCCTCTATAAGTGATGTAGGCGTTTAGAAACGTTTAAAGCCTTGATCCCTCTGAGAGTTTTTTCGGAAGTATCTCATATTTAACAAAGAAAGGTCAGTTAACCAGCCATGGCGAATATATGTTCGAGAAAGCGGTATATTAGTTTGGGTCGTTACCAAAATCTTGCTATTAGAGAGAGTAATGGCTATAAAATAAATCGAACCACTTTGCAGTGCATTTTACCTATCAAATCGATGTTTTATTCGGTCCTGGTTTAATCTAACTCGTTTGACTATTTCTTAACATCAAACTATTTGTTCACTGTAATACGCTAGTGCGCCGGTCTTATAACAATTGTTAAGACACTTGTTTACCACGCCGTGGTCTCAAATTCAATACTCGCGACTGTCCAAAAATTAAAAAACTACAACTGGAACCGGTCACCGAATTCTTTTAATTGTAATTTTTTACACGCCATTATTAATTTAGATTAGCCATTTGAAAAAGTAACAAACTTCCTTTTGCAAAGGTTCAATTGATTTTATGTGTCAACATGTGTTATATTGTCAAATAGCTTGTTTTCGATAACATTTACGGTTGATAACGAAACAATTTGAACCCTCGTTAAATTGACTCAACGTTCGAATTGCATAATCACCAGTTCAACCAAAAGTTTGGGTCTCGTAATTGCGTAAAAAAAGGATGTTGCAACGTGAACGGACAGTTGAAGCCATAAATGTGGCTTTAAATGTTTCAAGAATTGTTGGCTGAATTTATTTATTATATTATATTATTTTCTAGTCTCCTCGACTATTGAGCATTTGGATTCTGCGCAAATTTACCAAACTCATCTATGAGTGTGTCCTATTTACATTGAGCAGTTTCCGGTGAGTTGAGTTTTCGTTATAGTTGTCCGTCCTAACAATTCAACTAGCTCAAAAAGGCTGCGGTTATATTTACATGCTGCGTTTTGGTTCTTGTCTCCTTGCATTTCCCTGGATTTAAATTGAAGTAGGTTGTTAGTTCTGACTGTTGGTAGGTGTGGTACAAGCATAAAGTTGAATATCATCAGTCCAAATTGGTGTCAATATTGTTTGATAAGAAGCAACTTATTGTATGTTGAAATAGAGAGTTTCTGTCTATCAGGCAATTTTTTTTGTTTCGAGCTTTCCAGAGTTCTGTAGATATATAGGATAAAAACTTCCCAGATTTAATGAATAAAAATTCACTATTACATTTAACAATATAATTATTGTATGGTTTTTAAATTTTTATTTTTCAAACACGCACTTATTTGGAATTGACAAATTTACTCACATTAAAATTAATTTATTACTGTTGTTGTTGTTAATGTTGGATAATAATGATGATGACGTAATGATCTTCTTTTTTTCTTTGGCCGAGATGTTGCTCGTTCGACGTCCAAAATGGAATGAACGAATTTACATTTGTTTTGTCAATTCATCTTGTAATTGATGTGGCGCTCCATCTCGTGGTGAACACTGGAACCATCGTTGTACCATAAGCGCCTGTTAATAATCGGTGCTATGGCAAACATATAATTAAGTAAATTATACGTTTACCTTTTATTGTACGGATGAGTGAAACTCAACCGCTACAGATACTTAAGCCTTAGAGTGATAAGAACCAGAAACAGAAGCAGAACAGAAATTTTTTTTTCCTGTAGTAATTTCTGTTTCTGTTTGCAATGCTCATGCATCAACACAAAACAGAAACAGAGTGCCGTGTCAAATTTTATTTCATTTGTATAGTGCGTGTGTACGATTGCTTTTGTTTTATTTATTATAAACAAAACAATAGAAATATATAATGAAGCAAATTGTCGAATCGTGCCGTATAATAGATCAGAGCAGGAATTTGAAGAAAATTTAGATTTTTTCCTACTTTTTTTCTGACTGGAAAGAAAAAACCAAGAAATCCACACCTATTATTCAGACATCGGTTCATGAACATGATGAAGCCTTTTTATTGCTTTATGTGTACTGCTTTCTACTAAAAAAGTTGAACGCTTCCTTCTCTAAACATAGAATATGGATCAGCATAATCCTTAATGTGATCTTTCTTCAGACTGTTAAGACATAGATTAAGTTTGAAAATTGTTTGCATATTTTTGTTTATATTCATATTCTTAAATCGCAAGTTTCAAAGTCTCTTCAACGTTTTTCCTTAAAATAATATGAACGAGCCACGGGTCGCGTTTTAACTACGTGTTTTCCTAATACTCGTAATTCACGAAGTACATCGTCAGAAGTTATGCTAATTGGACGCCGCAGGTCGTTAATTGTTGGAATACTTGGTTTCTCATCCATAAACGTTTACACTCAGGTTGGACTTATAGATGCTATATTATTATTCTGGCAGCATGATTGGTCCAATTATTATTTATAATTTATTTCTGTGATGATGTGTACAGCATAGTTTTAAATAAATCATGGAAAGATGGCCATTCCGAAGAATCTGCTTTGATGAAGAAATACATTTATCATAGGTGTTTTCTTAGTCGATAGGAATTGCATTAAAGTAATATTGAAATCTTGCGTTAGGTTCAGATCTCTATTGTTTAACTAACCACATGTTTGAGTCCATTGTGTTTTATAAAAATTACATCAACTTGCACAGTAATCGGCTACAAATTTAAGATTTTCCAATAATTCAATTTCCAACTATGAATGCGTCCATTTTGTATTAAATTGGTAAAATCCATAACAGGTATTGCTTTTTTAACAGTCAACTTTATTATAAATGAAACCTAACAACTTTATATCAATCCAATATAAAAATGAAATAAAATGTATTCAAAATTCATTAAATTTAAATAAAAAAAATTTTAAAATGTAAGATAAAATTGTATATATAAATACAAAATAAACTATAACTCGTAATAAATAAAATCAATATTCATTTGAATAAAAATACTAAATAAATAAACGACTTACACTTTGTGCCAAGCATAGCATTTATATTCTTATTGCATCAACATTATTTACGATACTATTTTATAAATTTATTTATTTGTTTTTTTTTTATTAGTTTGGCACTCTTAATTTAATTTTAACGTATTTACGATTTATTTTTATGTTACAAAATTAAATTTTGAAAATATTATTCTGTCAACGTAATAATTATAAATCTATAAAAATTCATATAATATATATATATAAATATATATATATATATATATATATATATATATATATATATATATATATATATATATATATATATATATATATATATATATATATAATATACATTTATTTATACTTAACCCTCTGTGATATCTTTTATAAATATACAATATAATTAAAAAAGAAAAACTAAAAATTAATTATAAAAATTACAAAAAATAAATCAACAAAAATATTAAAATTTGATAATGATCACTGAAAATAATTAAATTCTACTTCTTCTCTACCATAAATAAGAGTAATAATAAAAAAAATAAATTTGTAAATTATTAAAACATAAAACATATTATAATTAATAGAGAATAATTTAATGGTTCTGTGTACGATATTAAGGTTGAGGAGTAATTAATATTAAAAAAATAATAATTCTTTACAAAATATTACCGAAAATATAAAAAAAATCAGCATTTAATTTGAAGATCAATAAAACGGACTTTAAGTAGTTATCAGATTAATAATTAGTAATATAATTTTAAAATATAAAGCGTTAACATACTAAATTAGTTAAGAAATGAAATTATTGACACATTATATGAATATAATACAAGGGAAACACTAAATATAATATATATACATATATATATATATATATATATATATATATATATATATATATATATATATATATATATATATATATATATATTTTATATATATATATATTAATATATATATATATATATAAATATATATATATATATATATATATATATATATATATATATATATATATATATATATATATATATATATATATATATATATATATAGATATATAAAATTTAATTTATGTAAATCATATCGTGTACTAAAACTATTCTTATAACAATTTTTTACACTTTTGTAATTTTGCAAACCTATCAAAACTTGCCAAAAATTTTTATTTCGTGAACTCTTTAAATTTTTGCCAAAACAACAATTTAAGATAATATTTTATAATTTAATTTCAGTTTTCATTGGATTTGCTTCAGGTTACAGAAAACACCTCTCTTGGTATCATTTATGGTCTTTGTAATATATTATTATATGTAGCAACTAGGGTGCTATTTAGGTTTGATTTTTTCCCCTTCGTCTTTTGTGTATTTTTCTTGATCAAAAAAATGCTAATGTGTAGTTACATAAAAATAGGCAATTATTAAAACTGATTTATTAATTTTTTTATTTATTTATCCAATAATTTAATAATGAAACTTAAAACTAACATAAAAATACAAAGAAGATAAACAAATTAACAATATTGGGTAAAATAAAACAAAAGGGACTGAAGTATTATATATATTTATTTTGAAAGCCCCTTCGTAAAACTAAGCATATAATGATAGGTTACGTGCGGTGCTCTAAAACATTCAGATTAATTAGAGATAAAAGAACAATTTAAGTAAAAAACTAGTATATGAAAGAATTACATCACAGTTATTGGCCCTACACACGATCCAACTTGTCGTCCGACCACCATATAAAATAATAATAGTATTAAGTTGCGCAGTTATTTTTTGAAGTCCATATTTCTTGTTATTTAGATACTTATGGAATATCTGCATAAAGTTTGTACAATTAATTTCCTGTTGAACAAAATTCCTTGTTTTTTGTTTAAGGAATTAGCCAACAGAAAACAAACGTCCTTTGCAAGGGAATGCCGCATATTTCATTTAAGCAAAGAAAGCAGACGAAATAATTATGCGAGAATACAAAAAAAAATTAAAATCGAAGTCGGTTCAAAACCGGTTTTGATCGGATGAAAATTCCATCTTATTTGTAGGTGTGGCTTGTTGTTATACGATATTTCGTCATTCATATCATTTACAGGAATCCCTCACATTGCGCGGTTAAAATCTGCGCGTGTTTATTTCACATTGCATATTGTTATTTTTTTAATAAGTAAAAGAAAATATTAATAAAAAAGAAATATTATTGAAGCTAAGTTCAGATTCTTCAATGTATATTTCGGTTAAAAAAAAAATAATAAAACGGCTCTTTACTTAGACTATCCAAGTGATAAGTGAACTCACCCACATTTTTCCTTAAAGTTCGGATGTTTTGATGTATACAAAAAAAATCTTTTCTTTCTAGCATATGAGACAAATCACCCTCATGATTTTGAAAGGCATATATTCATCGAATCATCATCATTATAGTCTAAAAAAGAATTAAACATTAGTTTTAATTAGAAAATAAAATAAAAACAAAGAAAATCAAATCTTTTTGAGATAATCCAAAAAATTTATAAGATACCCACCATCCAAATTCCTCATCATTTTTATATAATTGTTCTTTCAATTTCTTTGAATGTTAGGCATTCATTGATGTAAATAGATTTCCTACTCTAATAATGGTTCCTGATAATATCTTTACGGCCTTACATGTTTCCATAATTTCTTGTTTCACCATTTTATCTATCAAGAACAAGTTTTTGAACTTGTTTCAAAATATCTTCCTCAGGTTGTATTGGGAGATTAATAATTTCTACCGTACTGGATAATAAATGTTGTTCAAGCTTCTTGACTTTCATCGTAAAGTTAACTATTTTACATTTCAGATTAATATTTTCCTCAACGAGAGTAGCAATGACTTTGGAGCTTTATCTAACACATCATACCTTTTTTATTTACCATTATTTATTTTAATTTTATTTTTTTAAAAGTCTTTGCGAACAAAAAATTAAAAAAATTAAAATTAATTAAATTACTTCTCCAAAAATATGCCAACCGCAATTGAAGTATTTAAGTGAAGTAATGTTTTGAATATTTTGCTTTGTGAGGTGCAAAAATGAATTTTACAAAATCCTGTTTCATTCCTTCATTTGTCAGCACCAGCCCAAGAGCTTTTAAATATTATATAATTTTTTTTCTTCACAAAATTGAGTGATAACTTCCTGAGTAGTTTAAATCATCAAATGATCGACAATACTCCTATTTGTTTCCTATTAAACAAAAACATTTCTATGAAATATTAATTGGTTCCGAGTTTAATTCCAATTAATTTCAATAAACTTAAATCATGTTCCTGTTTCAAGCAGAACTCTAGGTTTATACGGGTACAGTATTTTGTTTGGAGTTACCATGGATAATATAAAATTGTTGTAATACACAAGGCCGCGTTTGCAGAAAGGCACACTTGGCACGTGCCTAGGACTCTTAAATTTAAAGACCCGAATGTCTTCAATTTCAAATAAAATTATTTACATAATTTCTATACTAATAATTTGCATTTTTTCTACATCGACAAAGTGATAACAAATTTTGTCATCATAATTTTTGGTTAGTTGGGGAATAAGTAAAACTAAAAAGTTTGCTTGTTAAAAGTTTTCTTGGGTATAATTTTTGATTGTTCGAAATAAAATAAAAAATAAAATTTAGTAGTTCAATGAAAAATAAAGGAAGACCGTGTTCGACTGGAGAAAATAATGAAAATTTCGGTACCGGTACATGTCATTAAAACAAAAGAAGTAGGTGTTACATCATTGCAAATATTAGATAAAGATCAAGCTTGTTTAAATGAAAATTGTTTGCTAAAATAACACGTCTATCAAATTAACATTCATTATGGTTTTAATTGGAATATTTCGTACACGTGACTCGAAATTGACCGATTTAATAGGCTTGCTACTTTAGCATAATATACTCTGGCTACTAGATGAAAAGAATTTATAGTTTTATTTTCACAATAAATACTGTTTCAAAATGACAATTTCATAGCATAATTTATAATCTAGCAGCCTTAGCGAATTCTGTGTTAAGAAATATTTGTTTATTATATCCAGTTTTAGTTCAAAATGTCACTTTCATGATTCGGTACAAAAATAGCGGGAAATTGTGGGTTTTCAAACTAAAACTTGGACAATGCAGGATTACTTAATTGAAATCACACCATCGCCTATCTTTGGTGATATTAATTCATCTAAGTTGATGTCTATCGAAGAAACAAGACAAATAAATACGAGCTTAAACACAAGTGTATTTACCTGTACAAACGAGACCGGTGAACAATTACAACTTGATTGGTTTGTGTAAACACAAAATAATCAAAAAGCATATTGCTTTGTAAGCAAACATTACTCAAGGAAAAAAAGTTACATGACCTAAAGTATTTGCGATTGGAAAAATATTATGCAGAAACTATCGCTCTTTATTTTCCAGAGCGAAACAATTATAGGTCGCTGCGATTTAGCTCTAATTAGAAATCTTGACAGTGAGGTACAGTTTACTGGAGAGAAGTCCTAAAAATGATCGTAGCAACCATTGAATTTCTGGCTTTCAACACACTTGCTTTTCGCGGTAAAAATCAAAAATGAAGTAAAAAGGATACTGGAAACTATATTGGGGCTTTACACTTTTTATTGGAATTTGGTTCATTTCTTAGAGGTCAACATGCCAACCTATAGGTCACATATAGGTCAACATGCCAACCTATTAACCTATTTATTAAGCTGATATGTGATAAAGTCAAACGAGAGACAGTTCAAGAAATAAATGAATTACAATGTTTTTCTCTAATCATCGACTCCTCACCCGACATTAGCTTCATTGATCAACTTACAGTAGTTATGCGAGATGGCTTCAAAAGCATAGACTATAGGTATTTTTTATTATTTATTTCTATTATTCATAAATATCATTCATTAAACTTAATTGATATTGCCGTTGCCGAAAGTTCATTTGAAATAACGGAAGTTTTTAACGTAATTCCACTACTGTTTGTTTTCGGCATCTTTTAGACGACAGAATGTTTAGAAAAATTATTTCAAAAGAAATATTTGTCAATCAAACCTTTTTCAAATACTAAATGATCTGCAAGAGCCGATATCATTCAGTAAAAATGTTCTCTAATATAAAGAAGTATTACATAATATGTTTACTACAGATTATTTACTAAAATCAATAGGAAGAGTAGAAACTGCAGGACTTCTTCATAAAATGTGCAAATTTGAGTTAATGCTGTTATCCGTTCATTGAATATATTTTGTGATTTATTATACTTAGGCATATGATTCTACAATAAATTTTCCAAAATATAGTTGTTTAAATATATTGTCAATATTAAGTTTGTTAGAAGCGGCCCGAAATTGATAGTGCGCCTAGGGTCCGAAAATTTAATTATAGTTATAGTTCTTTAATGATTTTAGTTATTTTGTGCATCTACTTAGGTTCTTGAAAGTTTAGGCTAGAACCACTAAAGAATGTTTAAATTCGAGTTGCTGGCCGTTCCCCACACCTGTTTACCATACGTCTAGATAGGTTATATTATCATTTTATAAAGCAGTAGTTTATTTTTAATCGTTAAACTTGATTTTCTGCATATGAGCTAAAATATTTTTGACAGTTTGACGTTTGTTGAGGTGAATATACGTAAATATATTACTTCATCACTTTGAAGTATATTCTGGTTATTCATTTGTTTTGGTGTACATGTTCCTCTTCGCATTGTAAAGGTGAAATGTTAAGACTTGGTTTCATTAACTCTAATCCATTTTTTCATCCATACTTGAATACTGTTTATATTCTTTGTCGCTTTGATGGGATTTTTGTGTGATGATGGTACGACGGTCTCATCTACAAGTGTTGCTACAGTTGCAATATCTGCGGTAAAAGCAGATGTAATATCGGGCCAAGCACGCTATCCTTTATGATTTACCAGATTTAATTGAACTGTTCTGTGTACGTATTCTATTGTTGAATGCTCTGGCTTACATCCAAAATGATAGTCCAGAACCAGCTTTTTTTCCAGCAATATGGGCTATAGTTGCTTATAAGTAGTAGTTTTTTTTAATAATTTAAACATAATTGGAAGGAAGAAGAAAGGTCTGAACGACGTTACTTCTTCTGGTGGCTTGTCTAGTTTTGGTATCAATATTACTTTCTTATGTGGTAGATCTTGCAAAATATTTCCCGTGATAAGAATTATATCCTGGCATTCTTTTAGGATTTAATTCTCTCTCTCTCTCTCTTTTTTTCTTTCTCTCTCTCTCTTTCTCTCTCTGTATTACTGTTTTTAATCTTCAAAATACGTAAAACTTCGTGATTGTATGATTCATTTGCAATGGCAATATACCAAATTCATTTGAATGTTGTTGTTCTTTTCATCCGTATAGTTTCTGATAGGCTTGGTTGAAATACTCTTTCGAAATAGTCTGCAAATACCTCAGCCTCTGCCATTGTTGTCTTAATTTTTTTTTGTCCTTTATCATTTTCTTGACAATATTTGAGCATTCCTCATTTTTTTCTTTCTCATATTTTACTTGCTGTTGACTGAATACATTCATTATATATGTTCCACTACTAGATCTATATCACTCTCCGTCTCTTTAAACTTCTTGTCTATGTTGTGACAAGCCGTTGACATTACAAATTGCTATTTTAATGATTCAGGTCATTGAATGATTTGAAGACAATGGTCATAAGACGGTTAAGAATAGTATCCATTTTTACTAATAATTGTTCTATCATATTTTTCAACCGTTGTGTGGAAGACTGCTTGAGCAGTTGGTAATGAGAATTTTAATTTTCCGTTGAATGGTTTTTTTGGTATGGGAAATCATACCAAATCATATGGGAATAGTTTCACATTTAATTGAATATTTTGATTTCTGCCCATATGTTGTCCCGCACTAACAAGCTAATAAGATGTATTCAGTTTACAGCGAGCTGCGTTTTCTTCACACATTTCTGTTTAATAGAGGGTAATCTGCGTTTTTGAACTTCTTTCCACCTTTTCACAATGATTTGTAATATGTTCACCAGTACATTACCTACGTACCACTTTGCCTCATGTTGTAGAAACTAACAACATTATGACACAAGCCATTTAACTCACTTTTCAATTTATCTCTGTTAATTGATGGATGCAAGTTTCGTATGACCATTTGGTAGGTTTTGTTCGTCTTATGTTGTAATGAATGAAGCTCGGTGATTAGTTTTGCTAGGGCTTTACTTTAATGACCACCGCTGGGTGTGCTTCGGCATATTTTACCTGAATTTTAGCCAGGCTAGTTTTAATTACTTTTAGATCGAATTTGTCATTAGTATATTCCTTTAAAAAGACAGTTAAAGTATTAACTTTTTTCACGCCTGAAAAAAAAAATATTTCAGGCACTAATATTATTTTTGGTTGTGGTGTTTTTTCGACTTCGTTATAAGCAACCATTAAACTGTCATTTATTTTAATTTGGTTGCGTCTATTATTAGGTGATAGGTGACCCGTGTCTTTACCCTTGGGATACTATTACATTACCTGGCGAAAATCTTAGAGTTTGTGATGTTTGTTGCAAACTCTATTTTGTGAAACAAATAACTGACTATTTTCCAAAATTTAACATTTAACAACGTAAATTTCCAAATTAAATTTCAGCATTTATCTTTGTTGTTTTTATGCTGTGCTTTTTCCATATACGTCCATCCTTATCCACTAAGTTATCATCAACATCATAGCATTCCGCATCATTATTTGCATTTTCCTCCTCTGTCTCTGAATAGTGTTGGCTAAACTTATCTTTGACATTTTCTATTTATTTCAATCTGACTCATCCACAGTTTTCTTTTTACGTGATTGGCTTTGCTTCCGCTCGTATTCATCCATTCTTACATATGGTGTTCCAACAAGAGTTCATACAGTACGATGTTTGGTTGACGTTTTTGTAATTTCAACAAAATTATACTTATAATATTTGCCTCAGTAACACCTGAGAGAAAGGTAACTAATTATCCTACCTCTTGTTATCCTGAGCACAACCCTAGTTTCATACGAATTTAAATTGTATTATATTATGCGGCTAAGTATATAAATGTGAAATATACAAATCAGACCGATATAAACTATATTCATCCTAACTTCCTAAGTATTTATATGATTTATGACATTCGTATATTTTGAATAAATTACACTCATGGAAAATAAAATTTTCTATTACCAAACTATATTCTATTCTCTACTGAGAATGGTAAAATTTAACTTTTTCGTATTATATATTATAAGGATACAATAAAGTTATATATACAACAACATGGCAAATGGGGTAGAAAATATACTGTGCTCAAAATAAAAATTATTGATGGGTTGCTTTTCAGGTCAAATGTCATCAAGTGAAGACAATATGATTATATCATTATCTTTATGGGAAGACTTTATCAATTTATTGTGCCTTTCAAATGGCAACAGTTTCTTATATATATTTATTTTTATAAAATCGTCAGGTATATGAACTTGAACCCGAAGGGATCTTATTTTAAAGCAATCGATTAAGGGATAACCATCATATTATATATATATAATTTATATATATATATATATATATATATATATATATATATATATATATATATATATATATATGTATATATATATATATATATATGTATATATATATATATATATATATATATATATATATATATATATATATATATATAAAGGGTTAACCAATAAGATTACCCTAAATTTAAAATGAAATAAAACTATCTGAATTTATTTAAAAAAAAATGAATGAACTAACACACTGCCTTTCTAGCTTTTATAGTTAAGAAAAATATTTGTGGGTGTACCATCCCAATTAAATTTTTGCCCCATGCATTTTTATTATTTACAACATAAGCAACATTTCTCTTTAATTTAAGAAAACAAAAGAAAGTCAAAGGCATATAATTGTAAACCACCATCCAGCTACATAAAGTTAAACCCTTTTTTAAAAAAATATTTGACTTTGACAGAAAAGTGTAAATACTATAGTTATCTACTAAATATATTTTAGGCTACTGAGATCTATTATTTATCCAATTGCTTGAGATTTTAAACACAAAAATCCGTTTAAATAAGTCACTTTTATCTTTCTTCCTTTAAGTTTTTGTTAAACTTCTGAAACATTATTCCACTTGGAATTGTTTCACTTGCAAGATTTTTAAATCCATAATTTAGATAATTTTGGAGTTAAAAGATAATTTTCAACTAGCATCATATTCCAAAAATATACTAAAAAAGCTTTCAAAATTTATAAAAGTTGAATAGTTAGACTTTAAACATTTTAAAACGTTTAGGAATGTTTAAAAGTCCACAAACTTCAAAAAAAGTCTACTAGCCTATTAATATTGTGAATTATTTAGGAAACTTTAAAAAATTACTTAAATTTTTATATAAACGTGGCAGTTTACCTTCGAAATTGTCAACAAATTTTAAAAAAATTAAAAGTTCCTATAATTTTTAAAATTGCCTTACGAATGAAATTTTGTTTTACCTTTCAGAAATGTCGAATATTAAGAAAATTTTAAAATGGCTCAGACATTCAAAAGCACGTGGTGTTAACCTTTTAATGTTGTTTTAACACTTAAAAGAGTTTATAAATTCCCAAATCGTTTTAAACTTATGGTGGTTTGTTGTGAAAAATTTAACAACACACAAAAGCTCTCGTAAATTTTTAAAAACGCATTATATTTAGCTTACGAATCTTTCAAAAATTTATGAAGTCTATCAAAACTGTAAAACATTTTGTCATATATGACAAGTGTAAAGCTCACCAAATGTTCAAAAATTCTTGAATGTTAAGCTTTTAATCTTGTGAAACATTTAGCAAATTAATAAAGAGCTAAACGCATGATTTTTAAGAAACTAACAAAAAAAAATTGTAAATTTGAAAAGCTCCCAAAATTAATAAAAACACAGGTTAACCCTTTTAATATTGTGAAACATTCAAAAACGTTTAAAAAGTTTACAAAGTTCTAAAACCTCGTGGTTGTTAGCCTTTCAAATTTGTGAAATATTATGGGAAATTCGAAAACTCCAAAAATTATTAAAAATGCTTGATGATTAGCTTTTCAATAATATTTAAGTTTAAAATATTCCAAACTATTTATAAACGAATTATGGTTAATCCTTTTTTAAAAATTATAAAACAAATTTAAAAAATTTAAATGTTCCCAAAAATATTAAAAACGTTTGTTAGCTTTTTAAAATTGTCTTATATTTAGGAAATTTTTAAAAGTTTTCCAAACTCTTAGAAACATATGACCTAGCATATCACAGCTGTAAAGCATTCAGAAAAATTTGAAAGCTCCGTTCAATGACCTGTGAAAACTGTAAAATATTTAGGACGCTAAAAAATTCTCAATAAATTCTCAAAAACGAATGATGGTTAGGATATCAAAATTGTGAAACATTTAAGAACGTTTAAAAGTCTCCTAACTTTTTAAAAAACATTATGGTTAGCTCTTACCATTTTTTAAATATTTAGGAAATTTAAAGAGTTTCCTAATGCTTTAAAATAAATAAATGTTTGCCTATCAAAATGGTGGAATATTTAAAAACAGTTAAAAGACCCAAAAATTTTTGTGATAGTTTAAAAAAACAAAATTTATAAAAACAAAAAAGCTGTGAAAATTTAGAAGTTTGCCAAATTTTTAAAAATCAACAAAGGTATAAGCCTTTCAAAACTGTTAATTACTTAAGAAAATTAATATATTTCCAATTAGTATGTTTAAGTGTCAAAATGTGATTCCTTATGAATCAGAGAAGACCTGCTTCAAATATTTACATAATTCTACTCTTTATTTTAAACCAATTGTAGTGCCTTATTTTTAAAAGCAACAAACGAGGGCTAATTTGTTGTTATATATATATATATATATATATATATATATATATATATATATATATATATATATATATATATATATTTATATATTTATATTTATATATATATATATATATATATATATATATATATATATATATATATATATATATATATATATGTATATAAATATATATATATATATATATATATATATATATATATATATATATATATATATATATATATATATTTATATTTATATATATATATATATATATATATATATATATATATATATATATATATATATATATATATATATATATATATATATATATATATATATATAAGGCAAAAACAAAAGGTAAAGTTTAAAAAAATTTACTCTGCAACCTGAAGCAAAACAAATTAAATTTTCTTTTCAAAACTTTCATTGTAATACCAAATAATAAGATTAGGTAATTAAAATTAGTAGGGAAATACGTATTTAAAAATAAAACATTGAATTGTAAATTAAATTATAATTAGTACATAACAAAAAAGTAAAAAAATTATATGTTACAAAACAATCTTAAAATGTATTAAAAACCAAAAACTATATGTGTTAAAAAAAAAATAAAAAATAATATATATTTATAATTATAAATATAAATTAATTATTTTTAATGTGTAAACTGGATACTAATTTTAAAACATATGAAAAAATTCTTTATACAATTATTATTATTAATTATTAGCAATAGTTACAACAAAATAAACAAAAAATATGCAAAAATTTATTTTTTTTTAAATTAAATTATTTATTATAATTATTATTATTTTAGCTGGTTCAATATTTTATTTTTATGTAATTTAATTTTAAATTATTATTAGTACAAGTAAATGTGGTTTAAAATTATTTATGTAACAAAATTTACCAAAAAAATAAAATAATATTTTAAAAATTTATAAATACATAAATAAATAATTAGAAGTGAGCAAACAATAATTAAATGTTATACTCGTACAAATAGTAATTACATATATGAATATAGTAAATCACTCAGTAAACTGACTTCATTCTCAATACCCATAAACTATTGTTACTGAAAAATAGAGTTTTACAATATATGTGGGTGGTTTGGAAAATTTGGAAATTTGGCAGACCTTTATATATATATATATATATATATATATATATATATATATATATATATATATATATATATATATATAAATATATATTTATATATATATATATATATATATATATATATATATATATATATATATATATATATATATATATTTATATATATATATATATATATATATATATATATATATATATATATAAATATATATATATTTATATATATATTTATATATATATATATATATATATATATATATATATATATATATATATATATATATATATATATATATATTTCAATTTACACAAATTTAAAAACAATTGGTACTAAAAAATACATTACTTTGTTGTAGTTTTCAATTATATTTTCACGTTACTATGCCCTAACTGCCATTATTTCGTTATTTGTATTCTGCTTCGAAGCCATGTTGTGTATTACACTAAAAATGTTTAACTATAAACGACCTAAAAAATTTAGGATATATCACTGTCCTGAATATTTCTAATATCTTGCGCGATTAATTTGTCTCCCAATTTGGCTAATTGCTTATCAACACACTAACATACACAGTTCAAAATGCATTTTATTGAAAAAAGATTGCCCTCTTAATCTTTCCGATACAAGGGTTTCTATGTATATAGATGTTTTCTATGTATATAGATATGTGAGTAGTGATAATGTTAAGAAACACACAGGAGGCAGTAAAATAAGCTACTACGGTGGATAAGCCAGTGATGAGCATTGTAGTCGCCTTCCAATCAAATAACGCCATTTTTATGTAGAAGCAACGATAAAGTAAGCTTTAAAGTTTACATCATTGATTGAGCAATCCTTGCGTAATTCCTTAAAATGACTCCTTAGCATTCATGAAGAACCTAATATATGATAATATACTTAATGCCAGCCAGCTTCGTTATCTTTTAACGATAATTTTATGTTTTTTCGGAAACGAATAACAATCGACTTTGCAGCAGCCAGCCTTCTCGTCGTTTTTGTGTGTTGCAGGAAAGCATGTTTTCCTTAGCTAAACTGCCTTCATTCCTTTAGAGGCCAAATCCGCTGGATTGGATTTAAATGATGCGTATCTAAAAATGTAGTTTGCATAGCTATTGAACGGCATTGACTCGATTAGCAACCAACGAGTTCTAATCTGATGGTTTACCGTGAATCCAGTATAGTGCAATTGGATCCGAGTAGATGTATCAGTTTTGGTTCTAGTCATCAACATTTGACTGGAGAAGGCTGATCCCTGTAAATGTTGCAACACGGACGAAGTACTTGGCAATCGGTTAAGAAGTATATATAGGTAAATCCTGGCCACAATCATCTTTTTGTTTCCACAATTTTTGAGTGACTTTCGTTTTCAAATGACATCTTTCGGTAACAAAATGGATATGCACTACTTCCAAAATGTCTACTATTAATTTAAAGACAACATCCTCGGAACACTAAAATAATGCAAAGGTTTTGACGAAGAAATGATCATCATCGCATTGAATACCTTTTCTCATTGTTACTTTAGATTTTCGTACTACAAGTATTTAAAGTACAGCACTGTCATGAGTATCAGTACCATTTTCGAAGAGTCATGTCACCTGAGTGATAAAACTGTTTTGACAGATTGCATTTGTATGGTCTGTGTAATTGTGATTCAAAAGATTATCCACATACAAGTTGTGGGAATTTTTTTGTGGGACAGAGTTGGCTTCTGGCGCACAAGTGAAATGTTGTTTGACATGCGTCTTGTTGCAAAAAACAAAGAAAGTACCATATTACGTAACAAGTTCTTTTTTATTTGAACCCTGCAATCTTTTCTGAGGCCGAAGCTCTCCCAACTTTATCGCAGTTAATTTTTGACATCTTACCTTACGCTGTCATTAGCCATATTCACGACGCAGGAATACAGGTTTTTAAATCCATCAGCACATTCCATTGCTCCAGCCAGCCTGTATTGACATGGACGATGGTTCGGCCCTTGGATTCTGTACTCCAACAAGGGGCCATAGTTGTGATCAGGTGATGAAAGAATTTTACAACCCTCTCCTCTTTAGATTCGAACCCGGTACCTCCCGTCTCAAACACTGCAGCTTTAACTACCGCACTAATTGCACCCTGTGCTGAATATTTTTCACTCTTGATAATCTGTTTTTGCACTCGAGATAACAACTCGTCGAGTATAGGTTCTGAAACAACTGTTAACGCTTCTCCAATTAGAAAATGAGAAGGAGCTAATATGTGCAAGTCAGCTGGATCATCGTTTATTTTGCATAGTGGTCTTGAATTTAATAAAGATTTAATTTGAGTTAGGATTGTGGTCATCTCTTCAAAAGTGAAATTAGTATTGGCCACTCGTTTTAGATAGTATTTAAATGACTTGACCGCCGCCTCCCATAAACCACCGAAATAGGTTGCGTGTGGTGGATTAAACTTAAGCAAAATGCTTTTCTGTAATAAAAATTCAAAGATTAGTGAACTGTTTGTTTGGTGCATGATCTGTTGTTTCAGTTTTTATAGCTCTATATTGGCGCCAATGAAATTAGATCCGTCACACGATATTTGTTCGGGTGATCCTCGTCGTGCAATTAACCTTTTAAGCGCAGCCAGTAATGACTCTGGTGCAGTGCTTTAACAGCTAAGCTGCCACATCAGGTTTTTGAACTGGAGCATTTTTTCGTTGGCTGGCTTTGATGTACAATGGTCCGGCATAATCTAACCCAGTTTTCAAAACTGGACGGCTTTGATTGCATCAGGCTGCATGTAAATCAGCCAATTTTTGCCTAACAACCAATACTTATTTCGAAGAATGCTCAAAGTCAAAAAGTTACCAGCAAGCATATGTTTGACATGACTGGGTGCTTTGCCGCATAAGATAACGATGACATTCTTAAACGCCCGCCAACTCGCCTTTTCAATTATGGCGATATGTTTTATAAGAGCAGCTGCTTCACCAGAAAGAAGACACCAGAAAATGAGTCGATGTCAATCTTTGGTAACCGAACATGTTGTAAGGTATTGACACCTTCGTGTCAATACCTTACAACATGTAACTGCAATTCAATATTGTTAAAAGTTTGATATTTTTCATCTAACATGTCACTGTGCATATGTTTGTGTGCATAAGTTTGATTTACATATGCAACGTTTGGCGTGTGACGGTTACTATTAGCCAATCAGAAAAGAGTATTTTGAAAATCTATACAAGGCACACGTCACACGTCAAGAGATGGTTTGATTTTATCTTTCCCGTCACAGTTACACTCTACACATAAAAATAATTTTTGATCGTTTTGCCACGTCATGTTTATTTGTATTGTTTTTGTTTTTAATAAAACGGACTCCTCGATAATAAACAACAAAAATTATTTAATAAGTATTCGTGGCTTATATGTAAATTGTTGTGTAGGAAGCATCACTTTTATTACTAGCCGTCACAAGCCTCACGTCGCTTATGTAAATCAACCTTGAATGTCCTCAACCGTGACGTCATTCGGCAATTGTTCAGCTAACTTCAGTATCTTGAACATTTGATTATGCGATCGATCACGCAACGTTTTAAATCTGTCCGCCATGCTTAAATTATTTAACTTTTATTTGTTTTGTAACAAATTAGCAAAGCACACTCGGTTTATCTTTTACAAAAAACACTGCTTCGACCGATTGAAATTTTAGATAAAAAACTTTACTTTTTACACAATTTGGTGTTACCCATTTTACGCCCATTTTAAACATGTTATTTATTTATTTAAAATTTAAAATACTTTCAATTAAAATTTACAATATACTCAAAATTTATAAATAAAATTAAATGATGCGTATCCCCATTTTTTAGAACACGGAATTATGTAGGTTTACTTAGACCTTGCACGCATCTTCCTGCGCTTACCACCAACTTGAATCATTTGGGTTTTAAACATCCGTTTCATAGATTGCCTATTTAGGACTAGTGTATCTCTGTTGCCTTGTCATTATTTATTATTTACGAGATGTTTACGTTCTTTTATTATAGTTGGAATGACTTTTAATAAAAGCCAAGAATTGGATTTTCCAAATTTTTAAACTAGGATCTTGGCTATTTCGGCCGGAGTCAAGGTTATAACAACAATATGTCAAATTGTAAAGTTTTCATTTTCAAAATTAGTAAATCATATTAACAGAGTTAGGCTGAGTTATGGCGCCCGTATAAATATATATATATATATATATATATATATATATATATATATATATATATTAATTTATAATTACAGTCTGTTCAAATAATTTCCACAACATCCCATATATTTTAAAATGACTCATTACACACTCACACATATCTAAATTATTACAATATTTATTTTTTAAATTAAATTAAATTTTATGTACACTGTAAAAATTTTGTAGAAAATTTTAATTTATTTATTTGTTAAATTTTTATGTTAAACATTTAATATTAATTTAACACACCGAATATAAACATAAAAAATCATGTAGTTAAATATTTTAATTATCAGTAATTAATTAATTATCATTATGTTTACAATATTATTAGAAATAAATGTTAATTGTGTTATTTAGATTTTATTATTATTAATAATTAAAATAAAGTTTTTAAAAAAATTGTTGTTTTATTTCCTTATTTTAAAAATAATTATACGAGTTCATAATTATTATATTTTATTATTTTTGTTTTAGTTAATTTTTAGTCAAAAATTTTTTTTTTTAATTTTTTTTTTTTAAATATTTTTAATATTGTCATCATAACTCTTGTCAGATGGGAGAAATAATTCCTTAAAAAAAATAAAAAAATTATTTATTTATAATATATTCAATATAAATAAAATAAAATTTTACTAAATAAATAAAATTTAATTTTAATTTTATTTATTTTTTCGCCAAACAAAAACCTATTTATATTTAAAATAAAAATAAAAACTAAAAAAAACCTACTTAAATTATAAAATATTTATATAGACTAAAAAAATAATCATCATTAAAAAAAAAAAAAAAATTTAAATAAATAAACAAAACAAAAAATATTTTATAATACTTTAAAAAATGGAAACATAATGAACTTTGCTATTTTACTTATATATAATTTATTTACATTAATAATAATATACATATTATAAATAAATATAAAATAAAAAAAATTATATGTGATATTTATATTAATATTATTCGAATATGCTATTATTTAAAGAAAAAATAAACAATTTAGTGGATTTAGTAACATATTTGTGGATCGATAAAAATACGAGTGTAGTTTTTTCTTTTTAAATAGGTAGGTCTAGGTCATGAAATACATGACCAACAATCCACAAAAACCATATATCAAATCCTAATATATATATATATATATATATATATATATATATATATATATATATATATATATATATATATATATATATATATATATATATATATATATATTAGTATATTTACATAGTGTTTTGTACTTTAGTGTAAATACTTTCAAGCGTGAAACCTAAATTATTTTCAAGTAACAAATCGTTTCTTAGAATTTTAGAATTACATTTGCCTTAATGCATTATGTGGTTTAACACTTTCAATGCTTAAATTTACCTAAATGTGACCCGCAACTACTACAAGAGAATCGTGTCACATTAAATTGTGTTTATTTATATAGATTTAATTTTACAGTTGCTCCCTTTACGAATATGTTTGGTAGTGTGTGCTTCCTTATTCGAGGAAAGACTTCTTATGACACCAGAAATTGTTCCTAACGATTTATGTCACATATGGAGACTGAACGTGGGTGGCATTCCTCTAACACCAACAAATGCTAGAGGTCTGATCTTATAATATATTAACTTATAATAATAAGTTTAAAAATTGAGCAATTTACTTTTATGTCGTCATTATTGCAATATCTATTATGATTTTTTTTAAATGCTATTCTATAATAAAAGCCAACTGCTTGTCGATTTTATTGTTGGTATCGGCATTTAACCGGAGTTATTAAACATCCAACAAATTTTTGTAATTATTTAACCATTAAGATGCAGCTGCCACTTGGGAAAGCCATATTTGGCATTTGGAATTTAAAAAACCTGCAATATTTAGTTTATTAAATAGGTGATAAAATTTGGTATTCTTTACAATACCTTAATAGGAAGTTCTTCCCATATCACCAACAATACACTAATAGATTGCATTGATTTTATACCTATATTAAAATAATGGTTTAAGTACCTTTAATCACAAATATTTTGCAGTACCACCATTTCAGCCCTTCAGAACCATTTGACCGTTTCCAGATATTTTCTGAAGCTGTTTTTAACAATTTGAACTTGTTTCAGCCAACGAATATATATTATGGAATCTTGTAATAATTTTCTACGTAAACTGTGACTCCATTTGTTTTTCTTAAAGTATTTTGCAAAAATCTGTCATAAATATTACTTTAAATTGCAAAGTGTTGACATATTGAACAACTGGAATGACTAATGTATGAAACTAATTAAAGGTTAGATTTCACTCAACGTGAAATTTAGAAAGTAAATATTGAAAATGGACTCCTTGCAGAAACAACCTTTGCATTAAATTAATCTAGGAATTACCTTTGAAAATTGTACTCTAAGGTACAAGATACCCTGTACATAAATATATATATATATATATATATATATATATATATATATAAATAAATAAATAAATAAATATATATATATATATATATATATATATATATATATATATATATATATATATATATATATATATATATATATATATATATATATATATATATATATATATATATATATATATATATATATATATATATATATATATATATATAAATATATATATAAATATATATATATATATATATATATATATATATATATATATATATATATATATATATATATATAAAATGAATAAAAAAAATGAATTAAAAAATGTAAAATGTTAATATATGCAGACTTTAGAATAAATAAACTGTGACATTAAAATTTATGACAAAACAAAAATGATTTTATTTATTATAACAAATTAAAATACAATTAGTATAATAAAATATTAACAAAGATTTTATTTTTTTTTTTTTTTTTTTTTTTTTTAACAACAAATACCAAAAAAACTGATCTGGATAAAAATTGCGATTAATAAATCAAAAAACTTACATTATTGCGCAATAATAATAAATTCATGGCGGTAAATAAAATAAAATAAATGGCGGTAAATTAATAACTAATAATATATTTTATCATAATTTTAATATTGCAAGAATTTTTTTTTTTTGTTTTTTTTTTATATAAATATTTTATTTATTTTGCATTTTATTTATTTTATTTGGGTAAACAATAATGTGTATGGACAGAAAGGTTGGGATGTTTTTAATAATTTTAAAATCTAGGAGTATTTATTATTATTGTTTTAGAGTATTATTTTATCGAACTTTAGTTTTTAAATTTTTTATAAATTTTTATAATTATTGAATGATTTTTTGACTTATTTTATCGCCTGATAGGTTATAGACTATACTAAAATCGTGTACCATTATTTTATCTATATTATAGAAAAGTAGTTCTTTTTTAATTTAATTAATAAAAAAAAAAAAAAACTATTGTATATATATTTTTCTACGAAAATTTAAATTTTCTTTTTGTAAGATGATTTTTCTGATTTCTAAATAATTTTCTAGTTCACAGGTGTTTGAAAATATATATAGTAAATTAGGTTTTAATTTGTCGTAATGAATTAATGAAAATAAATTAAAAAATTATATTAATTACATTTAAATTATTTTATAATTAAATCTAACAACTCAACTAAATATGCAAAAAAAAATTAAATTTTAATTAAAATTTAAGTCACATAACGGTTTTCTTTATCATGAATATGTGTCTTTATTTCATTTGTTCGTTCGAGATCTTTCCAAATTTTTATGAACTTTAACAAATATAGAGATGGGTTCAAAAAAAAATAAAGACCTTGGGTTTGGTGTTCAGCTTTCTTTCACAGTAGAGATAATCCATGTCTAATGATTGAAGCTAAGTTATCAACAGGTTTATAAAAGTGCGGTTTATAAAATTAAAAAATCTTTTTTTTAAATTTTCATAGGTTTTTTTCAAAAAAAATTTGAAAATTGTCAAATACAGAGACTGATAATAAATTGTTTTCCTGGGGTTGAATGAATTAATTACAAGCTCATATTCGAAGGAGATACTTTGTGAAACTATCTTTTCGATCTTATTTGATAAGTATGGTAAAACGAACATATGCTTGCTGACGAATAAAATATGGCCACATTATGCCCTATCCTTTTAAAAGAACTACCAGGATATAGCGCTTCTTTGTAAAGCATTCAAATTACTGACTTACATAATATTGGAGACTCGCCTGGCGGTGGAAATTGTAAATATCTACCAAGAAGGATTTCATCCAAATTCTGACCTACACTAGATGTTCTTGGATGTTGAATAAGCCTTTGACTCAATCCATCAGAATAGCTTATGGTTTGCTGTGCGATGTCTGCGAGAATACCGCTGACAAATATATGCACTTTGTAAAATGAAAGTACAATAAATCACAATGTTGTGTCAAAGTTAGGAACGAGCTATTACAAGTTTTTGCAATGAGTTCTAGTGTACGACAAGGAGATCCTCTGTTCCGATACTATTCAATCTTAGTTTTACGGTGTCAAAGTATACTTGATCCGCTTGTACGATTATCAGCTTCTGTTGGTTTCAAAATCAATGAGTACAAAACAAAGTCTTGTCGCTAGTATCCGTGTTTTGTAAAGCCCTTACGTCCATACTATAAAATCTAAAATATCTTGCAAATGCCGACCAACTGAAGTTGTACAAGATGTTGATCAGACCCATTTTTACATAATATATGGGCCCAAAAACAACGTAGACGACACTTACCGAGTTTTATTCAACTACGAAATCAGAAACGAACGTTTTTTGATGAGTAAACCCAAAGTATTTAAAGTCGTATATACGCAGTTGTGGAGCCACTGTCATCAGTTCTGAAATCTGCATTTGGTAATACTCCTATATATCACCAAGAAATTAGTTTTGTGTGTGTTGAATTTTAAACGAGTCGTGTGGCATTTTGCTCCGCCGGTAAGATCATGATCATCGCCCGAGTAGACTAAAGCTTATGAGTGGCTTTGAGGATAACCTTATTTATTAGGATAGATAAGTGTCCCTTATTACTATAGAAGTCCATAGAGAAATTGCTTTAAGCCAAATAGTTGTACACGATCCATTTGTTTAGCTGAGATATCAAGAAGGACTACATGAAGAAGAATCTTTAATGACTGAGTTGAAGTGGTTCTGAGTGCACCACTAATACGCAAGCAGGCAGTTCTTTGAATCTTTATCAGCAGCTTTTGGTTTGCCATTTAGAGCTGGCCACCAAACTATAACTCCTTACAGTAGAACAAGTCTAACAACAGAGGTGTACAGCCAAAGTACGATGTGAGAGTTCAGACCCTATCATTTCCCAACGGCATTCTTACAGGAATATAGCGATATTGTACCTTTCTTTACCCTTTCCAAAATAGTAGGTTTCCGGTTTAGTTTTCTGTCCACCCTATGACCCAGAAATTTCACTATATCTGTGATATTCAAACCAACTCCATTGAGAGTCCATGGGTTGAAAAAAGGAAGTTTTACTTCCTAGGAAAAAGAACCAATTCAGTTTTAAGTGTAATTCTCACTTAGACTACACCAATTGCTCCATTTGGTGAGGATACCAAAAGAATTTTGCATAAGATCTCTACGGATACTGGGATATATCACAAAGGTGCCGTTGGCAACATCATTTGCATAAGCGACCACTTTAAAGCCAGACCCTCTAAGTTTAGTAACAAGTCATTTATAACCAAGTTCCAAAAAAGGAGGGATAATACACTACCCTGCGGTGTACCACTACTCACAAATTTCCAGACGGATGCCTCACCAAGATTAGCCAAAATTTACAAATTTACACATTTTCCGGCTCGATTGAGCCTCTAATATAAGTTTCTATCTGTTTTTCAGAGCTTTCAAGAAGTACAAAGATAAGCTAATGAACCTAAGGTCTTTTAGATCGCAATGAGAGCGTTTTCCCGCCTTAGGTATAAAAATGACTTTTACTTCAGTCCATTTCTTTAAAACATGACATAGTTCCAGGCTACTTTTAAAAATCAATTCAAGCCAGAGAACCAATAAGTCACTGGTTTGTTGGATGT
Source organism: Tipula confusa (assembly GCA_963556175.1). Classification (NCBI taxonomy): domain Eukaryota; kingdom Metazoa; phylum Arthropoda; class Insecta; order Diptera; family Tipulidae; genus Tipula; species Tipula confusa. Next base: position 72,322,084 of record OY744477.1, read on the forward strand.
CGGCAGGGATAATGTCATCGGGAACTGCTAACTTAAAATGTTTAAAACTGTTTACTGAAAATAATAATTCCTGGTTTCTAATCTAACGTTTATGTATTTAATTTGGCTGTTACAGGTAGGATTAGTCACTTTTCACACACTTTCTGTTTATTTACAATGTTTGCATCTCGCTGGTCATCATACCATTCTTTGCGTGCTGTAGTTGTAAGAGCTGATTTTCTATCAAAAAGTCTTCGGTGAATAAATGAATGTTGATGATCTTTTTGTTAAATTTTTTGTGTCGAATTTGAATTATGCAAATTTGTATATTGATTGGCTGATGATGTCACTGTTGATTTCTATATTGGTTCACATGGCATTTTATAAAGATACCGACCTCAAAAGCTTCTACATTGTGATGGCGGGAGTAGCAGAGAGTGCAACTATTGAGAGTGTCATATATTCCATTTCCTGAGCATTGCATATTTCTAAGACCCCTAGGGCTAGGCAGGCTTAGTACGTCCAAGGTTTCCATTTTTATAGCAAGGTTTCTACACAAAGCCCACTGTGTGTGGTTCATGAAATTAAAAATGTTGGTGGCTGGGTAGTCTGTTTTTAAAATTTTCCAGTGCTTTGTGAAAAATATAATAAATTTAATGAAAATATTAAGAGCCCTCTGTAAAATTTTAAATTCTGTAAAATATTAAAAATGAAATTTGTTAGAGTTCGATACTGACAGAGTTCAAAATGAGCTACCAACACTCTAAATTTGATTTTCAAAATTTTCTGGCCTGTATTTACACTCCGAAACATTTTCATAAATTTCATTAAAATATCATGTACCATTTAATAAATTTGCAAATTTTAGAGAAAAATCAACAGAGTTACTGGCTAAAGTTGGCCCTTTCCAGAAATACAACACTAGGCAGTGATCATTTGATCACTTGACAGTGATTAGCCAGTGTTGCTTTTCCCTTTCAGCCAACTTTTTTTTTAATACGTTTATGTTTGCTAGTAGTTCACCAAAATTATTTCTACTAATTATATTACAGTTGCTCACAAATTAAAAAAAATATATATTTTCATTTCAAATTATATCCTACTTTTCTTGGAATATAAGAATATTTGAACCTTACCACGATTTAATATAAATCCTTATTTAATCCAACTAAACGAAAAACTTTTTTCGAAATATGTATGCTAGAAAAATAATTTAACATAATTTAAAATAAAATACAACATATTGCGTGTTGAGAAATTAATTTTTACCAAATAGGCCATCGACATTAAAAATAACAAACCGTGTAATTATAGTTGACACCGATAACATCTATACATATATGTATTCAAAACATTTATATATATATATATATATATATATATATATATATATATATATATATATTTATATATATATATATATATATATATATATATATATATATATATATATATATATATATAATATAGAATATATTTAAATAAAGGATGTCCCACAATTGGTCGTACAAACGAAACAGGGTTATAGTGGGCGTCAATTCCAACTAAAATAGCCAAACGAAGTTTCTTCGAATTGTTGGTAGTTCAAAAGTTATTCCAGTTTTAGTATTTTTTGGTGAAATCGTATGCTCAGCCAAAAACAGATTTTTGTTTATCTTTTTTTTCTAGTAGACGATCTTGCAACGAGAACCTTTCCAATAAAATCATTTTTATGAACTTAATTATCTTCTGTCAAATTAAGACAATGGTTTCGAAAAGTCTTGCATTCTCCAAAAAGTTTTGTTGATTTTTAAGTAACTCTGGCGGAAAAATAATGTACTATAGAAAGTTGACAAACTATCAAAAAAACTTGTGACACTATTGTAAATTCTTAAATGGCATCACGCATTGGAGTATTCAAAATAAAATGATTTTTATCAATTGTTTTACAAAGTAAGTCATATTTATTAAAGAATGCCCTTAACAAATTTTCGAGTGCTAAAATAGCGGCTTTGTCAGAAATAAAACTTAGGTAGAATGGCAACGCTCGAGTTGCTGCAAAGAAATACCAGATACAATTCACAAATAGTAAGCGCCTTCCGAATCACAAAGTATTTCAAAACGAGCATCGAATCTACAGTGAAGGCGAAATCCCTGTACATCGAAGAAGAGCTTGGGGGAAGAGCTGGAAGGTCTAGGCAGATTGTAACGAACTAAAATAGTATAATTTAAATGGTGACAGATCGATCGGCAAGTGTTTGTCATTTATCAAAACGCTCGGTTAACTTTGTATTTAAAAATAAAATCAGTTGCCCCCTTTTTTTTAAGAAAATCTAAAAATTTTTAGCCAGATTTTATGGAGCGACAAAGAATACTTTAAAAGAGTGGGAATATTCAACATACACAATTTGTATTATTGGGCCCGTGTAAATCCAAAAGTTGTGCGGCGTAGTAAACTCTAACATCTGTTTGGAGTGAACATGTAGTTGGTGGAGAATTGATTGATCCATTTGAACTACCACGTTCGATCACCGGGTCACTCTATTTAAGCTTCCTGCAAAATGAGTTGAATAGATTATTTGGTGACGTGTTATGACAGACACATTGAAATATGTGGCTGCAGCATGGTGGAGTCCCTCCGCACTATTCACAAATAGTGTGACCAAACCTTAAAATCAGTTATCAAGATAGCTGAATTATAAATGAAGGGACCATTAAATAGCCATCGCGGTCTCCTGATTTAAATCATTTAGACTTTTTTCTGAGGGGTTGTTTTAAAGAGCTGGTCTATGAATGAGAAGATCAGACCGAGCAGGAGATGCGGCAAAAATAATCAAAGTGACAAATACTATTAAATATATCGAGTGGGCGTTTCGAAGAATGGCAAATGGTAGACACGAAATTTTGTTAAGTGCATTCTTTAATAAACATGGCTAACTTTGTAAAACAACTGATAAAAATCATTCTATTTAAAATATTCCTATACATTATATCATTTAAGAATTTGCATTAAGGTCGCAAGTATTTCTGATTCTTGATCAACTTTATGTAGTACATTGTTTTTCCGCCAGAGTCACTTAAAAATCAACGAAGTTCTTTGGAAAAATAAAAGACTTTTCAAAACCATTATTTTAATTTGACAGAAGATAAATAAGTTCATAAAAATGACTTTATTAGAAAGGCACACTCTTCTAGATCGTATACTAAAAAGAAAAACAGATAAAAGAACTATTGGTTTTTATAAAATTAATTTTTTAGTGGCTGCGCATGCGATTTCACCAAAAAATACTAAAAGTGGAATAACTTTTGAACAATCAACAATTCGGCAAAACTTTATTAGCTATCTTAGTTGGAAATGACCACCGCTATCATCTTGTTTCAGTTGAACCACCAATTCTGAGATACCCTGTATAATATATATATATATATATATATATATATATATATATATATATATATATATATATATATATAAATAAAAATTATTTTAAAAAAATTCCAGGCTTTTGTCTCGATAACGGTGCTAGATAGGAAAAAATTACTGTAAATAAAATTTACAATGTTAAATCGTGCTGGAAAAGAATTAAGGCCATACAAAGGTGCATCTTCTAATCCATTTATTCGGGAACATTAAATTTAATTGTAGTGCAGAAGCTGTAGCAAAGTGAAGAGGAGCACCGTCCAACTGAAGCCACATTTCCTGTTTTTCTCGCAGCGGAATATTTCCCAATAAATTGGGAAATTCTTTAACTAAAAAATTTATAATTTTTTTGTATCGTTATTGTTCCATAAAAAAAAGAGGTTCGATTAGGTAAGATCCAATTACAACAGCCCAAACATTTACACTCCAGCGATGTAGATGATCAACGGAACGCTTCCAATGTGAATTTACGTCACACCAATTAAGTAATTTATGCCTATTTACATTACCATTACGCTTAAACGTTTCCATGTCTGTCCAAAGGACACGATGAAATAAATTTAGATTTTCATAAATTTGTTGCTAGTCCAATGACAAAATTGTGATTTTGCTCTAAAATAATTTGCAGATAACTCTTGCAGCAATGATATGTGGGACGGAATTTATTTTTTCTTAAAACGCAAGACACGGTCGTTTAAGATATTCCTCTATCTCGTGCAACATTTCGTGTTGATGTGTGTCAGGGTTGGGTGTTTTACATGTAAAAAACGTTTTCTTCATTTTACATGTAAATAACGTAAATTACAAAAAAATTGTGTATTTTACAAAAATATGTAAATTATATTTAAAAAACGAGAATCCGTCCAGAAATAATTTAAAATATTGAATAAATGATACAAACATTTGTTTATATGAATAACTTGCATTAGAAAATCCAATTAAACATTTTATTTAAATGGTTAATCATAATTATTTTAAACTTTTAGTTATCTACATTGTGACTATAAAAATCACCTATCCTTCTACAATGCCATCTGTTTACGTCTTAAACTAGTTCTTATATTCGACAAAATAAACAACTAGTGACATAGTGCCATCTAGCTACATTTGAATAAACTAAAATAAAATATTTTTAAGAGTGCATATTTCTTTCGATATGTAGCGGAAAACTAATTGCAATTTGACGTTTAATCATAAATAAAATAATTCTCTGCAGTGAAATGAATGAAGTGAATCTATACTCATTTGACTGGCTTTTAAATTTAAATCTTTATTAATTTCAAACAGGACAAAATCAACCATATTATCACTACCCGTCTCACCCTCATCAAATAAATGTATGCCTGAAATTACTAGCCGTATTCTATCCATTCGATAAAATGCCTATGCATTATGCCCTTGATGTCCAGTGTAGTAAAGAGGTAGCGAATATGATTATCGAATTTAAGCGTGGAACTGTAGTGAATTTTATTAATTCAATTTAATTTTTCTTACTCTAATTACAATTAATAATTTTTCATAACCTAAGTTTGCAGCAATACCATTATACTAACCTTACCATAGAATTAATACTAGATAAATTGATTAATACATTAATAATTAAATTTGGGAAAAATATTCTTTTTGAAACCCAGCAGTTACCATGCAAGGAATTCCATATGCTAACTCCTCTCACGAAAAACGAAGCGTTCATCAAATTACATTTATTGATAGCAGGTGTCAAGATTTCATTGTCAAAATATTTCTTATCATAGGAAAGTTGCACTTTATTTTACATTTATCCATATGTACAAATATCACAATAAATAAACACAAATACACTACACTGTAGTATATAGTCAATTTTTCTTTAATTAAGAGATTTGGTAACAGATGGCGATAATTGTAATGAAAAAGTTGATTTATATTTTACAGTATGTATAAAATAATCGTTTACATTTTACATACATTTTACATGTAAAAAACCCAGTAAATTACATTGTGTAAATTACACGCCCAACTGTGGTGTAGGTCATGTGATACTCCAGCTAGCACATCTACAACCATTTCCTCCGTTTTGTCGATTTACTCATCGTAAATCATCAAAAAAAAATAAAAAAAATTTCTCAGATAATTGTAATCTTATCACAATTAAAACTGAGGACTAACAAATTCATTTTTTTTTATTATCATAGTAATAAAATAAACAATTGCACAATAAATCAAAGAACCATTGATTTTATCTATTTTTATTTGTTGTTGCAATGTAACACTGTAGAACTTTACGAAAATTCGTTTCCCTTAGTGAATATCAATTTTTGGTCATATCTTTGAAATCATAAAATTTACAAAAAATTTTCGTAAGTAAAAAATGTTTTCTTTTATTTGTTTAATATAAAACATCTCTCAAAAGTATGGATTCTAATATAAAAAACATTAACTTTGGCCTATATTTCCGAAACTTATGAGTTGCAAAGTCACCACTCGAAGTCGCCTTCAATAGTTAACAAATTTAAGTTGTACAATTTTCTTCTATCTAGCACCGTTGTCGAGATAAAACCTTGGCATCTTTTAAAATAATCTATATATATATATATATATATATATATATATATATATATATATATATATATATATATATATATATATATATATATATATATATATATATATATATATATATTATTATATATATATATTTATATATATATATATATATATATATATTTATACATATATGTATATATATATATATATATATATATATATATATATATATATATATATATATATATATATATAATATATTATATATATATATATATATATATATATATATATATATATATATATAAATATATATATATATATATATATATATATATATATATATATATATATATATATATATATATATATATATATATATATATATATATATATATATATATATATATATATATATATATATATATATATATATATATATATATATATATATATATATATGTATATATATATATTATAATCTCGTTATTTTTCTACCTCAACAAAATCGTTAGAAATGGTTGGAAAATTCTTTATTTCTCATTAAATTAATATTATTTTAGGATCAGGTTTATTTAATTAATTTAATTGGATTTATGTTATTTTTGATAAACATAATATTTAAGGTACATACTATAACACAAACTAAATTAATAATAAAATATCTCTGAGTTCTACGAAAAGGTTTATATTATAGCATAAAAATGTAATCAAAAATGAAATATGGTATTAAATTCACTCTAAACACAATATTCTAAATTTCTATCTTATAAATCTTACTAAATTATAAAATGATACATTTATTTTCGTCTAGAAAGTTTTGTAAATAAAACTAATCTTGTTTATTTGATTTGTAACTGTAAATAACTCTTCATTGATGCTCGATTCATACTATAGTGTATGATCTGAGATCACAAAATTGAAACGTTTTAGCTAATCAAATAATTTAAATGAACAAAAGATACGACCACAATGATCCCATAAGGTTGAAATATTTTTAGCTTTTACTATGTGATCTGAGATTCTAGCTCAAAACTTGCTATTTTTTGTTCATGACCTTCCTGTAATTCCCATTTATGTGTTTTTAATTTTCAGTTTTCGCTGAGGCGTTATAGTTTTAGGTTTTGCTATTTTTAATGAGTATTTTGTTGTCTTTTGATCATTTGCATAAATAATTTTCGTGCAAAAATATTAGGAAGTGCTAACTCATAGTCTTTTTTCTGAATTCTGAATATGCATAAAACACGTAACACATGTCCGATTTTGATGTGTGGGGCGTTAATTAAAAGCTTTCGACCTCAGCATATTTTACTATCTAAAAATATTTGTACATTTGCATAAATAAATTTAGTACATACAAATTAGGAAAGGCTAACCTTTTGCCGGTTTTTGGTGAATTCTGAATATGCATAAAACAAACATCACTGGTCCAATTTCGATGTGTGATGCGTTAATTGAAAGCTCTCGACCTCAGTATAAAACTGTTATAAAATATTTGTTAATTTGCAAAAATACTTTTGGTGCATAAAAATTAGGAAAGGCTAACCTATTGCATTATATTTTTTGCATTATGAGTTCATATTGGTCAAAGTTGAGTATTTTCTACCTCATGTTCATTAAAATCCTTGCTGACTTTTCTAGATTTATTTCGCGCGACTGTATAGCTTCTAACGTATTATGGTTAAAAAAAATTTGAGGATACTATAAATAATTGCTTTATTATGGTGTTAAAAAATGCACTTGAAGTTTGAAAAAGGTTTTTACTAAATTATTAAGGAGCTATGCTTTTATTAAGTTTTGCTTGGACTAAATCGTTTATAAAAATATTTTTAGTGATGCCCAACTTACGTTATACTGTTTGCTGCATTTATCAGCATGCCTTTAGGAATATGGAATATTTTTTTAAATCAAAGAAAAATTTTAGTATTAATAGCAGCAATTGAACTAAGTATAGCTAGGGAATCCTTATAAAACATACTAGGCATATTTACTTGACTTACTTTTTGATGTTTTATTTTAAATCATAATTAATACAATTTATTTTAAAAATTTAATTATTGAACAATTTATTTTAAATTATTAAGAAATAAATATATGATTATTACTATATATTGTTTTATATATTATCAAACCTGCCGCACGCAATAAAAATCAACATAATTATATAATTTTTATATATGGTAATCCCAGCTGGCACGAGTTATGCTATCATAATTATGTAGTTTCTCATTTAATTTTTTATTTTCATTTATTTTTTTAATTACAAATAAATTTATAATTAAAATAAAATTAATTTTTATTTTAGTAATTATTATAATTAAATAATATGAGAATGTTAATTAGTAAATATAAAATTAAATTTAAATGGAACTAAGATTAAAAATCATATATGAAAAATGTTATAAAAAAATAATTAATTTAAAAATTAATTTAATTTTATTTGTATTGTATATAAATTTAAATTTAAATTTTTATTTTTAATGTATTATGGGTATGATATTTGTTTATTGTGTATATGGAACGCTATACATATTTTGTGTTTGTGTCTCGAATGAAATTAAAATAAAAATTACAAATTAAATAATTTAATTAAATAACGAGAATGTATATAACAAAATAAAAATATAAAATATAATTAATATACATAAATATATTTAAAAAAAAATTTAAGCTTCTCTATAAAATTACAATGTTACATGAAAATTATTTAAATTTATGTAATCGTTAGTTTAATTATTATTTATGCACGCAACTAATACTATAAAATCGAAATATATATATATATATATATATATATATATATATATATATATATATATATATATATATATATATATATATATTTATATACATACGTTTGGTGAACACAAAATTATATACTGTGGGTGTGCACGCGATAAATTTTTTTTTTGCTTCATATAATTTTTTTAATTACACAACGTAAAGCTTCACACGGGAAAACTGTATATGTATTGGCAAGATGACAAACTCAGTATATTAACCTATATATTTTTTTATCCGTAATAATTCATATTAAAATTTATCAGGTAAGTGTTAAAATATATAATTAAACAATTAAAAGAGTTAAATAATTTTCTTTCAAAGTGTTGACGTACAATACAAATTTAAAAAAATAAATTAGATTTGTTGGAATCGTCCTAAAATTTTAAAAACTTTTGAAATTTTTAGTACCACGTAAATTATTGAAAAATAATATTAGAATTAATTATCTTGAAATATTTGTTATGTACGAGTTTTTAGAATATCGTGTGTCACAATTTGACAACGAAATAAATTTCCAAGCTTAGGCAAATAATTCAAAATTAAAGTATTAATTTCTTTATATCCTGCGGTCGAAAAGCACCCCCCATGCCGTGTATAAGACTCATTAACTACAATACCAGTTTAAAATTCGGCCATAGCATTTTTGGCTTGTCGGAGGAGGCGACTAAAGGAATGTTGGAAAATACATATATTAAATATATATTTTTTTAAAATACATTATGCTCATCAAAATTATGAAATATATAAAGAATGGTCCAATATTCTCAACTACCCATGATGGCCTTTCAAAACTTTAAAATACTCTTAAAATTTTAAAAATTTCTAAAATCACAAAGAAACATGATCGTTACAAACTGAAATTTTTCAAATAATAATCCAAAATTAAAATGTAGTCAAAATTCTACAAAATATATCATGATTAGCCTATAAAATTTTTAAAAATATTTTAAATATTTGAAAAGTTTCCAAAATATTTAAAATATCCTGATATTAGCCTTTCGAAATTATAAAATATTTAGAAAATTTTAATTAGCCTTTCTAAGTTTTAAAATACAAACGAAATTTATATAGTTTCAAAAATTCTCAAAAAATCATTACGGTTAGCCTTTCTAATTTTTGAAATCTTTAGAAAAAAGTTCAAAATTCTTTAAATTAACCGATTGTCTTTTAAAAATTTAAAACAATTAAAAAATTTTCCAAAATTCTCAAAAAGCCCATTAAATTATTAAAATATAATACTTAAACGTTTCCATCTTTCGATAGATGGCCAATCAAAATTGTGAAATGTTTTTGAAAAGTTTTAAAATTTTAAAATTTTTAAAATTTCGCAAAAACCCATTATGGCAGTTATTCGAAATTTTGAAATATTTCAGAAGTTTAAAAAGTTTCCAAAATTCTTAAAATCAAGTGATGCTCAGTTTTATAAATATTTAAATATTTTAGAAAATTTAAAAGTTTTCTTAATCCTCAAAAGTCTCCTCTATACAACTCGGAAAAGGGAATACTGAAAAGTTTCTAAAGTTATTAAAATCTTATTATGATAGCCATTTGATGTTGTGCAATATTTAAGAAATTTAAAATATTTTTAAAGCTCTCAAAGTCGAAAGATGGTGAGTTTTCAAAATTTTAAAATATTTTGGAAATTCAAAAAAACTTTAAAATCCTCAAAATCACATGATGATTACCGCATAAGCCTATCAATATTTTAAAATATTTTGAATAATTCCAAAACTTTCAAAAGTTACAAAAACTCATTTTATTGTTGACTATTATTCAAATGTTTGAAGTATTTTGGTAAAAAAATGTTTTCAAAATTCTCAAGAAAGTATGATTGTAAACCTTTAAATGATAAAATTTTCCAAAATTCCCAAAATAACATGATGGTTTTTTATGTATTTAAAAACTTCAAAAAACTGAAATTTAAAGATAATTATAAAATTTCCGAAATTCTCATAAATTTTATAAAACTTGTAAAAGGAAAAACAGAAAAAATTATAAAATTCTCAATCTATAAAATTATTAATTTCTTTCCGAAATTCTAAAAGCACATTATGGCCTATCAAAATTATTAAACAATTTAAAACTAAAAGATTTCCGGAAATTTCAAAATCACATGATGGTTGACCTTTCTAAATAATGAAATAATAGAAAAAGTTAAAAAAAATTCAAAATTCCTAAAATCTCATTAAAGTCAAAATTAAAATCAATTACAAATTTAAAAAAAAATTTTAAATACTCAAATCTTTCGGTGGTTGGCCTCAAATTCTCAAAATCTAGGAAGTATTAGAATAATAAGTCAAAGTTAAATGTTTCTTAAATTATTAAAAATGTATGATGAATTGTAAAATATTTAAAAAATTTTAAAAGTTATATAAATTTAAAAAAAAAAAAAATTTTCAAAAAATTTCAGAAAGACTATAAAATTTGCGAAACGAAATACTAAGAAATTTCAAAAACTCTTAATCTTTAAAAAAAATTGCAAACTTTCAAAAAATCTCAAAAAAAATTATGGTTACTTATCAAAGTTTTCAAAAATTTAAGAAGATTAAAAGGTTTCCCAAATTTCAAAAATCACATTATAGCTGGCTTAAGTAATGAAATATTAAGGAAAAATGAATTACACATTTTTCTAATTCTCATTATTTAAAATTTTACAATTATAAAATTTTAAAATTTCAAAATATTTAGATAATTTAAAAAAAAATTCAAAATTTTCAAAAAAATTATTCAAATCTTGAAAAAAATACTGAAAAAATCTTCAACAATAATTCTCAAAATCTTTCGGTGGTTGGCCCCAAATTTTCAAAATCTAAGAAGTTTTGGAATAATAAGGCAAAGTAAAATGTTTTTAAAATTCTTAAAAATGTATGATGGGTTAAGTCTTTCGAAATTGTGAAATATTTAGAAAATTTTAAAAGTTTAAAAAAATTTAAAAAAAAATAGATTCTGAAAATCGTATGATGGGCCATTAGACTTTATGGAATATTTAGGAAAAGTTTTCAAAACTCTGTGAAAAGAAGTTTAAAATATTTTCTTAAAATTTCAAAATGGGCTATTCGAAGTTCTGTAATATTATGGAAAAATAAATAGTGTCCAAAATTCTAATAAACACATGATAGTTAGCCTATGACTGTAAGCCTATAAAAATCTTGAAGTATTTTGGAAATTCAAAAATTTTTTAACATCCTTAAAAACAAAAGATGAAAAACTACAAAATTTACTCAAAAAACGCATAAAAAACCTATAAGAATTAGGAAATATTTAAGTAAATTAAAAAGTTCCACAATGCTGAAATACGCATAATCGTGAAATTGTTTGGAAAATTTCCAAAACTATCAAAATTATGGTTAGCCTTTCGAAATTTAGAAATATTTAGGAAAATTAAAATATTTACAAATATGTTAAAATCTCACTATGGTTAGGGTATAATTTTTATGAAATGTTAAGGAAAATCCGAATTTTTCAAAACCTCATTGCTTAAAGCTTTTCGAAATTAAAGATGTTCTAAAATTTTCAAAATCCTCATAATTACATATCAGCCTTTTACATTTTAAAGTACTTAAAAAGAATTTTAAATTTTACCAAATTCTCAAAAATGTGTGTTAAGCATTCGAAATTTTGTAAATATATATGAAATTTTCCAAAATTTTACAAAATACTCGAAATATTTAGAAAAAATAAAATGACTTCAATTTTTTTCTAAATTGTTTCATGTCCAATCTAAATTATAAAATATTTTGATAAATAAAAAGTTTTCAAAATTCTTAAAAACTCATAATGGTAAGCCTTTAGAAATTGTGAATTATTCAAAAAAACTTTGACAATTTTTTTCCTCGTATTTCCCGAATCAAAACACAGTGAGTAACCACAGTGCTCAAAAAGTAAAATTAAAACCTAAAACTAAATGAAAATGTTGCCTAGCTTTAAGAAATCGTGTAATATTTTAATACATTTAAATGCCTCTTAAAATATTAAACTCATGATGGTTAAATTTTCAAAATCTTGAAATTTTTTTGAAATATAATAAGCTACCAGAATTTTTAAAAACACATGATGGTAAGCCTTTCAAATTTTGAAATATTTTTATAAAATAAAATATTCCTAAATTTCTCTAATACTCTAATATGATCCCAAAATTCTCAAAAATTCATGATAATAAGTTCTCGAAATTTTGAAATATTAAGGTAATTTAAAATGTTTCTAAAATTCTCGAAAATGAATACCAGTTGGTCTCACGAAATTCTCAAAATCACAGGACTGTTAGCCTTTGAAATTTTGAAATAATTCGGAAAAATAAGAAATTTCCAAAATTTTTTAATATGTAATATGATAAGCTTATTAAAATTGTAAAATATTTTGAAAATAAAAAAGTTTTCAAAATTCTTAAAAACACGTGATGATTAGCTTATCTAGATTATGAGACATCAGGGAAAATTAAAAAGTTCCAAATTTCAAAATTCTCAAAAACACTAAATATTTAGGACAACTAAACAGTGTCTAAAATTAACAAAACAATAAAGCCGATCAAAATTGTGAAATATTTCTAAAATAATTTTGTAGGCTTATCCCCCATTTCATACAGTTTAAGCCATTTTGGGATTTCAAATGCAACAGACATATGTTTTTTTTATTTGTTTTTTATTTATATTGTTGAAACCAAGCAACACGTAGCCGTTTTATACGATGCTCATTCACTTTTTATGTGGGCCATATAAGGATCATTCATATTTTAAGGTTACTTTCCAAATTTATTTTTGGAGAGTTTATAAAAAGTTGGGTCCTTTATTGACATTGGACTGCAAATAAAACAAATTGTCACAAAACAGATTGTTGTACCTTACGTACAAAAAATACGGAGCTTATAAATGGAATCTCTCTTGACTACCGCAAAACATGCATACGCTATTCAACACATTTTGCAAAATTATCTCCAAATTGTGTTAATTCAAACAAGGAACTCATTATCAGAGCACAGAGAGGAAGTGAAACTAAAAATTGTTTACCACTATTATGGATAGTTAAAGTAATATGGTATAGAATCAAATAAAACGGTAAACAAGGATTCCTATAAATCTTGAAATAATACATCAGCCAACAGAAGTACATTACATTGAGAGTAATCAAGAGATTTGGAGAGTTTACGAGATAGTAGCGGATAAGTTTCAGATATTCAATAAGTTTTTCCGTTAATAAGAAGGAAAGATTTAAAATATGAATATGGACTAATTTTAAGATGTGATTTAGGTATAACTTAGAGTGACCAGAAGTACCATTTTTAATAATTATTTTGAACTTCTATCAAGCCTGTTTAGTACCGAGACTGATCAGGGTTTGAACACAAATCATCCATTGCACGAAATCCTTCCTGTTTAGCGGATAAAAGCATTTTGAGACAATTTCATCGAGTCTTTCTCCAAATCTGTATATTTCTATGCCCACAACAAAACTCTAGAAAAACAAACTTGCTAGATTTGTAATAGCATAAAAGGACGAATTATAAAATAATAATCTCCATATTATAACTACTTCCATTATATATGGCCGTCATCGTCCAAATAAATTACGATAAGCACTTAATAAAATCCTCCTAAAATATTTATAGCTATATATGGTTTTAAGTCTGTAAATGGAAAATAAAAAAAATTTCCACAAATTTCATTTTCCGCCACAAATGAAATTTATTTTTATTTCCATTTTCCAGTTTTCAGCTTATTTAAATATTTGGAATAAATTTAAAATGATTTTCGGATTTTATTCTTAGTGTCGTTCTGTTTTGAAATGTTTTTTGTGGTTAAAAGCTTTATGCGGTTTTGAATTTAGATTTTGACAAATTTATTAGCTATTACATATTGTGTTGTATACTAAATAAAATATGCTTCGGTCGTAATAATATCTATGAATCTAAACGGTTTTATGTTGTATTCAGTATAATATATATATATAGGACTTAACATAATATTATCGCACATATGGTGAAATATAATCTTTTGATGTTCGATTTTATACACATTTTACGATTTGATACGATTTACTGATTGAATATGATTAAACAATATCGACGGCATAAACTCGTATACACCTGTTATTATATTATACTGACATCGTTTGAATCGAAAATATATAAAATTGTAAAGTTATTAAAATTATACGAGTATAAAGATTTTTTATTTTTTGAATTCCTGAAAATATCATATATAGTTATCAAATAAAAAATAATAATTTCGAGCAAAACTAAGCACAAAGGTAAAAAAACTAGGTTCCTTTCATATATATCCACTGTACATTATGCATCTCCATACGAACCAAGTTTTATATTTCTTGTATCAAAAGAGACGCGAACAAAAGTTTTCCGGTAATAATTTTTCATTATATCCTTTAGTTTTTCCTCGTTTCATTTTGCTCAGCATGAAACAAAGTTTTGTTTTTCAATTTGTTTTTCTACTTTGGCAATGAATGACATTAAATCCTGAAATAATTTAGAAATGCATTTCCGGTTTTATGAGTATTACACAAAGTTAAGATATTTTAAATTTTTTTTTTTATATTTTGAAGTTTATCGTTGAAAAATGTTTGGAATGCTTTTCGAAAGTCATCGAGTTGGTTAAATTTCTAAGGACTACAGTATGATATATAGTACACTGCTTGTATTATCGGTTTATTTTCTGTTTATCGTTGAAAAATGTTTGGAATGCTTTTCGAAAGTCATCGAGTTGGTTAAATTTCTAAGAACTACAGTATGATATATAGTACACTGCTTGTATTATCGGTTTATTTTCTGTAAAAAAGTAAGACATATCCAGCAAACTGGTGAAGTTTATAAATCTGTAGCACGATCAAGAAAGGTTCAATTGAAGTTCCTACAGAGAATGGTTGTAGTGCGTTCAAAATTTTTTTATTTGTCAGAATTTCACTTTTAAAAATCTCCATAATAAAAGTTCATCAATATCAGCAATAAAAGAGCCCAAATCTATCGTTAAAGAAAACCAAATGACAGCCAAGTTAGTAATTTGCTGGAAACAAAACTACTTACCATTTAAGATTTCATTTAACTCGTTCAATTATTTCTTAGCTGCTAAGACCAAAACGTTTTTATTTTCAAGTCTTTCTATACTTCATGTTGAAGGCGTCATATATTATTCTTACTGGCGTTGGCAAGGAATAAACAACATGCAAGGAAGCAGTATTCCATCGTAATTTGTTTTCTTCGACGACGAACGGGAAACCTTTTTTCAACGAAATCTATAGGTTTTATACCGCCTTGAAGTTGTCCCAGACTTTTATCCCAGGAATGATAATTATAAATAGTGCAACATGAAGATTCAACATATTTATTTATGTAGCAGAAATTCTAATGCCACATGTGAATTCGATACATTATTAATTTACGATACATTTATTTTTATCGAGAAAAAAGTCTGGAATGTATTTTTTACGCGCGTGTTGTCAGAGGTAATTTTAATTTTTTCTGGGATAAAAGTCTCCAGTGTAATGACATCTTTGTCATATTTCATAGTGGTTCATTTAATATATAACCAATCAGCATTTATAACAGTTAGAGTAAAATAATAATTTAGGTTCTAATGAATCTGTTAACATATTAAGAAAGCTTTTACATAACCGAGCAATTGGCGCAGTGGTTAAAGCTGCGGTGTTTGGGACGGGAGGTACCGGGTTCGAATCCCAACGGGGGAGGGTTGCAAAAGGGATTTTTCATCACTTGATTACTCCGTTGGAGTGCAGAATTCATGGGCCGAACCATCGTCCATGTCGGTACAGGCTGGCTGGAGCTATGCAATGTGATGATGGATATTTGAAAACACGAACCTGTATTTGCGCGTCCTCAATTTGGCTAGTTATGGCGTAAAGTAGGACGTTAATTAAACCGCGAAAGAGTTGGGAGAGCTTCGGCCCCAAAACAGATTGCATAGAAATACACAAACAAACAAACAAACAAACAAGCTTTTACATAAAAATTGCCATCCGTTTTTTTATCACGAATGTGGACTAACCTCTCGCCGGATTTTTATGCTGGAAAATGATTTAGGAAAATTTATGAATATTTTAAAGCAATATTTCTGCTGATGTTGAGAGCTTTTGATACAGGTATCAATCTTCATAATCGGATCACTTTTAAATTCAACGATCGCCAATTGTACAGCTACAACGATAACCATTCTCAGTAAAGGGTAAACTTTGGCTTGTAACGCTGTTGAATTTTTTTAATAAAACTTTGACTGAGACCCTAAAGGCATCGAATTTCTATAAACCATTTTCAAAATTAAACGTAGAGCATATTACAAAATGTCATAGGATTTCCATGTCAGCTCTTCTAAAACTTTTGAACCATTTTTAACTTTGGCATTACAGAAAATTGCAGTATTCTTACGTAATTGAGCAAAGCATTTGGAAAGTTCAATCGTATTTTACTTTTTAAAAAATTTCATGCTCAATGTGATGATTTTCCTATTAAATGGATTTTATAATTTTTTAACGAATCGAGCCCAAAATAATTATTTTTTTGGCGTTTTCATCTACAGAAGTTTTCTTGATCCGTATACTCATTGTAAGTCCTTTTTGTTGCCTTCGTCCTTACTCACTTTGAACACAACTCAATTTTTTTAAATCCGTACTATAAAATCACGACTAGTCGTATTGAAGTAAGTAAAAAAATTTTTTTGATCTTTGCTTCAAGTCAACTCTTTCGTGATGATAAGATTATGTTGTTTGACATTGAGCTCTTGTGTAGGCTTTTCCTCTCTCACAAACCAGAAATTACGTTTGTTGGTTACGCGATTGTTTTAGGGCCGTATAGCTTGCTCATACTGGATCGTAGGTGTTCGACCATTGTGTCTGTTGCTGTTTATGATAAAACGGGATTATCTACGGAAAATTCATCTGACAGCTTTATTGTAGGTCCGTAAACAAGCTCAGCTAGAGAACAAGTTAGAATCGCCTTTACTGTAGCTTGGATACCAAGTAGTATACTAAAGGTACTTCGTTCGGAACTCCAATACACAGTATAACATCGGATTTTTAGGGACTTTTTCAACTGGCTATACAAACGCTTAATCATGTCATTTGATTGGGGGTGGTACGAAAATTTGAATAATTTTGTGACTAGGAAGTCTACGAACTGGTGATGCTCACCTTAAATTTAGAAAGTTTTGTAACGGATCAAGGTGCGAGTCCCATAAGTGTCATTAGACGGGAAAGCTTGAACAAGTCGGCACGCAACCAGACTTGTAACCAACACATCACGAAAAATAAAAAAAAGAATCACCAAATAAATTTGAACAGTAATTGTAATTACGATAAAAATAAATTAACAGAAAACAATAGCAACGATTTTGAGAAAAAAAACCACCAATAAATAAAATATTAAAAATTAAATAAATGAACAAAAGAAACAAAAAAAATCTTAATTAAATAAACACACTTAAAACGACAAAACACAATCTTTAATTCTAATTACACACACAAAAGAAATAATAATATATAAATAATAAAAAAACTAACCTAAAATTTCGCCCTTTTTGTCTCGTCCATTATCGTTGCTGTCCACAAATATATGACGAAAAAATATGGCCATGATTGTCTTTTTTCTCCGCATGTTTGTTTTCAACCACCACGGAATTATGCTTAATTGTAACTTTATTTCGCTTGGTTGAAAATATTGTACGTCCATACAAACATGGAAACCATCAACGGTGGATTTTTATATTTTAGATGCTTTATCAAGCGTTTCGTTGCGGTGCTGCTTTGTAAATTCGAGCTCATCAAGCTAGGTTGACGATGTATACTTAGTAAAATTGTAAATTGACGATGTATAGATATTAAAATTGTTCTGACTATCATTTGTAGCCGAATGCAATTTCCAATGGATCGTCGGCGATCATGATGATTCCAATAAGATTGGGAACAACCACATTTTTTTTTTTAATTGATAATTTTTTTTTCTTTCAACAAATCACAGTTTGCAAATAAATTCACAAATTTTTATTTTTATTTTTATTTTTATTACATTTTTATTTTAAATATTAATTTTTCTCAAAATATATACTATCACTCTTTCGAATTACACAAAAACACGCTTTATATATCCACTCATTACCCGTTACTTATTTTGTAAACAAACAATGTAGGGGCAATGAGCAGGTAAACAACATAAAAAAAATAAATTTTAAAATAATTTAAACAACAAAAAAAAAATTCGGGGGTGGACACATAAATACATTTGTATTCCAGGGGAACGAGCACAACAAAGTCGCTCGTTACAGTTTCTAAAACAGTGTTTCTAGGTGAAACTTTTATTGTTCTTCAGATGTTAAGGCTTCAAGAATGTCGTCAATATTTATGTAGACAAACACAAAGTCGAGATCTTAAACGATCTTGTTGCCGAATTGATAAAACAATTGTGGGGCATTTTGCCTTAGATAATAGCATGAATATGTTTGGTGAATCGGTTAAAGGTCTGGTATACCATATTTAACCAGTGGTATTCACCATATGCGGTCTTTAGTCGACATTGATCAATGTAGGTGCACTTCATAGTGTTGTATGTGCAACTTTTGACTCGGCGGTGCTGTTAAAGAAGTGCATTTCTTTAAAAGCCTGCCGTCCCCGTTTTGTTTTTATAATATCTTGCAACAATCGTGTATTCTCACGACACATTGATCAAAAATAACTCGGATTAACCTAAATTTGGTGGTTTATGTGAGTTGTATCGGGAATCACGGACATTTAAGCGCCAGTATCTATCAAACACTTAAGATTTTTCTGAGAGTTAATTTTAAATAAGCGGCTAGTGTATTTTAGCCAGTCGCTTAAGGGAATAGTTATCCCGAATTGATTCGGGAAACCATGTGGTAACTGCGACAACTATTAGATTCGTGTCTGAATCTGTCGTGATAGTATCATCAATTTGGATGCTTGAAGATTTAACGTTACCATGATCCTTTTCTGCTCCTTGTGGAAGGTAGAAGGGATCGTTGTTGGATTGCAAAGTAGACTTTAGACTAAAATATACCTCACATTGAAAAGTTGCAAAAGCAATTAAGATCCAAAAACCAGGTAAATCATCTAACGATAAAAAAAGAATAGGACGATTTACCGGTTCCAGTCAATTCAAAATGATTAAATAAAAAACTGATCAAGAGGCTTAAGTTGCCAGAACAGCTTAAAACAGCTTAATAGAATAAACGGCATTCCAGATATCTTCCAGTGTCTTTTTAGATGGAGCACAAGCTTTCATTAAAATTTGACATCAAACGGCTTGAATTTAAATTCCACAAAAAACTGTTATTTCCATGTAACATATAACGAAAAAATATATAGCAGATTTGCGAATGATCCAGCTATCCTGGTAAATGCAAAAGTTGATAACAGGCCTGACCATTCGACCGCCCTTGTTTGGTACAGACCCAAACTGTTTAGCACAGACTCGACCTACCAATCTCCTTGCACTCTCACAATTTCCTGCCCTCTTTGACTTTCAACAGTTCTGTCATCTAAACCTAACATCGACCTATTAAAACGCGGTTTAACCAACGTATTCCACAAGTGACTCGACCTTTTGCGATACATTTTCTTATTCTCCCTTTTTACAACATAAGAACATGGATCATCTCTTCTTTCTACAATTATTGATGGCTGTTAATTATTGACTGTTTACTTAAGTGATCCTGAACCATCACTTTATCTCCTTCATTATAAATTGACTTATTCTTTCACTTTCTGGCTTATCGGTAATTTTGTTCTTAAACTACTTAGACTTCTCAACGCAAATGCCACTGGTTAACCATCATGTAGCAAACAGGCTGCTATTCCATAAAAACTTGCATTACTCCGTATAGTTATTAATTTATTGTTGTCAAAATGGGTTAACTCTTGTGCTACAATTACATATTTTTTTAACTTGTCAAATGTTTGTTGAACTTGTCAAATGGTAACCTTTTACGTCAATACCGACCCCAAGGCTTATTAAAAATGCAAATGACCGAAGATTCTTGATCGAAAACTATTTGATGAAACCCATCCTTTATGTCCAATACTGTATAGATCTTCTTCCCAGCTAATCTCGGCAAAATTTCCTCTTGATAACATTATTTAGCTCCAAAGGATTAAGACTTACGAGTATTCTTAATGAACCATCTTTTTTTTTCAACAATTACTAAATCATGCACGCATAATTTTTTTCTTTTCTAACCGACAAAGAACTGGCTCCAATTTGTCCATAATAGTATCTGGCAATCTTCTTACAGGTTTAACTACGGGAACTGCTCCCTTTTGCAAACGAATTTTATATTTGAACGGTAATTTTGCCCACACCTTCAAGCACTGCTTTATTATTTCCTGCAAATTGTTGTTTTTCTTTTTCAACATACTCTATATCATTTATTTGTTGGGCCAAATTCAACTCCACACAAGTAGGCAACCCTAGTATCGGCTTAACATGCTTTATTCAGATTTATTTTGCTGGTAACACATCACTGCAAAATGTCCTACCTTCGAACATATCGTGCACCTTTGCCCATAAGCTAGACACTTGCTTAATTTATGCTCCTTTCCACATTTATTACAATAATAAGCTTCCTTATTATGTTGGACATTAACCACATTCATTGACTTGGCCATAGAGTCCTGTACCTCTTTAGCTTGAGTTTTACTCGCTTCGTACGCTCTAAATATTTGAATCGACTACATCCCTTATAACGAAAATTATTCTATCACGTATCAATATGATGACTCTTGACCTCCAAATTCACAATCCCGCGCCAACATTTTTAAATTTGTTAAATCTTCTTGTCCTCTTTTAAAAAACTTAAACCGAAACTGTGTTTTTCCTTGAACTAGAATGCTCATCAAACTGTTTAATTACCACTTTGTACAACTTTTCATCTTCCTCGCTCAACTTAAATGTATTATACACCTGCAATCCTTCATCACCAAAAACAGTTTAATAGCATTGCGATTTTAATTGCGTCATCCTTATTCTCTTTCTCTGACGAATTTTAAAGTTTTGTGTCAAATCAATACAACACTTAATAAATTTTAGCAGCATGAAGATGAAATAATAAAATTGTAATTTACAGGTGAAAACTAATGCCATCTGCATTAGTGAGAAATTAGTCTATTGATAGATTTTGTTCGTAGGGAACCTCTATAGATTACAGTTGAATCTAGTGTGCCACCATTTACCACCATTCAAGTTGCTAATAAGAGACGTCAGAATGCAGAGCAGTTCATTAAAATGTGATTGTCTTGTGCTAATAATAGTTAATCATTAGCCACCGGGAAACCGGATCCATTCCGCCGGATTTTCCACAAAACTACCATTTTTTGGTAAACTCCATTATTATCTAATTCCACTTGTCTTTATTAACGTTTTATTGTCTTTAACTTCAATATTACAACTTTACTTTTCTATGCCAAATACTTAACCTCACTTAAGCACGTGATTCTTTTTTCACTTTTGTTTACCTCTAATCCGACACCATGTTTCATATTGATATCAAACGACTTGCGTTATACATATCACCAGTCTACTACTTTTTCGGTTATGCACTGCTAGTACTTTCATAGTTCACTAGTTGGCAGCATACATCATGCATACAACACAGTTGAATCAATTTTGATTTTGAGAACAGCATTGCTGTGGGGATCGATATTTCCGTACCGAGAATTTCGATAAAGTAAATATAAATATATTGAAAAAAGAATTGCATCAATAGATTTTCAACTAAAAATTAATATCCGGCCACAAACCTTTTAATTAAAACATCAAAAAGATGGCTCGTATTCATAAAAATAAAATCGTTACCCATGTAATTTTAAACATATAATTAAAATATGCATATACGTACGTATGATTTAAAATAATAACCACAAAATACTTCATATTTGCCCATTTCGAGAATTAAACCGCCCTTAATCACATAAATATTTATATACAAACACAACAAATCCCATAAGTAAATATAGTTTTGAAAACTCAAAATAAAATATATTTTCCAGCTAATGTAAAACCACAATACAACAAAACATTCGGCACAAAGAAAAATTTCCAATCAACAGTGAAAAGCTTTTATTTGTGTGTACGCTCGGAAAATAATTTCATTTCATGTTTTTGGTTTTTAATTGGCATTTTGTAAAATTTGCTTATATACATCGGCTCGTATAATAGTACTTCCATCGAAACTCTATTCAATAATATTTTCAAATATTATGAAACAGCATATGCATAATATGTAGAATATGTTTACATAATAATCGGTTTAATGTTGTGTATAATATTGTTAATTATATAAATTTTATATTTCATATTTTTCATAAATTTCATAAAAATTCAATGCAGTCATAATCAATATATGTATAGTACGTAAAAAACATAATATAAAATTTGATATGTGTTTGTACTGTGCACATAAAAATAATCACGTTCATAAAATTTACACCGTACCCATATAATATTTACCATGTAAAAACCAAATCTTCGATGGTAAATTTTTTTTCTATATATACAAAATAAGAAATTCCAAGATGTTATAAATCAACACTAAAGTTTATTTATATGTACATATACTGTACATATATACATAAATACAGAGACGAAACACATTAGTTTTCGACATAAATTTCGAAATGAATGTCACACCAACAAACAATAAAAAAAAACTTTTTTGTTTTATGCGCGTATGACATATGTCATATAAATTGTTATTTCTAAATTGGCAGTGACACCAAAGAAGTTTACTAATTTAGGGTATATGTCTTTAATCATTATTGCTTGTTTAGTATATTATAGTAACATTTTCGGTGAACTTTTTATGATTGACGCAAAATAGTTTTAGAAAAACTTTTTTTGACAGATTGTTACTAACAAGAAATTACTTACTACTATTATAGTCGAAAAAACAGAATTTACGCGTTTCTTACAAAAACTCATAAAAAGCTTAATGTCACCTAAAAATTGGCGCAGTGATTAAAGCTGGGGTTTTTGGGTCGGGAGATACCGGATTCAAATCCCAATAGAGGAGGGTTGAAAAGAAGATGTTTCATTTATGATGTTGACACAACTATGATGTTGTAGTATGATGATGATTAAATGAGTATCACTTAGACCAATGTTAGAACAAATATATTTGGATACGGTATCAAATTAATTGGTTCACTCTTTAAAAAACTAAACATGTCACTTTTGCACCAAATGAACGCTAATCGCAAAGTAAATTTACCACAAAAAATTACTAAATTTCATTTACGAGTTCAATGCACTAATCCATCGTACCATAAAAGTTAATCTTCATTACCACGTACTATATAGGTTAACTTTTTTGGACAATGCATCAGTACACTGCACTCAATAAATTTTACATTTGTAAGCAAATCTACAAATGATTTAGGTTTCCTTTATTTTCCTTTCAGGCATAAACATTCTGGGCCACAAAATTGAGAAACCCAAATTCAATACTTATATAATTCAAATAATTTAATGCAATACTTTTACAGCTACACGAACACATCCATCATCTCCAGCATGTACTTGTATAATGCGCCTCAATAACCAGGTAGCCTTTGGTATATTATCGCTTTTTATGAGTACCAATTGATCGATGGATAAATTATTTATGTTGATCTTCCATTTTGATCTTTGATTCAAACTCGTGAGGTAGTCTCTTGACCAAATTTTCCAGAAACCTTGCACGCAATTTTGAATATTTTGCCATTTTGACAGCTTTGACATATACTGAAATGCATTAGATTTAGTTCTGGAATGGCTGTAAGTGGCTTGCCAACCAAAAAATGACCGTATGTCAAAACATCAAAGGAAGAAGCATCTTCTACTAAGTTTAGTAGAAGATGCTTCTTCCTTTGATGCTATGCAGTTGCATAGCAGTCACGAGTTAAGAACTGTTTCAATTTACGTCATTAGTGTATGAAGCTGTTCAAATGTAAATGCTGGCAGAATTGAAATTAAGTTTGATTCTCTGAGAAGACAAAAATATAGAAATTACCTCAAAAAGTTTTTCAGATTTAAAAAAATTATATAATTCGTCAAGTTTGCGTTTACTGCCGACAAAATTGCTGCCATTACCACAATAAATTTCAACGGGCCACACTCTGCGTGAAATAAATCTTTGAAGTCCTGCTATAAAAGTCTCGCTAGTCATATGTCTGGCAATCTCAATATGTACAGCTTTAATTGACATCTCACAAATAAAACAGTATATCCCTTTTTAGTTTTGCAAAGACCTCTGTAAGTTCTTTCTTTAATATATATAGACCCTGCATAATCAACACCGGTGCTTAAAAATGGTCGACATGATGAAACCCGAGATTTTGGTAGATTTCCCATTAATTGTTCATTGTTGTGCTGTTTGTATTTGAAGCATGCGATGCATTTTGCCACAGAAAATCTAGTCATGTTTTGACATCCAATTATCCAAAACCTTTGTTTGATTACAGTACTTAATACTGTGGCACCAGGATGTAAATATTTGATGTGGTAATACTTTGTTATGTGCTGGCTTAATACGTGGTTTCTAGGTAATATAATCGGATGTTTCGCGTCAAAACTGAAGGTTTCTTCCTGAATTCTAGCACCAACTCTTAATATATCATTTTCGTCCAGAAACGGTGCTAAATTTAGTAGAATACTTCGGATTAGTAACTTTACAGCTTTCTTTAAACTTACTTTGTGCCCATTTAATACATAACGTTTCTGCAAATGCTAATTCATCAAGTGGTAGGAGTATGCCTGGTTGTGATGGTTCTTGGTTATGTTTTATGGCTATACAGATTATAAAATTTGCGAATTTATAAACATAACCCAGTATACGGTAGATTTTAAAAAAAAAAATGAAATTTTATCAAATAAAGGGGAACAAATATCGAATTTAACCACTTTGGACCAGCCCACCACAACCCGTTTTAAACCAAATTAGAAGGATATATTCCACGGGATCCTAGGTCATCAGGATTATCTTTCGATGGTACATGCCTCCAGTGCTTTCTTGGAATAGTTTCAATAATTTCCGTAATTGGGTTGGCCACAAAGAATTTCCATTTCCTGTAATTCTGTGCTAACCACACAAGAACAATGTGTAATACTTTACAGGTATTGGTAGCTAGAGATTTTTTAATGTAGTTGACTAACCAACCAGACAAAACTGCACCACATAATTCGAGGTTTGGCAATGTTACTCTCTTAATTAGAGCAACTTGAATTTGACTTTGTTCAAGCTCTGGAAGTGCAGATCGAAGTTTGACCCACTTTTCCTGCATATCATTCGTAAGTTAATCATCACAATCGAGTTTTGGAACCAAAATTGGGACCACAACGGTTGAAACAGCAATTTTATCACGACGGTTGTCGGAGAGATCCATCCAAGTGGATCAAATATTCGTGAAGCATCCGATAACAGTGATCGTTTTGTATGTTTTATGTCTGGCTCAAATGAAACTTTGAAACGTGTCCTGAACTGGATTTCAATAAAGTCCTAAGTTCTTTATACTGGCAGAATCCTCCATTTCTATATAAGTGGTTTCTTGTAATTCACTGGGTATGAGTTTGAAGAGCTCTTTACTATTTGAATGCCATAATATATATAATTGTTTGATAAACGTCATCGCACCCAGTAAGCATGTCGTCAACATGAAAATCTTGTTTCAGTATTGTAGCTGCTTCAGGGTATTTCTCTATATAATCATCAGCTAATTGGTGCAGTGTTTTCACTTGACATCCCATAAGCAACAATATGTAAGCAGTAATAATCTACAGTATCAGTTAAGATATTTCTCCATAGTATCCTCTGAAAGTCACAATTAGTAGGATGCAGCTTTATGTGACAGTACATTTTCTCTATGTCAGCCTCGTTAAGAGACGTTAGTAATAACACGTTAATAACACGTTAATAACACCTGACGTTATTTGACAGGACCCGTCGAATACTAAACGACGCTTCGACGTGGAGCTTGTTTCCTTGCACACAGCGTGATGCGGTAGATTTAGGTGACTGATAGATAGTTCTTTAGTTGGAATGATTTTCATACGACCAAGATCAGAATATTCTTTCATGAACTTTTGATATTTCTTTCCAAAGCTTTTGTCTTTTGAAAATTTCTTTTCCATAGCTAATAGACTCTAACCGTGTCTAATATTGGCCAGTGGTCCTTGTTAATACCAAATGATGGAAGGTTTGTTGTGAGTTTTGGAAGAATAAGTGCTTTCACACTGATATTTGTATGTTTTTCATATCTGGAAGGTATGTTTAACTCCACTGCACCCTTCGTGTATCCCGCTCGTTTTGACCCAAGACCATTAACAATTAGGGATGATCGAACTCTTTTAAGGTCAGTTATTTGACTACAGCTTTCTCTTATTAAAGATGATTGTGATCCGCAATCCAGTAATTCTCTAATGGCATACAATGATCCATTAGTATCTGATATGTCAATTAAAATGTGGTACAATCGTTGGAACATGATAAGCGATTATGGAGTTCAAATTAAATTGCGAATTCAGATTTTAAGAGGAATGATATTTTCCAGTCAAATTATTTTCACTTTTTATTGTAGATTGTTGAGTCTGAAGCCATGTTGATCGACGATTGTGTGATGGAAGTATGTATTGCCATGGCCTGTTGTCACGATTTCTGTTTGATTGTAGTTTATATGATTAAGCATGTTGTAATCCCTTCAACACTAGTATCACTTTATATTATGTTCACAAGTCTCAATATTGTGCCTGGAGCTCATACACCGATAACATAATTGTTTCTGGAGAACAAAATCATGTCTTGCTATAGGTTTTAATCTTTTAAATTGAAAGCAACGGAATAATGGATGCCGCTTCTTGCACATTGGACAACCAGATATATTTTCTGTAGTTTTTGACGTTAAAAATTTTGCAATGGTAGCAAAACGTATCTGGTTGGAACATTTTGCGTGGACACAGGACTCAAGAGCATCACAGCGATTGGGAAAAAACTTTAACAATTCATTTAAACTTGGACAATCAATATTGTGCCCATAATAGTTGAATCACGTTGTCTATCTTTTTAATAATTAAGTGAACTTACAATGGCTCGCGTGATTCCCAGTGACTACCAAGTGCTTTGAGCCCTCATAATACTTCGTCTGATACGTCACAGATTTATTAAAAATAAACCAATAAGCTCTTTCACGGTGTGCTTTTTCTTGTCATATCTCTTTTCATGTTTACTCCATGCCTCCATGTAATTTACTTTAGTGAAGGATAAATGGCATATCAAGTTAGCTGCATCCCCCTTTAAGAAACCTTTTAAGTAATGGAACTTGTGCACATTTGGCAAGGCATCGTTTCCAGCAATTGAAGTAGTGAAAAGGTCTTTAAATGCACTTTGAGTAATCTTCATCAAAAGGTTCATTGCGACACGTGGGAGTTAGAGATCTGTGCCTTGACAGGCTGATCGAAATTGAAAATGAAAAATAATTTTTCAATAAAACAGTAATTACCAATTTATTATTATTTTATTTAAAAGTCTTTCAAAAAATTATAAAAAAAAAAATAGTAAATAATTTAATTTACAAAAATTTCTTTATAAATATAATAATGGAGCCTTAATCAAAGGATTTTATAGCCCGTGATTTATTTAAAATTATAAAAAAATAAACTATAATTTATAAATTATAAAATTATTTTTTTAATAATTATATAAATTAATTTGCTTCAATCAAGTGACTAATATAGATATTTTGACATACACGTCATGAACCAATATTACTACTAGTTTGATCTAATGATTGATAGATCTCGCTACGCTACATATAAAAGCAATTCTTACTCTAATACAATAATTCAAAAAATAAACAATCCATCGTTTGTTTTTTTTTCATAAGGATTCAAGGCAAGTTTCATCATTCTCGGCCCGTTGACTATTTTTTAGTCAACTCACGATGTTGGCAATTTGGCTAATTTGTTAATATGCCTTTAACCTCACTCCCTCTTGTTTTAATTGTGACAACACGTACGAAACTTTCGTTGGTTGGATTTGTTTCTATAATGCATCGATGGCGTATTGTCATCTTTAATAAGTAAACGATGTTTCCAATTTTTTCATTTTGTTTTTATTTTTCCATTTTCCCTTTTGCTGCAAATTATGTATGAAGTCGCGTTGAAACCGTCTCCAAAATACTTGAGTTCTCTGGTGAAAACGTTCTCATCGCTTGAGTCGGTTCATTGATATTTATAGCATTTTCCGGAATTGAATACAAAGTGGATCCAATTAAGCGCTGGAGTAAGAACATCATAATCGGGATCATTCGGTGATATTTGACAAAGAGGTCTGGAATTGAGTATTGCCTCGATTTGAGTTAACAAGGTTACCATCTATTCAAATGTTAGGTGAACGTTATATGTGAACTTTAATTAATGA
Organism: Tipula confusa; assembly: GCA_963556175.1. Classification (NCBI taxonomy): domain Eukaryota; kingdom Metazoa; phylum Arthropoda; class Insecta; order Diptera; family Tipulidae; genus Tipula; species Tipula confusa. Next base: position 72,351,187 of record OY744477.1, read on the forward strand.
CTTTTCACCGATTTGACTGCGCTTTCTCATATACCACCGTATGTTAGACAACCTGGAGGAACAAATTTAAATCTAATTTCATTTTTGGGTGAAAATTCAGTAGCCGGCGATACAAAAGATTTAGATGACAGAAGTTTTTGAATTTCTCCTATTTTGCGTTAAGCCTCCACAAAATTAGTGCCATTGTCACTGTATATTTGAGATGGAAGTCATCGTCGTTTTGCAAAGCATTGTAGCACAGCGATGAATGCCATTGATATAAATTCGCATACCACTTCTAAATGGACTGCTTTCGTCACTAAACAAATGAAAAGTGCAATTCACACTTTCGTTAATTTTGCACCGCGACCCTTTTTAGACGAAAACATTATAGAACCCGTATAATCTACGGCACTGTTTGTAAATGGCCTTGAAGGATTAACTCTCACGTTTTGCCCTGTTTTTAGAACATGTCTCGCATTTTCGATATAATTGCCGAACTATAGACCCCAGTGACCCAATATTTCTGTCGAATCAAATGAAATGTGAGTATTGGTCCAAGATGCAGATTTGCAATATGAATATGATCAATAATCAATTTAGCAATGAAGTGAGTTCAGGTAGTATTACTGGATGTTTGTGGTCATAGTATCCAATGAAATTTTAAACGTCCTCCCACTCTTAGTATTCCGTTACTGCCGAGGAATGGAGATAAAGCAATTAACTTGCTAGTGGTGCGAATTTGCAATTTTTTCTTGCGGTTCGAAAGTTCCTCTTTGTAAAATTCTTCTTGTGCAAATAGAAAGAGAATTTTGGTATAGACGAAATCAGCTCCGAAGTAACCAGTAATTGCTCATTCTTAATAACTCTCTTGAATGCCGCATTTAATATTAATCGTCGACATTATCTAGTACTGGCACCATGCTCGGTAAATATTTCGAAGTAGGCCATTCATCTATTAATTCCCTTAGCCACTGAGGGCCTTTCCACCAGAATTTCATGTTTATCAGCACTGAAGGCATTACTCCTTGCGATGCTGAGTCGGCAGGGTTATCTTCCGATTTTTTGTCTGCAGCCAGCGATGTCTTGGTAGCCATTCTAAAATATCTGCGAATCGATTTTCCACAAATATAGGCAGATTTCCTGGATGATTCGAAAGCCAGTCCAGTACAATGGTGGAATCATACCATGCGAAATTTTGGCTGTGTGGTCACTCGCGATAATTTCCTTTAGCAGTTTTTTTAACAAGTGCGCGCAGCATAGCAATACTTTAGTTTTAGCTGCTATCAAATTCACCTCTATTGAATCTTCTACTGGAACTCTACAATACACCACTACTCCGTCTCCTTTTAAACTCGCATCACAAAGTTCATGATATTCCACGTTTGTTTAATTTTTGAGGAATCGAGGAATTCTTATAGACACAAATGAGCTTCTGTCTTCTGGCAGTGGCTCGTCCCATTTTAATTTAAGTGTCAACAAACCTTTTCCTATAAGTACAGATGGTGCTAGCCAACCAACCTAAAGGATTAAAGATTTTCGATACCTCTGACAAAATGTATCTCTTATCGTACGACATTCCTAAACTTTAAAGCAAAATGTGTCAGTAATGGTTGCGTCTATTGCAATCCGAGTACTTTTCCAGCTCTGTCGGACACAACACCAATGCAGAAATCGGCATCAAATAATTGCTCACAATTAGACTTCCATTTACGTAGTTTCATTAGTCCCAGTTTTATAGCACTGCTCTAAATTTTCTTTTAATATTTTGGCTTGTTCTTCGTCATCCGCACCAGACAAGAGATCAACACCGTAGAAATTAAGGTGTATTACGTCGTTAACTTTTGGATACTGCTCCCCGTAATCTTTGCCCAATTGTTGTAAGGTTCTCATGGCTCAAAATGGAGAACTGCTTAGAGCAAATATTACAGTGGTGAGATGATATGTTTTCAGTTGGTCATTAGGAGTTTCTCTCCATAGCACACGTGCAAATTCCCGGTCTGCCACACCTAACGTGACTTGGCGAACATTTTCTCAATGTCTGCACATACAGCAATCTTGTACGATCTAAATTTTAGTAGAATGAACCACAATGAAGGTTGAATTGTAGGGTCAATGAGCGTGGTATCGTTTATCGATATCCTAGTTGTGCTTTTGCTTGATCCGTCGAAAACGACTCTCAGTTTTGTAGTGATACTTTCTGTTTTTATGACTGCTTGATTTGGTAAATAATAACTTGCATCTGCTGTGTGTTTTAGTCCTTGTTATGTATTGGCACCATATGACCCATCTCTATATATTTCTGTATCAGAATCACATTGACACGCGATTCTCGTAGATCCACGTTCTGTAGCAACCTCTTCTCCAAATTATTAAACCTATGTACAGCTGTTCTATGTGAATTTCCTAGTATGGGTCGATTAGAGTTAAAAGAAATTTTCATAGGTGGTATACCACTTCTCCCATCGTTCATCATCTTTGGTCATTTGTGTATATGTTGGCATAACCTCCATTGCCCAACATTTTCAATGTATCTTCCACGTTGAGTTCCTCAGAAAAAAATCAAAACATTCGATATGCTACTTTTTTCCATTTGCGTTCCGAAATTGTGACCTACAATTCAACCAAGTTAACTTTTCCTCGCCATTAAGTCACCTTGAAGCATCTTATCATCAAAAAAATTCCAGTATCTGAAAACATCCACGATGCCTATACTGTACACTTTGGCTTGGAATTCTTTGGCAGAGTGGTTCAAATTCGAATACCCGAGACTTGATTAAGAGATGTACTGATTCCTTAGTTTACACACATCCATCAGTGATACCCTTAACCACCATGTTGCTTTTCCTATGCTGCAGCATTATATTATTTGAACATGCTTGGGTTATAAATGAATGTGTTCCAATACCATTATTATAGCGGTTGGTAGTAATGTTGTACGGTGTGCTCGATTTGTGAGCGCTCTTCAGTGAGCATGTTACTTTTGAAGTAATTGCGACTCTAGGTTCGTGTAACAATGAGACATTTTTCGCTTCTTTTTCTATACCGACAGTCCGTAGGACGATGTGTAGTCGACAAACATATGAAACATAATTTCTTTTTAGCAGCTAATTCACATCTATCAATCGCTGATAAATTGGGAAATTTTTGACAAATAAGTTACAACATTCTACTTCATCAGTTCGTCGTTCCAGAAACATCAAGAAATCTTCCAATTTAGGAAAATCGGTTTGCGAGGTTTCTTTATCTCTCTCTCGGTCTAGTTACCTCGTCTAATTTTTGTAAATACAATTGGATTAACCAAAGATCTCGTTTTCCCATCTTCTCCTAAAGCATGTAATCATCTTATCACTTGATCTATCGTGTCATAGAATTGACTAAGATCTTTTGCTGGTGGCTAAGTTATGTGGTTAGACGTGCCAAAAATGTTTGGACTAACTCTCGAACGATTGGTTTGATCTTATCGTAACGATCTAAAACTTTTTCCCAAGTTGGCTCATAATTTTCTTCAGTAAGTGGTATCTGGCATTTAAGATTTTTCGATGGCCCATTCTTCAGAAAACGCTTCAAATATTGAAATTTCTGTATTTTTGAAATTCATTTCTCATTATGTTCTAACTGTACAAATAAATCGCGAAATGACCGAAATTTTATTTTTTCATGACAAGTACTGTCACTTTTGGAGAAGACAGTACTTGACTTTTTACACAGTAGAATTTAAATAGTAAGTTGGCACATAGAAGCGACCAACTCGATCGGTTCCAAATCGTAATGTGTCTTTGTCTATAGTAATGTAATTTTAGTTGTTCAAAAAAGTTTAAATGAAATTTTCGAGTAGACTACCATCATTATAAGGTAAGATTTTGACTAGATACTATAAAAGCGTTGATTGTGCTTTAGAAGTAAAAACTGTGAATCTCGATACCATTCTACCATATATACAATGCATGTTATGTTTAAATGTAGTAGAGATAGTTTTTGTATTTTACATTTAACATAATCCATTCACAAAATTAATATGTATACACGATTGCATTCAGCTATGTTCTGTGTAAAGTAGACAATGTACTGTGCAGCAGCGATGTAAATGGAATATAATGTGTGTGTGTAGATTTAGTTTATTTTCTTTTTTTTTTACACAAAATACACTTTTTCATTACTTTACCAGTACATCATATAATATAATACTCGTACATACTTTTTTTTGGTACAGATATATCAAACAACATATAGTAATTTCACATAGAAATGTAATTTTAAAAATGTTTACATAAAAAATTGTTTGATGTTGATTCAAACCAAAAAATAAAAAATAAAAAAATGTTAAATAATTCAGGAGCTACATTTTGAGTAATATTTTTTATTTTAATTATTTTATTTAGTTTATTTAATTTCCGTTTTTAAATATTTTTTTTTTTTTTTTAATATGTACACACTTATCGTTTCCAGGCAAATATCCTGAAAATGTAACTTTATTTTATTTTTCGGTTGCGTTAGGAGCAAATTCAACGAGAAAAAACGGTGTCAGGACGTGTCCAAATACAGGTGTGGTACCATGGTGAACGAAGTGAATTAGTCGTATCACTAATGGCTGGCGATGATTTAGCGTTTCGGGATGATTCCGGTGGACATGGAAATTTACCGGAAGCGTATGCTAAAGTTAAAATTGCACCTAAAACGTAAGTTTATAAATCGTGTGTGATCGTTAACACTGATTTTATTAAAACACTAAATAAATTTATTTTACATAGTGGTGATGGTCATGTGGCACAAACAGAAGTATCACCGCCATCACTGAATCCAATTTGGAATGCAACACTAAGTTTTTCCAATATACCACCAGAAAATTTAATGGATCGTTCACTTGAAATTGAGCTATGGGATCTTGTACCACAGACTGAATCCGTATTTCTTGGCGAATGCACCGTCGATTTGCAAAAAGCATTTTTAGACGATCGTGCCGTTTGGTATCGTTTAGAAGATCCAAAACAATTACGTCAAATAACATCGTCTCTACCGTCAAAAACACCTAATGCGTCACCACGCGGTTCAATTGGTGGTCTCGATGTTTCGCGAATACGACGCAGCGACTATCTAATCAATCGATCGGTGTCCGACGATGTTGATTCGATCGGTGATGGTACATCACTTTTACATCCGGATACGGCATGGATGGCGGGTTCACGTCGTGGCTCGTCACAATCTGAAACGCTCGAAGTAGAAACCTATAATATTGATAAAGATTTTTCACGGTCATTACCCGGATCGCGACGTTCATCGTTTCAAGATCGTGAAGAGAATAAAGAAATCGAAGCGACACCACCGCCACCTAGCTATAATCGAGATCGGAGACGATCGTCGTGTGTACGACGAGATCCTGATGAAATTATGCGTTCGTTGAAAGCGGTCAAAGGGGAACTGGGACGTACCATGAGTTTAACGGGGTCGACGGAAAAAACACTATCCAGATCATCGTCAAGAAGTAAGATGAACATTTTGATTTTTATAAAGAAAAGAATTGGAAATAGCCGCAGTATGAACATTATCCTATTTATATACAATTTTATTTATTATCTCACATCTCAATAGCTATCTATCTCTTTCTTTTTTTAATTTTATTCTCACACTATAAGCATCAACATACTGCGCTTTGCCAGGCTGTCACTTTTTTTTTCTTAAGTAAATTCGCACTAAAAGCACTAAGTTAATCTCAATCCAATATTTAAAAAAAAATTCTTGCCACCATTATGTAGATCAGGTGAGTCACTTAAAATGAAACCGGATATTATGAAAATGATGAATATTTAATGCGCTTAGGGTGTGGTTTTATACATATTTTCAAAGTTAATTCAAGGTCATTTTACTTTAAAAATATTTGTGATGGCCTTTTAAAATGCCTTCCTTGTCACTAAATAGGGTTGGGGATGTAAGATTTTTTAGTTCCTGATTTAAGTTCAAATAGAGCATACACCTTTTGATCCCAACTTTTCGTTGATCATATTACAAGAGTAGGCCAACATATGATTTTGAGACCATGATACATGGTAAGAACTCTTTTAATTTGACATCAAAATTTGCCAATGGAAAAACCCGTCTTTCTTCCTCGAAACACGATTAGGTAATTAGGTAAAAAAATGTCAGTCTAATAATTCTTGGCATAGCTCCAGATCTCTTTGGATTTTCTTAAAATGAGTCGCGAAAAAATTAAAACAGTATTGCTTGTCAAAATCCGAGTGATAATCGTTTTCCAATAATGCTTTTACCATGCAAACTGAGGAATACGTACCACATTTCGAAAATTTATAAAACCCAGAAAACATTTGACTGTTCGTCTATCGAAACTAAGAAATGTATGCCACTTATTGTAAATTTTCAAAATTATGGTCCTCATTCAGAGCAGGCGCTAGACTAGTTTTTACCTGGTGTAAATTCCAAAAGTGGCGCCCCAAACAAAATTTCGCTAGCATATTACATCGGAGATAGGATTTTTAATGCGATATTTTTAAAATTGATAATATTTGCATCAAATTATTTTAAACCACTTATTCCAGACTTTCCATTATAAATAAGTAAAGTGTTTCGCTGACTTTAAATAATTGTTGCGTAAACCGGTGAAAAAATTCTACTTTGAAAATATTTTTTTGATTTAGTACAAAAAGTTAAAGCAGAGGAAAAATAAATGGAACATTTAATATAGCGCAATGTTATTAGCACAGGAAACTAAGCTTTGAAAGCCTTAACCATATCTTAAACTATAAAAAAATAATCGAGCGTAAGATGTTAACAAATTGAGTTATGCAAACTGAAGGGTTTTGTAAATATTTTGCGGTGCATGGCAAATAAACAAACGAATTTCAGTATTTTACTGCCTTAAACTTTCGCTGCGTGTCGTGTCAAAAAGTTCTTGTCGTTTACACTAAAGCTTCATGTATATCAAATAAATAAATGAATGGTTGCAACGCATCTTAACAACGCATCAATAACTTAACGAAAATTATCAATTTAATTCATACTTAATTAGACAATATATAAGCGTCTTAGGAATTCTATTCTGTTTTTGTTTTTTAACACATTCCCATTAAGTTAACTTAAAGAAAATTTTTAATTTTACGACCCAACGAAATATTTTGTTTATTTTAACTAAATAACATTTTTCGAAAAGTAACAAATACTTATTTTTAACTGTGTTCAAAGAAATTAACGAGTATTTAACGAAATTTTAAATATTTTTAAAAGGAAAATTAAACTTATTAATCGAAACAATCTTAAACTTTAAGTAATTTTGTTCAAGGCGTCACCAATCATTTAATAGATTTTCACCCCAAACTTTTTTTACTCAGGAGGCCTAATTTAAGATGAATTAATTGTAGAGTCACGGCCGATATCAGTGTGATATTAATACTTTTAAACTTTTTTCTGTTTAGACCAAAAAGACAAAAGGATTCAAAAACGAACTTAACGAAAATAACGTATAAAAATTTTGCAATTTAAAAAATATTCAAATCAAAGTTTATTGATATCATTAGTAATTTATTTAAACGATTCAATTCGTTTACTTCCACATAACGTTTTTCGTTAAGTTAACTTGACGAAAATTTTCTAGTTTTCCGAAGCAAACAAATATTTCCTTATTTTATCTATTACGTTATTTAAAAACGTACTAATAAAATTTAATTAAATTATACTCAAATGACTTAACGAATATTTAACGAAACCTCTTAAAAACGCATCTTACAAGTTTTTGAAAGTAAATTAACGAATTATGGGTCCAAATAAAGGTGCAGAAAATCACCATTTAGAACCCAAATATTATTGGAGATGGTAAAGTTCTCCTACTTAATATAAAATAGCGGTGGTATGCAAAATACAAAATACAAACTAAAGCTGATAAGTTTTAACGCGCGTTAAGATAAACTTTGAATAACTAATTTAAACGTGTTTATGAAGGAAACCAATGACGGTTTTAAATGGCAATTGGTAAATCAGATCGTACATTCGTCAAATGTTTATCTTTTTTTCTTTTTAACTCAATAAATTGCTTGCAATTTGGTTAAAAACTCTTGCACAGCGAGTTTAAGTTTTCACAGTTTAAGTTTAGATTGTAATATGTTTTTTATTTGTGCCATTCAGACAATAATGATCTAAAATCAAACTTAACGAAACTAAATTAACGAAAATTATCAATGTCGATTAAAATATTCATTCAAAAATTATGGGAATTTTAATAATTCTTATCTGCTTTTTTAACAGATTTCCGTTAAATTAACTTAACGAAACTTTTCAAGTTTAACGAAACGGAAGTTTCCTACTTTCCACTTAGCTTGCACATAATAGCTTGTGAGTTAAAGTCTTCACTTTCTCTTTTTTTAAATGTTTTATATAAGAACTGATAAATAAATAAATAAGTATTAAATTAGCAGAATGGGATGAACAAGGAACTAAAGATGTCTGTGGTTCTAATCCTTAAATTTGCGTCTGTATTCCAATATTTGTACACTTTGTAAACGACTCGTTATCAAACAATTGTATTTCGTCTTAAGTGATACTATTTTCTGAAAATTCTTGTATCATATTTAAAGCCCGTCTGCATTTCTTTTAGGTAGCCTGCATATTTTTGTTGTACCCAGATATATTTTAAAAAATATAACCTATTGACTGTATAAAATTTAAAATGGTTTGAAATTATTAGGACCATTATGTTGTTCAGTGAATTTTTTGTGCCACCCATTTAAATTTTGACAGTTTTGCCAAAAGTTTTAAAATTTCCAAAATCCAGAAACTGCATATATGGTAAGTCCATTTAAACAGAAAATATGTGCCGCGAATAAAAATTTTCCAAATCCAGAAAATGTTATTTTCTTTTGCTGTTCAATTTGTTTATTTATTGCTAACAATTTGTTACGATTTCTGGGCAATATATGGGTTCAGCAAGGGTTAGGCAATTACAACGCTCAAATAGCTAAATTTCTCCACTTCAAAGTAAAATATTAAATTTTTTTGTGTTTTCACGACATTTCTGGAATATTAAAATTGTATAACACGATATCGACCACTTTACCATCGATTATCTGGAATGTTTCATTTTAAGTGACTCACCCTGTTTACAAAGCCCTTTATATATTATTCTGATGTGTGTGTGTGTGTGTGTGTATAAATTTGTAAATATGCAATAGATAATCTTAATTTAATTTTTTTTTTTTTACTTTATTTTTATAAAAAAAAAACTTTTTAAATATTTTCCAGTCATGGATGATTTCTACTAGAAAACTAAATTTAACACTAAACTAAAATAGATAAAAATATACAAAATACAATATAAAATATTTAAAATTTTAATTTTAAAAACAAAAACCAATATCGTAAAATTTTCATCTGTGTGGTAAGATGATATTCCATGCATGTTGTACACAAGTTAATTGAGTTCCTTGTTATTTTGTAATGTGTGCTGGGGAAAATTTGATCTACGCGATGTAATGTAGAAAAGTTTTCTTACATCCATAAATTATATTATAAAAGATAATCCAAAGCTGTATAAATTTATATTTTTTTTTTGTTTAGTATATGATTTTGTATTTAGCTAACTTTCTAATCGCACCCAAACACCCTACTTATTTATTGGATTGTAAATTTGTGTTATTCTTGAAGACGTTTTTTTTTTGCTTTGTGTATTAGTTCTTTTTGAATAATTTTTTTTCAGTATATAATATTTTTAGATAAATTTATGATAACAATAAATAAAATAAGATCAAGAAGATAAAAATTTTATTGCTTTTGTTAAAAAAATTTAATTCAATAAAATAACTTTTGGTTTAATACGTTCATATACATCTAACTGAAGATCTAGTGATTTCTGTCAATATTGTCGACGTTACAAATTACTGAAAGTTTACTGCAAATCGTGTTAATTCTTTTTTCAATTGTTTCAGCTAAAGGATGAGGATTGTAATGAATCTAAACTTTCTTGCAAGAATTCTGGTCCATTTTACCGAAGCAATGCTTGAGGTGTTATTTTACATATGATAATGATCTTCGTATTGCAAGATCAGTTCGGTGTTTATTAGTTGATACACATGCACTTTTGGTTGTTATCCTTATTTTGTCTAGTTTGCCAAGTTTCACCTTACGCCATTGGACCCCTTTTACGTGTGCTATAAATTTCAAAATTTTTAATACTTACCTCTCACTTTTTTTAGTTGAGTTTGTTTGCTGTTTTAGTGGAAATGAATGATGCCTGAGAACCTGGGTCGATTGATGCTCTGAAAAGCATTAATGATATTACAGCTTTTAGTATAAATATTACTTGAGTTTCTTGGGAGTTGTTAATTATGTATCTTTGAGTTAATTAATGGCGTCCTGCACTTTTATTGTTAATATTCAGTTGTATGTTGGGCCTTCCGATCATTGGTCAACTAGATCATTGGTTTTTAATTTCCAATTATATATAAATTGCAATTTGAATCTGATGTAAATCCAAACAGTCTCTCCTCAGCTTATGTAGCATCACTATTTGTGATGTGTTTTATTTTTTTTTTTAAGAAAGCTAGTCAGATCGGTTCACTTTTGCACTGATGCAGATGAGTTTTTTTTTATTTTTACCTCTAAAATGTTCCAATAGTTTGACCCTTCTTTCCAGAATTCAAGAATTTTAAAAAATCGGTGATTTTTAATTAGCATCTAAATTTCTGCTCAATATACAGATGACAATCAAGTTCAATATACAGATGACAACTGACTCTGTATTTCCTAGTGAATTTAATATAAAAATTGAAAATTGTGAAATTAATGTCATAAATTGAAATTTTCCAAAATCCAGAAAATCATGATGGTTAGCCCAAGAAAATTGTAAAATTTACGTCATAAATTGTAAATTCCCAAAATCAAGAAAATTATGATGGGTAGTCCATGAAAAATATGAAATTTATGTCATAAAATGAAAATTCCCAAAATCAAGAAAATCATAATGTTTAGTCCATGAGAATTGTGAAAATTCTGTCACAAATTGTAAATTCCCAAAATCAAGAAAATTATGATGGTTAGCCCAAGAAAATTGTAACATTTATGTCACAAACTAAAAATTCGCCAAATCTAGAAAATCATGATGGTTCATGAAAATTATGAAATTTGAGTCACAAATTGAAAATTCCCACAATCAAAAAAATCATGATTCTATGAAAATTGTGAAATTTAAGTAAAAATTGAAAATTCGCAAAATCGAGAAAATCATGATGCCCATGAATGAAAATTGTGAAATTTGTGTTATAAATTGAAAATTCCCAACATCAAGAAAATCATGTTGGCTAGTCCATGAAAATTATGAAATTTGTGTCATAAATTGAAAATTCTCAAAATCAAGAAAATCATGATGGTAATTAATCCATGAAAATTGTGAAATTTACGTCACAAATTGAAAATTCCCTAAATCAAGAAAATCATGATGGTTAGCCAATGAAAATTGTGAAATTTTCGTCATAAATTGCAAATTCGCAAAATCTTGAAAATCATGATGGTTAGACCATGAAAATTGTAAAATTTAAGTTTCAAATTGAAAATTGGCAAAACCAAGAAAAACATGATGGTTAGTTAGTCCATTAAAATTGTGAAATTTACGTCATAAGTTGAAAATTCCCAAAATCAAGAAACTCATGATGATTGTGAAATTTATATCATAAATTGAAAATTTCCAACATCAAGAAAATCATGATGGCTAGTCCATGAAAATTATGAAATTTGTGTCACAAATTGAAAATTCTCAAAATCAAGAAAATCATGATGGTAAGCCCATGAAAATTGTGAAATTTAAGTAAAAATTGAAAATTCGCAAAATCGAGAAAATCATGATGCCCATGAAAATGTTGAAATTTAGGTCATAATTTTAAAATTCCCAACATCAAGAAAATCATGATGGTTTTTAGCCCATGAAAATTATGAAAATTATGTCACAAATTGAAAATTCCCAAAATCACGAAAATCATGATGGTTAGCCCATGAAAACTATGAAATTTACGTCACAAATTAAAAATTCCCAAAATTAAGAAAATCATGATGGTTACCCAATGAAAATTGTGAAATTTTCGTTATAATTTGCAAATTCGCAAAATCTTGAAAATCATGATGGTTAGCCCATGAAAATTGTAAAATTTGTCAGTTTTAAATTGAAAATTGGCAAAATCAAGAAAAACATGATGGTTAGTTAGTCTATGAAAATTGTGAAATTTATACAAAAAATTGAAAATTCTTAAAATAAAGAAAATCTTGATGGTTAGCCCATTAAAGTTTTACAATTTAGGTCACAAATTGAAAATTCCCAAAATCAAGAAAGTCATGATCAGCTCATGAAAATTATGAAAATTTATGTCATAAATTGAAAAACCCAAAATCAAGAAAATCATGATGGTTAGTTCATGAAAATTGTGAAATTTAAGTCACAAATTAAAATTTACAATTTTGACTGCCCGAAAGTTGCTGAATTCTACTAATCTATACTGTAGTACTAATCTATATGAATTATCATTATTTGTATCTACCTGATATTCGAAAGGCCTATATACCTTTTAAAACAAAAATGTTATACCATTTCTGCAGATGCCATTCGGATTAACAAGAAAAAATACTGTACATGAACTTGAGAAGGATATACTCAACAGTAGAGTATTTGAATTAACAATAACCATATCGTAATAGCACAAACACGGCAGAATACATGTTAGCAACAGATAAAATATTATCATTTTTTTTTAACAAAACAATCGAATGCTTTTATTTAAGATAGGATAAAATTTATTCTTCTTGAATTATTTTAATTATTTTTTTCTAATTTCGAATCTAAAAAGCTTTTGCATGAGTTAACAATAAAATAAAATAAAAAAAAAGTTTTAAAAAAGCTTCTGATAAACTTTTTTTTTTTTTTCTTAATTTTGTTCCGTTTTAATTATGTTGGATAATTATTATTTCCTTTTTGTTTTTCATGTTTTTTTTGTTTAAAGAATCATCAAAGAGACAATTCTTATTACCATAACATTACACAACGTCTTTTCGTTTTGTTGTGGTACCGATATTTTGTTAGTTTAAAAAAAGTTAAAAATTATTAATTGCAGACACCACCAAAAGATTAGTTTTCTAATTAATTTTTTTTATGTGTCAACACAATATTCTAGGGGCAAGTCGTGTTTCGCGGAAAGACAGTGTAATGGAATTACCCGAATTATTTGTGGTAACAAGTCGGATAAGTCCACCATCGGACGAAGAACTAAACTATGCGGTCAAATGGAAAGGTTCAACGAGTGCCATCGGATGTGGAACAAGTAAAAATAATTCAACTAATTTACGTAAGATGGGTAGTAGTACGGGTGCATTAAATTCAACCAGTATCATTATGCCGAAGGAGCAACAAAATGTTATTTTAGGTCCGGCACAAATTCAACCGAAAGGTTATCGTTTAATATCGGGTCGATATGGTGAATTAAAACTTGATTTTGTTATAACGAAAGGAATGTTAGAGGTGGATGTTATAAGTGCACGAAATATTGTACCGGTCGATTGTGAAACGCCACCTGATACGTATGTTAAATGTTATTTGAAAGATGGTGATCGTTTAAAGTATAAAAAGAAAACAAGAGTGGTACGACACTCGGCCGAACCGATTTATAAGCAGGTTTTAAAATATGGGGTAAAAAGTGCATCCCCGTTATATAATATACTTTGGAAAGTAATTTCTTAATTTTATTTCCAGGCGAGTGATATTCAAAGTCGTAACGTGGTAATAATGGTTTGGCAACGTTGTATCGGCTTTGAACATAATCAAGGTTTAGGTGGTGCTGAATTAAATTTTGATAAGTTAGGTTTAAGTAAACATATTGGTGGATGGTATCCATTATTTCCAATGCATTCGTTTGGTTCCGATCCCAATGATTCCCCTTGACCAATTCAGGTGATTATTTATATGCAATACTAAACTTAAAAAAAATTTTAATTTAATATTTTAAAATGTATATCAATCATTAATTTTAAAATTAATTAAGGTAGCACGACACAACTGACAGACATAAAATATTTTATAATATATACTGGACGTATAAAGGGTTTTCCATTTTTAATTTACAGAATAATTTATGACACATGTTAGTCATGTGTTAGGATCACTGGGTAACAATTGTCCGTTCAGCGTTGGCATTGAAAATAATAATTAGGAAGATTAGAACTTTTAAAATACTATGATCCTTTGCTATCCAAACATTTGAGAAAAACGAGTATTCTTTTCATTTTAATTGATAAGAAGCGGAGATTACCTCGGTCAAGGTTAAGACAATGGTTTGAATATGAGTGACTCATATATAATGATGGCATTATTATATAGTATATATGTGCTTGCCCCAGTTTAAATTTGTGTGGTGTTTATGCAGCAGAATACTGCCATAATATAATCACCTTTTTCGGAACCAACCAAAAAAATTAATAATATTTTCAGTTGTAGTTTGCTGAGATGGGAAATTTTAAAATCGAGTATTGATGGCAGTATACTCCATTCTATATCCACCAGACATCATATAGTGTGATACATTTTTCAAAAAATTTGAAAGAATCTGAAAAGTTATCGAGTTTAATCAGAGAACCAATATAACATCGGAGACAAAAGCAAATCTATTTGAAATCGCAACATATATGGACTCTTTTGAATCTTTTTTACTGGGAAACATTTTGGTTCTAATTTTAACTGTAACAAACAAAGTAGTACAAGCTTCCAAAAAAGATATTGAGGTTATTGTGTTTCGTTTATTGAAATTAGAAACCCTCTAGCGAAATGACCCATCTATGTAATGGTAACATCATCATGATTTGAAGCCCAAATATTTTTTTAAAAGTATTATTATAGTATTATTGGATCCATGTTCGGGCTTGAAATATGCAAAATTGTTGACTGGTCGGTTTAACATAGTAGGTTTTTTGGATCAATGCCAATGCCGCGTTCAAAGGCGGGTTGTATCGTCGTTAATATGACTGACGATGACACCTTAACAACATGTTCACATCGGAGTTTTTTTTTCTTCCACAAACTGCACGTTCAATCTTGTCCAAGATATGCTGTCGGCATTGAATGTTAGCCGCATGTTCTTACCTGGTATCTGTTGCTTGAGTGCTGTCCAATACAAAGAGCGGTATTCGGCAAATTGCCTTTATTGGAGAAATTTATAAATTTGTTATCAGTCGGTCCCTGAAATGGTGGTGAGGGGCCACAACTGTGAGCTTCGGATTGAGAATTCATCGTAAATGATTGCTGAATAAAACAAAGATCGGTTGTTGAGGAGAATCGAACTTCGTTCCTTATTTTATTTTAACCGCCATGCTACTGATTGATATGAAATCACCATGTGAACCATTTTCGCCTGCCAAATGGATGCAGTGACCTCTTCTCTAAAAGGTCACTGCATCATTCGATTTGGATGGGTGTGCATAACGTGACCAAACTAGAGTACTTGCTGCTCTGTTTTTTATCATGAACGACATCAGAAGGTTTCATCAAATTATTGATCTCAAGGTTAAAGAAAACTCAATAGGTGTCATCATCGACGCGTTTAAGACCTTGTACAAGTTGAGCTTGTTAGAATTTGCACGTATGGCATGCGAAACATGATTGTCACTGTCAGTGAGCTTATTGACTTTTCTATGTCCTAAGTGGATCTAGTAGTTTTTTTACAACAGTTTCCATTTAGTCGAGTTACGCATACATAATCTATATATAATATGCCAGAACGTGATTGGCAGTTCTCCTAGCAATTTTGCTCCTTTTTTTAAATTTATTCTGTTGCTTAAAACCAAGACGGCACTCCTCATCAAACCAATCATAGTTGGGTTAGATAGATTTTAATACCTCCCATGAAACGTTAACGACATCAAAACGATGATTTGATTCCATAATGCTACTGCTTACCCTGCAAGATTTGATGTTGTTCTTTCCCATCTTTGTTTATGGAACCTTCATAGACAAAAAACAGCCAACCGATAAGATCTCGTATCTTTGATGGTCTGTTTATTTTTCTAAGTGGATATACTTTAATGAGAAAAGCATGCGCTTTTCATGGATCAGGTTACTGGATGTGTCACAAAACCCGGTTCAAATTTGATAATCTACCGAAAATGTAAGGTTCTGAATTTTTGGCAAAAAGAATCGCGTGCTAACTCATATCAACCATTCGTCATGGAGTTTGGGCATTTGATCTTCTGCATTTTGAGTATCTGCATAATTTCAATAAGATATCTTGCATCGTAATTTTTCCTGTAGAGGCTTTTCAACCGTTTGACGCTTTATTATTTGGTGAAGATTCAAGATTGCTGGATTTAATCCAAAATGGGCCTGATTCTTATGAAGATAGCATGATTTGGCATCAAGAGACACCAGAGGAATATCACTTAATTATACAGTAAGATCGATCAAATATTTCAGTATGTCTCCATAGATCATTGGTACCTGAAAGACTTTAGTTGAGAAACTCTTACATCACCGAGCAATTGGCACAGTGGTTAAAGCTGCGGTGTTTGGGGCGGAAGGTACCAAGTTCGAATCCCAATTGAGGAGGGTTGCAAAAACGATTTTTCATCGCTTGATTACGATCGGTGACGACAATGAACACAATTATGACTCCGTGAACCAGCCTACACTAGAATAGGTAAATCAGCAAAAATTATGATTTCGAAATTTTATTATCTCGTAAAAGTTATCAAAAAGCTGTATTATTATTGGTCAACCTCTTAAAACTATAAATTGAGAGGTAGACATAAAGTAGAAGGAGACTTGTAGTTACGCTCCTGCAGCTATTCATTAAACTTGTAACTTAGACGTGTTAGTGTTATTAGCTTTAGTTTGATAAGACCTTAGTTGGAGCCAAAACAAATCGTAAAGCAGTTAAGACCTTATTTTCTTTTAAACAATCACTCAACAAAGAACCTTTTAACTCAAATGGTGTCTAGGCTGGATGGCCTTTGTGAGCGCAACAAATTGTTGCGATCAATGCCTTTCCACCTTATGTTATATTGATTGAAAAAAAAATACAGTTAATTGCATTTTATCTATAAAGAACTCTTTAACTGTCTTATTTGTCTGATATGATCCTCATATGGCGCTAGTTACTTTTCAGTATTACTAGAACTGTCCTATTTGGTTTGGTTCTGTTTTTGCCATTAGTTTCTTAGATCATAATAAATCTTGTAAAAAAATTATAAAACGATCGAATTATCAAACTAATGATCAAAAAATGATCACTCATTGAAAAACCAACTTTCGTTTAGAATGCACTTAAATGCTATAGATCACTAAACTTTACTAATTAAAGTAAACATCTAACTCAAAACTCAAAATGAAGAATTGTTAACTCAAAACTCTTGGTACACAGAAAGTTAAATAGGTATATTATACTACTGACGTGGCTATTGGAACTTTAATATATTTAAAGAACATATTGCAGAATAAAGTCAGACAGAAAACATTTAAATGCTGAACGGAAAACAGAAGTAGTAGTAATTACCATATACCATATACTTTTGTTAGTTTAATCGATTACTACTGGACAGTAAGGTTTACACACTAATATAAAAGACTTACTTTAGTTGTCATCTAGTTTTAAGTTTAAGTTAAGTCTTTAAGTTAAGTTTAAGTTAAGTCATGACTCTAAGGTCTAGTTAGCAAACGTTTGAGCAAAGGTATTATGTATTTATTTAAGATTTAGTAGCAAGGTTATCTAATGCGTAGATTCTAGGAATCGAAACGTTGAAAAGAGTACAAATCACTACTGAACAAGTCAATTGGAAAACCCTTTATAAAAATGATTATTTTTTATTTCAAAAAAAAAAACTCGTCCGTAACGATTTTTTACAAACTATTTAATTAATTTTATATCTCTATAATATTAATATATAATTTTAACTATTTCTATTTTTACAAATTTAATTTTAAATTAAATAAATCGACTGAACCGGTAAAATTACGTCATGTTTTTAAATTTACAAAAAAAAATTAAAACTATATACATAATCTAAAATCAATAATTTGTACACATTGTGAGCAACGATAATATTAAAATTTTTAATTTTAATTAATTAATTTCGACAAAAAACTTGTAAATTTTACATATAAAAAATTACAGCACTTAACAATGAGCTTTAAAGTTTGTACATAAAAAAAAAAATTAAAATTAATTGTGGGAAAAAATGCGTTTATGGTAATTAAAAATAATAAAAAAAAATTCAAATTCTAAATTAACAAAATGTAAAATTAAATAATTATTTATTTTAATTAATTTTTGGGTAGTTTTTGTAAATGTACATTTTTATATATTCTTTTTATTTTTAATTAAATTAAATAAGTTTTAAGTGCGAATTTATGGTTTTAAATTGTAAATTATTTTTTTATTGTATAAGTTTTTAAAACAAAAATTAAATCTGGATGATGTATATTGAGCGAATATTTAAAATTGGTTGTGAACACTTTTTTTTTAAATTTTATATTTACGGATGCTGGGGTAAATTATGTATTTATATGTTAAACTTTTAAGTATCAATATGAAAATATTTTAAAAACCTAAATTTTAAATTAATCTTAAGAGACTAAATTGATGCACTGCTTGAGTGCCATCTAGTTAATTTCACTAAGTTTTAAAGACTGAAGTGGCATAGCCCTGTAGGCTCCTTTATAATATTTAATTTTATAATAATGTTTTTATTATTCACAATAATGTTTAAATTTAAATTTATGATATTCTTTATTCACAATAATCATTTTATTTTTTTAAATCAGTAATCGTCTGTCCGTGGATCAGAATGTAATGGCCGATGATTTTGTTTTCGTTTCTGTCATCCATGCCTATTGGTGTCAATAATAACGCGAATTGGATGTGTTCGTAAAATATAGCTCAAATTGAGTTTTCGAAATTTACGTAGATGGCAGTAATATGAAAATAATTAATTATTATTTTCAGACTCAAACCCGTAATATTATTCGAACTTACACACATGTCTAATGACCGGTTCGTGTCTTTGCTAACGATATAATTTGTAGTTCAAATTATTTTGGTGACTAAAATGAAATATAAATCTATAATGGTATATAAATATATAAGGTGTAGAATAAATTTGAATTTTATCGGTTGATAAAATAAATTTATTCTGGTTTGTTTGATTGCGGCTAGGGAATACTTCATGCCGCCATAGTCCATCATATGTATATAGCTCGCCCATACTTCTTCGGCAACATAAAAATTATATTGCATTAAAATTATGAAGTATCAAATTAATAATCCCTTTTTGCACAGTAGTTTTTTTAGTAAATTAAGTTTAGGGAAACTTAGAAATCCAGCACTGAAAGATGTTAACATTTTAGAAATTTTTAAATTTTATAAAAAATTTAAAAATACTGATCATGTAGAGGCGTCTACGTAGGTCGTGTCAAAGTGTTTTTTCTGGTATAGTTCTGCCTCATTGGGATGAAATCGACAAGTGGCTGAAACACCGTCAGAGTATTTAATCCTTCTTTAATATGGTTTGTGAAAAGTGTGGTAAGTTCAATCACACTTCTAAATATTGCCAATTCCTCTGTATTAAATGCAAAATGGTTCATTTGAAATCAAAAGTGAAGAACATACTGAGATTCGAAACTTTAGTGCTTTTAAGGCATTGTAGAAAAAAAAAGTTAAAAACAGGAATTAAATTATCTTACGCGGAAACACTTAAATAAGCAACTGTGCCAAACCCATTTACAGACTTGTTCTCGGAACAAGAGATGCAATCTGAAAGCACATCAACCGAAAGACCAATAATCGAATGAATACAGTCTATTAGAACAAAAAAAGTTAGCACAGCTCCGAGAAATGTTAAGGAAAGGCAGAGTCTATTAGAAAAAAACGACCAAGGGATGAAACTTGTGAGAATATTGACGTAATTGTGATCGAGGGTCAGTCCAAAATTCCCAAGGAAGTACCGCCAGGAATGAGGGCAGATCTTTGGTCTACAATCTCTCCATTTGTGGAACTCATATGTAATAATTTTAATATTAGTCCACAAATTAACGCCATTGTCATCAGGTTAGTAGTGCTCATTATAGAAAAATATTACCTAATCTATGTGAATGTTAAGCTCTATCGTGCTTGTAGATCTGTTTTTGGAGGAAACTCTTTGAACAATTACAAAACCCGGCACCAGGAAGAGTGCGTACCAAGCGTAAGTTATATTGATCTTAAGTTGAGACGATTTTAAACCAGAAAAACTATGTACCCAACGTTGCTTCCCAGGAACCAATTATGACCTCGTCGAATCAATTGTATGTTTTGCAATGTGAATTAGAAAATAATGATTTTATACTAATTAATGATCGAGACGGAGAGATGTTGACTGCCGAGAGCATGGACTCGTTACTTCAGAAACAGAATGTACCAAACATTAGTTCTTTGGATGCTGGTATTCATAACACAAATCAATTAAATATCTCAAGAGACCAAACATTTAGACCGATTCCATCTATGACCTCATGATTTAGAGAGTTTCAACGACTGGAACAGAAATTTAAATTCTTGTGACAAAAGAAAAAAAGAGATAGCTGGAGAGAATTTTGTTCTTCTCGCAATAATCAGTCTTCACTGACTAAAGTTTGGAGAATAGCAAAACGTTTCAAGAGTGCATCAACAGTAGTACGGCCCGCTATGAAATCATTCCCGTTATCGATACAAACTTTTGCGAGTAAAATAGCTCCTAACTTTGTTCCCAATCCAGTTTACAGAATAGGATAAAATGATGACCAAGCTACGAGTTGGCTGAATAAACCATTTGAATTCTTTGAACCTGAAAATGAATTTTGTTGTTGTAATAATAAAGTTCAACTTCAAAGAATCGGCTATCGAGGCTTACTGCAAGGATCCTCGTTAAGTCCTATTTTCTGTAATATTTACACACGTAAACATCGGCTCAGTAATAAATCAAGATTACAGGATTTTACAATGCGCTGATGACCTATAAAAGTCAGGGAAAATCCAGATGATGGTCTGGCATTTAGTCTTGGCAGAAAAACGTAATGCATCGTTTTCTCGAGAAAACACGTCGCCAACAGATGCAACATTTGTACAGCCGTTCGAATTGCGAATAAAGGCTATATTCGCTAAATTTTTATCTCAATCCCGATAGTCTCCATCAACGTAGCTCGTAATTGCTCGTTCACGCGTTCCGCGGGATTGGCTTGTGGATGATAATGTGCATGTAGCCAATGTCCAACTTGGTCCTTCTGTAAAAAGGTTTTAAAATGCTTGGAGACAAACTAGCTGCCGTTGCCCGATATCAGAGCGGATGGTACACCAGAAACCAAAAAATACTTTCCTCCAAGTATTTAGTCAATAATACTCCCTCAGCTCTTCTAACAGCCTTCAAGATGTTAAACTTGCTAAAAGTATTGATTTCCAGATTTTGATCGTGGATACGGTCCAATATAGTCAACGGCAATTGTTTCCCATGGCCGGATTGATCCTCTTTGCTCACCCATAGGCACTCGCGATATGTCACACTTAGCTCTACTGAGCTGACATCTTTCACAGAGCTTCACGTATTTACGTACGTCTTTTGCCATTTTTTGGCCAGTAATGTTGTTATTGTATGCGTTTTAACGTCTTAAAAAACCCAAGATGTGCCACTAAAGTGTCATTATGGTTGTTGTGTATTAAGCTTCGTTACTCATACAGTGGCACATAACGTTTCCAGTTCCAACTCTGCATTCCATCGCCTTCAATGATTCGACAATATTTATATAATGTTTCGTTTTCAAGTTGAAAATCAGGATACTTAACTGGCAATTCCTTGACACCTCACCTAATGTTTTGATGTGCCTGATCATACTGCATTGTGATATCTACTTCGACTGAATCAACTGCATGGGACAGCGAATCGGGAACTACGTTTAGCTTGCGTTTTATGTGCAGAAATTCGAAATCGTGCCCTTGGAAACGCATTGACCAACGAACCAACCTTGATGCAAGACCTTTTAGGTTCCTTAGCCATATCAGTGAAGTCAGTTATCACTCAACTATTTTATACAGTCGATGTAAGGCCTACATTTCTCTTTTACGAAAACCTCTGCCAGACACTCATGTTCAGTGGCCGAGTATTTCCTTTGCGTTGAGGTAAGCTTTTGGCTCATATAAGAGATTATTTGCTCACATCATCTATTTGTTGCGTCAATACAGCACTGATTTCGGTATCTGAAACATCAGTCTGAATTGTAAACAATTTCTTGATATCATGATTTAGCAGAATCGGAGCGGATACCAACAAATGTTGCAACCGAAGAAACGCCTTATTCGCTGCACTGGTCCACCAACCAGCCATACCAATTTGCCTTCTCGTGGTGTCACCGGAGTTTGGTGCTGGAAAGTTCAGA
The DNA here is from genome assembly GCA_963556175.1 of Tipula confusa. Taxonomy (NCBI): domain Eukaryota; kingdom Metazoa; phylum Arthropoda; class Insecta; order Diptera; family Tipulidae; genus Tipula; species Tipula confusa. The sequence continues at coordinate 72,373,568 of OY744477.1, forward strand.
TTCCCGGTGATCTTCTCTGAATCGATCCTCAACCCGTGCTCGTCTAGAATATAACCGAGGTACTTAATCTCTTTCAATCAGAACCGCGACTTCTCCAAATTTATCGAGAGATTTGCAATCCGTAGATGAGTGGATACTTCTTCAAGTAATTTGGTGTGTCCCTTAAACGTCTGCATCAGTCGACAAAGCGTTTGGCTGGCGTTGCACAGCCCGAATGGCATCCTTTTATATTGAAATACGCCTCTCCTAGGCACGCTAAATGCCGTTTTCGATCCGCTGGCAGCGTTCAATTCTATCTGCCAAAAAACATCGGAAAGATCCGGAAGCTGGATAAATATTAAGTACCGATTAGTTGGTCCAAGATTCTGTTTATGTATGGCAACGAGTATGTATCTTTTACAGTTATTTATTTAATTTGCGCACATCTAAGCAGAATCGGATTTTTCCTGATGGTTTTGCAACACAAACTAAAGGGTTTGCCCATTCCGTTATATCTTGCTCTTCCACTTCTCCTAATTTGGTGATGCGATCCAACTCAAAAATTAAACTCCTTTGGGACGAAATATGGAGAGATAGGCGAGCTCTTGTTTTAATTCCTTGTGCCCTCAGCTTTATCAATATTATGCTGAATCATCGGTGTGCAACCAAGGTGATCAGGCTGAGTAACCAGAAATTTTCTCTTGACATTGTGAAGTTCTTGTTTTTGAGCGCCATTTATCTTATGTTCGTTACTCATCTCATTTGCTTTACCAACTTCGATGCAACCAATGTCGTAGGAATCTTTGGGATTTTTAATCGATGGCCAGATTCCAAAGGCTTTCCAAAATCTATCAATGCCCTTGGCATGGATGGGATCACTAATGCTCTAATCACTCTGCGCTTCCCTTTGACAACACATGGTATGTTCACTGGATTGATAGCATGAAAAAATTTTAATTTTTGAATCAATCGCGCACTCAATTTAAGTCGAAAAATCTTCAGTAACCTATATATGTCCATTTCCCTCAATATCGTGCAACTGGCTCCTGAGTCCAATAACCCAGTTACCTCATACACATTGCGTACCCATTTTTCCATCCTTCAGCGTTCCATCCGCGGCTTACCTACATCTAATCATCTTTGAGAGGTGGTCTCTAGCATCTTGTTTATGTCCACATCATCGCTGTGAGTGACATTATGTTTTGCTTGTTGAGATGTTGGGGGTCCAATTGCCTCACGTCTGTCACTTCTCAAACTTAGAGGATGTGTGAGTTTTCATCCTCTACCTCTACCCAACATCAAAATTCTAACGTCATTTGTTTTAACCGAGCTGAACTTGACTGTATGTTTTCTCTCATAGAGAGTATCCCTATCTTCCGTCGACATTCGTTGAGTACGTTTGATACTTTTAACTAGGGCGTATATAATGGAGTCTGTTTCATCACTATCGTCAGCCGCTCTAAATGCACGATCTTGGTAGTGTCGAGCTTAATAGTGCCTCTTTGAATTGATACTTTAAACGCCTTTTGTAATTCCCGTAACTTTTCAATTGCCTTGTTAAACCATTTTGCATCTTCAATTGAATCTAGCGTTGGCCCCTTCTCGGTTTCTAAACCTTTTTCAGTGCTATTATTTTTTGACGGTTGGTCCCTATGCTAGCTAGGTTCCTCATTTTTCTTTCATATTCAATTTTGTTTGTGCTAAGTGCCTCCAAATGCAATTGAAAATCCAGTAGTTCTTCCATCGCTGATGACTAATTTTCCAAAACCAAATATCTCGGGTTATCATTGAAACATTTAAATATGTGGTTGGATAAGTCTTCTTTTGTTAATTTTGAATGCGTCAGACGGGTGGATAACAATTGAACTTACGATCAGGGACGAACTGAGGGATTTCAGTATATGTGCTAATCTGTGTCCATTTAAGCTGAAAGTTGTTTTTTTTTATTTTATAAAAATTACGTGCCCCACCGTATGAAACGTTACAATGCCAAAGTACAGTTGTTAACTCTTTGGTGTAATAAGTCTTGACCTTATAAGTCTTGAGTATGTTTAGCTTTGCAGTCACCTCCTGCAAGGAATTTGTTACCCAACTGAATAAATAATTTACAAACACTTATTTTTTGATAACGTGCTTTAAAGTGCAGCACATTGCTGATATTATGGAGTTTTCAATCTTGTCCAATTTGATCAAATTTTAATCAATATTGAAGTAATCATAAATTACTACTCGTGGTTTTCAGTAACATAATCTATCAATATCACGATTCGAATAAAGTGATATTTAGTCGCAGGACATAATTATTAAAACTGTGTAAATTACAATAATATTTTAACTATTTTCATATTGGTTGATTATATTTATTTATTTACTATATAGCTATACAAAATTTAAAAAAATATAAAAAATATCACTCTCTCATCCAATGTAATTTTTATTTATCATATCATTGTTGTAATCTAAATAATTTTAAAAATTAAAACATATATTTACTATGTCGTTATTTAACGTATAAAAGTATACTTAATACTAAAATAATTAATAAAAAAAAGTCTAATGGTTTCTAAACAAAATTCTTCTAAAGCTCAAATTTCATATCATATTATTATAATTAAAATGTAATTAAAATATTAAAACTATAAAAAAATATTTTTTTATTTTTATTGTAAATAAAATATTATAATTTTTTTTTTTTAATACGTTACATAAATTAAATTTAAATATGTTAAATTCTAACAATTTTACTCGTATGTCTCAGTGAACTAAATTAGAGTTTCAAAAAAAATTATTTTTAACAAATTTAAAATCTTTCAAGATGAAGTCATCGATAGATTCTAAAAAAAATAAAATATTGTAATAAAACTGTAGTACACCACAAGAAGAAAATGTATTCATATTTTTTAATCTACTAAACTATCTACTAAATATTATATAATCGATATAATTACAACTATGTCAAATACAACGGAATAATAATTATGTATACCTGAATAGTAATTAAATGTAAAAAAAAAAAAAATTAAAAAAATTAAAAACACCAAACCCCAAACAAAAAATTTAAATTCATCTTGAAAGTGAATTTCTTCAACAAAACAATAAATTAAATTAAATTAATGTGCAAAATAAATAAAAAAAAATATTTAAAATTTATATAAATAATTTTAATTATAAGAATACTCTAAATCGATCTAAATTAAGTATAATTATTAATTATTTGAATAAACATTGTAAATATATTCTTCAAAATAATTAATAATTTAATACAGACAATCTTTTAAATTATAAATGGTAACTAAAAAAAAATACTTATACGCTTAATGTTAAAAATTAAAAAAAAAATTTAATTAATGTTAAAAATATATAATTATTGTGGTAAATATTTAGAGTGAGATTATTAGACAAAAACAAAATATTATATCAATATACCACAGATAAAGATATACAGATATGAAAGTTTAATAGCCATTAATTACATTAGAATATTCAGTTATCAAAATATCTTCAAACTCGAATCTAGCCAGTTTCGAAAGAGCCAGTATAATATAATTAATATAGTTTAACTCTTCTATTTTACGTTTACGATAAATTCGATGAAAATAATAAACGATACATATATATATATATATATATATATATATATATATATATATATATATATATATATATATATATATATATATATACATATATATAGATACATATATATATATATATATATATATATATATATATATATATATATATATATATATATATATATATATATATAAATATATTTATATATATATATATATATATATATATATATATATATATATATATATATATATATATATATATATATATATAATAGTTTCGGAAGTTCATAAACTCTAAATGAAATATTTGTTCTTTAAGAAATGCATTTCTCGTTGACTTTATTAAGTGGGGTGGATCATTTTTATGATTTAATTCTATTGAACATACTAAAAACTTGGAGTGTTACAAATCTTCGCATCTTTGCAAAATAAGTTTAAGTATGGCGATTTACCCTTTTTTGGAACATAAAATCAAATTGTAATATGGTATTTTCAATTTTCAACTAATCTTTATGATCGTCTTTATAATGTAACTGTTTTAAATTATTCTTTCGATCTTTAGTACCTACATTCTTTTTAGCAATTATGAGTAATTTATTTTGTTAGATCTAACCCTAACATATGCTATTACAAATTATCCAATCCTGGGTAGTTCTCGCATTGCAGCAGATAACATTATGGTGATGTTGGATCTTTACAGAATATTGATAAAATGCAGTCTTATCGTGCAATTTTTCTATTGGTGGCAGTTTCCATCCTGATTTCAACAAACAAGCGCAAACTGAGTTCCGGTGTTTCCTGGTTGGTTGAACACAGTTATGAGGACTAAACAGAAAAAATTTTGAAATTATATAAACCTTATCTTTGATGAGTCCCCACAAAAAAAAAATCTAATGCCGTGAGGTCTGGAGAGCGCGGGGGATATTCGATGGCACCTCTTCGTCCAATCTATTTGTTTGGCAATTTTTCATTTAGGTAAGCATTCACATCACGATGGTAGTGAGGAGGTGCTCCATGTCCATGTCTGTGCCATCCCTAAACTGTTCAAGAATATCTGGCATGATATTTTTCCGTAGCAAATTCAAATAAACGGCACCAGTCACAGTGTTATCCAAAAAGAATGGCCCAATTAAAAACCTCTCTGACAATTCACACCACACTGTAACTCCTGGTAAATTTAAATTATGTTCCTCTGTAACGTGAAGATTCTCTGGTGTCCAGTAGCTGTAATTGTGGCGGTTGGTCGAGCCGTTTAATTTAAATGAAGCCTCATCACTCCAAATAATTGTATGTGAACTCTACGTCCTCTGCACATTTCTCCAAAAACTATTCACAAAACTACACTCTCCGATCCAAATCGTCTTCATTGAGAGCGTGAACTAATCTTGGAATATAACTCTTCCATCGTACGCGCTTCAAAATGCGATGGACTTGATTTTGAAATTCCTACTTCACGTGCTGCTGGCGAACAGATTTTCTTAAAGTTTCGCGATATGTTTCAAGCAGTTTCTGCTCTTGCGGTGCTTGTGGATGTCCGTGGTCTCCCAAAACGCTGTTTGTGGATAGCTTGAATAGTCCCGTCTCTTTCAAGTTTATCTCTGATGCGATTAATGGTGAGTCTTGTAGGTGGATCTATATGAAATTCCCTTCTAAACTATCTTTGCACTTCCACTATGTTTTCAAACTTAAGGTAGCACTTTAAAATAAATTTACATTTTACGAAGTCTAGTTTAATCTCCGACATGATTATGAATATAATATATATATATATATATATATATATATATATATATATATATATATATATATATATATATATATATATTCTCATGTAATTAATGGCTATTAAACATCCATATCTGTATATCTTTATCTGTGATTATTCTATAAGCTTTACTTTCCATATTCATTAATCCTCTGTTCACTATTTTTGATCTCCTTTTATCTAACCTGTTTCATTTTCAAATTAAATTTTTTAAATAAAGATAATAATTCGGTCTCAGATCAGTCAAAATAATCTTAGGAATTGTTCACTTGTGGTACTTTCTAAAGCATTTGCTGTTTAGTAAAGCAACACAACTACCGCAGAAAGCTTTTATTTTCCCGCAATAGTTACAATTAACTATATTGTCTATAGAAAGCTTTTTGATTGACTAACTTGCCGAGATGGATCAGGTTTATGTTTTATTTTGAAAAGGTATAATTCCAAATGGACTATTGTCCATCCATTTTACGGCTGTAATATTTGTTATTTGTACTTAAAGTATTGGCAACGTAAACTTGAAAATGGTGAAAAAATAATGGTATTGTATCTATGTTTTGTAATTTTCCCAAAACATTAGTTGTTGACTTGGTGTTTTGTTGTTTTTCCCTGACAAACGGCCAGCACTAATATTTTCTATTCTAATATTTTTGTTTCCTAATATTTCCTTTACTAAAATTGACCGCCAAGTTCTTATGGTGAAATGATCTGATCAAAGATTTGGGTAGGTTAAGCACTTTATTTCTTCCCATTTATTAATTGTGTAATCTACAGAAGCCCACGAGATGCCACAGAAAGGGCCAATGAGTGTAGTCATTGAGCCTGCCCATGCTAGCTCGTCGACTATCTCGTCCCCAGTGATTCCCATGTGACCAGGTACTCACATGTGGGATTTTAGCAGTTAGAAGCCAGTGTTTTCTGCTTGGCTATCGGAGCAAATGTGGATGTAGGAGACCTTTTTTCATAATAGTTAAGACGCAAGTTTTTTTCATACATCTGTAAATCAGACTAAGCTGCTAGGCTCCATAGAAGGTCCGATAGTATCCCAGTTTTTTCTATCAAGGACTTTTACCCCGAAACTCTTGCCAAAGCAGAATTCTTTGGGCATAACGTCCGGGACTCTAAAAAACATATCCAAGTCTAAAAATTTCATTGAAAATGTCTAGATGACCCGGTATATCATTTTTGAGCTGACGCCCCAAGTCCTGCCGAGCATACGCCGACATGCCCACATGGCACTCACCGCGCGTTTGGTAGTAGAGTTAATATGAGAGTTCCAGTTAAGTTTCTTATCTAAGACAACACCTAGATATTTAACGTCATTGGAGTACCCAATAGTAATATCATTTAGTCTAATTGAACGAAGGTTTAATTTACGCCTTTTCGTAAAGGGCCCCAAGAAATCGAACCACCAGAGACTATGATAACCAAATAGTCCGCATAACCAATAGTGTCACAACCAAGTAGATGTAGCTTATCAAATAACAAGATACCACCTTGCGAACACCCCGTTACTGATTGTTACAGACTCATTACCTAGTTTGGAGGTAATCTTCCTACTTACCAACATGGAACTATTCCAGTAGTTAGTCGGATCGTCAATACCTCTACGCCTGATTGTCCTAGTGATTGAGTCATATCATGTAGTGTCAAGAGTGGTAGGCCGCTTCAATCTTGGTAACAAGTAGATGTAACGTCCCCTCTCTATCTGCTTGATTTTAATTACAAAAAAATTATATATTTGGCAATACTAAATTTAAAAATTTTCTCTTAAATATTAAAATTTAAAGCATAAAAGTTTTAAAATTGTCCATAATGGTTATCAACTAAAAAAAACATAAGAGTTAAATTTTCCATATCAAAAAATTAAACGCGTCGAAGGTGTAAACGAAATTTCCTATAATCTTATAATTCACTAGAATAAAGTGATCATACGAAGTATAAGAACATGATAAAGTTTAAGCTAAGAATCTTAACTAAGAAAATTTATGTAAATATTACCCAATTAAATTTTGTTAGTTATAAAAACGGCATTTTTTGGTTTGGTCGCTGCAGCCTGATAAGAGACCAAATATTTTAATTCTCATAAGCTCATAACCGAACTACAATGGAACAAAGTCAATGTCCTAAGTCAAATCTTTTCATTGTAAACATTGTTTATAATTCTTATTGTTATTAGTAAATTATGCAACACACCAAATTCAATAATGGAGGCAAAAAAATAGAAGATATCTTTCTGTTCAAACAAAACTAATACCTAAAGGTTCAATCTCAATGGTACCGCACCGTTCCGTTTCGTTAAAATGTCAAAGTAAAAAAATGAATACTCCCATATAAGTTATATGAGAAAACGGAGAGGAAAGTCACAATAAAAGGCGAGGTGCGGACGGAAAAGATAGATACACTTTTTAGTTTTTCGGGCAACATAACCTTAAAGTTCAGTTATAAAAAAAAAATTTTAAGACATTTTTTACTAGATTACAAACTAACGAGTTCATATTTTAAACCTACCCCGCTAGATTTTAAATACACAGGATTTCTTTTTAAACCATCAGATAATATTTTACAGACACTTTTGGTTTAAAATTGAAACTTTTAGGACCTATATGCAGCCAAAAAAGTTTTAAAATTAGTCTCGATTTTTTACCGCGTATAAATATATATATATATATATATATATATATATATATATATATATATATATATATATATATATATATATATATATATATATATACAACTAAATACTAGCACTATAACACAAAAATAGTTTTCCATGCCGTACAAATTTTCCATTACAAAATAAACAAATTACTTTAAAAGACAAAAATGTATATAGTAACAATGTGATGATGTAATACCACAAAAAATTCAAACGATAATTTCCCCATTTTCATTCATTTTCCATAATACTTCATTTTTACCACACTGTTTTGATGAAGGAACGTTTTTTTCCACTTTTCCACAAGCCGCATATTGCTGGTATAATATTTATATTTATAAAAAAATTATGTTAAAATTAATTAAAAAAAAAAAATTATAAATAAAAATTAACCAAGAGTGTTGTTGTTGTTGTTGTTGTATTTTAAAAAATGGAGGTTGAAAAATTTTATGGCAGAATTAAAATATATATTTAAGAAATTATATTTAAATGTTATATTTAGCCAATTTCTTTATTGAAATAAAAGAAAAACAATAAAAAAAATTCTATTTTTATTTATTAATTGCCTATAACAATAAAAATAATATTTACATAATTAATAAAATTATAATATTTTATAGAATAATTTGAGACAATCTTACTATAAAAATTATTAACAAATAAATTAAAGTATAAAATTAAATTAAATAAATTATAAATTATAAAATTAACGTTTGATGACAAATAATATGAGTTAACAAAAAATTATTAATATTAAATAAAAAATAAAAAATGTTTTCAAATTGTTGTTATTACAGGACTTAACTTTATTAATTTTAGCATTATACCGGCTACAATGAAACATTTACCGTGTTTCACTAAGAAACTAGAAAGAGAAAAAATACTAAATTACTTTAGGGTGACAAAGACAATTGTTATTTTGTTTTTTTGTTGTAACAAAAAAAAAATAGAAAAAAAAACAAAAACGATTGTCTTTGTCACTCTAAAGTAATTTAGTATATTTTCTCTTTCTTGTTTCACTGTAAAAAAAATACTGACAGTAAATGTTTCATTATGGGTAGACGACTTTAATTTTCACTTGTACCTCCATTTATTCATTTTAATTTCGGAACGTCGAACTTGGGTATTTCCATGGTTCGATATTTTACTATTTATTGGTCACTAGCTCTGTTAGAACTTCTGACTAATTTTACATAAATCGGTATAATTTAAGCACGATATAAACTTAAAGACATCAATCACCATTTAGCTCCTATGTTTGGAAAGCAACCATATAGCTATAAAGTAAGAATTTTGATCACTTTTAAAAATCCTTAACATTTAAAAATTTTGATATCCTAAGTTTCCTAAAAGTTTAAAATTATGATATGTTTATAATTTATGATGTGCCTTTCAGGATTTTAGGATTTTTTAAATTCTTTAAATATTTCACAATTTTAATATCATCATCATGATTTCTTGGTAATTTTGGAAACTTTTAAAGGTTTCTTTAAATTTAAAAATTTTCATAGGCTTACTTTTATGAAATTTGGAATATTTTGAGAATTTTGGAAAATTTTAAGTTCCCTAAATTTTTATAAATGTTTATAAATGGCTACCATCATGTAATTTTGAAAATTTTGAGATTTTTAAGTTTCCTAAATGATTTAAAATTATGATAGGTTTATCATTTATGATGTGCTTTTAAGAATTTGGTAAACTGTTGAAATTCTTCAAATTTCACAATTTTGAAAGATTTTACAAATGAAGTGATTTAAGAGTTTTGGAAACTTTTAAAGTTCCTAAATATTTCACATAAATATTTTTATGCTTTCTTGTGAATTTCGGAAGCTTTTAAATTTTCTTAAATATATTTTATAAGCCAGTGTTTTTGCGTAATATTTCATATATGTTGTCGTGTATGGATATAACACGGGACCCTGATTGATAAATATTATACAAGACAATAAGGCCAACGAAGAGTGATGTCGTCATGATTTATGGCACTAACCTTAATTCAGTTCTCTCGAATTATTTACTAAGTCCTTTTTATAGAACATTACGCTGGATTAGTTTGAAATCGAGTTCGATGAATCTAGATGGTTAAAATTTAAAGCCTGGTTACGGTGCTAAGGTCTCTGGGAATCAAATATCTATATTTTTAAGTTTGCGTATATCCTTAAGCCAGCAGCCAAAAAATTATATATTGGCCTTTATCAATGTCATTAGATGACTATCCTCTAAAAAAAACTACTACTCTTATTGTAAGAATGAATCTTCCTATTATTTTCTTTATGACCCTTAAAAGATTCGGTATGTGGCTAAACTTGGGTGCCAAATAATAACTCGCTAAATAGTAACTAATAACCAGCGTATTTGATTTCTACACTTAAATTAAATTAAAAACTATTTTAGTTTACAGACAAACAGTCTCCCTGAGCCTGTTTCAATTGAACCTAAAAGCATAATTTAAAAGTTAAAAAATTTGAAAACATTTTTGCAATGTAAATGAAAATTTTTTCATGTTTGAACTGAAATTAATAAAATAAAATAATTATTATACTTAAATATTGAAATAGTTTATAAAAACAAAAACTTATATTTTTAAAAATGGTGGAATAGAAAATAAATTATTTTCAATTTTTCTTCTACTTTCCAAAACAAAAATAAAACTAATTTTTAAATAAAAAAAAATAAAAAAATTGGTAAGAAAAATAAAATTAAAAAATTTATTTTCTAAATAATTTATTACTATAAATTTATAAAAAACTGTAACAAACACCATAATAATATCTTAAATAAATAAATAATCAAATTAAAGAAATTATATATGTTTAATATTTAAATAATGTAAAACAAATGAAAGTCAACATTTCAATAATAATAAAAAAATAAAAATAAATAAAATGTGATAAAAAATTTGTAGTATTTTTAATAACGTCCTCCAAACCAGGAAACTAGATGAAATTTAGGAACAAAACTGTTGGCCGGGTATTGCTCTTAACCCTTGTGTCCGTGAAGTATTTTATTTTGTTGCGGCTGCATGTATGCGGCTCGTGCGTGGCGCATATCAGCCGCATACTAACCAATCACATCAACACATCTAAACCATGTGACAAGATTTACCAATCAAACCACTCCAAAAAAAATAGAATAAAAAACAATAAAATCATAAAGAATAAAAACAAAGCAAAAACCGAGTAAAAAATGTTTTTGCTCTGTTTTTAATTTGTTTTTATTCTTTATAATTTTTTTGTTTTTTATTTTATTTTTGTTTTGTTCCGCAAACGAGTGATTTGATTGGTAAATCTTGTCACATGGTTTAGATGTGTTGATTTGATTGGTTGGTATGCGACTAATATGCGCCGCGCACGAGTTGCGTACGTGCAGCCACCTTAAAAGCCGATTTTTTTAACCTTAGAAGCCTATTTAGACTGGGTTATTAATATAGTAAACTGTTAAAAATTATTGATCATTATCATAATTTAAGTATGCGTGGCTAAAATGAACAAAAAACAAAAACAAAAAACAAAAAAACTTAAAAATTGAAAAACTAGAATAAAAACAAATTTAGTTTTAGCGCTGGCGTTAATTGCATATAAAAAAAAATAAAAAATCTAAAACGAAATGACAACAATCAAAATACGTCAAGACGTGTTAGTGATGTCCTTGGTGAGGAAATACATAACCTAACATCCCATAAACAACACGCAATGATACTGCGCTCACAAAAAGGGGCCGACAATTATGAGCGAAAAGTAGTATTAAAACAGCGTCCAATAAAAGTACAACATAATACTACTCAAGATAACGTTACAAAGATAGATCAATACGTAGACGTCATAACCCTAAACATGACAGTATATACTGTAATTTGCAAGTTGCCCAGCAAGCAAATAGAGTGCGACCTCATTGTAATTTTCTTTCTAATCATTATAAACCACCATCCATACTGAGAGCAAAAAACGTGTTTATTTTATTCTTTAACCATTTTAATAGGTTATGGGCCCAGATTTATTTAAATAATAGTTTTAAATAGTTTTTTTTTTAATTCTAAAAATCGTACGCATAGTAAAATTTCGAAGGTTAAGTGCGTGGTTTTTCGTATATTGTGAAATAGTTTCGGTTGCCTCGAGCATTGGAGATTTTATTTTTTTAATTAATTTCACAATATTGGGCGAGTTAAAGAATTATGACCGAGCAATTGGCGCAGTGGTTAAAGCTGCGGTGTTTGGGACGGGAGGTACCGGGTTCGAATCCCAACGGGGGAGGGTTGCAAAAGGGATTTTTCATCACCTGATTTCGATCGGTGATGACGATGAACACAACTATGACCCCCTGTTGGAGTGCAGAATCCATGGGCAGAACCATCGTCCATGTCAGTGTTATAATAATAATTTTTTAATTCTTTATTTATTATAATATATTAAATGTTTTTTCATATCTCTGCTATCTCTTTTATATAATATCGAATGTTCGAATGTTTCGATATTCAAACTTTATTAATTTTACATTTAGTGCTTTGATACACTACACCTTCACCCCAAAGAGAAAAAAAAAATTAAATTTTTTTTTTTTCTTAAATTATAATTACATATAACAAAAATATGATAGTTAGCTACTATGAATATAATTTGTAATATTAATAATAATATTTATTTTATTTATATATAAATATATATTTTTTTGTTGTTTTTTTTTTTATCTTTATTTATTTGTTTAAATTCTTAAAATTATACTAATTTATAAGTTCTACGGTTTAATTAATTGTTTCAACTAAAAGTTCAAAAAAATAATGCTATAATAAATTAAAAATACTTATTTCTTAATATAAATATATATTTAAATACAACTTTCCATTTTTTAAAGTTAAAAGATATGTTATGTTTTGTTCATTCATGTAAAAGAAAATAATTCATTGAATAATAATTTTAAATGTAAGTAAAATAATCCTTTTAACGCAAATTTAAGAGTTAATAATAAAGAAATTTATTTCAGGTTTTTTTTTTTTTAATAAACAATTTCAATTATTTAATTCTGAATTATAGGGTTTTAATCGATTATTATGTATAATTTTTAATCGGTTGTTTATTCTTATTTCAGAATTTTCATCAGAAACTTTTCTTGTTATTAAAAATGGCCCCAACCATAATGGTTTGGTCTTCGAATTTCCTGTTTCGTCTCGCAGGAGTACTTCATCACCAACATCAAAAAAATTGACATTTAAGTTTTTATCGTACATTAATTTGGTTTTATGCTTCTTTTCAATTAATTTGTTTCTGGCTACTTGCCACGAATTTTGTAATCTATATTTTAATTCACTGATATAATCATTGTAATTATAGAGAGTTTCGGGTGCCTTTTTAATAGATGTTGGCATATTTGGAATTTTGCCAAAGATTAACTCGAATGGCATGAAACTTGTGGATGTGTGTGGTGTACTATTATATGCGAACATTGCGTAAGCTATCCAATTATCCCAGTTAAATTTATCATTTGTCGTATATGTTCTAAGGTATTCTCCCAAAGTTCTATGCGATCTTTCCAGCGAACCATTTGACTGTGGATGGTAGGCGGTGCAGTTTATATGTTTTATTTTGAAAAGTTTCATCATGTTTTTGAAAAGTTGACTCATAAAATTAGAACCTTGGTCTGTAATTATAATTTCAGGTAAGCCGTACTGGCAAACAAAGTTTTCAGAAAAAACTTTTGCGTCTGTGGATGCCTCTTGATTCGCAATTGGGATGGCTTGAGAAAATTTCGTTAAATCATCTTGAATTGTCAGGATAAATTGATTTTGTGAATGTGATTTAGGGTTTATTGGACCAACGATGTCCATAAAAATTCTGTCAAAAGGTTTTTTTGCTGTATCCGTAATTTTCATCGGTATTTTAGTGGTACGACCGTATTTATTTATTTGGCACCAATTACAATTTTTAATGAATTGTTTAACTTTGGTTATCATATTTGGAAACTCATAATAGTATTTTAATCTATTTAATGTTCGACAAATTCCTTGATGAGCTCCAATTGGTGTTATATGAAAATCTTTAATGATTTGGTCAATATCTTCTGGATTTATAATCTTAATACGTTTATTGGACTGAGAATTAGGTAACTTGTGTTTATTAGAAAAATCAAGAATTATATTATCAGAAGAGTCAAGAGTTATATTATTTTGATCAGATTTATTTGGAATTGAATTATTTGTTAAATTAATATTATCACTTGAGTCAGGAATTGAATTTATTGATGATTGAGTTGTTTGATTTGATATTGTATTCTGTAAATTAGAAGGATTTAAAATTTTCGACTTCGATCTGGTAACTATGTTAACAGAATTATATTCGTTATTTTCACTTGGAGTAATTTCAACTCGTGATAATGCATCGGCTACACAATTTGTTTTACCTGGTTTAAATTTAATGCTGAAATTGTATTCTTCTAGTTCCAATCTCCACCTTAGTAGTATTGATGATGGATTTGCAATCGAATATAAATATATAAGTGGTTTATGATCTGTTTGGATAATAAATTGTTGTCCATATAAGTATGGTCGGAATCGACGTACTGCCCAAATAATAGCAAGAAGTTCTTTTTTAATTGTTGGGTAATTTTTCTCTGCTACATTCAAGACTCTACTAGCGTACGCTATTGGTAAATCTTTGGAATCATGCATTTGAGATAAAATAGCACCTAAAGCTTTGTCACTGGCATCCGTGGTAAGTATAAACGTCGCTTGAAAATTAGGATATTGTAGAATAAGTGAAGTGCAAAGGCATTTTTCAAATTATTAAACGCTTCTTCGGTCAATGCATTCCACTGGAATTTGACATTTTTTCGCTTAAGAGCACTTAAAGGTTCGGCAATCTTTGCATAATTCGGAATAAATTGTCTATAATATCCAGATAGACCTAGAAACGATGCTGTTTCTTTAACATTTTTCGGAATAGGGAATTTTGAAATTGTGTCCACTAATGTTGGATCAGGTTTAGTTCCATCACGTGTGATTATATGTCCCAAATATTTAACTTCTGTTCTGAGAAAGTTGCATTTGTTAGGTTGTAATTTTAAACTGAATTTTCGAAAGCAAGACAATATATTTTGAAGTCTATTATTATGATCTACGAGATTTACACCGTAAACAACGACATCGTCTAAATAAACGAAGCATTTTATTCCGTTTAATCCACTTAATACATGGTTCATCAATCGTTGAAATGTATTAGGTGCGCCTTTCAGACCAAATGGCATTCTTAGGAAATGATAATGTCCATACGGGGTAGAAAATGCGGTCTTATCCTTATCATTAGGGTTCATTAAGACTTTTTGGCAATGTTAAAATTAGATGACAGACAACGTCAAGTTCTCCCAATGTGGCACCAATCGACTTTAGTTCACGCACAGTATGATCGAATTGCAAAAAATATTCGTTGATGTCATCACCATTTTTGTATCGCATTGTCAATACCTGTTTTCGCAACAACAACTGACCGGCAACACTTTTGAGCTCAAACACGCCAATTATTGTATCATTAATTCCTTCGCGAACTGTTTGTCCAGTTGAGAATCACCAATGCATTGCACCAAAATGGATTTACACTTTTTCTCATCACATTTCAACGTGTCTCTGATCCTTTCACTTTTAATTTCATCTATAGCATCAACTGGAACATCTCTCAATAACGTGTCCAATGAACTCGTTAAAAACTTTTCTAGACTCTTTTCTTCTAGTAATGTTTTAACTCGAAATTTCCAATTCGAGAAATTCGAACCATCAAATGATTTTACTTTTTGCATATTAGATTCCATAATTCTTTTTTTTTTTTTTTTTTTTTTTTGTTTGTTTCTGAACTCTGCAATCTGTTCTGGGGCCGAAGCGCTCCCAACTCTTTCGCAGTTAATTTTTAACGTCCTACCTTACGCCGTCACCAGCCAAATTGAGGATGCACGAATACAGGTTTGATTTTAAATCCATCTGCACATTGCATTGCTCCAGCCAGCCTGCACTGATGTAGTGTATCAAAGCACTAAATGTAAAATTAATAAAGTTAATTAATAAAGTTTGAATATAAAGAGTTCGAATTGGTCAAGTTGCTGAAAATTCAATTTAATGTCTTTGACATTAACTGGGTGTTCATTATTATTCAATATACTGAAAATTGCTGTACCTTTTTGAGGTCGAACTAAACAATTGGCAAGGAATACTTTTGGGAGAAGTTCTAGAGATCGACAGTAATAATTTACATTATCTGTCATTCCATTTGTTGCTAGTTTAACAAAAGATTCTACTCTTGGAGGGATTACCACATTGTTAACGGTAGATTGATTTGTTGAGGATATCAACGGTAGGTTATAAATATTATTTTGAAATTGGATTGATAATGTTTTTTGGTCATAGTTTATAGTGCATTTAAAAAGTTCAAAGAAATCCTTTCCTAAAATACCAGAGCAATCCATGGGAAAATCATCCGGGACTATATGAAATGAATGTGGAATCTTCGTAACTTTATCTATTATAATATTTGATTTGACCAGAGCTAAAGTATTTATATTGTCTTTGGTTATACCTTGTATTTGAATTTTTAAATTTGGAAAAACTACAGTATCATATTTAATGACATTTCGTTTAATTAGTCTAATATCTGCGCCTGTATCAACTAAAAAATAATTTTCCGCGTTTTTCATTATATCAATATTTAATCGGACAAGTTTAAATAGATTCAATTGTTGGAGTTTGGAGACATTATATAATTTCTTGGAATCAACAACGATTGAATTTGATTGAATTGAATTTACGTCTCGGCATTGTGAACACTGGTTTCGAGATCTTGAATCCGAGCATATGTGTTCGATTCTTGCTTGGATTCCGTTAAGTTTTCCGAAGACTGATTTATAATACGATTCGTGTAAACTTGAGAATTATGTTGCCATTTATTATTACGTTGACGTTTATAACAATCTTCGATCAAATGACCTTGCTTTTTACAATATCTGCAAAATAATTGATTTTTGTTATTATTTAGGTTTGGCATTTTTTCGTGGTGTTCTATTTGACCTGAGTTTTTATAAATGTTTACTTTTGGAGTAAAGCTTGAGCTGGGAATAGATAATTTTTGAGAATTCGCTTGATTTTGTTGTAAATTTGTTTTATTTGTAATTAGATGAATTTGAATTATGCCTAAAACATTCATAGTATGAATGATTCGGCTTATTACAGTTTGTACAAAATTTTTTATTCTGAAAATTAGTTGAAGGTTTATGTGACACTTCTTCTTCAATAGCTTGGGCAATTGCATCTGACAAATTAGTAAAATGATGCGCCTTAATAATGGTTCTTAGTGGTTCATTTAGACCATTTTGAAATGAATTTAGTGCTATTTCATTATTTAATGATTGAATGATATCTGCAGATTGACGACCTTGTTTACTAATGCAAATTTCAGTTCAAACATTAAATTTTCAATTTTATTAGCGAATGACTGTGAACTTTCAAAACGTCCTTGATTAGTAAGAATTAATTCGCTGGAAACAGTTCCAACTGATCTTTTTTTACAAAACTGGGTTTCAATTGCTGCTTTTAACTCATCAAAATTTTTGAAATCTTTATAACGCACTAATTCAAATGCTTGGCCATCCAACTTTAGCTTGATTAGTTGCATAAATTTAATTTTATCTTCCTTACTCGTAAGAGAACTCCAAACCAAATCACCGGCTAAACTGAATATTTGGTAGTCCATTATTTTACCACTAAAGTGTGGAATTATTTTACAATTTTTTTCTACTGATTGAGACATCTTAACAGTTTGATTTTCTTTCTTTTCTGCCTCAAGTTTATTCTGATTAGTTTTTGTTTTATTATTGGTTTTACTTTCTGATTCACTACCAGATGATTCCCCCATAACTGTACTACTACGTAATTTAATATTGAAATTTTTCATGAAAAAAAATAATAATAATTTTACGGAATGAACTTAACTATTTTTAACTAAAAGTAGAGAAATCAAAATCTTAAACAAGTAATCTATTGAAATAGAAAAACTTTAATAAAATATATAAAAAACAACTAAACTAACTAAATTAATGAATTAATCATAATCTAAAAAAAAAACATTTTTAATATGTACTTAATAATAAAAATTCGAAAGAAAAATCAAATTCACCAAATTTTTTTTTGTTGTTTTTGTTGTTGTTGCTGTTGTTGTTGTTGTTGTTGTTGTTGTAGTTGTTGTACTCGGGTTGGTGTTGCGCATACCGGTTAATTCAATTTTTGTTGGTATGCGGTTGCAACGGCACTTTACGTTATTCGAAGCGTTGTTAACTTTAACAATTGCGGTATCAACTGTAATTGTATTTAAATGACTGAATATTTTTGTTTTACTGGATTGCATATCTAAATATTATTATTTGATGCAACATTGACGAATATAATAAAATATTTCCAAATGAGGTCAAAGGTTGTAATTTTCGTGTTGCTGATTAATTCGAATATATACACACAAACTCATAAAAAACGCCTCTGGATTCATTACTGATATAGATTTTTTTTTTTAAATTTGTGTAACGTTTTTGTTAATACCAAGTTTTTAAGAGGTTAACTCATGAAATTATTTTACACATTTGTTAAATCATGAAATCCACGTGTTTTCGCTGTTAAATTGTTTGTAGTATTCTATAAAAATTATTATTTTTGTTTGATTGGCTTTGGATTCAACACATATATAAACTTTTCACTTTGATTCAATTCACTATATTTGTTAGCGCTGTTTTACCGCTGTCACTGCTGTCACCGCTGTCACCATTGTTATAATAATAATTGTTTTATTAATTTTTTAATTCTTTATTTATTATAATATATTAAATGTTTTTTCATATCTCTGCTATCTCTTTTATATAATATCGAATGTTCGAATGTTTCGATATTCAAACATTATTAATTTTACATTTAGTGCTTTGATACACTACATCAGTGCAGGCTGGCTGGAGCAATGCAATGTGCAGATGGATTTAAAATCAAACCTGTATTCGTGCATCCTCAATTTGGCTGGTGACGGCGTAAGGTAGGACGTTAAAAATTAACTGCGAAAGAGTTGGGAGAGCTTCGGCCCCAGAACAGATTGCAGAGTTCAGAAACAAACAAAAAAAAAAAAAAAAAAAAAAAAGAATTATGGAATCTAATATGCAAAAAGTAAAATCATTTGATGGTTCGAATTTCTCGAATTGGAAATTTCGAGTTAAAACATTACTAGAAGAAAAGAGTCTAGAAAAGTTTTTAACGAGTTCATTGGACACGTTATTGAGAGATGTTCCAGTTGATGCTATAGATGAAATTAAAAGTGAAAGGATCAGAGACACGTTGAAATGTGATGAGAAAAAATGTAAATCCATTTTGGTGCAATGCATTGGTGATTCTCAACTGGACAAACAGTTCGCGAAGGAATTAATGATACAATAATTGGCGTGTTTGAGCGCAAAAGTGTTGCCGGTCAGTTGTTGTTGCGAAAACAGCTATTGACAATGCGATACAAAAATGGTGATGACATCAACGAATATTTTTTGCAATTCGATCATACTGTTCGTGAACTAAAGTCGATTGGTGCCACATTGGGAGAATTTGACGTTGTCTGTCATCTAATTTTAACATTGCCAAAAAGTTTCGATGGCTTGGTTACAGCGCTGGAAACAATGGATACAACAAAGATAACAATCAAATTTGTTAAAAGTCGTCTTTTAGACGAGTGTGGAAAGCGTGCTGCGTGTGGAAATGGACGTAGTGGTAGATCAAGTGATTCGATGGCAACGCAAGCAGATCGTTCAAAGGTTATGAGTCACAGATGTAAAAAGCCAGGGCATATAAAAGTAAATTGCAGAGTAAAAATGTCAAAGAAAAATGTTGTGTATACAATAAGAAAAGTGTTGGTGCATATTGTGCTGAGAAAGATGACAATCCAGAGTTTTGATCTGTGAACAACAGGATGCCTTTAGTGAGTCAGTAGGGAGTAGCGGTAATGTTGCGTCATACTGCATGGGTGCCAAAACATCAGAGAATGGTAGTGATGGTTTTGAAGAGATAAACTTTGTTCTTGATTCGGGTGCAACACATCATATCGTTAACAATAAAGTATTTTTCAATAGCATGCATAGAATTGACCCAATAAGTATTGCAACGGCAAAAGCTAGCACATCTTCAAAACGTTTTATTTGTTGATAATCATAAATGCAATTTGCCGTCAATTCTTCGACTGACAAAGGTTACAAAATCACTTTTAATGGTGATGTTGCATTTATTTCAAAGAATGGGAAAAAGTCAGCTATATACCAGACGATTTTTCATGTTGAACAAAGTGTGTTTGCGGGGATTGCTGGAGTGGAACAATTAAATAACGCATCGCAAAATTAATGGCATTTTAGTCTGGCACATTTGAATGTCAGCGATATGAAAAAGATGGTAAGTCCTAATATGGCGATTGGATTGGAAAAATTTAAGGTGAACATCGATGACAAGTTTTGTGAATCTTGTGTAATTATGGTAAGCAAACGCGTTTACCATATCCACCCAGAAAGGTAATCCGTTCTAAACGAGTTTTAGAATTGATTCACACGGATGACAGTGGTCTAATGAGTGATGCGGCGTATGACGGTTCGAGATTTTTTGTTGGCTTTACTGTACGAAGAAAAAAGTGAGGTTTTCGATAAATTCAAATAATATGTTGGTATGGCTGAAACACAACATGGGAAAATAATTGCGAAATTACAATTGGATAATGGCGGAAAGTATTGCTCAAAAGAATTTAAATCTTTTTGTGAAGGGTATTCGGCTGAATTTCACGGTACCTTAAAATCCGGAAATAAATGCAGTATCTGAACGTTTTAATTGTACTGTTGGTAAACAATTTGTAAGCAAGATGCCTGCTGAAATTTGGTATGACCAAAAGCCGGATTTGTCGCCACTTCGGGTTTTTGGTTCGATTTGTTACAATTATGTACCAGAAGTAAATCGTACAAAGTTGGATGCTAAATTATCAAAGTGTTACATGCTTGGATATGGTTTATCATCACACACTTATCGACTATGAGACATCGAAAATGACAAGCCGTTATTGTGCTGTGGTGATCGTTTGAAATGAAAACCAGATCGGTAACGGATATGAACCGGGAACTTGGTTTGCGGGTTATGCATTTTTAGCTGAGGAATTTGTGTAAAAAGATCCGGTTACGATGAACGATGCAAGAAAACGTACTGATTGGCCAAAATGAGAGATGGCAATTAATGATGAATTTTCATCATTGTTAAAAAATGACACTTGGTCTATGTGTAAGTTACCAACTAGTCGTAAAGCTTTTACTTGCAAATGGGTGTTTAAGAAGAAACTTAAATCAGATGTCGACAAGTACAAAGCAAGACTTGTTGCTCGTGGTTTTTCGCAAGAAAAATGTTTCGACTACAATGAAGCGTATTCACCAACGGCCAAGCTAACAACTTTTCGAGTTTTATTGACCATCATCAATCATTTTGGATATAAAATGCATCAGATGAATATAAAATGTGCACTTCTGAACGGACCATTGAAGGAAGATATCTACACGACACAACCAGAAGGATTTGTGAAAGATAAATCAATGGTTTGCAAGTTGAATAAATCATTATACGGATTGATACAGGCTTCACGTGTGTGGACTGAGCGTTTTAGTCAGTTCATTATTGAAATTGGTTTCAATCGTTGCGAATCGGATCAATGCTTGTATATAACATTTGAAAAAGACATCGTTTGTTATATTATCTTGTATGTCGATGACTTGACAATTATTTCCAACAATGTGCAGATGGTCAACGATAATAAAGCAAGGTTAGCAAGAGAGTTCGAAAGAAATGGTGGATGTTGGAAAAATTAATTTATTTTTGTAAATCGGCGACAACACCGATTGAAAATGGTTTGAGTTTATTAAATAGTGATAAAAATAACTTGTCTGATCAGCCAAGATTTGTATGCATCAACGAATTTTTTAGTCGATTTCAAAGCTGTTGTACTGATGAACACTTCAGATATGCGAAACGTAATTTAAAAAAACAGATTGGTGACGGTAGAAGGTATTGAGCCTCTGGTGGGATTATCAAAATGATCGATTCAAAATCAAGTTCTACAAAAACGGTATTGATTTGGCAATTGATCTGTCAAAGGCCACAACCAAAAGGCAATTTCTCAGCATAGAAATGACAATGTTCGATCCACTGGGGTTATTGGCGCAGTGGTAAAGAACACAGCAGCAAATGGCAAAGGTAGTTAACTCAACTAAATCAGGGCAAATTCTATAATTACATGTGTTTGTAGACGCAGGCGAGCGCACATACACAGCCGTAGCATATATCAGTTCGGACCAAAATTGTGGTGTGGAGGTATCACTTATACCATCAAAGCCACATGTGGTGCCAAACAAACCATTGACGACAATCCCTCGTTTAGAGTTGCTGATGGCAGTTTTGGGAATGCGTTTGGCCAAAACAATCGAAAACGAACATAATAATATGTTTGAATCGCGATTCTTCTGGTCAGACTCAAAGACAGTTTTAAGCTGGCTCAAGTCTGATGCCCGACAATATAAACAATTTGAGGCGTTCAGAATAACTGAGTTTTTGGAAAAATCAACCGAAAAAGAATGGCATTGGATATCAACATGTCCGAACATTGCAGACGAAGCTACGAAGTTTAAGGACAAAATAATCTCTCTCGCCTAATTCAACATGGTTTAAAGGCCCTCAAACCATGGGCCCTCAAACCTTTAAACATGGTTTAAAGGTGCAAAAATGAATAAAACTATGCTTAGGGCACCAGGGATGGCACCACGATCAGCAATGTATTGTAGACTATTTCGGCCAATAATGATAACCGTCGTACGCCATAAAGAAAACGCTGGGGAGTCTTATTTACGTGCTTAACTACGAGAGTAATACATGTACAAATAGTGGCAAGCCAATAAACAGATAGCTTTACACAAAGTTTAATTCGGTTTAGAGCACCTATTATCATGTTACAGCATTAAAAAAAACCTGCAGCCGAAATCACTGGATCATTTGCTACTTGATATATTTTAATAAAGAGACATCTATCATATGTTAGTATATACTAGATATGTGTACTTTTGTGTCTTTACTAAAGCATAGACATTTTTATTAAACTTAACAAATGTCGAATTATGGTTAGCATAGAAACAAACACTATGAAAATTGGTTGACACCAACCGATAGAGGGTACTAAGAAAATGTTTCTTTGATAATTAGATTTAGACTTTTGTCATGCTCTCGTTTATTTATTTATACGAATTACTGTAATCCTACTACCAGGCTGTCAAAATTGTGACCTTGCAAATTGAAATAAACATAAACATAACCTCAATAACATTCGAGCAATCAGAAAGTGAAAAGTTGGACTGTACAGATTTTTATTGATAATTAAATAAAATTAATCGAATTTATAAAATACAAATTGTGTCGATATGTCTCAAACTATAGCGCACAATATCGACAATGATGAAATTAAGCGGACCGAAGATATTCGAATCGATGAAGTTTTAAATTTTGCCGATATGCTAATCCCCGAAAAAATTCTTGAAGGATTACATCGCAGTGGTTTCAAAACACCCAGCCCAATTCAATTAAGGGCTATCCCACTTGGCCGAAGTGGTTTAGGTAATATACAACTTGAACTTATGCTAAATTGTGGATTTTAATCATCGCCATTTCATTCGTACAGATTTAATTGTGCAAGCCAAATCGGGAACCGGCAAAACGATTGTCTTTACTGTTATTGTGCTGGAATCGTTCGTAGCTAATATAAACTCACCCCAGTCGTTAATTTTAACGCCAACACGGGAAATTGCAGTTCAAATTGTTGATGTGATGCGAAATGTTGCATCGGCGATTCCTGGTATGTTACACACGAGTTCAGCGAATGTTTTGTTTGATAATCTCGTAAATTTGCGTTTTTATTTTACAGATTTTAAAGTAGGTAGTTTCATTGGTGGCCTAAACATCAACGACGATCGAACAAAAATCCAAAATTGTAAATGCATCGTTGGTACGCCCGGCCGTATATTGCAGCTGATTCAAACGCAAGTACTCAAAGTTGAAACCATCAAAATTTTGGTGTTCGATGAAGCCGATAAACTTATCGAAACATCGTATCTGGCCGACATTAATAAGATTGTTAAATCACTTCATAGTCGTCGGCAAATGATAGCGACAAGTGCAACCATCGACGATCAATTAAAGTCGATATTATCCAGCTACATGATAAATCCTACGAATGTTACGCCAAAACGTGAAATTCCCGTCTTGCTTGGTATCAAACAGTTCGGTTGTGAAATACCCGACGAAGTAAATCAGCTCAAAGAGATGCAAACCAAAATCGGTGAAATGAAGAAAATATTCCGTTCGATTACGTTTAAGCAGTGTTTAGTATTTAGCAACTCTCAATCGCGAGCCGAAAGCTATTGCAACCTACTGAACAATGAGGACTGGCCGACTGAAGTGATAAGTGGTGCGAACGATCAAAAAACTCGACTCAACATTTTACAAAAGCTCAAAGAGTTCAAATTTCGTATTCTGATCACGACTGATCTGTTGTCGCGCGGTATCGATGCGGAAAACATTAATTTAGTGATCAACTTGGACATTCCATATTCGGGTCCCATCTATTTGCATCGTATCGGGCGAGCCGGTCGATACGGATCGTACGGTATATCGATTACATTTTTCAAAAAAGGTTACGAAACGACCAAATTTCAAAAACTTCTTGGCACAATCGGTGGCTCTAAAATGTCGGTATTAAAATTCCCAAACTCCGATAATATCCCAGATTTATGGAATTTCAAAGAACCCGAAGCGGAAAAGCAAAAATTCGGTGAAATATTCGGCATTACCGACGAACCGGAATCGATCAAATCGGCAAATGATCGTTGTAACGATTCGCACGAAGAGCTCACGAAACGATTGACAGAAAATTTAAATTTATTGGAAATTACAAAACGTTTGATCGATGATCCCAACAAAAAGACGGTTGTATCTGATATGCGATCAATATTTGATGAGTATAACGAATCAAATTCAATCGAAAATACGAAAAATTGTGATGACTCACCGCCAACGTCATCGCCAACAATGACCACCACCATACCAATCGATTATGAAAATCTTTTGAGCAAATATAAAAAAATGCGCGAATCGGACAATGAAGACGATGAGGGTGAAAAATCCGATTCGATGGTGACAAACGATCGAACCGAAAATAATTTTGATGAACCGGATGATAGTGATTCGGATAAAAGTAATTTTGGTTCATCGTCGAGTCGATCAGTGCCCGAGATAATTGGTAACATGTCAGGCTCTTCGTCGAGTATAACAGTGCCGGAGATAATGGATAACATGTCACCCGCTTCGTCGTTGTTGGATCAGGAGATGGAATTATTAAATCAAGACGATGAGGAGGATGAAATATTTTATCGAAAATTACAGGAATTGCCAAGTCGTGAAGATTACCGAACCGTGTTTTGGACTCGGCAATATAACAATCAAGTGAATGCCATCCATCAATACGTTGAAATGTGTCGTAATTTTCGAATTTAAGACTGTTTACTTTTAGATTGAATAAATGGGTTGAATTGAAATGATTTTATTATTTAACTAACAGTTTTTTGTTTATTGAAGCCTCATTAAATTACGCCGTTCACTAAAACGCATGTTGACACGTAATGCAAAATTTTTCTGGGGCCGAAGCTCACCCAACTCTCGCTTTTAATTTTACGTCTCTTTATGCTGCATTGAGGACGCATTTGCCAGCCGCATTGAGGACGAACGAATTTATGTTCGCCTTGAATATTAATCTAAACATTGCATTGCTCACAGTATTTATACTGGTGGCCAGAGCTTTCGATTAAGGTATCATTCATCACAATCGGACCACTATTACGTGTTGCATTGACTATTTAGTCAAATTCGGAAATGTGCAAAGGCTAACCCCTTTGCTAATTTTTTTAGAAATAAATATTTTTTTTTAAATGTGTATATTTTATAACAGGATTTATACTGGTGGCCTGAGCTTTCGATTAAGGTATCATTCATCACAATCGGACCACTATTACGTGTTGTATTGACTATTTAGTCAAAATCGGAAATTTGCAAAGGCTAACCCCTTTGCTAATTTTTTTAGAAATAAATATTTTTTTAAATGTGAATATTTTATAACAGTATTTATACTGGTGGCCAGAGCTTTCGATTAAGGTATCATTCATCACAATCGGACCACTATTACGTGTTGTATTGACTATTTAGTCAAATTCGGAAATTTGCAAAGGCTAACCCCTTTGCTAGTTTTTTTGGAAATAAATATTTATTTTTAAATGTGAATATTTTATAACAGTATTTATACTGGTGGCCAGGGCTTTCGATTAAGGTATCATTCATCACAATTGGACCACTGTTACGTGTTGTATTGACTATTTAGTCAAATTCGGAAATTTGCAAAGGCTAACCCCTTTGCTAATTTTTTTGGTAATAAATATTTTTTTTTAAATGTGGATATTTTATAACAGTATTTATACTGGTGGCCAGAGCTTTCGATTAAGGTATCATTTATCACAATCGGACCACTATTACGTGTTGTATTGACTATTTAGTCAAATTCGGAAATTTGCAAAGGCTAACCCCTTGGCTGATTTTTTTGGAAATAAATATTTTTTTTTAAATGTGTTTTTTTTATAACAGTATTTATCCTGGTGGCCAGAGCTTTCGATTAAGGTATCATTCATCACAATCGGACCACTATTACGTGTTGTATTGACTATTTAGTCAAATTCGGAAATTTGCAAAGGCTATCCCCTTTGCTAATTTTTTAAAATTACATATGTAATTTTAAATGTGTTTATTTTATAACAGTATTTATACTGGTGGCCAGAGCTTTCGATTAAGGTATCATTCATCACAATCGGACCACTATTACGTGTTGTATTGACTATTTAGTCAAATTCGGAAATTTGCAAAGGCTAACCCCTTTGCTAATTTTTTTGGTAATAAATATTTTTTTTTAAATGTGGATATTTTATAACAGTATTTATACTGGTGGCCAGAGCTTTCGATTAAGGTATCATTTATCACAATCGGACCACTATTACGTGTTGTATTGACTATTTAGTCAAATTCGGAAATTTGCAAAGGCTAACCCCTTTGCTAGTTTTTTTAGAAATAAATATTTTTTTTAAATGTGAATATTTTATAACAGTATTTATACTGGTGGCCAGAGCTTTCGATTAAGGTATCATTCATCACAATCGGACCACTATTACGTGTTGTATTGACTATTTAGTCAAATTCGGAAATTTGCAAAGGCTAACCCCTTTGCTAGTTTTTTTAGAAATAAATATTTTTTTTAAATGTGAATATTTTATAACAGTATTTATACTGGTGGCCAGAGCTTTCGATTAAGGTATCATTCATCACAATCGGACCACTATTACGTGTTGTATTGACTATTTAGTCAAATTCGGAAATTTGCAAAGGCTAACCACTTTGCTAGTTTTTTTAGAAATAAATATTTTTTTAAATGTGAATATTTTATAACAGTATTTATACTGGTGGCCAGAGCTTTCGATTAAGGTATCATTTATCACAATCGAACCACTATTACGTGTTGTATTGACTATTTAGTCAAATTCGGAAATTTGCAAAGGCTAACCCCTTTGCTAGTTTTTTTAGAAATAAATATTTTTTTTTAAATGTGTTTTTTTTATAACAGTATTTATCCTGGTGGCCAGAGCTTTCGATTAAGGTATCATTCATCACAATCGGACCACTATTACGTGTTGTATTGACTATTTAGTCAAATTCGGAAATTTGCAAAGGCTATCCCCTTTGCTAATTTTTTAAAATTACATATGTAATTTTAAATGTGTTTATTTTATAACAGTATTTATACTGGTGGCCAGAGCTTTCGATTAAGGTATCATTCATCACAATCGGACCACTATTACGTGTTGTATTGACTATTTAGTCAAATTCGGAAATTTGCAAAGGCTATCCCCTTTGCTAATTTTTTAAAATTACATATGTAATTTTAAATGTGTTTATTTTATAACAGTATTTATACTGGTGGCCAGAGCTTTCGATTAAGGTATCATTCATCACAATCGGACCACTATTACGTGTTGTATTGACTATTTAGTCAAATTCGGAAATTTGCAAAGGCTAACCCCTTTGCTAATTTTTTTGGAAATAATTTTTTTTTTAAATGTAAATATTTTATAACAGTATTTATACTGGTGGCCAGAGCTTTCGACTAAGGTATCATTCATCACAATCGGACCACTATTACGTGTTGTAATGACTATTTAGTCAAATTCGGAAATTTGCAAAGGCTAACCCCTTTGCTAATTTTTTTGGAAATAAATATTTATTTTTAAATGTGAATATTTTATAACAGTATTTATACTGGTGGCCAGAGCTTTCGATTAAGGTATCATTCATCACAATCGGACCACTATTACGTGTTGTATTCACTATTTAGTCAAATTCGGAAATTTGCAAAGGCTAACCCCTTTGCTAATTTTTTTGGAAATAAATATTTGTTTTAAATGTGAATATTTTATAACAGTATTTATACTGGTGGCCAGAGCTTTCGATTAAGGTATCATTCATCACAATCGGACCACTATTACGTGTTGTATTGACTATTTAGTCAAATTCGGAAATTTGCAAAGGCTAACCCCTTGGCTGATTTTTTTGGAAATAAATATTTTTTTTTAAATGTGTATATTTTATAACAGTATTTATACTGGTGGCCAGAGCTTTCGATTAAGGTATCATTCATCACAATCGGACCACTATTACGTGTTGTATTCACTATTTAGTCAAATTCGGAAATTTGCAAAGGCTAACCCCTTTGCTAATTTTTTTGGAAATTAATATTTGTTTTAAATGTGAATATTTTATAACAGTATTTATACTGGTGGCCAGAGCTTTCGATTAAGGTATCATTCATCACAATCGGACCACTATTACGTGTTGTATTGACTATTTAGTCAAATTCGGAAATTTGCAAAGGCTAACCCCTTTGCTAATTTTTTTGGAAATAAATATTTTTTTTTAAATGTGTATATTTTATAACAGTATTTATACTGGTGGCCAGAGCTTTCGATTAAGGTATCATTCATCACAATCGGACCACTATTACGTGTTGTATTCACTATTTAGTCAAATTCGGAAATTTGCAAAGGCTAACCCCTTTGCTAATTTTTTTGGAAATTAATATTTGTTTTAAATGTGAATATTTTATAACAGTATTTATACTGGTGGCCAGAGCTTTCGATTAAGGTATCATTCATCACAATCGGACCACTATTACGTGTTGTATTGACTATTTAGTCAAATTCGGAAATTTGCAAAGGCTAACCCCTTGGCTGATTTTTTTGGAAATAAATATTTTTTTTTAAATGTGTATATTTTATAACAGTATTTATACTGGTGGCCAGAGCTTTCGATTAAGGTATCATTCATCACAATCGGACCACTATTACGTGTTGTATTCACTATTTAGTCAAATTCGGAAATTTGCAAAGGCTAACCCCTTTGCTAATTTTTTTGGAAATTAATATTTGTTTTAAATGTGAATATTTTATAACAGTATTTATACTGGTGGCCAGAGCTTTCGATTAAGGTATCATTCATCACAATCGGACCACTATTACGTGTTGTATTGACTATTTAGTCAAATTCGGAAATTTGCAAAGGCTAACCCCTTTGCTAATTTTTTTGGAAATAAATATTTTTTTTTAAATGTGTATATTTTATAACAGTATTTATACTGGTGGCCAGAGCTTTCGATTAAGGTATCATTCATCACAATCGGACCACTATTACGTGTTGTATTCACTATTTAGTCAAATTCGGAAATTTGCAAAGGCTAACCCCTTTGCTAATTTTTTTGGAAATTAATATTTGTTTTAAATGTGAATATTTTATAACAGTATTTATACTGGTGGCCAGAGCTTTCGATTAAGGTATCATTCATCACAATCGGACCACTATTACGTGTTGTATTCACTATTTAGTCAAATTCGGAAATTTGCAAAGGCTAACCCCTTTGCTAATTTTTTTGGAAATAAATATTTGTTTTAAATGTGAATATTTTATAACAGTATTTATACTGGTGGCCAGAGCTTTCGATTAAGGTATCATTCATCACAATCGGACCACTATTACGTGTTGTATTGACTATTTAGTCAAATTCGGAAATTTGCAAAGGCTAACCCCTTGGCTGATTTTTTTGGAAATAAATATTTTTTTTTAAATGTGTATATTTTATAACAGTATTTATACTGGTGGCCAGAGCTTTCGATTAAGGTATCATTCATCACAATCGGACCACTATTACGTGTTGTATTCACTATTTAGTCAAATTCGGAAATTTGCAAAGGCTAACCCCTTTGCTAATTTTTTTGGAAATTAATATTTGTTTTAAATGTGAATATTTTATAACAGTATTTATACTGGTGGCCAGAGCTTTCGATTAAGGTATCATTCATCACAATCGGACCACTATTACGTGTTGTATTGACTATTTAGTCAAATTCGGAAATTTGCAAAGGCTAACCCCTTTGCTAATTTTTTTGGAAATAAATATTTTTTTTTAAATGTGTATATTTTATAACAGTATTTATACTGGTGGCCAGAGCTTTCGATTAAGGTATCATTCATCACAATCGGACCACTATTACGTGTTGTATTCACTATTTAGTCAAATTCGGAAATTTGCAAAGGCTAACCCCTTTGCTAATTTTTTTGGGAATAAATATTTTTTTTAAATGTATATATTTTATAACAGTATTTATACTGGTAGCCAGAGCTTTCGATTTAGGTATCATCCATCATAATCGGACCACTATTACGTGTTGTATTGACTATTTAGTCAAATTCGGAAATTTGCAAAGGCTATCCCCTTTGCTAATTTTTTAAAATTACATATGTAATTTTAAATGTGTATATTTTATAACAGTATTTATACTGGTGGCCAGAGCTTTCGATTAAGGTATCATTCATCACAATCGGACCACTATTACGTGTTGTATTGGCTGTTAAGTCAAATTCGGAAATTTGCAAAAGCTAACCCCTTTGCTAATTTTTTTGGGAATAATTTTTTTTTTAATGTGAATATTTTATAACAGTATTTATACTGGTGGCCAGGGCTTTCGATTAAGGTATCATTCATCACAATCGGACCACTATTACGTGTTGTATTGACTATTTAGTCAAATTCGGAAATTTGCAAAGACTAACCCCTTTGCTAATTTTTTTGGGAATAAATATTTTTTTTAAATGTATATATTTTATAACAGTATTTATACTGGTGGCCAGAGCTTTCGATTAAGGTATCATTCATCACAATCGGACCACTATTACGTGTTGTATTGGCTGTTAAGTCAAATTCGGAAATTTGCAAAAGCTAACCCCTTTGCTAATTTTTTTGGGAATAATTTTTTTTTTAATGTGAATATTTTATAACAGTATTTATACTGGTGGCCAGGGCTTTCGATTAAGGTATCATTCATCACAATCGGACCACTATTACGTGTTGTATTGACTATTTAGTCAAATTCGGAAATTTGCAAAGGCTAACCCCTTTGCTAATTTTTTTGGAAATAAATATTTATTTTTAAATGTGAATATTTTATAACAGTATTTATACTGGTGGCCAGGGCTTTCGATTAAGGTATCATTCATCACAATTGGACCACTGTTACGTGTTGTATTGACTATTTAGTCAAATTCGGAAATTTGCAAAGGCTAACCCCTTGGCTGATTTTTTTGGAAATAAATATTTTTTTTTAAATGTGTATATTTTATAACAGTATTTATACTGGTGGTCAGAGCTTTCGATTAAGGTATCATTCATCACAATCGGACCACTATTACGTGTTGTATTGACTATTTAGTCAAATTCGGAAATTTGCAAAGGCTAACCCCTTGGCTGATTTTTTTGGAAATAAATATTTTTTTTTAAATGTGTATATTTTATAACAGTATTTATACTGGTGGCCAGAGCTTTCGATTAAGGTATCATTCATCACAATCGGACCACTATTACGTGTTGTATTGACTATTTAGTCAAATTCGGAAATTTGCAAAGGCTAACCCCTTTGCTAATTTTTTTGGAAATAAATATTTTTTTTTAAATGTGTATATTTTATAACAGTATTTATACTGGTGGCCAGAGCTTTCGATTAAGGTATCATTCATCACAATCGGACCACTATTACGTGTTGTATTGACTATTTAGTCAAATTCGGAAATTTGCAAAGGCTAACCCCTTGGCTGATTTTTTTGGAAATAAATATTTTTTTTTAAATGTGTATATTTTATAACAGTATTTATACTGGTGGCCAGAGCTTTCGATTAAGGTATCATTCATCACAATCGGACCACTATTACGTGTTGTATTCACTATTTAGTCAAATTCGGAAATTTGCAAAGGCTAACCCCTTTGCTAATTTTTTTGGGAATAATTTTTTTTTTAAATGTAAATATTTTATAACAGTATTTATACTGGTGGCCAGAGCTTTCGATTAAGGTATCATTCATCACAATCGGACCACTATTACGTGTTGTATTGACTATTTAGTCAAATTCGGAAATTTGCAAAGGCTAACCCCTTTGCTAATTTTTTTGGAAATAAATATTTTTTTTTAAATGTGTATATTTTATAACAGTATTTATACTGGTGGCCAGAGCTTTCGATTAAGGTATCATTCATCACAATCGGACCACTATTACGTGTTGTATTGACTATTTAGTCAAATTCGGAAATTTGCAAAGGCTAACCCCTTTGCTAATTTTTTTGGTAATAAATATTTTTTTTTAAATGTGTATATTTTATAACAGTATTTATACTGGTGGCCAGAGCTTTCGATTAAGGTATCATTCATCACAATCGGACCACTATTACGTGTTGTATTGACTATTTAGTCAAATTCGGAAATTTGCAAAGGCTAACCCCTTTGCTAATTTTTTTGGAAATTAATATTTTTTTTAAATGTGTATATTTTATAACAGTATTTATACTGGTGGCCAGAGCTTTCGATTAAGGTATCATTCATCACAATCGGACCACTATTACGTGTTGTATTGGCTGTTAAGTCAAATTCGGAAATTTGCAAAAGCTAACCCCTTTGCTAATTTTTTTGGGAATAATTTTTTTTTTAATGTGAATATTTTATAACAGTATTTATACTGGTGGCCAGGGCTTTCGATTAAGGTATCATTCATCACAATCGGACCACTATTACGTGTTGTATTGACTATTTAGTCAAATTCGGAAATTTGCAAAGGCTAACCCCTTTGCTAATTTTTTTGGAAATAAATATTTATTTTTAAATGTGAATATTTTATAACAGTATTTATACTGGTGGCCACGGCTTTCGATTAAGGTATCATTCATCACAATTGGACCACTGTTACGTGTTGTATTGACTATTTAGTCAAATTCGGAAATTTGCAAAGGCTAACCCCTTGGCTGATTTTTTTGGAAATAAATATTTTTTTTTAAATGTGTATATTTTATAACAGTATTTATACTGGTGGTCAGAGCTTTCGATTAAGGTATCATTCATCACAATCGGACCACTATTACGTGTTGTATTGACTATTTAGTCAAATTCGGAAATTTGCAAAGGCTAACCCCTTTGCTAATTTTTTTGGAAATAAATATTTTTTTTAAATGTGTATATTTTATAACAGTATTTATACTGGTGGCCAGGGCTTTCGATTAAGGTATCATTCATCACAATCGGACCACTATTACGTGTTGTATTCACTATTTAGTCAAATTCGGAAATTTGCAAAGGCTAACCCCTTTGCTAATTTTTTTGGGAATAAATATTTTTTTTAAATGTATATATTTTATAACAGTATTTATACTGGTAGCCAGAGCTTTCGATTTAGGTATCATCCATCATAATCGGACCACTATTACGTGTTGTATTGACTATTTAGTCAAATTCGGAAATTTGCAAAGGCTATCCCCTTTGCTAATTTTTTAAAATTACATATGTAATTTTAAATGTGTTTATTTTATAACAGTATTTATACTGGTGGCCAGGGCTTTCGATTAAGGTATCATTCATCACAATCGGACCACTATTACGTGTTGTATTGACTATTTAGTCAAATTCGGAAATTTGCAAAGGCTAACCCCTTTGCTAATTTTTTTGGAAATAAATATTTATTTTTAAATGTGAATATTTTATAACAGTATTTATACTGGTGGCCACGGCTTTCGATTAAGGTATCATTCATCACAATTGGACCACTGTTACGTGTTGTATTGACTATTTAGTCAAATTCGGAAATTTGCAAAGGCTAACCCCTTGGCTGATTTTTTTGGAAATAAATATTTTTTTTAAATGTGTATATTTTATAACAGTATTTATACTGGTGGTCAGAGCTTTCGATTAAGGTATCATTCATCACAATCGGACCACTATTACGTGTTGTATTGACTATTTAGTCAAATTCGGAAATTTGCAAAGGCTAACCCCTTTGCTAATTTTTTTGGAAATAAATATTTTTTTTTAAATGTGTATATTTTATAACAGTATTTATACTGGTGGCCAGAGCTTTCGATTAAGGTATCATTCATCACAATCGGACCACTATTACGTGTTGTATTGACTATTTAGTCAAATTCGGAAATTTGCAAAGGCTAACCCCTTGGCTGATTTTTTTGGAAATAAATATTTTTTTTAAATGTGTATATTTTATAACAGTATTTATACTGGTGGCCAGAGCTTTCGATTAAGGTATCATTCATCACAATCGGACCACTATTACGTGTTGTATTCACTATTTAGTCAAATTCGGAAATTTGCAAAGGCTAACCCCTTTGCTAATTTTTTTGGGAATAATTTTTTTTTTAAATGTAAATATTTTATAACAGTATTTATACTGGTGGCCAGAGCTTTCGACTAAGGTATCATTCATCACAATCGGACCACTATTACGTGTTGTAATGACTATTTAGTCAAATTCGGAAATTTGCAAAGGCTAACCCCTTTGCTAATTTTTTTGGAAATAAATATTTATTTTTAAATGTGAATATTTTATAACAGTATTTATACTGGTGGCCAGGGCTTTCGATTAAGGTATCATTCATCACAATTGGACCACTGTTACGTGTTGTATTGACTATTTAGTCAAATTCGGAAATTTGCAAAGGCTAACCCCTTTGCTAATTTTTTTGGTAATAAATATTTTTTTTTAAATGTGTATATTTTATAACAGTATTTATACTGGTGGCCAGAGCTTTCGATTAAGGTATCATTCATCACAATCGGACCACTATTACGTGTTGTATTCACTATTTAGTCAAATTCGGAAATTTGCAAAGGCTAACCCCTTTGCTAATTTTTTTGGAAATTAATATTTGTTTTAAATGTGAATATTTTATAACAGTATTTATACTGGTGGCCAGAGCTTTCGATTAAGGTATCATTCATCACAATCGGACCACTATTACGTGTTGTATTGACTATTTAGTCAAATTCGGAAATTTGCAAAGGCTAACCCCTTTGCTAATTTTTTTGGAAATAAATATTTTTTTTAAATGTGTATATTTTATAACAGTATTTATACTGGTGGCCAGAGCTTTCGATTAAGGTATCATTCATCACAATCGGACCACTATTACGTGTTGTATTGACTATTTAGTCAAATTCGGAAATTTGCAAAGGCTAACCCCTTTGCTAATTTTTTTGGAAATAAATATTTTTTTTTAAATGTGTTTATTTTATAACAGTATTTATACTGGTGGCCAGAGCTTTCGATTAAGGTATCATTCATCACAATCGGACCACTATTACGTGTTGTATTCACTATTTAGTCAAATTCGGAAATTTGCAAAGGCTAACCCCTTTGCTAATTTTTTTGGAAATTAATATTTGTTTTAAATGTGAATATTTTATAACAGTATTTATACTGGTGGCCAGAGCTTTCGATTAAGGTATCATTCATCACAATCGGACCACTATTACGTGTTGTATTGACTATTTAGTCAAATTCGGAAATTTGCAAAGGCTAACCCCTTTGCTAATTTTTTTGGAAATAAATATTTTTTTTAAATGTGTATATTTTATAACAGTATTTATACTGGTGGCCAGGGCTTTCGATTAAGGTATCATTCATCACAATCGGACCACTATTACGTGTTGTATTGGCTGTTAAGTCAAATTCGGAAATTTGCAAAAGCTAACCCCTTTGCTAATTTTTTTGGGAATAATTTTTTTTTTAATGTGAATATTTTATAACAGTATTTATACTGGTGGCCAGGGCTTTCGATTAAGGTATCATTCATCACAATCGGACCACTATTACGTGTTGTATTGACTATTTAGTCAAATTCGGAAATTTGCAAAGGCTAACCCCTTTGCTAATTTTTTTGGAAATAAATATTTATTTTTAAATGTGAATATTTTATAACAGTATTTATACTGGTGGCCACGGCTTTCGATTAAGGTATCATTCATCACAATTGGACCACTGTTACGTGTTGTATTGACTATTTAGTCAAATTCGGAAATTTGCAAAGGCTAACCCCTTGGCTGATTTTTTTGGAAATAAATATTTTTTTTTAAATGTGTATATTTTATAACAGTATTTATACTGGTGGTCAGAGCTTTCGATTAAGGTATCATTCATCACAATCGGACCACTATTACGTGTTGTATTGACTATTTAGTCAAATTCGGAAATTTGCAAAGGCTAACCCCTTTGCTAATTTTTTTGGAAATAAATATTTTTTTTAAATGTGTATATTTTATAACAGTATTTATACTGGTGGCCAGGGCTTTCGATTAAGGTATCATTCATCACAATCGGACCACTATTACGTGTTGTATTCACTATTTAGTCAAATTCGGAAATTTGCAAAGGCTAACCCCTTTGCTAATTTTTTTGGGAATAAATATTTTTTTTAAATGTATATATTTTATAACAGTATTTATACTGGTAGCCAGAGCTTTCGATTTAGGTATCATCCATCATAATCGGACCACTATTACGTGTTGTATTGACTATTTAGTCAAATTCGGAAATTTGCAAAGGCTATCCCCTTTGCTAATTTTTTAAAATTACATATGTAATTTTAAATGTGTTTATTTTATAACAGTATTTATACTGGTGGCCAGAGCTTTCGATTAAGGTATCATTCATCACAATCGGACCACTATTACGTGTTGTATTGGCTGTTAAGTCAAATTCGGAAATTTGCAAAAGCTAACCCCTTTGCTAATTTTTTTGGGAATAATTTTTTTTTTAATGTGAATATTTTATAACAGTATTTATACTGGTGGCCAGGGCTTTCGATTAAGGTATCATTCATCACAATCGGACCACTATTACGTGTTGTATTGACTATTTAGTCAAATTCGGAAATTTGCAAAGGCTAACCCCTTTGCTAATTTTTTTGGAAATAAATATTTATTTTTAAATGTGAATATTTTATAACAGTATTTATACTGGTGGCCACGGCTTTCGATTAAGGTATCATTCATCACAATTGGACCACTGTTACGTGTTGTATTGACTATTTAGTCAAATTCGGAAATTTGCAAAGGCTAACCCCTTGGCTGATTTTTTTGGAAATAAATATTTTTTTTTAAATGTGTATATTTTATAACAGTATTTATACTGGTGGTCAGAGCTTTCGATTAAGGTATCATTCATCACAATCGGACCACTATTACGTGTTGTATTGACTATTTAGTCAAATTCGGAAATTTGCAAAGGCTAACCCCTTTGCTAATTTTTTTGGAAATAAATATTTTTTTTTAAATGTGTATATTTTATAACAGTATTTATACTGGTGGCCAGAGCTTTCGATTAAGGTATCATTCATCACAATCGGACCACTATTACGTGTTGTATTGACTATTTAGTCAAATTCGGAAATTTGCAAAGGCTAACCCCTTTGCTAATTTTTTTGGAAATAAATATTTTTTTTTAAATGTGTATATTTTATAACAGTATTTATACTGGTGGCCAGAGCTTTCGATTAAGGTATCATTCATCACAATCGGACCACTATTACGTGTTGTATTCACTATTTAGTCAAATTCGGAAATTTGCAAAGGCTAACCCCTTTGCTAATTTTTTTGGAAATTAATATTTGTTTTAAATGTGAATATTTTATAACAGTATTTATACTGGTGGCCAGAGCTTTCGATTAAGGTATCATTCATCACAATCGGACCACTATTACGTGTTGTATTGACTATTTAGTCAAATTCGGAAATTTGCAAAGGCTAACCCCTTTGCTAATTTTTTTGGAAATAAATATTTTTTTTAAATGTGTATATTTTATAACAGTATTTATACTGGTGGCCAGGGCTTTCGATTAAGGTATCATTCATCACAATCGGACCACTATTACGTGTTGTATTCACTATTTAGTCAAATTCGGAAATTTGCAAAGGCTAACCCCTTTGCTAATTTTTTTGGGAATAAATATTTTTTTTAAATGTATATATTTTATAACAGTATTTATACTGGTAGCCAGAGCTTTCGATTTAGGTATCATCCATCATAATCGGACCACTATTACGTGTTGTATTGACTATTTAGTCAAATTCGGAAATTTGCAAAGGCTATCCCCTTTGCTAATTTTTTAAAATTACATATGTAATTTTAAATGTGTTTATTTTATAACAGTATTTATACTGGTGGCCAGAGCTTTCGATTAAGGTATCATTCATCACAATCGGACCACTATTACGTGTTGTATTGGCTGTTAAGTCAAATTCGGAAATTTGCAAAAGCTAACCCCTTTGCTAATTTTTTTGGGAATAATTTTTTTTTTAATGTGAATATTTTATAACAGTATTTATACTGGTGGCCAGGGCTTTCGATTAAGGTATCATTCATCACAATCGGACCACTATTACGTGTTGTATTGACTATTTAGTCAAATTCGGAAATTTGCAAAGGCTAACCCCTTTGCTAATTTTTTTGGAAATAAATATTTATTTTTAAATGTGAATATTTTATAACAGTATTTATACTGGTGGCCACGGCTTTCGATTAAGGTATCATTCATCACAATTGGACCACTGTTACGTGTTGTATTGACTATTTAGTCAAATTCGGAAATTTGCAAAGGCTAACCCCTTGGCTGATTTTTTTGGAAATAAATATTTTTTTTTAAATGTGTATATTTTATAACAGTATTTATACTGGTGGTCAGAGCTTTCGATTAAGGTATCATTCATCACAATCGGACCACTATTACGTGTTGTATTGACTATTTAGTCAAATTCGGAAATTTGCAAAGGCTAACCCCTTTGCTAATTTTTTTGGAAATAAATATTTTTTTTAAATGTGTATATTTTATAACAGTATTTATACTGGTGGCCAGGGCTTTCGATTAAGGTATCATTCATCACAATCGGACCACTATTACGTGTTGTATTCACTATTTAGTCAAATTCGGAAATTTGCAAAGGCTAACCCCTTTGCTAATTTTTTTGGGAATAAATATTTTTTTTAAATGTATATATTTTATAACAGTATTTATACTGGTAGCCAGAGCTTTCGATTTAGGTATCATCCATCATAATCGGACCACTATTACGTGTTGTATTGACTATTTAGTCAAATTCGGAAATTTGCAAAGGCTATCCCCTTTGCTAATTTTTTAAAACTACATATGTAATTTTAAATGTGTTTATTTTATAACAGTATTTATACTGGTGGCCAGAGCTTTCGATTAAGGTATCATTCATCACAATCGGACCACTATTACGTGTTGTATTGGCTGTTAAGTCAAATTCGGAAATTTGCAAAAGCTAACCCCTTTGCTAATTTTTTTGGGAATAATTTTTTTTTTAATGTGAATATTTTATAACAGTATTTATACTGGTGGCCAGGGCTTTCGATTAAGGTATCATTCATCACAATCGGACCACTATTACGTGTTGTATTGACTATTTAGTCAAATTCGGAAATTTGCAAAGGCTAACCCCTTTGCTAATTTTTTTGGAAATAAATATTTATTTTTAAATGTGAATATTTTATAACAGTATTTATACTGGTGGCCACGGCTTTCGATTAAGGTATCATTCATCACAATTGGACCACTGTTACGTGTTGTATTGACTATTTAGTCAAATTCGGAAATTTGCAAAGGCTAACCCCTTGGCTGATTTTTTTGGAAATAAATATTTTTTTTTAAATGTGTATATTTTATAACAGTATTTATACTGGTGGTCAGAGCTTTCGATTAAGGTATCATTCATCACAATCGGACCACTATTACGTGTTGTATTGACTATTTAGTCAAATTCGGAAATTTGCAAAGGCTAACCCCTTTGCTAATTTTTTTGGAAATAAATATTTTTTTTTAAATGTGTATATTTTATAACAGTATTTATACTGGTGGCCAGAGCTTTCGATTAAGGTATCATTCATCACAATCGGACCACTATTACGTGTTGTATTGACTATTTAGTCAAATTCGGAAATTTGCAAAGGCTAACCCCTTGGCTGATTTTTTTGGAAATAAATATTTTTTTTTAAATGTGTATATTTTATAACAGTATTTATACTGGTGGCCAGAGCTTTCGATTAAGGTATCATTCATCACAATCGGACCACTATTACGTGTTGTATTCACTATTTAGTCAAATTCGGAAATTTGCAAAGGCTAACCCCTTTGCTAATTTTTTTGGGAATAATTTTTTTTTTAAATGTAAATATTTTATAACAGTATTTATACTGGTGGCCAGAGCTTTCGACTAAGGTATCATTCATCACAATCGGACCACTATTACGTGTTGTAATGACTATTTAGTCAAATTCGGAAATTTGCAAAGGCTAACCCCTTTGCTAATTTTTTTGGAAATAAATATTTATTTTTAAATGTGAATATTTTATAACAGTATTTATACTGGTGGCCAGGGCTTTCGATTAAGGTATCATTCATCACAATTTGACCACTGTTACGTGTTGTATTGACTATTTAGTCAAATTCGGAAATTTGCAAAGGCTAACCCCTTTGCTAATTTTTTTGGTAATAAATATTTTTTTTTAAATGTGTATATTTTATAACAGTATTTATACTGGTGGCCAGAGCTTTCGATTAAGGTATCATTCATCACAATCGGACCACTATTACGTGTTGTATTGACTATTTAGTCAAATTCGGAAATTTGCAAAGGCAAACCCATTTGCTAATTTTTTTGGAAATTAATATTTGTTTTAAATGTGAATATTTTATAACAGTATTTATACTGGTGGCCAGAGCTTTCGATTAAGGTATCATTCATCACAATCGGACCACTATTACGTGTTGTATTGACTATTTAGTCAAATTCGGAAATTTGCAAAGGCTAACCCCTTTGCTAATTTTTTTGGAAATAAATATTTTTTTTAAATGTGTATATTTTATAACAGTATTTATACTGGTGGCCAGAGCTTTCGATTAAGGTATCATTCATCACAATCGGACCACTATTACGTGTTGTATTGACTATTTAGTCAAATTCGGAAATTTGCAAAGGCTAACCCCTTTGCTAATTTTTTTGGAAATAAATATTTTTTTTTAAATGTGTATATTTTATAACAGTATTTATACTGGTGGCCAGAGCTTTCGATTAAGGTATCATTCATCACAATCGGACCACTATTACGTGTTGTATTCACTATTTAGTCAAATTCGGAAATTTGCAAAGGCTAACCCCTTTGCTAATTTTTTTGGAAATTAATATTTGTTTTAAATGTGAATATTTTATAACAGTATTTATACTGGTGGCCAGAGCTTTCGATTAAGGTATCATTCATCACAATCGGACCACTATTACGTGTTGTATTGACTATTTAGTCAAATTCGGAAATTTGCAAAGGCTAACCCCTTTGCTAATTTTTTTGGAAATAAATATTTTTTTTAAATGTGTATATTTTATAACAGTATTTATACTGGTGGCCAGGGCTTTCGATTAAGGTATCATTCATCACAATCGGACCACTATTACGTGTTGTATTCACTATTTAGTCAAATTCGGAAATTTGCAAAGGCTAACCCCTTTGCTAATTTTTTTGGGAATAAATATTTGTTTTAAATGTATATATTTTATAACAGTATTTATACTGGTAGCCAGAGCTTTCGATTTAGGTATCATCCATCATAATCGGACCACTATTACGTGTTGTATTGACTATTTAGTCAAATTCGGAAATTTGCAAAGGCTATCCCCTTTGCTAATTTTTTAAAATTACATATGTAATTTTAAATGTGTTTATTTTATAACAGTATTTATACTGGTGGCCAGAGCTTTCGATTAAGGTATCATTCATCACAATCGGACCACTATTACGTGTTGTATTGGCTGTTAAGTCAAATTCGGAAATTTGCAAAAGCTAACCCCTTTGCTAATTTTTTTGGGAATAATTTTTTTTTTAATGTGAATATTTTATAACAGTATTTATACTGGTGGCCAGGGCTTTCGATTAAGGTATCATTCATCACAATCGGACCACTATTACGTGTTGTATTGACTATTTAGTCAAATTCGGAAATTTGCAAAGGCTAACCCCTTTGCTAATTTTTTTGGAAATAAATATTTATTTTTAAATGTGAATATTTTATAACAGTATTTATACTGGTGGCCACGGCTTTCGATTAAGGTATCATTCATCACAATCGGACCACTATTACGTGTTGTATTGACTATTTAGTCAAATTCGGAAATTTGCAAAGGCTAACCCCTTTGCTAATTTTTTTGGAAATAAATATTTTTTTTAAATGTGTATATTTTATAACAGTATTTATACTGGTGGCCAGGGCTTTCGATTAAGGTATCATTCATCACAATCGGACCACTATTACGTGTTGTATTGGCTGTTAAGTCAAATTCGGAAATTTGCAAAAGCTAACCCCTTTGCTAATTTTTTTGGGAATAATTTTTTTTTTAATGTGAATATTTTATAACAGTATTTATACTGGTGGCCAGGGCTTTCGATTAAGGTATCATTCATCACAATCGGACCACTATTACGTGTTGTATTGACTATTTAGTCAAATTCGGAAATTTGCAAAGGCTAACCCCTTTGCTAATTTTTTTGGTAATAAATATTTTTTTTTAAATGTGTATATTTTATAACAGTATTTATACTGGTGGCCAGAGCTTTTGATTAAGGTATCATTCATCACAATTGGACCACTGTTACGTGTTGTATTGACTATTTAGTCAAATTCAGAAATTTGCAAAGGCTAACCCCTTGGCTGATTTTTTTGGAAATAAATATTTTTTTTTAAATGTGTTTTTTTATAACAGTATTTATCCTGGTGGCCAGAGCTATCGATTAAGGTATCATTCATCACAATCGGACCACTATTACGTGTTGTATTGACTATTTAGTCAAATTCGGAAATTTGCAAAGGCTAACCCCTTTGCTAATTTTTTTGGTAATAAATATTTTTTTTTAAATGTGTATATTTTATAACAGTATTTATACTGGTGGCCAGAGCTTTCGATTAAGGTATCATTCATCACAATCGGACCACTATTACGTGTTGTATTCACTATTTAGTCAAATTCGGAAATTTGCAAAGGCTAACCCCTTTGCTAATTTTTTTGGGAATAATTTTTTTTTTAAATGTAAATATTTTATAACAGTATTTATACTGGTGGCCAGAGCTTTCGACTAAGGTATCATTCATCACAATCAGACCACTATTACCTGTTGTAATGACTATTTAGTCAAATTCGGAAATTTGCAAAGGCTAACCCCTTTGCTAATTTTTTTGGAAATAAATATTTATTTTTAAATGTGAATATTTTATAACAGTATTTATACTGGTGGCCAGGGCTTTCGATTAAGGTATCATTCATCACAATTGGACCACTGTTACGTGTTGTATTGACTATTTAGTCAAATTCGGAAATTTGCAAAGGCTAACCCCTTGGCTGATTTTTTTGGAAATAAATATTTTTTTTTAAATGTGTTTTTTTTATAACAGTATTTATCCTGGTGGCCAGAGCTTTCGATTAAGGTATCATTCATCACAATCGGACCACTATTACGTGTTGTATTGACTATTTAGTCAAATTCGGAAATTTGCAAAGGCTAACCCCTTTGCTAATTTTTTTGGAAATAAATATTTTTTTTTAAATGTGTATATTTTATAACAGTATTTATACTGGTGGCCAGAGCTTTCGATTAAGGTATCATTCATCACAATCGGACCACTATTACGTGTTGTATTCACTATTTAGTCAAATTCGGAAATTTGCAAAGGCTAACCCCTTTGCTAATTTTTTTGGGAATAATTTTTTTTTTAAATGTAAATATTTTATAACAGTATTTATACTGGTGGCCAGAGCTTTCGACTAAAGTATCATTCATCACAATCGGACCACTATTACGTGTTGTAATGACTATTTAGTCAAATTCGGAAATTTGCAAAGGCTAACCCCTTGGCTGATTTTTTTGGAAATAAATATTTTTTTTTAAATGTGTTTTTTTTATAACAGTATTTATACTGGTGGCCAGAGCTTTCGATTAAGGTATCATTCATCACAATCGGACCACTATTACGTGTTGTATTGACTATTTAGTCAAATTCGGAAATTTGCAAAGGCTAACCCCTTTGCTAATTTTTTTGGAAATAAATATTTTTTTTTAAATGTGTATATTTTATAACAGTATTTATACTGGTGGCCAGAGCTTTCGATTAAGGTATCATTCATCACAATCGGACCACTATTACGTGTTGTATTCACTATTTAGTCAAATTCGGAAATTTGCAAAGGCTAACC
The DNA here is from genome assembly GCA_963556175.1 of Tipula confusa. Classification (NCBI taxonomy): domain Eukaryota; kingdom Metazoa; phylum Arthropoda; class Insecta; order Diptera; family Tipulidae; genus Tipula; species Tipula confusa. The sequence continues at coordinate 72,418,374 of OY744477.1, forward strand.
CCTTTGCTAATTTTTTTGGAAATAAATATTTTTTTTTAAATGTGTATATTTTATAACAGTATTTATACTGGTGGCCAGAGCTTTCGATTAAGGTATCATTCATCACAATCGGACCACTATTACGTGTTGTATTCACTATTTAGTCAAATTCGGAAATTTGCAAAGGCTAACCCCTTTGCTAATTTTTTTGGGAATAATTTTTTTTTTAAATGTAAATATTTTATAACAGTATTTATACTGGTGGCCAGAGCTTTCGACTAAAGTATCATTCATCACAATCGGACCACTATTACGTGTTGTAATGACTATTTAGTCAAATTCGGAAATTTGCAAAGGCTAACCCCTTGGCTGATTTTTTTGGAAATAAATATTTTTTTTTAAATGTGTTTTTTTTATAACAGTATTTATACTGGTGGCCAGAGCTTTCGATTAAGGTATCATTCATCACAATCGGACCACTATTACGTGTTGTATTGACTATTTAGTCAAATTCGGAAATTTGCAAAGGCTAACCCCTTTGCTAATTTTTTAAAATTACATATGTAATTTTAAATGTGTTTATTTTATAACAGTATTTATACTGGTGGCCAGAGCTTTCGATTAAGGTATCATTCATCACAATCGGACCACTATTACGTGTTGTATTGACTATTTAGTCAAATTCGGAAATTTGCAAAGGCTAACCCCTTTGCTAATTTTTTTGGTAATAAATATTTTTTTTTAAATGTGGATATTTTATAACAGTATTTATACTGGTGGCCAGAGCTTTCGATTAAGGTATCATTTATCACAATCGGACCACTATTACGTGTTGTATTGACTATTTAGTCAAATTCGGAAATTTGCAAAGGCTAACCCCTTTGCTAGTTTTTTTAGAAATAAATATTTTTTTTAAATGTGAATATTTTATAACAGTATTTATACTGGTGGCCAGAGCTTTCGATTAAGGTATCATTCATCACAATCGGACCACTATTACGTGTTGTATTGACTATTTAGTCAAATTCGGAAATTTGCAAAGGCTAACCCCTTTGCTAGTTTTTTTAGAAATAAATATTTTTTTTAAATGTGAATATTTTATAACAGTATTTATACTGGTGGCCAGAGCTTTCGATTAAGGTATCATTCATCACAATCGGACCACTATTACGTGTTGTATTGACTATTTAGTCAAATTCGGAAATTTGCAAAGGCTAACCACTTTGCTAGTTTTTTTAGAAATAAATATTTTTTTAAATGTGAATATTTTATAACAGTATTTATACTGGTGGCCAGAGCTTTCGATTAAGGTATCATTTATCACAATCGAACCACTATTACGTGTTGTATTGACTATTTAGTCAAATTCGGAAATTTGCAAAGGCTAACCCCTTTGCTAGTTTTTTTAGAAATAAATATTTTTTTTTAAATGTGTTTTTTTTATAACAGTATTTATCCTGGTGGCCAGAGCTTTCGATTAAGGTATCATTCATCACAATCGGACCACTATTACGTGTTGTATTGACTATTTAGTCAAATTCGGAAATTTGCAAAGGCTATCCCCTTTGCTAATTTTTTAAAATTACATATGTAATTTTAAATGTGTTTATTTTATAACAGTATTTATACTGGTGGCCAGAGCTTTCGATTAAGGTATCATTCATCACAATCGGACCACTATTACGTGTTGTATTGACTATTTAGTCAAATTCGGAAATTTGCAAAGGCTATCCCCTTTGCTAATTTTTTAAAATTACATATGTAATTTTAAATGTGTTTATTTTATAACAGTATTTATACTGGTGGCCAGAGCTTTCGATTAAGGTATCATTCATCACAATCGGACCACTATTACGTGTTGTATTGACTATTTAGTCAAATTCGGAAATTTGCAAAGGCTAACCCCTTTGCTAATTTTTTTGGAAATAATTTTTTTTTTAAATGTAAATATTTTATAACAGTATTTATACTGGTGGCCAGAGCTTTCGACTAAGGTATCATTCATCACAATCGGACCACTATTACGTGTTGTAATGACTATTTAGTCAAATTCGGAAATTTGCAAAGGCTAACCCCTTTGCTAATTTTTTTGGAAATAAATATTTATTTTTAAATGTGAATATTTTATAACAGTATTTATACTGGTGGCCAGAGCTTTCGATTAAGGTATCATTCATCACAATCGGACCACTATTACGTGTTGTATTCACTATTTAGTCAAATTCGGAAATTTGCAAAGGCTAACCCCTTTGCTAATTTTTTTGGAAATAAATATTTGTTTTAAATGTGAATATTTTATAACAGTATTTATACTGGTGGCCAGAGCTTTCGATTAAGGTATCATTCATCACAATCGGACCACTATTACGTGTTGTATTGACTATTTAGTCAAATTCGGAAATTTGCAAAGGCTAACCCCTTTGCTAATTTTTTTGGAAATTAATATTTGTTTTAAATGTGAATATTTTATAACAGTATTTATACTGGTGGCCAGAGCTTTCGATTAAGGTATCATTCATCACAATCGGACCACTATTACGTGTTGTATTGACTATTTAGTCAAATTCGGAAATTTGCAAAGGCTAACCCCTTTGCTAATTTTTTTGGAAATAAATATTTTTTTTTAAATGTGTATATTTTATAACAGTATTTATACTGGTGGCCAGAGCTTTCGATTAAGGTATCATTCATCACAATCGGACCACTATTACGTGTTGTATTCACTATTTAGTCAAATTCGGAAATTTGCAAAGGCTAACCCCTTTGCTAATTTTTTTGGAAATTAATATTTGTTTTAAATGTGAATATTTTATAACAGTATTTATACTGGTGGCCAGAGCTTTCGATTAAGGTATCATTCATCACAATCGGACCACTATTACGTGTTGTATTGACTATTTAGTCAAATTCGGAAATTTGCAAAGGCTAACCCCTTGGCTGATTTTTTTGGAAATAAATATTTTTTTTTAAATGTGTATATTTTATAACAGTATTTATACTGGTGGCCAGAGCTTTCGATTAAGGTATCATTCATCACAATCGGACCACTATTACGTGTTGTATTCACTATTTAGTCAAATTCGGAAATTTGCAAAGGCTAACCCCTTTGCTAATTTTTTTGGAAATTAATATTTGTTTTAAATGTGAATATTTTATAACAGTATTTATACTGGTGGCCAGAGCTTTCGATTAAGGTATCATTCATCACAATCGGACCACTATTACGTGTTGTATTGACTATTTAGTCAAATTCGGAAATTTGCAAAGGCTAACCCCTTTGCTAATTTTTTTGGAAATAAATATTTTTTTTTAAATGTGTATATTTTATAACAGTATTTATACTGGTGGCCAGAGCTTTCGATTAAGGTATCATTCATCACAATCGGACCACTATTACGTGTTGTATTCACTATTTAGTCAAATTCGGAAATTTGCAAAGGCTAACCCCTTTGCTAATTTTTTTGGAAATTAATATTTGTTTTAAATGTGAATATTTTATAACAGTATTTATACTGGTGGCCAGAGCTTTCGATTAAGGTATCATTCATCACAATCGGACCACTATTACGTGTTGTATTCACTATTTAGTCAAATTCGGAAATTTGCAAAGGCTAACCCCTTTGCTAATTTTTTTGGAAATAAATATTTGTTTTAAATGTGAATATTTTATAACAGTATTTATACTGGTGGCCAGAGCTTTCGATTAAGGTATCATTCATCACAATCGGACCACTATTACGTGTTGTATTGACTATTTAGTCAAATTCGGAAATTTGCAAAGGCTAACCCCTTGGCTGATTTTTTTGGAAATAAATATTTTTTTTTAAATGTGTATATTTTATAACAGTATTTATACTGGTGGCCAGAGCTTTCGATTAAGGTATCATTCATCACAATCGGACCACTATTACGTGTTGTATTCACTATTTAGTCAAATTCGGAAATTTGCAAAGGCTAACCCCTTTGCTAATTTTTTTGGAAATTAATATTTGTTTTAAATGTGAATATTTTATAACAGTATTTATACTGGTGGCCAGAGCTTTCGATTAAGGTATCATTCATCACAATCGGACCACTATTACGTGTTGTATTGACTATTTAGTCAAATTCGGAAATTTGCAAAGGCTAACCCCTTTGCTAATTTTTTTGGAAATAAATATTTTTTTTTAAATGTGTATATTTTATAACAGTATTTATACTGGTGGCCAGAGCTTTCGATTAAGGTATCATTCATCACAATCGGACCACTATTACGTGTTGTATTCACTATTTAGTCAAATTCGGAAATTTGCAAAGGCTAACCCCTTTGCTAATTTTTTTGGGAATAAATATTTTTTTTAAATGTATATATTTTATAACAGTATTTATACTGGTAGCCAGAGCTTTCGATTTAGGTATCATCCATCATAATCGGACCACTATTACGTGTTGTATTGACTATTTAGTCAAATTCGGAAATTTGCAAAGGCTATCCCCTTTGCTAATTTTTTAAAATTACATATGTAATTTTAAATGTGTTTATTTTATAACAGTATTTATACTGGTGGCCAGAGCTTTCGATTAAGGTATCATTCATCACAATCGGACCACTATTACGTGTTGTATTGGCTGTTAAGTCAAATTCGGAAATTTGCAAAAGCTAACCCCTTTGCTAATTTTTTTGGGAATAATTTTTTTTTTAATGTGAATATTTTATAACAGTATTTATACTGGTGGCCAGGGCTTTCGATTAAGGTATCATTCATCACAATCGGACCACTATTACGTGTTGTATTGACTATTTAGTCAAATTCGGAAATTTGCAAAGACTAACCCCTTTGCTAATTTTTTTGGGAATAAATATTTTTTTTAAATGTATATATTTTATAACAGTATTTATACTGGTGGCCAGAGCTTTCGATTAAGGTATCATTCATCACAATCGGACCACTATTACGTGTTGTATTGGCTGTTAAGTCAAATTCGGAAATTTGCAAAAGCTAACCCCTTTGCTAATTTTTTTGGGAATAATTTTTTTTTTAATGTGAATATTTTATAACAGTATTTATACTGGTGGCCAGGGCTTTCGATTAAGGTATCATTCATCACAATCGGACCACTATTACGTGTTGTATTGACTATTTAGTCAAATTCGGAAATTTGCAAAGGCTAACCCCTTTGCTAATTTTTTTGGAAATAAATATTTATTTTTAAATGTGAATATTTTATAACAGTATTTATACTGGTGGCCAGGGCTTTCGATTAAGGTATCATTCATCACAATTGGACCACTGTTACGTGTTGTATTGACTATTTAGTCAAATTCGGAAATTTGCAAAGGCTAACCCCTTGGCTGATTTTTTTGGAAATAAATATTTTTTTTTAAATGTGTATATTTTATAACAGTATTTATACTGGTGGTCAGAGCTTTCGATTAAGGTATCATTCATCACAATCGGACCACTATTACGTGTTGTATTGACTATTTAGTCAAATTCGGAAATTTGCAAAGGCTAACCCCTTTGCTAATTTTTTTGGAAATAAATATTTTTTTTTAAATGTGTATATTTTATAACAGTATTTATACTGGTGGCCAGAGCTTTCGATTAAGGTATCATTCATCACAATCGGACCACTATTACGTGTTGTATTGACTATTTAGTCAAATTCGGAAATTTGCAAAGGCTAACCCCTTGGCTGATTTTTTTGGAAATAAATATTTTTTTTTAAATGTGTATATTTTATAACAGTATTTATACTGGTGGCCAGAGCTTTCGATTAAGGTATCATTCATCACAATCGGACCACTATTACGTGTTGTATTCACTATTTAGTCAAATTCGGAAATTTGCAAAGGCTAACCCCTTTGCTAATTTTTTTGGGAATAATTTTTTTTTTTAATGTAAATATTTTATAACAGTATTTATACTGGTGGCCAGAGCTTTCGATTAAGGTATCATTCATCACAATCGGACCACTATTACGTGTTGTATTGACTATTTAGTCAAATTCGGAAATTTGCAAAGGCTAACCCCTTTGCTAATTTTTTTGGAAATAAATATTTTTTTTTAAATGTGTATATTTTATAACAGTATTTATACTGGTGGCCAGAGCTTTCGATTAAGGTATCATTCATCACAATCGGACCACTATTACGTGTTGTATTGACTATTTAGTCAAATTCGGAAATTTGCAAAGGCTAACCCCTTTGCTAATTTTTTTGGTAATAAATATTTTTTTTTAAATGTGTATATTTTATAACAGTATTTATACTGGTGGCCAGAGCTTTCGATTAAGGTATCATTCATCACAATCGGACCACTATTACGTGTTGTATTGACTATTTAGTCAAATTCGGAAATTTGCAAAGGCTAACCCCTTTGCTAATTTTTTTGGAAATTAATATTTTTTTTAAATGTGTATATTTTATAACAGTATTTATACTGGTGGCCAGAGCTTTCGATTAAGGTATCATTCATCACAATCGGACCACTATTACGTGTTGTATTGGCTGTTAAGTCAAATTCGGAAATTTGCAAAAGCTAACCCCTTTGCTAATTTTTTTGGGAATAATTTTTTTTTTAATGTGAATATTTTATAACAGTATTTATACTGGTGGCCAGGGCTTTCGATTAAGGTATCATTCATCACAATCGGACCACTATTACGTGTTGTATTGACTATTTAGTCAAATTCGGAAATTTGCAAAGGCTAACCCCTTTGCTAATTTTTTTGGAAATAAATATTTATTTTTAAATGTGAATATTTTATAACAGTATTTATACTGGTGGCCACGGCTTTCGATTAAGGTATCATTCATCACAATTGGACCACTGTTACGTGTTGTATTGACTATTTAGTCAAATTCGGAAATTTGCAAAGGCTAACCCCTTGGCTGATTTTTTTGGAAATAAATATTTTTTTTTAAATGTGTATATTTTATAACAGTATTTATACTGGTGGTCAGAGCTTTCGATTAAGGTATCATTCATCACAATCGGACCACTATTACGTGTTGTATTGACTATTTAGTCAAATTCGGAAATTTGCAAAGGCTAACCCCTTTGCTAATTTTTTTGGAAATAAATATTTTTTTTAAATGTGTATATTTTATAACAGTATTTATACTGGTGGCCAGGGCTTTCGATTAAGGTATCATTCATCACAATCGGACCACTATTACGTGTTGTATTCACTATTTAGTCAAATTCGGAAATTTGCAAAGGCTAACCCCTTTGCTAATTTTTTTGGGAATAAATATTTTTTTTAAATGTATATATTTTATAACAGTATTTATACTGGTAGCCAGAGCTTTCGATTTAGGTATCATCCATCATAATCGGACCACTATTACGTGTTGTATTGACTATTTAGTCAAATTCGGAAATTTGCAAAGGCTATCCCCTTTGCTAATTTTTTAAAATTACATATGTAATTTTAAATGTGTTTATTTTATAACAGTATTTATACTGGTGGCCAGGGCTTTCGATTAAGGTATCATTCCTCACAATCGGACCACTATTACGTGTTGTATTGACTATTTAGTCAAATTCGGAAATTTGCAAAGGCTAACCCCTTTGCTAATTTTTTTGGAAATAAATATTTATTTTTAAATGTGAATATTTTATAACAGTATTTATACTGGTGGCCACGGCTTTCGATTAAGGTATCATTCATCACAATTGGACCACTGTTACGTGTTGTATTGACTATTTAGTCAAATTCGGAAATTTGCAAAGGCTAACCCCTTGGCTGATTTTTTTGGAAATAAATATTTTTTTTAAATGTGTATATTTTATAACAGTATTTATACTGGTGGCCAGGGCTTTCGATTAAGGTATCATTCATCACAATCGGACCACTATTACGTGTTGTATTGGCTGTTAAGTCAAATTCGGAAATTTGCAAAAGCTAACCCCTTTGCTAATTTTTTTGGGAATAATTTTTTTTTTAATGTGAATATTTTATAACAGTATTTATACTGGTGGCCAGGGCTTTCGATTAAGGTATCATTCATCACAATCGGACCACTATTACGTGTTGTATTGACTATTTAGTCAAATTCGGAAATATGCAAAGGCTAACCCCTTTGCTAATTTTTTTGGAAATAAATATTTTTTTTTAAATGTGTATATTTTATAACAGTATTTATACTGGTGGCCAGAGCTTTCGATTAAGGTATCATTCATCACAATCGGACCACTATTACGTGTTGTATTGACTATTTAGTCAAATTCGGAAATTTGCAAAGGCTAACCCCTTGGCTGATTTTTTTGGAAATAAATATTTTTTTTTAAATGTGTATATTTTATAACAGTATTTATACTGGTGGCCAGAGCTTTCGATTAAGGTATCATTCATCACAATCGGACCACTATTACGTGTTGTATTCACTATTTAGTCAAATTCGGAAATTTGCAAAGGCTAACCCCTTTGCTAATTTTTTTGGGAATAATTTTTTTCTTAAATGTAAATATTTTATAACAGTATTTATACTGGTGGCCAGAGCTTTCGACTAAGGTATCATTCATCACAATCGGACCACTATTACGTGTTGTAATGACTATTTAGTCAAATTCGGAAATTTGCAAAGGCTAACCCCTTTGCTAATTTTTTTGGAAATAAATATTTATTTTTAAATGTGAATATTTTATAACAGTATTTATACTGGTGGCCAGGGCTTTCGATTAAGGTATCATTCATCACAATTGGACCACTGTTACGTGTTGTATTGACTATTTAGTCAAATTCGGAAATTTGCAAAGGCTAACCCCTTTGCTAATTTTTTTGGTAATAAATATTTTTTTTTAAATGTGTATATTTTATAACAGTATTTATACTGGTGGCCAGAGCTTTCGATTAAGGTATCATTCATCACAATCGGACCACTATTACGTGTTGTATTCACTATTTAGTCAAATTCGGAAATTTGCAAAGGCTAACCCCTTTGCTAATTTTTTTGGAAATTAATATTTGTTTTAAATGTGAATATTTTATAACAGTATTTATACTGGTGGCCAGAGCTTTCGATTAAGGTATCATTCATCACAATCGGACCACTATTACGTGTTGTATTGACTATTTAGTCAAATTCGGAAATTTGCAAAGGCTAACCCCTTTGCTAATTTTTTTGGGAATAAATATTTTTTTTAAATGTATATATTTTATAACAGTATTTATACTGGTAGCCAGAGCTTTCGATTTAGGTATCATCCATCATAATCGGACCACTATTACGTGTTGTATTGACTATTTAGTCAAATTCGGAAATTTGCAAAGGCTATCCCCTTTGCTAATTTTTTAAAATTACATATGTAATTTTAAATGTGTTTATTTTATAACAGTATTTATACTGGTGGCCAGGGCTTTCGATTAAGGTATCATTCCTCACAATCGGACCACTATTACGTGTTGTATTGACTATTTAGTCAAATTCGGAAATTTGCAAAGGCTAACCCCTTTGCTAATTTTTTTGGAAATAAATATTTATTTTTAAATGTGAATATTTTATAACAGTATTTATACTGGTGGCCACGGCTTTCGATTAAGGTATCATTCATCACAATTGGACCACTGTTACGTGTTGTATTGACTATTTAGTCAAATTCGGAAATTTGCAAAGGCTAACCCCTTGGCTGATTTTTTTGGAAATAAATATTTTTTTTAAATGTGTATATTTTATAACAGTATTTATACTGGTGGTCAGAGCTTTCGATTAAGGTATCATTCATCACAATCGGACCACTATTACGTGTTGTATTGACTATTTAGTCAAATTCGGAAATATGCAAAGGCTAACCCCTTTGCTAATTTTTTTGGAAATAAATATTTTTTTTTAAATGTGTATATTTTATAACAGTATTTATACTGGTGGCCAGAGCTTTCGATTAAGGTATCATTCATCACAATCGGACCACTATTACGTGTTGTATTGACTATTTAGTCAAATTCGGAAATTTGCAAAGGCTAACCCCTTGGCTGATTTTTTTGGAAATAAATATTTTTTTTTAAATGTGTATATTTTATAACAGTATTTATACTGGTGGCCAGAGCTTTCGATTAAGGTATCATTCATCACAATCGGACCACTATTACGTGTTGTATTCACTATTTAGTCAAATTCGGAAATTTGCAAAGGCTAACCCCTTTGCTAATTTTTTTGGGAATAATTTTTTTTTTAAATGTAAATATTTTATAACAGTATTTATACTGGTGGCCAGAGCTTTCGACTAAGGTATCATTCATCACAATCGGACCACTATTACGTGTTGTAATGACTATTTAGTCAAATTCGGAAATTTGCAAAGGCTAACCCCTTTGCTAATTTTTTTGGAAATAAATATTTATTTTTAAATGTGAATATTTTATAACAGTATTTATACTGGTGGCCAGGGCTTTCGATTAAGGTATCATTCATCACAATTGGACCACTGTTACGTGTTGTATTGACTATTTAGTCAAATTCGGAAATTTGCAAAGGCTAACCCCTTTGCTAATTTTTTTGGTAATAAATATTTTTTTTTAAATGTGTATATTTTATAACAGTATTTATACTGGTGGCCAGAGCTTTCGATTAAGGTATCATTCATCACAATCGGACCACTATTACGTGTTGTATTCACTATTTAGTCAAATTCGGAAATTTGCAAAGGCTAACCCCTTTGCTAATTTTTTTGGAAATTAATATTTGTTTTAAATGTGAATATTTTATAACAGTATTTATACTGGTGGCCAGAGCTTTCGATTAAGGTATCATTCATCACAATCGGACCACTATTACGTGTTGTATTGACTATTTAGTCAAATTCGGAAATTTGCAAAGGCTAACCCCTTTGCTAATTTTTTTGGAAATAAATATTTTTTTTAAATGTGTATATTTTATAACAGTATTTATACTGGTGGCCAGAGCTTTCGATTAAGGTATCATTCATCACAATCGGACCACTATTACGTGTTGTATTGACTATTTAGTCAAATTCGGAAATTTGCAAAGGCTAACCCCTTTGCTAATTTTTTTGGAAATAAATATTTTTTTTAAATGTGTATATTTTATAACAGTATTTATACTGGTGGCCAGGGCTTTCGATTAAGGTATCATTCATCACAATCGGACCACTATTACGTGTTGTATTGGCTGTTAAGTCAAATTCGGAAATTTGCAAAAGCTAACCCCTTTGCTAATTTTTTTGGGAATAATTTTTTTTTTAATGTGAATATTTTATAACAGTATTTATACTGGTGGCCAGGGCTTTCGATTAAGGTATCATTCATCACAATCGGACCACTATTACGTGTTGTATTGACTATTTAGTCAAATTCGGAAATTTGCAAAGGCTAACCCCTTTGCTAATTTTTTTGGAAATAAATATTTATTTTTAAATGTGAATATTTTATAACAGTATTTATACTGGTGGCCACGGCTTTCGATTAAGGTATCATTCATCACAATTGGACCACTGTTACGTGTTGTATTGACTATTTAGTCAAATTCGGAAATTTGCAAAGGCTAACCCCTTGGCTGATTTTTTTGGAAATAAATATTTTTTTTTAAATGTGTATATTTTATAACAGTATTTATACTGGTGGTCAGAGCTTTCGATTAAGGTATCATTCATCACAATCGGACCACTATTACGTGTTGTATTGACTATTTAGTCAAATTCGGAAATTTGCAAAGGCTAACCCCTTTGCTAATTTTTTTGGAAATAAATATTTTTTTTAAATGTGTATATTTTATAACAGTATTTATACTGGTGGCCAGGGCTTTCGATTAAGGTATCATTCATCACAATCGGACCACTATTACGTGTTGTATTCACTATTTAGTCAAATTCGGAAATTTGCAAAGGCTAACCCCTTTGCTAATTTTTTTGGGAATAAATATTTTTTTTAAATGTATATATTTTATAACAGTATTTATACTGGTAGCCAGAGCTTTCGATTTAGGTATCATCCATCATAATCGGACCACTATTACGTGTTGTATTGACTATTTAGTCAAATTCGGAAATTTGCAAAGGCTATCCCCTTTGCTAATTTTTTAAAATTACATATGTAATTTTAAATGTGTTTATTTTATAACAGTATTTATACTGGTGGCCAGAGCTTTCGATTAAGGTATCATTCATCACAATCGGACCACTATTACGTGTTGTATTGGCTGTTAAGTCAAATTCGGAAATTTGCAAAAGCTAACCCCTTTGCTAATTTTTTTGGGAATAATTTTTTTTTTAATGTGAATATTTTATAACAGTATTTATACTGGTGGCCAGGGCTTTCGATTAAGGTATCATTCATCACAATCGGACCACTATTACGTGTTGTATTGACTATTTAGTCAAATTCGGAAATTTGCAAAGGCTAACCCCTTTGCTAATTTTTTTGGAAATAAATATTTATTTTTAAATGTGAATATTTTATAACAGTATTTATACTGGTGGCCACGGCTTTCGATTAAGGTATCATTCATCACAATTGGACCACTGTTACGTGTTGTATTGACTATTTAGTCAAATTCGGAAATTTGCAAAGGCTAACCCCTTGGCTGATTTTTTTGGAAATAAATATTTTTTTTTAAATGTGTATATTTTATAACAGTATTTATACTGGTGGTCAGAGCTTTCGATTAAGGTATCATTCATCACAATCGGACCACTATTACGTGTTGTATTGACTATTTAGTCAAATTCGGAAATTTGCAAAGGCTAACCCCTTTGCTAATTTTTTTGGAAATAAATATTTTTTTTTAAATGTGTATATTTTATAACAGTATTTATACTGGTGGCCAGAGCTTTCGATTAAGGTATCATTCATCACAATCGGACCACTATTACGTGTTGTATTGACTATTTAGTCAAATTCGGAAATTTGCAAAGGCTAACCCCTTGGCTGATTATTTTGGAAATAAATATTTTTTTTTAAATGTGTATATTTTATAACAGTATTTATACTGGTGGCCAGAGCTTTCGATTAAGGTATCATTCATCACAATCGGACCACTATTACGTGTTGTATTCACTATTTAGTCAAATTCGGAAATTTGCAAAGGCTAACCCCTTTGCTAATTTTTTTGGGAATAATTTTTTTTTTAAATGTAAATATTTTATAACAGTATTTATACTGGTGGCCAGAGCTTTCGACTAAGGTATCATTCATCACAATCGGACCACTATTACGTGTTGTAATGACTATTTAGTCAAATTCGGAAATTTGCAAAGGCTAACCCCTTTGCTAATTTTTTTGGAAATAAATATTTATTTTTAAATGTGAATATTTTATAACAGTATTTATACTGGTGGCCAGGGCTTTCGATTAAGGTATCATTCATCACAATTGGACCACTGTTACGTGTTGTATTGACTATTTAGTCAAATTCGGAAATTTGCAAAGGCTAACTCCTTTGCTAATTTTTTTGGTAATAAATATTTTTTTTTAAATGTGTATATTTTATAACAGTATTTATACTGGTGGCCAGAGCTTTCGATTAAGGTATCATTCATCACAATCGGACCACTATTACGTGTTGTATTCACTATTTAGTCAAATTCGGAAATTTGCAAAGGCTAACCCCTTTGCTAATTTTTTTGGAAATTAATATTTGTTTTAAATGTGAATATTTTATAACAGTATTTATACTGGTGGCCAGAGCTTTCGATTAAGGTATCATTCATCACAATCGGACCACTATTACGTGTTGTATTGACTATTTAGTCAAATTCGGAAATTTGCAAAGGCTAACCCCTTTGCTAATTTTTTTGGAAATAAATATTTTTTTTAAATGTGTATATTTTATAACAGTATTTATACTGGTGGCCAGAGCTTTCGATTAAGGTATCATTCATCACAATCGGACCACTATTACGTGTTGTATTGACTATTTAGTCAAATTCGGAAATTTGCAAAGGCTAACCCCTTTGCTAATTTTTTTGGAAATAAATATTTTTTTTTAAATGTATATATTTTATAACAGTATTTATACTGGTGGCCAGAGCTTTCGATTAAGGTATCATTCATCACAATCGGACCACTATTACGTGTTGTATTCACTATTTAGTCAAATTCGGAAATTTGCAAAGGCTAACCCCTTTGCTAATTTTTTTGGAAATTAATATTTGTTTTAAATGTGAATATTTTATAACAGTATTTATACTGGTGGCCAGAGCTTTCGATTAAGGTATCATTCATCACAATCGGACCACTATTACGTGTTGTATTGACTATTTAGTCAAATTCGGAAATTTGCAAAGGCTAACCCCTTTGCTAATTTTTTTGGAAATAAATATTTTTTTTAAATGTGTATATTTTATAACAGTATTTATACTGGTGGCCAGGGCTTTCGATTAAGGTATCATTCATCACAATCGGACCACTATTACGTGTTGTATTCACTATTTAGTCAAATTCGGAAATTTGCAAAGGCTAACCCCTTTGCTAATTTTTTTGGGAATAAATATTTTTTTTAAATGTATATATTTTATAACAGTATTTATACTGGTAGCCAGAGCTTTCGATTTAGGTATCATCCATCATAATCGGACCACTATTACGTGTTGTATTGACTATTTAGTCAAATTCGGAAATTTGCAAAGGCTATCCCCTTTGCTAATTTTTTAAAATTACATATGTAATTTTAAATGTGTTTATTTTATAACAGTATTTATACTGGTGGCCAGAGCTTTCGATTAAGGTATCATTCATCACAATCGGACCACTATTACGTGTTGTATTGGCTGTTAAGTCAAATTCGGAAATTTGCAAAAGCTAACCCCTTTGCTAATTTTTTTGGGAATAATTTTTTTTTTAATGTGAATATTTTATAACAGTATTTATACTGGTGGCCAGGGCTTTCGATTAAGGTATCATTCATCACAATCGGACCACTATTACGTGTTGTATTGACTATTTAGTCAAATTCGGAAATTTGCAAAGGCTAACCCCTTTGCTAATTTTTTTGGAAATAAATATTTATTTTTAAATGTGAATATTTTATAACAGTATTTATACTGGTGGCCACGGCTTTCGATTAAGGTATCATTCATCACAATTGGACCACTGTTACGTGTTGTATTGACTATTTAGTCAAATTCGGAAATTTGCAAAGGCTAACCCCTTGGCTGATTTTTTTGGAAATAAATATTTTTTTTTAAATGTGTATATTTTATAACAGTATTTATACTGGTGGTCAGAGCTTTCGATTAAGGTATCATTCATCACAATCGGACCACTATTACGTGTTGTATTGACTATTTAGTCAAATTCGGAAATTTGCAAAGGCTAACCCCTTTGCTAATTTTTTTGGAAATAAATATTTTTTTTAAATGTGTATATTTTATAACAGTATTTATACTGGTGGCCAGGGCTTTCGATTAAGGTATCATTCATCACAATCGGACCACTATTACGTGTTGTATTCACTATTTAGTCAAATTCGGAAATTTGCAAAGGCTAACCCCTTTGCTAATTTTTTTGGGAATAAATATTTTTTTTAAATGTATATATTTTATAACAGTATTTATACTGGTAGCCAGAGCTTTCGATTTAGGTATCATCCATCATAATCGGACCACTATTACGTGTTGTATTGACTATTTAGTCAAATTCGGAAATTTGCAAAGGCTATCCCCTTTGCTAATTTTTTAAAACTACATATGTAATTTTAAATGTGTTTATTTTATAACAGTATTTATACTGGTGGCCAGAGCTTTCGATTAAGGTATCATTCATCACAATCGGACCACTATTACGTGTTGTATTGGCTGTTAAGTCAAATTCGGAAATTTGCAAAAGCTAACCACTTTGCTAATTTTTTTGGGAATAATTTTTTTTTTAATGTGAATATTTTATAACAGTATTTATACTGGTGGCCAGGGCTTTCGATTAAGGTATCATTCATCACAATCGGACCACTATTACGTGTTGTATTGACTATTTAGTCAAATTCGGAAATTTGCAAAGGCTAACCCCTTTGCTAATTTTTTTGGAAATAAATATTTATTTTTAAATGTGAATATTTTATAACAGTATTTATACTGGTGGCCACGGCTTTCGATTAAGGTATCATTCATCACAATTGGACCACTGTTACGTGTTGTATTGACTATTTAGTCAAATTCGGAAATTTGCAAAGGCTAACTAACCCCTTGGCTGATTTTTTTGGAAATAAATATTTTTTTTTAAATGTGTATATTTTATAACAGTATTTATACTGGTGGTCAGAGCTTTCGATTAAGGTATCATTCATCACAATCGGACCACTATTACGTGTTGTATTGACTATTTAGTCAAATTCGGAAATTTGCAAAGGCTAACCCCTTTGCTAATTTTTTTGGAAATAAATATTTTTTTTTAAATGTGTATATTTTATAACAGTATTTATACTGGTGGCCAGAGCTTTCGATTAAGGTATCATTCATCACAATCGGACCACTATTACGTGTTGTATTGACTATTTAGTCAAATTCGGAAATTTGCAAAGGCTAACCCCTTGGCTGATTTTTTTGGAAATAAATATTTTTTTTTAAATGTGTATATTTTATAACAGTATTTATACTGGTGGCCAGAGCTTTCGATTAAGGTATCATTCATCACAATCGGACCACTATTACGTGTTGTATTCACTATTTAGTCAAATTCGGAAATTTGCAAAGGCTAACCCCTTTGCTAATTTTTTTGGGAATAATTTTTTTTTTAAATGTAAATATTTTATAACAGTATTTATACTGGTGGCCAGAGCTTTCGACTAAGGTATCATTCATCACAATCGGACCACTATTACGTGTTGTAATGACTATTTAGTCAAATTCGGAAATTTGCAAAGGCTAACCCCTTTGCTAATTTTTTTGGAAATAAATATTTATTTTTAAATGTGAATATTTTATAACAGTATTTATACTGGTGGCCAGGGCTTTCGATTAAGGTATCATTCATCACAATTTGACCACTGTTACGTGTTGTATTGACTATTTAGTCAAATTCGGAAATTTGCAAAGGCTAACCCCTTTGCTAATTTTTTTGGTAATAAATATTTTTTTTTAAATGTGTATATTTTATAACAGTATTTATACTGGTGGCCAGAGCTTTCGATTAAGGTATCATTCATCACAATCGGACCACTATTACGTGTTGTATTGACTATTTAGTCAAATTCGGAAATTTGCAAAGGCAAACCCATTTGCTAATTTTTTTGGAAATTAATATTTGTTTTAAATGTGAATATTTTATAACAGTATTTATACTGGTGGCCAGAGCTTTCGATTAAGGTATCATTCATCACAATCGGACCACTATTACGTGTTGTATTGACTATTTAGTCAAATTCGGAAATTTGCAAAGGCTAACCCCTTTGCTAATTTTTTTGGAAATAAATATTTTTTTTAAATGTGTATATTTTATAACAGTATTTATACTGGTGGCCAGAGCTTTCGATTAAGGTATCATTCATCACAATCGGACCACTATTACGTGTTGTATTGACTATTTAGTCAAATTCGGAAATTTGCAAAGGCTAACCCCTTTGCTAATTTTTTTGGAAATAAATATTTTTTTTTAAATGTGTATATTTTATAACAGTATTTATACTGGTGGCCAGAGCTTTCGATTAAGGTATCATTCATCACAATCGGACCACTATTACGTGTTGTATTCACTATTTAGTCAAATTCGGAAATTTGCAAAGGCTAACCCCTTTGCTAATTTTTTTGGAAATTAATATTTGTTTTAAATGTGAATATTTTATAACAGTATTTATACTCTTGGCCAGAGCTTTCGATTAAGGTATCATTCATCACAATCGGACCACTATTACGTGTTGTATTGACTATTTAGTCAAATTCGGAAATTTGCAAAGGCTAACCCCTTTGCTAATTTTTTTGGAAATAAATATTTTTTTTAAATGTGTATATTTTATAACAGTATTTATACTGGTGGCCAGGGCTTTCGATTAAGGTATCATTCATCACAATCGGACCACTATTACGTGTTGTATTCACTATTTAGTCAAATTCGGAAATTTGCAAAGGCTAACCCCTTTGCTAATTTTTTTGGGAATAAATATTTTTTTTAAATGTATATATTTTATAACAGTATTTATACTGGTAGCCAGAGCTTTCGATTTAGGTATCATCCATCATAATCGGACCACTATTACGTGTTGTATTGACTATTTAGTCAAATTCGGAAATTTGCAAAGGCTATCCCCTTTGCTAATTTTTTAAAATTACATATGTAATTTTAAATGTGTTTATTTTATAACAGTATTTATACTGGTGGCCAGAGCTTTCGATTAAGGTATCATTCATCACAATCGGACCACTATTACGTGTTGTATTGGCTGTTAAGTCAAATTCGGAAATTTGCAAAAGCTAACCCCTTTGCTAATTTTTTTGGGAATAATTTTTTTTTTAATGTGAATATTTTATAACAGTATTTATACTGGTGGCCAGGGCTTTCGATTAAGGTATCATTCATCACAATCGGACCACTATTACGTGTTGTATTGACTATTTAGTCAAATTCGGAAATTTGCAAAGGCTAACCCCTTTGCTAATTTTTTTGGAAATAAATATTTATTTTTAAATGTGAATATTTTATAACAGTATTTATACTGGTGGCCACGGCTTTCGATTAAGGTATCATTCATCACAATTGGACCACTGTTACGTGTTGTATTGACTATTTAGTCAAATTCGGAAATTTGCAAAGGCTAACCCCTTGGCTGATTTTTTTGGAAATAAATATTTTTTTTTAAATGTGTATATTTTATAACAGTATTTATACTGGTGGTCAGAGCTTTCGATTAAGGTATCATTCATCACAATCGGACCACTATTACGTGTTGTATTGACTATTTAGTCAAATTCGGAAATTTGCAAAGGCTAACCCCTTTGCTAATTTTTTTGGAAATAAATATTTTTTTTAAATGTGTATATTTTATAACAGTATTTATACTGGTGGCCAGGGCTTTCGATTAAGGTATCATTCATCACAATCGGACCACTATTACGTGTTGTATTCACTATTTAGTCAAATTCGGAAATTTGCAAAGGCTAACCCCTTTGCTAATTTTTTTGGGAATAAATATTTTTTTTAAATGTATATATTTTATAACAGTATTTATACTGGTAGCCAGAGCTTTCGATTTAGGTATCATCCATCATAATCGGACCACTATTACGTGTTGTATTGACTATTTAGTCAAATTCGGAAATTTGCAAAGGCTATCCCCTTTGCTAATTTTTTAAAATTACATATGTAATTTTAAATGTGTTTATTTTATAACAGTATTTATACTGGTGGCCAGAGCTTTCGATTAAGGTATCATTCATCACAATTGGACCACTGTTACGTGTTGTATTCACTATTTAGTCAAATTCGGAAATTTGGCTGATTTTTTTGGAAATAAATATTTTTTTTTAAATGTGTTTTTTTTATAACAGTATTTATCCTGGTGGCCAGAGCTTTCGATTAAGGTATCATTCATCACAATCGGACCACTATTACGTGTTGTATTGACTATTTAGTCAAATTCGGAAATTTGCAAAGGCTAACCCCTTTGCTAATTTTTTTGGTAATAAATATTTTTTTTTAAATGTGTATATTTTATAACAGTATTTATACTGGTGGCCAGAGCTTTTGATTAAGGTATCATTCATCACAATTGGACCACTGTTACGTGTTGTATTGACTATTTAGTCAAATTCAGAAATTTGCAAAGGCTAACCCCTTGGCTGATTTTTTTGGAAATAAATATTTTTTTTTAAATGTGTTTTTTTATAACAGTATTTATCCTGGTGGCCAGAGCTATCGATTAAGGTATCATTCATCACAATCGGACCACTATTACGTGTTGTATTGACTATTTAGTCAAATTCGGAAATTTGCAAAGGCTAACCCCTTTGCTAATTTTTTTGGTAATAAATATTTTTTTTTAAATGTGTATATTTTATAACAGTATTTATACTGGTGGCCAGAGCTTTCGATTAAGGTATCATTCATCACAATCGGACCACTATTACGTGTTGTATTCACTATTTAGTCAAATTCGGAAATTTGCAAAGGCTAACCCCTTTGCTAATTTTTTTGGGAATAATTTTTTTTTTAAATGTAAATATTTTATAACAGTATTTATACTGGTGGCCAGAGCTTTCGACTAAGGTATCATTCATCACAATCAGACCACTATTACCTGTTGTAATGACTATTTAGTCAAATTCGGAAATTTGCAAAGGCTAACCCCTTTGCTAATTTTTTTGGAAATAAATATTTATTTTTAAATGTGAATATTTTATAACAGTATTTATACTGGTGGCCAGGGCTTTCGATTAAGGTATCATTCATCACAATTGGACCACTGTTACGTGTTGTATTGACTATTTAGTCAAATTCGGAAATTTGCAAAGGCTAACCCCTTGGCTGATTTTTTTGGAAATAAATATTTTTTTTTAAATGTGTTTTTTTTATAACAGTATTTATCCTGGTGGCCAGAGCTTTCGATTAAGGTATCATTCATCACAATCGGACCACTATTACGTGTTGTATTGACTATTTAGTCAAATTCGGAAATTTGCAAAGGCTAACCCCTTTGCTAATTTTTTTGGAAATAAATATTTTTTTTTAAATGTGTATATTTTATAACAGTATTTATACTGGTGGCCAGAGCTTTCGATTAAGGTATCATTCATCACAATCGGACCACTATTACGTGTTGTATTCACTATTTAGTCAAATTCGGAAATTTGCAAAGGCTAACCCCTTTGCTAATTTTTTTGGGAATAATTTTTTTTTTAAATGTAAATATTTTATAACAGTATTTATACTGGTGGCCAGAGCTTTCGACTAAAGTATCATTCATCACAATCGGACCACTATTACGTGTTGTAATGACTATTTAGTCAAATTCGGAAATTTGCAAAGGCTAACCCCTTGGCTGATTTTTTTGGAAATAAATATTTTTTTTTAAATGTGTTTTTTTTATAACAGTATTTATACTGGTGGCCAGAGCTTTCGATTAAGGTATCATTCATCACAATCGGACCACTATTACGTGTTGTATTGACTATTTAGTCAAATTCGGAAATTTGCAAAGGCTAACCCCTTTGCTAATTTTTTTGGAAATAAATATTTTTTTTTAAATGTGTATATTTTATAACAGTATTTATACTGGTGGCCAGAGCTTTCGATTAAGGTATCATTCATCACAATCGGACCACTATTACGTGTTGTATTCACTATTTAGTCAAATTCGGAAATTTGCAAAGGCTAACCCCTTTGCTAATTTTTTTGGGAATAATTTTTTTTTTAAATGTAAATATTTTATAACAGTATTTATACTGGTGGCCAGAGCTTTCGACTAAGGTATCATTCATCACAATCGGACCACTATTACGTGTTGTATTGACTATTTAGTCAAATTCGGAAATTTGCAAAGGCTAACCCCTTTGCTAATTTTTTTGGAATCAAATATTTTTTTTTAAATGTGTATATTTTATAACAGTATTTATACTGGTGGCCAGAGCTTTCGATTAAGGTTCATCACGATCGGACCACTATTACGTGTTGTATTTGCTGTTTAGTCAAATTCGGAAATTTGCAAAGGTTAACTCTTTTACTAATTTTTTATCAATCAGACAATCAATAAGTTTTTTGAAGCAATTACATGATTTTTCAGATCATTTTTACAATTGGCGATCGTTTGGTTAGTCTTCTAATTTTTTTCCCACAATATTGGTCTAGGTCACGGTGCTAGAATAAACGGTTGTTTCTTTTTAAAAACTTGTTGTATAACACCTTTAAGTGGCGGTAAATAACTGGTGCCTGATAAGTGCAAATCAAACTATATTTGTTGTTGTATTTATGTTATTATGTACCTATAATCAAATGGTAATTCTCTACGAAATTACCATTAAACATGCATTTCATAGAATCAAAATAATTTTGTAAGATTTTTTTCGTTTTGAATCACCACAGGGTTCTTCTTGTTTCTCTTTGCTTACGACGAGCGATAAATAATTAATTTACTATCTGCATTCAATTTGATCTTAAATTTGAGTGGAATTTTAGTTATTTTCCTATGTAAAAATTAATTTCTTTGAGTACCGTATACAACAATTATGACATCATCGATCAAAGTTGATATGTCATTTCTTTATTTATCCAAAAATTCTAATAAATTAATTAGAAAAATAAAAAGTTTAAATTATTTTGCTATCTTACAAATAAACAGGGTATTTCAAGAATGGAGGATGAGACAAAATACGAAAGAGTAGTTTTTAGTGTTTCCACTAAAAATTCGTGTTCCAGAAAAACTTTCGATCCAAGTGAGCGTTTGCTTTAAAATTTTGCAAGAATACTTTTTTAGAAGAACTGAAGGAAATAATATTAGTTATTCTGGAGGGGTAATTTTCATCAAACGCTGATCCTACGCGGTCAACGACTTGTTCAAAGTTTCAGCTCTGTGAAAAAAAGAGCAGAAACTGCTGCACACTATTGGTGGCTCTTTTCCTTTTAATCAAGAGATAAGCAAAATCACATATATCAAAATACGTTGCCAAATAGTATCGTCCATTGAGCAGCTGATCAAAAACATATTGCATTGTTTGTGTCAATAAAACATGTTCAGTAAATGCGAGACTTTAATATTAGCGTACCCAAAAAGGGAGCGCGAATCAAATAAACGAATGACTACAAAACTGGATACCAAGCACTGCTATATCACATATAAGTTATTTAATTGTTGGTCGACACCGATGATGCCTTAAATACCCGCTTGAATTAATGGACAAGTTGGAGCCACCTAAAATTAGTTACGGAATTTGACCCTTTAAAATTTTTCAATAGCACAGGCTCTCTATCATAAATATCTGGCCAAATGTCATCAACCTTCATATGAAAGAGAACGGCAAAAGGAGAAGAAGTATTTATACCTCGGATACCGTTGATACTATCCGACTAAGCATTTGGCTGGAAACAAGTTTCCAGTTAGACCCTCGTTTGTCGTAACCATCTTCAAAGCTCAAGGATAAATCCTTAATTAAGCTGGCATGTCAATATATTGCAATGTGCAAAACACATTCCCTATTTTATTACAGTAAGCTACATTACTTAAACGTCGCCGGAGGAAAGTAATGAAAACAACATGCCCTAAGCCACTTCCAAATTTAGGTAACGATTCAAAAACAGTTTTCAGGAATTAAAGTAAATTGCAACCAGAAAAATTATTTTACCTACAGCTACAACACCATGGCATGCTTAAAACTTCCAGCATCACAACAAAACTTTAAGTGGTATTTGATAAATCCGCCAAATCAGCTATTAAATTAATTTTGTATGCTATTATATAAAAGTTTTGAATTTTTTTTGCAGACATTGAAAAAATGTGCAAACAAGTCACTCCTTTGCTAAAAGATAGATGCTTCCAAAAATTAATTTAGAAAACAGAAGCATCTTTACCGGTCCCTACGGATTTGCTTCCATATAATCCTTTGCCACTAGAGCAAAAATTCAGCAAACAAAGCCTCTCATGTCATTTACGTAGACGTTTTCATAACTAGTGCTGAAAACGCAGATGAACGCAAAGCTGTCAAGTAAAATACAAGCTGACCGTTCTCACCTCAGAAACTAGAAAACAGTTAAAGAAACTATTGAGCTTCTGGCTATTACCAAGAAACAAATCATAAAACCACACCAGATCCAGAAACTGTGAATAGAATTTGGCATCAATTAAAGCTCACAAATTGACAGCTTTATATTTACCTTGCAACTGTCAGGAACTACGAACATCACAACATTAACAGTCCTTTTGGATGCAAGTCGATTGTGAAATCGCTGGAGGTGGTAATCTCCGGTAGACGATTTATTTAAAATATACTTACAGATGCTTAAGTGAAACCATTATAAATGATACGATACTCTTCCACCCAATTTTTAGTCTTCAAGGCCAACATAGGAAATAAGTTAAAAACTATTAACCACTTTACTATTCTCAAGTTTATAAATTTATTTGATGGTTCAAAAGCAGACATACTCAGCTTCTGTGATACTAGCCAGTTACTTTTTGCGGTCAATATTTTCTTCGGAACAAAAATCCAGATAGCATATGTATGTAGATCTGACATTGTCTAAGACCTACAAGACCTAGGTAGCTCCGGTGCATTTAGACGGTGCTAGTCTTGTAATAGTTAAGAATGAATCGTCCATAAAATTATATTTAATCTTTGCTTGAATAAAACTTGATAAGTGTCGCTTTCGTTGGGCTTGGGGCCATATATCAAGCGAATAATTTTTCTCTAGAATTAACCATCTTTCATACTCATCCGTTAGAGTCCAATTCTCAAATCCATACATGACAATGGGTTTGATCAACACCTAGTGCAACTACAGACTATCGGCGTATAGATATCATCAGCATATTCAAGAATCTGTTGATATTCAAACTAATTAATTTTATTCGGTAAAGTTCTTTATTTGATGTATACAAAACGTTGTCTGAGGTTTTATCTAATCAAGTTCCACTCGTATCGTAACTCGCATCGTCTGTTGACGGTTATTCAATTGTGATGTTGGTTTTGTTGTTAACTATTTGATAGGATTCTTCCATTTGATCATGTTCAAATAACAGTTCCTTTGATTGAGTCAATCCAAGCTCACAAACCACAAGGGAGGTTTGAGGGTGTGTATGTTCCTTATTTTCCATACAGTAACACTTCTGAGTATCAGTATATAAATAAAAAATATGGATTTTGGTCTGAAATCCAGATTTATCAAGCCTATTTTCGAGAGTAGATGCACAATCGAATTTTTTCAAATTACTGTGGAGTCGCCATCCTATCAGGTCCATTTATTTGTCATACTGAGAATTCTTTCTCTGTAAATCACAAGTGTAACGTGTACAATACCAAAAGTTGGGCTCTTAACTTCAAAACTTGGTATAAGTAATGCTGATAAGATTGTTGTTATTATTTTTCTAACTTTGGTATCGTAATGATGGTGATGAAATTGATGAATATTTTTAATACAAAATTGCACTTGATTGATTATTATTTACGATGTGTACACTTTAATGGTTGGTTTGAGAAGAAATTATAATATGTATTTTACAATAAAGTTTACAATAAGTATTAATTGGTAAGTTTCACAATAGATGGCAATATTTTACAATATTAAAAATATTAAACGCACTCATCGTGCAACTAAAACCTAACAAATGTTTAAGTTAATCGCTTAAACATTTGTTAGGTTTTAGAGATTTTGTGTGTTAAACATACCGGCCGCCTTGAATCAGTTGATTCAATTGATTGGTTGTTGACATAACTTATGTATTGCATGTATTGCTTTATGATTCCTGTTGTGGTCTTTAATGTAACCACTCTTACGTGGTTATCGGATCCCGGATGCAGTTCGACTACCTTGCCCATCAACCACTTTGATTCGGGTAGATTATTGTCTTTAATGACTACAATATCGTCAATTTGGACGTTATTTCCCCTTTTGTGCCATTTACTTCTTTGTTGCAGATTAGTCCAGTATTCCAAGGACCATCGTTTCCAAATGTGTTGGTTTATTTGTTGTAACAACTTCCATCTGGATAGTGTGGATAATTTTGTTTCGGAGTGATCTGTAGCTGGAAGTTGTGTTGTGGCACGCCCAATCAAGAAATGTGCTGGTGTTAAATAATCGATATCATCCGCTGCTAGTACATATATAGGTCGAGAGTTTAGCATCGCTTCAATTGCAACTAGCAGTGTGGCCATTTCTTCAATTGTAAGTATATGACCATCGGTCACTCTGCGCAGGTGATATTTGGCAATTTTGACAGCGCCTTCCCACAGTCCCCCAAAATGTGGTGAGCTCGGTGGGATAAATTTGAAGGATATTTGATCTAATAATAAATAATTGGAAATAATATTAGTGTTATTTTTTAAAAATTGAAATAATTCATGTAAATGATTGCGAGCGCCGACAAAATTTGTCCCGTTATCACTGATAATCTCCATCGGTAGTCCTCTGCGTGCTATAAAACGTCGTAAGGCACCAATATAGGCATCCGATGTTAGATCGGAGACTAACTCTATATGTACGGCCTTTATGAATAGACATATAAATATACAGATGTACATCTTGTAAGTCTTCTGACCTTTTACTCTGACCAGATGAATTGAGAATGGCCCTGCATAATCTACTCCTACTTAATTAAATGGCCTAACTAGCTCTACACGAGTGCTTGGTAAGTCACCCATGATTTGGTTGAGTGTCTTGGCGTTATGTTTTACACACATTACGCAAGATCGAATGGTTTTCCTAATTAGATTACGGCCTCCTATAATCCAGTACCTTGTGCGCAGTGTTGCCATCATCAACGTTGGTCCGGCATGTAGGTAACGTACATGATGTTCTCTGACAATTAGTTCGGTTAACTCATCCTTGGCTTGTAAAATCAATGGGTGCTTAATGTTATAGGTTGTTTATGCGTTCGTGATTCTGCCTTCAACTCGAAACAAGCCTGAGTCGTCAATGAATGGTTTGAGGTAGATAAGGTTGCTTGACGATGGAAGCTCCTTTTTAGATGCGAGTAACTTTAGTTCCCAATCAAAATGTTTAGATTGAGTATGTTTGATTAGCAGAATCCGCGACCTTTATAATTCTGGACTTGTAAGGTACGGTAAAACTGGTAGTTCAGGAGACATTTTTGATGGTATATTGCGAACTCGAAATACGTAAGATAGGTTTCGGATAATTTTATTAAAACTAGAGATTCTTTTTATTAATAAGTCTATAACGTTAGGTTCAGGTATTTGAATATTCATTGTTTGAGAACGCATTTCTTCCGTTATGCATGTATTTCCTTTATTTTGTGGGCAATTGTCTAGATCCCCAAGCCATTCTGGTCCATTTCACCATAAGCTGAAACACTGTAGTTGTGCTGGTTCTAATCCTCTAGATGCACAGTCAGCAGGGTTGTGTTTTGAGTCTATATGTCTCCATTGTGCTCTATTCATGGTAGTAAGTATTTCACGCGTTCGGTTGCCTACAAAAGTATTCCACTTGGTAGGATCTAGCACAATTGTAGAATCCGTCCATGCGGTAACCTTTGAAATATTTATTTTTAATCCTTCTTTGATTTTGATTAGTAATCGTGATAGAAGTACGGCGCCGCATAACTCTAACCTGGGAATAGAGATTTGTTTTACTGGAGCTACCTTAGTTTTTGCTGATAATAAATTTATTTCAGAATTTCCATTTTCCTTTTTAATTTCAGCATTCACGACTGCCGAATAAGCATGTTTAGAGGCATCCGAGAAACCATGTAAATCTATATTGCCCCTTTTCGTTGTCTGAATGTATCTGCCTATCTCGATTTCTTTCACTTTCGGTAATTTATTGCGTATATTAAGCCACTCTGCCGTTAAACCAGGTGGGAGCTGATCATCCCACTTTAGATTTTCAACCGACAGTTGTTGGAAAAATATCTTCATGGTTATGGTTGTTGGGGCAAGCCAACCGAGTGGATCGAATAGTCTACTAGACTCAGACAGGATTCCTCGTTTTGTTATGATTGGGGTGTTACTCAAGTTAACTTGAAATTGAAAACAATCCCTTTGTGGAGTCCAGTATAACCCGAGAACTTTGACAAATGTGGCTGGTTCTATTTCAGGTGTTCTGGTTAAGTCGATTGGTTGCTGATTGGTTAGCATATCGTTTTCATTAGTTAACCATTTTCTAAGATTAAACCCTGAAGTAGACAAAATGGCAATGATTTAATGTTTTAGTTTAATTGCTTCTGCCATTGAGTCAGCTCCTGTCATTAAATCATCCACGTACATACTATTTTTTATCTGCTGCGAATGTTTTTGCATATTTTACTGTGGCTTTGTTCAGTGCGCGAGTGGCAAGGTAAGGGCCACTAGCCGTGCCATAAGTGACAGTTTGCAATTCGTAGGTTGTAAATGGTAGGTCTGGTGAATCCCTCCATAATATTCTCTGATATTTGGTATCCTTTTTATTGATTAGAACTTGCCGGAACATTTTCTCTACATCTGCCGTGAATGCTACTATAAATTTTCGAAATCGTAGTATTATCTCAAACAATGTTGATTGTACTCTTGGACCGACGGCTAGGCAATCATTTAAGGTCTTGCCTGTGTTGGGTTTGGTGGAGCCATAAAATACTACTCTCAACTTGGTCGTATTGCCCGAACTTTTGATTACCCCGTGATGAGGTAGGTAATAACCGGTGGTCCTTTCATCATCTTTACTTAATGGTTGCATATGGTTAAGTTCAACGTACTCAGTCATAAAAGTTTTATACAAATGTGCAAAATCCTTATTCTTTCTCAAAAAATTTTTCTCTATGGAATGCATCCTTTGAACTGCAGTTCTGAATGAATTTCCTAATGATTGTGTAGAAAGTTTAAATGGTAAACGTGTCTGAAATCGTCCTGTGCTATCTGTATTGATTGTTTCTTTGAACTGAGTTTCACAAAATTCTTCTTCGGTGGAGAGCTGTTTGGTTAATAAGTTAAGTTACTCCATTTCCCAGAATTTCTGAAATTGGTGATCTACATTTTCATCAGGATTGTTTAGTGTAACCGTCATGGATTGCATTACTGGTGTAATGTTTGGTTTTCCGACTACGACCCACCCTAATACAGTCCTTTGCAATACTAATTGATTTGATGTAGTAATTTTTCCCTCTGCTAATAGATCGAAGAACTTGTCAGCTCCAATAATAATGTCAATTTGCAACCCCTTATCAAAATGTGGGTCAGCTAGTTCAAACCCTTTGAGATCTTCAAGGTTGATTGATATACTCGAAGGTTTTGTGGTTAATTTAGGAAATACAAATGCTTCAATCTTTATTTTGGGTTCGGGTTTGTTTAATGGTGAAACTGTTATAGAAACTAATCCTCTTGTAAACCCAGTAATAGTCCCACCCATTCCGGTGATAGCAAGTTAGGCGGGGGTTCGTTTTAGCTGTAGTCTCTGCGCACAGCGTTCGGTAATGAACGAGCATTGTGATCCGGAATCAAGTAGGACGCGACATGTTTGGATCTGGTTTAGTCCATCCAGTACATGTACTAATGCAGTGGGTAAGACTGAACTTCCGATTTGGTTACTGGTGGTGTTGCCATCGATTTCTTGGGCGTTACCTATTACATTTGTTGGTGGTTGAAGTACCATCGATAAATCATTATGTAATAAAGTATGGTGATTTTTATTACATTGTTTGCACCTGAATCTAGATTTACAGAAAAACTGGTTATGGTTATTGTTGAGGCAATTAAAACATCTCTTTTCATTGGTTAAAATATATCTGCGCTCGTCTAATGACATGGCCTTGAACTTCTCACATTCGAATAGTTTGTGATGCTGTGCTGGACATTGTGAACAAAGTTGAATATTAGTAGCAGCTGAGGTACCATAACTTTTAATAATTTGTTTGTGTTGGCTTGTTGGTTGATTAGCACGCTTGTTTTGATCTTTAATTGATTCAAGTGCATCACTTCTCTTCGTAAGGAACTTAAAGAACTGTTCTAGTGATGGTAACTCGTAATCTGATGACTCATGAGCCCATAAGCTGACGGTCTCGTGATATAATTTGTTTACCATTATGCATATTAGCCAATGATCTCGTGATTCAGCGTCGTTTCCTAACGCCGTGAGTCCTTGTACTATTTCATCTGATGTGTCTAATAGAAGTTTCACATGTGCGCTGTTTGCCGTGGTAGCTGATGGCTGAAACATGAATTTTTTGATAAATATATATATGGTGTGCTTACGTTTATCATACCGCTCACGTAACTTATTAAATGCCTCTATATAGTTGGCGTCTGTTATACTAAAATGCTTTAGTAAACCAGACGCTTCTCCTTTTAATGATCCTTTCAGATACTGTAACTTCTGGGACGGTGATAATTTGTGATTGTTATGGATAGTTGCGCAGAAAAGATGGTGAAAAGATGACCACTCTAGGTAATCTCCTGAGAATGATGGTATTGCAATCTTTGGTAGCTTTACGTCAATGTGACCTTCCGACATAGAATTATCGGTTAAGGTATCATTCATTGACATTACTGGTTCTATTTTTGACCGTAATGCGAAATTAAGTCCTGACAAAATATTATGGTAAATGTCTTCAAAATCCATGTCCAGACTTTCAGTCGAATCGAGTACAACGATTTTTTCTTCTAGTTCTTGAAAATCGTGACGGTATCGTTCGACATTAATTAATCGAACTTTGATGTTTTCCGGATTAGTATTGATGTCTATTCCAGTAATATAGGTTTGCAGCTTGGTCATGCAACCTTTGAGGTTTGCGCCTTTTCTTTAATGCAATCATTTCTGCCATAGTACGTAGCCACACAATATTTTTACACTTGTGATATTACACTTGTGATATACTTATTACCACTGAACTCGATTGTTATTGGTTTAATTTACCATGTAAATAACATTTTAATAAAATGACACAATAGATTTTGATTTTAATTTTATTTTTATTTTTATTGTTTTTAAAGTGCTAGGTAAATTGTTTGATACTTGCGGTTTTCATGCAATTTGGTTTCCATGCGGTTTTGTAGCAGTATATGTTTAGTTATATATTGCTCTCTTAATCGGCTGGGTTATTGTGATCGACAACCTGGTTTGATTTGTTAGATATAGATTGACAATCCGGCTCGAAGGACCAATGTACTATACCAAAGGTTGGGTTCTTAACTTCAAAACTTGGTATAAATAATGCTGATAAGATTGTTGATATTATTTTTCTAACTTTGGTATCGTAATGATGGTGATGAAATTGATGAATATTTTTAATACAAAATTGCACTTGATTGATTATTATTTACGATGTGCACACTTTAATGGTTGGTTTGAGAAGAAATTATTATATGTATTTTACAATAAAGTTTACAATAAGTATTAATTGGTAAGTTTCACAATAGATGGCAATATTTCACAATATTAACAATATTAAACGCACTCATCGTGCAACTAAAACCTAACAAATGTTTAAGTTAATCGCTTAAACATTTGTTAGGTTTTAGAGATTTTGTGTATTAAACATAACGTCTTCACTTTAAATTAAAATTTATCATATTTGACGAACTGAACAGGCAAGGTAGGCAATTTAGACCAATTTTATTTATTTTATTCATAGAAGTTGTGAGATTATGTTTTGGGCATTACAAATTTTTCATTTATTTCGACGATACACTGTATATTTACGCCGAAGATCCGTTAAATGTACAGGCTCGAAATTCAATTACACTAACCTTAAAAGTTAATAATTCTTTTTAGCTTTTCCCATATCTAGATCATTATTGGTATACTTGAGTATTCAACCATTGTCCGCCCGCAGTCTGGTTTTTTATACGTGGGCCGGGTTGTGTAGGCCGGGTATTACATCAAATGTAAACTAACACTAATGCAGTCACTCCCTTTCATTTGATAGGCCACTTTTGAGACACCATGTATACTCGTACAATGTGTCGAAAGTTCATCGCTGATTTTACATTAACAAAATCATTATTGTTGTTATGTGATGGGAATCTTTAAAACTAAGGAAAAAAAAAATATAAAAAAAAATAAAAAACTCAAAATTGATTGTAATTTAGATATTGAATTCTGAAATTTTCGAATACACAAGATCGCCTAAAACTGATAACACATTTTTTATTTTTTAACTCTATCTCCAACCGTATACTATTTCGTAGGTTTGATCACATCTTGTACGATTAAGGTACGTATAGACGTGTACAAAGCAGAGATCTTTAAAAATAAAATTATGGAAAATAAGAATTAAGTGTAAGAAAATTAAAATTCCTGAACTTTTGACATATTTTGATTGATTGCAATTATTTTATTGGATTTGATTCGAAATGATTTTAATCAAAATTGATAGTATTATGTATCAGTATACCTATATATGTATATATATATATATATATATATCTTCGAGAGTTTAGATTGTGTTTTTTTTCATTGTATATATGGTACTCGTACGTGTACGTTTCATTCGACTTGGAATGCTGGAGGTTGAATAGAGTTTGTATTAAATTTCATTTTTATTTTACAATATGTCAATGTCAATTTATTAAACGAAATTTAAAAAAAAAAAACATACGTATCTCTCCGTTGGATATAGTGACACACTTCAATCAAACTGAATTAAAAAAAAAAGAACATGAAACTAAATAATTATAATAAAACGGTTTTTCAGACAAGACATTGCAGGGGAGTGGATCGTATATGATGGCCACTGCCATTCGATAAAATAAACCATAGCAATAACCATCATTTTTTACATTGTAGAATCATGATATTCGGGCAGAAAGTATTATCTTTCACCAACTTGATCGACGTCTCTGTGCCATTGTGTGCAACGGGAGCTTTCTCCACCATCAATTTCCGTAAACTATATGGAATTAATATTTTACCTATATAGGATCTAGATAGATCCTAAATGAGTTCGCCTTTTTTACAAGTAATATATTACTAACTCACTTTGTGTTAACTTTTTCAGGTGCGATTATACCCTCCTTAATAAGTTCATCTAATTCGAATTTTAACTGTGCTCGTAATGCCATTGGTACACGACAAGGAGACTGTATAACAGGCTTCACTGCTTCATCCACTTCTATTTCCACTTCTATTTCGAGGTCTTTTTCTTATTCGGTTAATGAGAAATGTGAGTATTTAATTTTCGCTTCGTCTCCAACGAGTGTCAAAAGCAAATTGATTTACTGTTTTTCTTCCGTGATGGGCCATTTATCAATTTCAGCTGCAGTCAGATATTCGTTCCAATTTCTTTTGAATAAATTAAAATTTTCGTCGATATTTCCTTGAGTTTTCAGTAGCTTCGGGAATGGTACATGCTGCATTAGTCTACTGTGATCGTAAACACGTTTTTTTTTTCAAAATCGTCACGTAATGCTATTAGACCTTGATTTACTACCTGCATGTTTTCATTAATGCCATTACAACTTTAAGTGAACAGTTTAATAGCTTCCTTAAGTTCTTCACCCATTTTCGAGACATTTGTTCAGATTTTTTTTTTTATATTTTTTTATATATACTTAACCTCAGTTTTTACAGTTTACGTTTTGTTTGAAGAAACAAAAATATTATTTTTTTTGTCGTTGTTACACTTAACTAGGCTTCCTGTTTTTGACTTTTTATTTAATTATAGTTTTTGCACATCAGTAAGTTATTGTTCCTTGCTTTTTTGTGCAGTGGTTAACCCGACATCTGGTTGCATTTTTATGCAATATGACTTTGTTAAACAGACATTCATAATGATTTCTTTACTTACTAAATTTATGTAGGCTAACCCCTTGCCGGATATTTATGTTCGAAAATGATTTAGTCAAATGGATACATATTTGAAAGCAGTATTTATGCTGATGACAGAAGGTTCTGATTGCGGTATAAATCATCATAATCGGAACACTATTACGTGTTTTATATAGACGATTCACACATATTCGTAATAATATGTGGGCCTATGCGTTGCCAGATTGTTATGCCAGATTTTTAAAAAAATATACGTTAAGGTACATCAAAATTTTTCATATTTGTTATCATCTTCTTATATAGGAATAAAGTATTTTAACATTTTTTAATTTTTGTTTGAAAAATCATAATAATTAATAAAATTGAACTTCATTCTTACAAAAAAGCGCAGCATTAAGTAAAAAATACAAAGAAGGCTCGATTACAAGAACAACAACAACAATCATAACAGAACCAGAATCAGACAAATATCATGAAAAATGGGAATCTTAATTTAACTTTCGCATTTTTTACAAGAACAAAATTTTCTTAGAGGCGAAATTCTTAAATCGTATGGCTACATATTTTATTTCTTGGTTTTTATTGATATTTACTTTATTGATTTTTATTGATGTTTTTATTTTATCAATTAATAATCTTTAAAAAATTAAAAATAAACATTAAACAACCAAACTTTAATTTTCTTTTCGTAATAAACGAAAAATGTTTAAGTGAATTTCGTATAAAATGCGAAATGTCAAAATTCTCTGCAATTAATCAATCGATCGATTCTCAAGAGTTATTATTCGATTTTAGTGGTGTCCTGTTTAATAGCTATAATTGATAATAGCCATCTACATTTAATTAATAATAAATTTAGGTCGTATAATTTATATATGGTATAAAATAATGCCTGCATTTGTTTAGGCGATGCCGCATGCACATCTAGTTTTGGGTGTGTTCGGCAAAACGTTTTAAGATTATAAACAGAAAAAAATTAAACGGTTCAGGAAGAATCTCCTCATGACGTTAAAAGGTATAAATTGCAAGCAACCACAAGTAGATATTTTAGCGAGATTTTGAAGGACCCTCTTGTCGTAGCTTTTATTGGTGTGGCAAATGAGGATGGCAGTATCACTTCTGTTGATTGGAGGAATGGGAAGGGCTTTATCTGCTTCCTTCCTCAGTATTATGCGGAGGAACCCTGGGGTTGCCCCTTCCTGTCGCGATGGTAGTTGGTAAACGAACCATGCAAAGTTGACCGCCTGTGCCAACAAGAGGTCTCTTGACCTATACAAAATGGCAACTAGTAGCCTATGGGAAGTTTGACCTGGAGCCAGACTTGAAGTTACTGCTTTGGAGAATAAACCAAGCAGGCCAAGGGCCCGTGTATGGATCCCGGGTGCGTGGAACCAAAGTAAAGGAGGTTAAGAACAATTTAGGTCTGTTGTAATCATTGTCAATAAAGAATCGCTGATGGAGCTGCCCAAGACAGGTGGCATTATAAGCTATGGTTTTGGCTCTGTATAACGCTCAAGGTTTATAAGAAGGATGAGGCTGTAGCTGTTGTTTGTGCAAGGTAAAGGTAGGATTCGTTCGTGTATTCTTACAAAGAACAAGCTTAACATTTTTCTGCTTTCCAATCACAGCGATGCAGATGTTAGCGAAGCAGTTAGCGTTGAGGTCAACAGCAAATACCCCTGGCTTGTATCAGTACATTTACTGCATGATGCAGAAATCATTCCTCCCGCTAACATGCGCGACTTAATAGTGGTTGCTCAGGTACATAGAGTTGAAATCATCCTTAAATGTGATTCTTGAATGTGAATCATCCTTGGAGGTCGCCCACTGTGGTGGTCCAAAAAACTCACGGACTAGGACTCCTATAGGGAAGTCTTCAAATCATAGAGGCAATTCTGTGAAAATATACAGGGTCTTTTGAGGCAACTAGGCTACGTAAGGTTTTATCAACTTGTCCTGCCATTCCAATTTATCTTCAACGACCGGATGGTATTTGGACTACAACGGGAGCGAAACCTTTGTATCTTCTACTGGAAGTGCATTTTCCACGATGTTTCGAGTCTTCGCATATTCTGCCGAGGGCAAATACGGCTTGTGAGCTCGCTGGGAAGATTGTCAACAGAATGAACACATTTGCGGTCAGCAAACAGTTTTAAATCATCTAAGTCAGCAGGTCCGGATGGCATTGTTCCAGCCGAAATTCAACAGAGCTCTGATTTAACGGTTCCCTGGCTTGAGGTGATCTTCAAAAGAAACATGGAACTATGTCACATTCCAAAAAAATGAACTGAAGTAAAGGTTATTTTCATACCTAAGGCGGAAAAACGCTCTCACTGCGATCCGAAAGACCCTAGACCAATTAGCTTATCTTCTTCTTTATTGAAAATTCTGGAGAGACTAATATAAGCTTATATTAGAGGGTCGATTGAGTGTTGAATGGCATGTTACTAAACTTGAAAGGGGAGAGCTTTAAGATGGTTGCTTATGCAGATTACGTTGCAATCAGTATTTTCGGTAAATATCCAAATACCCTGAGAGATCTCATGCAGTAGGCCTTTGGTATTTTAATCAAATGGACCAATAGGTGCGGTCTCAATGTTAATCCACTTAAAACTGAAGTGATTATTTTTTCCAGGAAGTATAAACTTCCCCTTTTTTACCCACCCTCTCTTAACGGAGTTGGTTTGAAAATCACTGATACAGTTAAATTCTTGGGTCTTATTCTGGATAACAAACTGAGTTGGAAGCCTAATATTTTGGAAAAAGTAAAGAAAGCTACTGTAGTGCTATACTCCTGTAAAAATACCGTTGGGAAAGGATGGGGGCTTTATACCTCTGTAGTTAGACCTGTTCTAATGTACGGAGTCTCAGATTGGTAGCCAGCTCTAAGTGCTAATGCTAACCAAAAGTTGTTGATAAAAGTACAAAGAAATGCCACCCTGTGTATTAGTGGTGCACTTAGGAGTACTTATACTTAAGCACTGGAGATTCTCTGTCATCTCAATCCTCTTAATATATGTAAGAGAACTGTGGGTGTTAGGGCATTTCAACAAAACGGGGAACATTAAAGCTGATGGACTCGCT
Organism: Tipula confusa; assembly: GCA_963556175.1. Classification (NCBI taxonomy): domain Eukaryota; kingdom Metazoa; phylum Arthropoda; class Insecta; order Diptera; family Tipulidae; genus Tipula; species Tipula confusa. Next base: position 72,454,701 of record OY744477.1, read on the forward strand.
AGACTTGGTACCCCTGTCGCATACCACTTTATTCGTGTAAGCTATCTCTTAAAGAAGAAGCATATAAAATGACAAATGAAAGGTGGTCAAAGCATAACGCATGCATCATTAGGCGATAAGAAAATTCGATGTGGTAGGGCTACGAACCTTTTGTGTCTATACCACGCCCCTGTTTGTTGGCCACCTAAACCTAACCTAACCTAACCTGACCTAATCTATTTCAGTAATAATTTTTTTTTAAACTGAACAGGGTCTGAAGTGCTTAAGTACAGAAGCTGAAGGACGTGATCCATGGCTCGTTTATTTAACACTCAACAAACTAGACAACGACACAAAGAGTGATTGTAATATCTGGCTGAGTTTTTGTCAAATGATGAATGCCCAAGTTTTCAAAGACTATTTTGGTTAAATCGTATTGATGCTATGGAAAGTTACGGCACAGTTAAAACCACGTCGAAACCTAAAATTGTTTGCCACCACAACAATCCAAAAATGTGAACTATGTATTTCAAAGGCTTTGATTGGAACCAGTAACATGGAACGATCTCTTACCAGAACATATCAAAACCGAATGGCTAAAATTAAGGGAAGATTTGTCTCAAATAAATAAAATCAAAATTCCTCGATGGATAAATACCACAAAGAAAGTTTAGTTGTGTGGTTTCTGTGACGCTATAGTGAACTAGCTAATTCTGCCGTCATATATGCTAGTTCCGGAGATCAGGCTGAGCGAACATCTACTGTAATAATAGCTAAAACCAAGGATCCACCAATCAGACAAACCGCATTTGCTCGACTTGAACTCCAGGCGGTTCATATGTTAACTCAACTTGTGGCATTTATTCAAAAAAAGCGACGATTGAAATACAAGATATTACGTTGTGGATAGATTCCAAACTAGTTCTTGACTGGTTGTCATCCTTACCCAAACGTTGGAAAATATTTGTTGCCAATAGAACGTCATACATATTATCACATTATAATAGGAAACATTGGGAACACATACGGTCAGAGGAAAATCCGATTACGCTAGGCGTGGTTTAACCATTGAAGAACTAGTAAATCATAAATTACGGTGGATTGGGATGGAATGGCTATGTTAAAATAAAACAGTTTGGCCTGCTAGTGCTATAGAAGCGCACCCAACTCTTTTGCGGTTATTTTAACGTCCTACCTTATACAACTGAGAGCGAAATCGAGGGCGTACGAATACAGTTTCGCGATTTTGAATATCCATCTACAAAATGCATTGCTCCATGTCAGCCTGTACTGACATGGACGATGTTTCGGCCCATGGATTCTGCACTACAACAGGGGGTCATAGTTGTGTTCATCATCATCATCAATCGTAATTAGGTAAAGAAAACTCCCTTTTGCAACCCTTCCCCGTTGTGATTTAAACCCATCAACCTTATGAGAGCGATAACCAAAGACAAGTCAGAACAGGATATACAAATACCGAATCGGTACAGCATCACAAAAACAGCAACAAAAATGAACCAAAAGGAAATACAGAGCGATATCACAAGTCTTGTTTCAGAATTCAGCGGAGCAGATACACCAAACAGGGAAAATGAGTTGGAACGATTTGTTGGGACAGCTGACCTGGTGTACGGAATGTCAGCAACAGCGGTAGAAAAGGAGATATTCAACAAACTAATTAAATTTAAGCTAACTGGAGATTCTTTTACAAGAATACACAGAAAGCAAACACAAGACTTCGACACATTAAAATCTACGCTAAGGGGAATGTATCTGAACACAAAAACATAGGATGATTTAGAAAAAAAGTTTACAGAATACAGATAGTGTTACGGGGAATGTATCACAAGCTATGTATATAAGCTGATAGAAACGCTCGAAAGTTACAAGGAAGGTTACAGGAAGAAGAACAATACAGGGAACATTGACAACACATATGATAAACATTTAAGGAGTACAGCAGTGAAATTGTTTAAGAGAAGCCTAAACAATACAATATTAAGGGCGAAAGTAGCTATATTTAAGGCAAACACTGTGGCAGAAGCGATAGATGAAACCGAACTATACGAGAAGATGCTGCAATCAGCGACAATTACACAAGAAGTACAAGACATACACACAAGGCAAAACACAGCCAGTCACTTCACACCACAATCCAACATCAGTAACTGGATAACATGCAACTACTGTCAAAAGCCAAATCACACATGGAATGTATGTAGGAACGATGTTCGCAGAAAGAAAAATGTCGAGTTCACAAAAACAATCACAACAGCAGCAGCGACGAGTATCTGATTTTACTTTCGCGCAAAGTAATATAAATCAAAACAATTTCAAACCAGGACAATCAAACTACCAGATGGGACCAGAAACAAGCACAAAACCTCGATATAGCAACAACCAGCAGTCAACGAACCAGCAGTCTAACCAACGAATAAACAAGACAAATCAGTACCAACGGACAAGACAAAACTACACAAATTAAGGACAACCGTATCAGAGAAACTACAGAGATCAACAAACAGCACAGAACGAGAATTTCAACTCATATCGTCAGCAAAAAAACACAATATTTCATCAAAGATCACCAAAGCACCGTTTGCTTTGCAAAACAACGACGGGACACACGTTCGACGAGTGCAGGAGCAAGTTTTTAAGGCCTGAACAGAACAAATTTGGGAAACACAACACACCAACACAATCGAACGCGTACAACGAGTTAGAAGAAAAGTTCTACGACCAGCGAAACGTACAAGGATCCAATTAGTATTACAAGAGACGCTGCAACTGAATCTGCACACATTATACTCACACAGACGAATTGACGAACAAACATCAGCATTAGATCAGCAATCTATAAAATATAACAATTACTCTCTCCCAACAGGTATCAAACCCGATGTATACCTCGAACACAACATATACGAGGAAATTGCAAGTAACCACTACCAAATTAGCGCAGATGCTCAAAAAACAGCAATACAAATGAGACCAGAATCTCACAATCGTGAACGTAAACAGACAATATGCACGAGTACAGTAACTATAAACAAGCCATCACCACAGTCTGATGCAAAAATAAGCTGGTACCAGTCTGATGCAAAAATAAGCCATCATCAGTCTGACGCGAATATTGGCCAAACCGAACAAAACAAACATCGAAGTATACCAGTACAAAGGTAAAAAGGAAAGAATACTACCACAAAACATATAGATACAGCAGGGACAACCCGATGGAGCGGTTTTTCTACTCAAGGTTTCTTAGGGTATCTAACGTTTTATACTAAAAGTATTTGTAAATTAGCCACAAAATTAGCAGAGTGCATAGTATTTGCGTTACATTTAATGATATTATAGGTATGGCAGCTGTGGTATTTTATTCAACGCACAAAGTCATTTTTATTACTAAATAAATTAAACGGTATGCTACCGTTGGTAAAAGCAAATTTTTTTAACTGGATAGCACAGTATAATAATTACAAGGTGAGACTAAAACAATTATACAGATTTTACAGAACCACAAATAATACAATGGGGCACAAGATGACATATCACATAAAAAAAATTTTTTTCCATCTCTGTGAGATGGAACACAATATCATAAAAATATTATTTGACTTAGAACGATGCACTCCCAAACAATCGTATCAGGTACAGACGAAGAATTTCAGAGGGTTTGGTTTCCCCAAAACTCAAAAAAAGTTCATATAGTATATCAGACTATAAAGCGACTAGGGATACAGTTGTTCTAAACATGCAGAACTCTAAACCAATAATTTTATTAGACTCTGGAGCGGATGTTTCTCTTATCAAGCGTGGATACATCAATTCACAGAAAATTAATATACAAGAACAGTTCATACACTTGGTTTTGTAAACTTGGTAGTCATTCTTGGCAAAGACCGAAAGATATCCTACAATTTTTACGTTGTTCAAGATGATTTCCAAATAACAGAAAACGAAAACATTTGACAATTAGAAAACACCAAATTAGGAAACATTTAACGGTAAAACAGTCGGAATTTGGGAATCAACAGTCAAACTTCTAAAATCGAATATGAAGAAAGTTACAAATGGCCATATATTGACACTAGAAGAGCTTATTACGCTTATAACGAGGATTGAAGCAACAATCAACTCACGTCCGCTATATATTGATTCTAACGAAGACATCGACCCAATAACACAAGCACATTTTGTAATTGGTCGTGCGATAACAGATTTATCAACATTTCTGGCAAAGATGGCATAGAGATTATATAACAACATTGCAAAGGCAAACAAAATGGTACAAGAAGACCTATAAATTGGCTTTTAATTGACGATATGGCGTCTTCTTGCTATTGGCCACTAGCCCTTAGAATAAACATTGATCCAGGTCGGGATAATATAGTCTGTGTTGTCACAGTAAAGGTGTCTAAATCGAGTATAATATTTCAACGACCAAAAACAAAAATATGCAAGTGAATGAAGAGGAACATGATCAATTGAATGAACTGAATCAAAATGCTTCAGGAGTGGCGGGATGTTCTGTTGCCATGTTCTGTTGCCTGTTGTTTTGCAATATCTACAAAGTTCAAAATTCAAGTTGCGGTAATTTATCATATATTCATTTGGCTTTTATCGACCTTACACATAAATCACACGATCAACTCTTGTAATCTGATCAAGCGAAAGTCTTTTAAAACAGCCATTAAAACAGCCATTGTGATTTATTGCATTTATATGCAAACTTTAATTTTTTTGCAAGAAACGGCGACAACAAAATCCAAGAATTAATTTTATAGATTAACTCGTTTTTATTTTTTTGGTTTTAGTTTTTATTCAACATAAACTAATTAAACGATGTGTAAAACTGCATTGGGTTTTTTTTTTTTAATATTAAGTTATAAAATTAAATCTAACGTTTTTACGAAGATTTAACTACGATTTAACAACGTCTATATATATATATATATATGTCGTTAACTTTTATATATTTTTTGCATTGAAACGTGTACAGCAATATGTTTAAAGCTTGTTTTGTTTATAATTAAATTTTGAAAAACTTTTTACAGTAATTAATAATTTATTTAAATTTTTTTGTTTTTGTTTTTAATTAAAATTAAATGTTGGATATATTTTATTTTTTAATTATTCCGTTTTTGCAACAGCAAATAAAAATTCATATATCATTCGGTTTATCGTGTTTATACGGGTACAATATTTTGTATCGATGTCGTATTGCTACAAGCAATTAAGCCATCGATTAATCGAAAAAATAAATAAAGGATTGGTTCTTATGTAATTAATTGATAGTTTGTTGCTTTTGTTTTATTTTGCAAAAATATTATATAGTGCAGGAAATTTGTGCAAAAGTAGTTAATAGTTCCAATGGAAATGAAATTTTACAGGGTTGAAGACAGTATTTTAGAAACAAAATCCCCACCTCTAAAGGTTGAGCCAACCCTGCAATTAGGGTTGGAATAACCAATTTTAGGTGTTCAGAAATGAAAATAACTTCTGAACGGTACACAGCACAAACTCAAAAAAGAACCTAAATTACGGAAAATTTAATAGTGCAAAATATTGTGTAAAATTATTTTTTAATATATGGCCGTTAAATTGGTCAAGTTTGAGCTAAACGTTAAAAGTTTTTTTTTATTAAAACTGCGTAAACTAACAAGATGTATTCGAATCTTACAAACTTATCTTACTGCTATTTTTATAAGTCTTAACCAATGTTAATACTTATTATTAGTGTGCACCATTTACTTAATTTATAAATTCAATAGTTCAAGTGGATCAGTTCTTCTCAGTCGTCTGTATCTCGGTTGTTTTAGAATGTCCCGAGCCAAGCATTTAAATGTGTCTCTAGTTTTGAACAATATCTCGAACTATAGGTTCTAATTGTATCTTTAATGGTTAAAATACCGAGGTCATGATGTATGTAGGTGTTTCGAATATACCAGGGTGCATTCGTGATCCTACAAAGTATTTCTGATTGTGTACGTTGCGAAAATTCTCTATTTGATGCGCTGGTGGATCCCCATAACTGAATACCATATGTCCATATGGGCATAAGTATCGCTTTATACAGTAAATTATTGTCGAGTGATAATCTTGATTTCCTCCTATTAGCCAATACATCTTACCAAATTTTACTTTTATTTGATTACGCTTTGCTTCTATATGCTTTTTCCATGTCAATCTTCTGTCCAGATGTAACTCTAAGTTTTTGCCACTAGATTGCTGCGGAATAAGCCACTTTTCAATTTTATTTAGATGATTTTGCAATTGCGCTGAGGCAGTTTGAAGATTTTTACAAGACACTAATACGGCTGTGTCATCAGCAAATATTGATATTATAGCTTCATTACAAATGGACAAATCGGCTGTATACAACGAATATAAAATTGGTCCCAAGACACTTCCTGGTGGAACACCTGTGCTAATGTCATTTAAACCAGTGGTTGCTGCGTTTGGTGTAACCAAGTATTTCCTTTGAAGAAGATAGTTTTCAAGAACTACATGGAACTGCTTCGGCAAAAGTTCTTTAACTTTGTATATTAAACTTCTATGCCAAACTTTGTCGAAGGCTTGTGCAATATCCAAGAAGATAGCAGAACCATATTTTTTTTCTTCGAAGGTGAGTTTGATTGAGTTGACAATCCTGTGAACTTGCTCTATAGTGCTGTGCTGACTTCGGAAACCAAATTGGTGATCTGGTATAATATGCCGTTCTTTAGTACTGGTTTTAGTTTCCTTAGTAAACATTTTTCAAATAGCTTTGATATCGTGGAAAACATGCTTATTAGACGATATGATGATATTTGTGTCTCATTTTTTCGAGGCTTATGTATCATTGTAATTTGCGATATCTTCCACTTTTGAGGAATGTAACCAGTTCGCATGATTGCGTTGAGGATGTACGTTATTAGTTTAATGCATTTGTCTGGTAATTCTTTAACCATTTTCCTGGTAATAAGATCATGTCCTGGTTCTTTTTTCAGACTTATGCAGTTTTTTATTGTGCTCTTAACTTCCTTCCAATTGAACTTTATAGGTTTATAATTTGGATCGTTCACCGTTTGGTTTGATAGCATGTAGTTGTTAACTTGTTCATGTGGTGAGAATACGCTTTTTAGATGAACAGCGAAAGCATTGGCTTTTTCTTTATCACTTCTTGCCCAGTTGCCACTTGGCAGTCTTGTTGTGGGGTTAAGGCTTTTTAATTAAAATAATCTTTATTTTTAGTTTAAATTTTATTTAATTTTATAATTTAATTTTAGTCTTTATTATATGACGGCCACAACAGTAGTGCCCTTTTTACAATTAATTACATAAAAATACAATTTTTACGAGTTTGCTGGCCTCTTAAAACTTTTAGTAGCTTTCCATAAGGAATAGTCTGTTCTTTCTGTTGCCGAGAGTTCACTTGATTAGTTTTGTATACCTTCATTTTCTTCTTCCCTCAGAGCTACTTTCATGGATTTAATTGCTCGGTTTGATTTCCATTTTAATATCGGCGATCTTTGCTGCTGCCACTGCCGTCGAATTTTTCGCTTCTCTTGTATTAATTCTTGAATGTTTTAGGAAGTTTATTATTTTTTTCAAAAACACTGATGTTAGGTGTTGCTTTTTTTGCTGCTACTTCCAGTAGATTTCTGAAGTAGGCTTCTACTGCATCAATATTTGCTGGTGTGCTAAGAGGAATATCCAGTAGGCAATTCTTTTCAATTTGTTCAATTTTAATGCCTTTAGTTATACAGAAGCTCATTAGATCAGGAATTTTCTTTTTATCTGTAGGCCAATATGTTGGGTGCCTCGCTGATAGATAATCCAAACAAAGTTCATCCATAGCTTCATTGAGATACTTTCCTTTCGGAGTCGTCAATTTTGAACCCCATTGAGTATGTTTTGCATTATAATCTCCTTCCGCAATGAATTTATTGCCTAGATGGTTAAAATAATCTAAGAATTGTTTCTTTTTTATTACGTGTTTCGGTGGACAATAGACTGATGATATTACACAGTTTCCAGACCAGTCCTCTAGGCAGATATTTGTCGCTTGGATATGATCTTTGTCATATTTCTCATTTAGTTTGCATTCCATATGGCTATTTTGAGGACAGTTATTTTTGGGTTTTCACGACTAACTGCATTAATGTGTTCATATTTTGCATCATTAGATCCATGGTTGTGTCCATCAGTGACAAAAAGCTTTGCATTATATCTGTAAGCTTGTTTAACGCAGATGTTTCCTTCTTCATTAGTTTGAATTTTTGGAGATATGCTTTTAAGTATACTTGCATATGAAAAGTTTGGATGCACATCACTGTTGACGGTCGGCTTATGGTTTCTATTAGTATAAACTTCTTCTGGTTGCACTTCAATATTAGTTTGTTGTAGCTTAAACATGCGTTGTTCCACCCTTTGTTTAGGATTGCTTCTTCTTTTCATGTCTATATATACTGGGCACCCTCTATAGTTTGCCGTATGATTTTCAGCGCAGTTACTGCATCTTTTTGCAGACTCATCAATTTTAGTTTTGTTGCATTGTTTGGACCAATGAAGCTCACCACAAATAACACACACATCATTTAGCGTGCAGTAGGCTCTAGTGTGTCCGTATTCTTGACACTTTCCACACTGTACTGGATCGGTTCTTTTTTTAGGTTCTTCGACAGTGATGCGACGTTGCAGTAGCTATCTCAAGTTATATATTCTATGCTTCCCTTTAACTGGTTTGTTATCAGTTTCTAATTCGATGCGGAACATTGGTATTGGCAACTTATCTCGATTGATGATGTTGGTTATTGCTTTTACAACAAAGATTACAGCAGCGAGCGCAGCATGAAATAGTGTCCACGTAACTATCGATTCCTTTTATTATAACGACTAAACCTTTTTGGCTTTTTAGTTGAAATGTATAGAATCGCTTACCAGCCTTATCAAAATGGTTGATTAGCGTTCTGTAAGCATCAATGTTTAGTGGTTGAATTTTAGTTTCTTTAATGTTTCCTCATTTAATCGAAGAAACATAAAAGGTACCCTCCGTAAGCACGTCAATTTTTTTTATTAACACCCCAATTACCGTAGTCGTATTACATCATTTTATGCGACTATGATCACATCACATCAATTTTCCTATTCTCTTAGTCGTATCTTATGCCTAGTATCACTTCATTTATTCAAGTGATAGAAAAGCAAGATGGAGGAGCGTAAAATGTAATTTTTTTTTTATTATTATTTAACTTTAAATATAAAATTTATAAATAAAATTTTAAATAATTGAATGTATTTATATTTTATTAATTTGTGTCAAAAAATTGATGTATAATATTTAAATATTTTGTTTAGGAAGAAAATTACAAACTGCAAACAGTTTGAGATGCTGGTAAGCCTGATGGTAAAAAGTCCCGAAGTAGCAAGAGGATTTATGAGTTTCGGGAGCAATAAAGAGGAGTATATTAATATATGGAAAGGCTACATTGATAAGCTAAATAGTATCGGTCCTCCAGTGCGGAATATGGCAGAGTGGTAAATGATAAATAATTTTTTGCATGATAATGTTAAGATTTTTTAATGATAATAATTTTTATGGTTTTAGGTATGGAATGATTACAAAAACAAAACAAAAATAAAGATGGGGCATAATAAAAAAGAACAAGTAGCTACAGGTGGCGTGTGCAATAAATTATTTATTCTCTAATTTAGAAGAAAGTGTAATAGGCATTCTTTTACTTAGAGAAGTATCTAAGGTATCCAGACCAACTTTCGGTTTACAACCTGAAGCAATAGCCGCCCCAAATAATGTATCAGAATCTTCTTGTGTTGATGTACCCGTGAGGTTCGAGTGTGTGGATTTGGCAGCAGAGGAAAATTACTACGACCCAGCAAGTGCAGAAGAGGAACCAGCCGAGATGCAGTTAGTTGATTTATCAACGGTAAATAATTCGGTAATCTCAACAAAAACAAGCAAAAACAAAAAAATGTGAAGATGAAAGGAAACGATTGCTGGAAATTCAAACAACAGCTATAAAGAAAACGGAACTGCATAGCAAAGAGACGGCACGTTATACAAGGAAAAAGTATGAAATAAAACTAAAAAAATTTAAAATGTATAAAGAAAATACATTAGAGAAAATGAAGTGGAAGCAACAATAACTGGAACTGAAACTACGAGCGATTGACTATAGGGAGAGGAAGCTCGCTCTTCAAGAAAAAATGGAAACAAAAATGTGATATTTATTTTGTATTTACATAACGTTATTTTTTATTTATATTTTATGTTATATTTTATGAATTGACTGAATTGAATTTTTCAATTTATATTTTTACAGGCTGTTATACTATTATGCGCATAGTTTAGTTTTAAGTGAATGAATTTTTGAATTGTGATCCAAATAAAAAGTTTAACTTCATTATTTGTAGCCTTATTCGCTCCCAGCATTTGTTTGTGTGTCACTTTTTACCGGTACTAATATCTCGTCATCTACTGGTACAGTGACAGGTGCCTCTGTATTAACCTTACACATAATACATATATTATGTAAGGCACAGCATACGTTTATAATCTGTCTCGCTTTATTCGGTGAATAATGGAGTTGTCTTTCGCCTAAAATACATCGGAAGCGGTTTTTAATGTTATAGTCATTTCTATAATATTCCGGGCTTTTGTATGCTTGTCTTTAACAGTTTTCTTCTTCGAGTCACTATCTTGTTGTGTAGACCGAAATGACATGATCAGATAGGGCTTTAGTGCGTATCCAGCATCACCTATAAGAAATAAAATGTTATCATTTACAGATACGAAACACTCATTTTATAATTAATATTACCTAAAAGCCATGTATTTGCGTCACCATTATTAAAATTTTGTTGAAGTTGGGTGTCTAGTTCACTTGAATTGAAGATATACGAATTATGACAAGATCCAGGATGATTTCCATCGATATGTCGTATTAACATATGGTGATCGCGTACCTAAAATAAAAGTATATACAGTTATACTATACAAATATAACTACAAAAAATTACCCTTACAAGCATCACGTTTAACCTGAAGAATCCCTTGCGGTTGTAATATAAATGTCTTTTATTTTTGGACGGTGCTACAATTCGAATATGTGTTCTGTCGATACAAACTATTATTCCAGGAAAACCATACTTTTAAAAAAATGCCAGCTTTATTTTGGTTTTTTCTTCGTCGCTTGATGGAATTTTTATGGTCTCGGGACACAATTCATTTTCAAGTAAATCTATAATCTGCTGCACATTTTTTGAAAATGTTGGTTGTGCTTTAGCCACCATATATTCATTGCCAGTCTCCGTTTGATAGCTTCCTTCCGCGAAGAAGCGCATTGTTGCAGCTAGCTTTAGTATCGGTGAAACCGATGATAACCTTACTGTTGGCTTCAATTTCGCTTCCACTTTAGCCAATAAATATTTAAATGCTGGTTTGTTTAATCTAAAATTTTTTAGAAACCTAGAAGATAGAAATGTGTTAGCTAATACACTAATAATACAACTTCAAATTGATTACTTACAGAAAGTCTATACCCCGATTTTGTTCGTTTTTTCATTCATCCTAACGCAAGAGAATGGAAAATTACGTATACGTATACAGAGAATAATATACACATTTATTATTGTGTGATTCAATTTTATTTTAATGTGTCAGTTAAATTCTCATGTAAATTACGCCTAAATGTTGTTTCAATAAAGCCTAAATGTCAAAGAGGTTGAAATCGGTTATCGCATGAGTATTATATTCCCAACCTTTCGATGTGACGATAGATGGCTTATGCCGTTTTGCATTTTCATTCAACGAAAAATATTATAGACGGAACTATATTATTTTGATCGAAAAACGAACAGAGAATAAAATTTGTGTTTCAAAATGGTAAGTGTTCACAATTTTAAGTTTCAAAATGAAAAATCAAGTCACAATCAAGTTTCGAAATGTCATCATTCATCAACAAAAAAATGTAAACAACATGCGCAAATACAGTGCGCATGTACAATACCACGAACACAAACACCAATATTAATACGTTCCGGTTTAACAATTCGTACGCATGAGAATTACAAAAAAACGAACAAAATCGGGGTACTGGCATTTCAAGAGGATTAAATTTATCCCGTAATAATTTACGTTGTACAGCTACACTCAGAAAATTTTCCTCGTCATTACTACTCTCCTCACTATCAAAACACAATTCTATACTCATCCTAACACAGTAAATTTTTGCACAAAATATACACTACTAATTAAATTTAGAACCGGCTTGGCTTGGGTTGACAAAACAATTAAAATTTAAAGTATTTATTATGATTTTTGACATTTACATTTGTCAAATTTAAGCTATTTTTGAAAAATGTTAAGCTATTATTAGTGTTGTCAGATGTATTTTAGTTCTAATCGCCATCGCTTCATACGACTATAAGAATATGAATTTTAACGTGATGTGATGTGATCGTAGTCACATAAAGTGAAGTTATGCGACTACGGTAATTGGGGTGTAAGTCTCTATTTGATTCTTCTCTCAAATAGATTGGTGGCGATTTTTCAGTTTTCACCTTGTTTTCTGTAGGTAGATCTTCAGAAGTCTCGTTAGTTTGCAAGACAGAAAAATGGTTTTTATGAAGTAACTCAACACTGGCCACTCTACTAAATTTGTTTACACTAGCACTTGCCTCTGATTTTGGGCTTCTTTTTCTTTTGTTTTTAACAGTTATATATCTGTCCATACCTGTTTGCACGAGTTTTTATTCGCATTGACCTACATCACTTTTTGTATTATTGTCTTTTGTCAACGATGCACTATCAATTACATTTATGTCCATTGCACTTTGTTCAATTATATTAACTTTGTTATCACTTTGTATAGAGGAATTGGCTGTGAAGCAACTTTTTTCTCGAGCACTTTTTGTTGTGTTATTGGGCGATACGACATTTGACGTAGTCATGACGTAGTGATATTTATTAAATTACCAGTGGACATAGTCTGCTGTTGTACTGGTGGTGATGGCGCGATATTTGATCCTCGGTTAATGGACAGAGTGGCCTGGAATCTAGGCACGCTTCGATCTGGTTTAGTAAAGTTGTCAATTCTTCGAATGTTGATCTCGTATCGCCGAAACATTTTTTGAGTTTTAATGGATTTCACTCCTGCTTTTAGAATCGTCTAAAGGCGCTTACGAGTCCTTCCGTGCTTTAATCCGATGCTTCTTCGATGTGGATCACTTTGGTACTGAGGCAAATGAAGATGCAGATAAACCCTTTGTAGGATTTGTTTCCACGGCCTTTGCTCATTCGTGTGTTAATGGGTCCTACATAGTCCACTCCAGTATATGTGAATGTTCGAGTTACCGTCACTCGCCGTCAGGCAAATTTCCCATGAGCTGTTCCGAGGTGATAACCTTGAATCGATGGCATCGGATGCAATGGCGCATGTGTTGCTTGACTGCTTTAACCCGTCTGATGATCCAGAACCGTTTGCGAGTATATGCCAAAGTCAGAGAATTACTCCAAAGGAATGTTTGACGATGGCCCCAATCCAGGACCAATCCCACGGTAAAACGTCCTCTGTATGGGATTATAACTGGATGTGATTCTTTATACGGGGGCTTCGAATTTTTTAGTCTGACACCTACCCGAATTTCATTGGTTTTATCCAGGAATGGATATAATGATTGAAGCTTGCTGTGTTTATTAAGGGGCTTATTTAAGCTTATTAAGGGGCTTTTCGGCGAAAGTTACTTGCTGGACTGTTTGGACTAAACGTAATAATGCGTAATCCCACTCTTCTTGTTGTATTAGTCCTGGATGTTTGGTCCACCATCTTAATATGTAGACTGTTATTCGGATTAGTTTGTTGAAAGATGAATATTTATTGACTAACCAATCAGTTGCTATTTGGCAAGTTAGTATTTGAAGATGTAAACTGAATGTGCTCTCTTCTGATGTCTCGGAAATCTGCTCCCCCTTCATATGGTTCCTTGTTCAGCAGGCAACTGGGTCCGTTGCACCAATTATCCAGTGACCTCATTTTTTTTGCGGTCACCCCTCGAGATGCGCAGTTTGCGGGATTATCTTCCGACCGAATATGTTTCCATGATTGGATCTCGCTGATGGTTCGAATCTCTGCAACTCGGTTTGTGACAAACGGCTTCCTCGAGAAAGGTTTTTGAATCCGTACCAGTGTGATCATGGAATCGGTCTATAAGGTTATGTTCACGTCTAGGGCTTTGGTTACTTGTTGTACTAGTTGGCTGGTTACTTGGTCGTTTATGATAATTTTACTGTATACTACGGCCGCGTAAGCGGATTCGAATGCATCACAAAATCCGTGTAGGTCAACACTGCAGTTGTTCGTGACATAATTAAGGTATCGTGGTATCTGGATAGCGTGGCTTTCATTTAAGTCATTCTTTAGCTGATCCCATTTCCTAGAAAATTCGGTTGGCAATAGGTCTTCCCAATCCAAGTTTCAACTTCACATTGTCTGATACTTTAGTTTGCAATTGATGGTTAGTGGTGCCAGCCATCCCAGAGGGACGAACATTTTTGACATTTCCGAAAAAAATTTAGAGAGTTTGTTGTTATTAAGTGGTAACTGGATATGGAAGATGAAGTAATCTCTCTTTGGATTGTAGCGAACCCCTAAGGTTTTAATCGCATGTTCATCGGTGAATGTAAGATCACCGATCATGATTTTGTTTACCGACAAATTTTTGATTTTATCTCTGCCAAGAGAGTCTGATTGTTGCTAGACTATTTACTTAATTCCATTTTTCTCTTATGAGGTGGGATTACTTGTTGGGGTTGCAATTGTTGAGCTTCTTCAAGTGATGTTTCCCTATTTCTGGTGAATGATGATTTAGTACCCAGGATGTTGGGTCATGTACCCAGGATGTTGGGTGGTAGGCTTGTGCTTATGGTGAGCTTGTTGATGTCCTTTTCAAGCTGGCGGCTTTCAGCCGGCTTTCATCGCGCCGGCTTTCATCGCGCTTTATTTTTTGATTTGTTGAAGCAGCTTTTCACTAACGTCCGACTGACTTTGCAGAAGTGCGTCCATTTTGACGGTCTCGGCGGGGTTAGATGATGTCCGGCCGTGATGTTGTTACCGACTGTAGCGCCAAATTTTACTTTTGTTGTGTTTATGTTTTAGCCTAGACAACGCGATGGAGATTATTGTACGCCGCTGGCTACAATAATCTCCATCGCGGCACTCGATTGCAAGAACACTTGCACGTCTGTCCTTAATTCTGCACTGGCCTGCAAAAGCTTGAATGCTTTTAATTTTCTTTTTCTGTACAATGCTGAGGTTTATCGCATCCGGTAAAAGCATCAAGAACTGGATGCAGGTCGCTAAGTGTTGCCTTAGTTTGCCGCTGAATTAAAAAAAAATGGCAATGACTCTTCTCTTTTGTTTTTCCCCTTTCGTGGTGGCCTAGTCCGGATAATCACCAAACACTATACCGTTGTGTTTCTGCCATAATGTTTTAAAACATAATGACCATACACTTTTAGATTCGCACCGTACGTCGCTGGCTTTAGCCATACTACCGAGTGAAGCAGATGGCCTCCACCTAAAACCTATTTGCAATTTGTTGGAAAATTGTCCCTATACCAATACGATCAGCTGTTTTAAATATGGTTTTGATGCTCGTCCCCTTGAAGGTGGACCTGAAGCCAATGTATATTTAAAATAAAACTGCAACTCTTCCGGACTTTTGACGACACAAACAATTCGATGAAATAACTGCAGCGAGTTTTATTGCAGAACGTTTCGTTATTTACTTTTATTGCCTAAACTTCAGCTGCAATTGGAATAACTTTGTTTTGTTTTGCGTAAACGACGTCCTCAAAACACTTACCCAATGTATATGCAGCAGCATTTCACCTTTATTTAAAGCACTATCACAGGTGATGTTGGTAAACTGAGAAGATCACTAGACCGATTCCGAATTGGGTTATGTTGTTGAAGCCATGAAATAATTTTTTTGTCCAGATAGTTTCTTGCTTTTCTAGCATGCTAACGGGCGTAGGAACAAACCATTTTAAAATGGTGTCATCGGTAATGCCTCGTCATCGAGATAATCCTTCTTTCATCTTCATTGATTGCATAAGTGATCTTTCTATGCACATTCCATCCAAATATTCCTTCTCCATTGCATACTTTTTCTTCTTATCGAAAAGTATTTTTTGTACTCTTTATCGGTCAGCTTATGGCTCGCAACTCCTTCATTTCCTGTAAATATAAATAAGCAGAAGTTATGACCAGCAGAATGGAAATATGGTAGCATTTCCCGAACAGATTCTATATGCATCTGTCAGCTGCCAGTTCTCTCAGCTCGGATATACTGCTGCACAATCATAACTTGCTCAAAATATTGAAGCCAAAGTTTGCATGTTCTGTTTGTTGTTTTTATTCTGTTAAAGCAGCTCTCCAGGTCGCGTACTACTTCCGAATCATGACACATATCCGATGGCATGCTGTTTTCTATCAGTTTCTGATACTTTTCCATGACTTAAGCTGATTACATTACAGATTTTAAATCTTCTGAATTGTCCATGGAAGCAGCATTTTCTGACTTACTCAATGTTCAAGATGTATCAAATGTTACTAAAAAAAATTCACACTGACCACTCGGAGTTTAAAAAGAAATCATTCCTTTCGGGTTGACTCCATTTAATCAGAGCTCTTCATTAATTCAGTGCCCAATTTTTAAGAAAAAAGATAGTTCTGAATGCGGAGTTTATCATGGCATACAATTTACTGCCTTAAAAAGTATTAAAGAGAATCACTCCTCATTAAAGGAATTTAAGTGATAATTAAGGTATTTAAGAATTACTAAGTTGCACTCAGCTCGGGACCGAAGCCTATATGAATCCGGATTGCTGATCGTTTTATTATTATTTTTTTTTATTATGAATAGATAACCGACCATATTACACCCATCAATAACGACTAGCTGAATACACAACAAATCCATTTTTACCATTTGTAAAAATCGATTATCATTTCAGTTAACTTTTAACGGCAATACAAAAATAAACCGCATTGAAATCAAATATTGAAATTGAACGACACAGCGACACATAACAAAAATCTTAAGGAAATCTACCGACAAATTTTAATTCAATCATTTATCATTAATTGTTTCTTGTATTTGTCTCTTTAATAATATCGTCCAAGTCTCCATATATGCATTTTGTGAATACATACAGTATTTTTACCACCGAAGCCGCCGCCAAATACAAAAATCAACAGCAACAACAATGGGCAGGTAGGTACTGTGTGTGTGTGTGCAATGTATATGTATATTATACGCGCACTCAAACCTCGTTTTACATTTAAAGATCGCCAATTTTTTATTTTATTATTATTGTTTCACTTTGGTACACAAAATATGCAAATCGTTTTGATCTCAAACATAAATTATTTTATTTTTCGTCTTGTTTTATTTATTCGCGTTTTGTAGTTTTTACTTGAAAATGCAAATTTTTTTTTTGCATATTTGTTGTACCTGTATATACGGGCTGCAAATTGAATAGCAACGAGTGCAGCACAACATCTTTGTCTTTTGATGTTTTTGTTTTTGTGTTTGTGTTTCTTAAAAGGGACAAAACCGATTAAGAAGTAATAATTGTTAAATGTTATTCGATTTGTTGTTGTTGTTGTTGTTTATTGAATGATCTTTGATCAATTATTTTATAATTTTTTTAATTCATTGTGAATCAGATACTTGCTGGTTTTGGTTATTGGTAATATGTTACCTGATTATTATTTTACATTAGAGTTTGATGGTATGTATCCCGCTCAATACTTTGGTAGTCCAAAAAAAAAGAAGATACAATTAGAAAATATGTACTCAGCAAGACCTTTTCGCAGATATCATTGAGTCCAATCAGGTCACTATTACAGATTTTCACTTTCTTGATTTTGACACAGTTTGAATTTAATTAAAAAATTGATTCAATTTAGTCTTAGCACCTAAGATATAATTGAGCGATTTTAATGAAAGTTAACACAGTTAAAATGGTGTGAGTTAATGGAGTGGGTGTTAATATTGTTATGCGTTGTATGACTGAGGAGCATTTTTTAAAATTGGAATAAAATTGACTTCAGATAAAGGCAAAAGAAAAGTAGTAAGTGTATTCGATTCAAATTTACCCAATACATTATATTAGGCTGTGGAAATAAATGTATAAAGCGTATATTACGGTCTATTTTAAAGCCCGTAAGATACATAGAAAGTAACTAAGCAAATCAACTTTTAAAAAGTGAACTATGCAAAACAAACATGCCAGTTTATACTAACCATCCGTTACAAAAACAAAATATGATCTAAAACTAGTATCGATTGGTAAAACAACACCTAATAAGCCGGTGAATTTAATAACGCACGCTCAAACCATTTTGTTATTTAATTTGTATCAGAAACAAACTTCCAATCTGTGTTCATATTCAATTTTTAAAAATTGCACTCAGGCTTACATTCAGTAATAATACCTGAATATACGAACTTAAATTAACGACCAAACTCCTATTGTATGTATCGATCTTATATATTGGGTTTTCCCATATGTGTGCTAGACATTTGACAGACTTGAGAGGCAATACTAGAAATTTGCTTATATTTTTGAATATTCATCGTCGGTTCATTAAACCAACTAGTGTTATTTTTTGATACGAGGATATACCATTAAACAATTAAATTCAATTGGTATAGTCATTATGATGTTTTTATTGGGAATGATCGTAATATCACACTTTGATTTATTTAGTTTCTTTATAATTACTGGATATCCATACACATACAATTATCTACTTTATTCCAATTTCCATTAGAAAGTATCTATAACTCTGTAACTCTTAATATGCCAGTTTAATTAAGTTGAAAATTTGCAAACTAAACAATTTAAGATTAACATTGAGTATGTACATGCATTACAATTATACAAATACTTATCTTTATAATTGGAAGAAAATCACTGTGTTGATTAAAACAATTGAGTTTTTTTTCCTTGCTTTCCCTGAGGTCTAAATTTCTTAATCCATACGAACTATATGTGTTACAGATTATATATGATTATGCATAGCATAAATACACATAGTACTACCATGGTATGTTAGCCCATTGACGTGCTAGATGTCGTTACTGGTATCGTTTTAAAATAATCAAACTATTTTTTTTTGTATAATCTCCTAAATGTCATATATTTATACTAAATTTTGAAGATATTCTTTCGTCCTGACATCTGGCACATCAATGGGTAAACTGTTTTTTTCTTAAGATGGTAGTACTATATGTATTTATATTATGGATTATGTGTTGTTATCCTTCTTTTTTTTTTTGTTTTTTGAACCCTGCAATGTTTTCTGGGGCCCAAGCGTTCCCAACTCTTTCGCGGTTAATTATTAACGTCCTACCTTACGCCGTCACCAGCCAAATCGAGGTCGCACGAATACTGGTTCTATTTTAAATCCATCTGCACATTGCATTGCTACAGTCAGCCTGTACTGATATGGACGATGGTTCGGCCCATGGATTCTGCACTCCAACAGGGGGTCATAGTCGTGTTCTTTGTCATCTCTGATCGTAATCAGGTGATGAAAAATCCCTTTTGCAACCCTCCTCCGTTGAGATTCGAAACCGGTACCTCCCGTCTCAAACACCGCAGCTTTAACCACTGCGACAATTGCTCGGTGTATCCGTCTTTATTTTATAGTTCTGTTTTCGTGTTTTAATTTTTGATAGACTATAGTCAATTTCTTTTAGGAAGTCGTAGATTATAATTTTTGGAGTTACCCGATTTTAATATGTCAATTAGTTTCATGTTTTTGATAATTCTATATTTTTGGCGTATTTTGTCATATTTTTTTGTATTTTTCACTTATGTGTTCGCTGTCTTCAATGTTGTCTTCTATCCGCATGTTGTATTTGCACTTTTTACTTTTCGCATTACCCGTTCTGAGTCTGTTTATTTGTCTGATGTTGTATTGAAACTTTTCTTCTGGTTAACATTGTTGATGGATAGATACTCACTCATAGAGTTTGTGAAAATTATTATTTTTGTGTATTTTAATTGCTTTATCCAAGGCCACTTTGATGGCTATGGTTTCAATGGATTTGATAGTTGCTTTATTTTTAAATTTTGTTTTATACTTTGTGTTTATTTGTGTTTATAAAGTATATACCAATACCTCCTTGATTATTGTTTAGCGATCCATCCGTGTTTATTTCAAGGTAGTTATTATGTTTGTTTAGGAATTCTATGTAGTTAGCCATAATTTCTATTTGATTTGGTTTGTTTTTTATGTGACTGTTATTCTCGTCGTATATTTTTAGATATTTTGTAGAGATAATTGGTTTGTTGTTTGATTGTGCCATATTTGTGAAGAATGTATATTTGTTGTATAGTTTCTGATATTTTCCATTGTTTTGTTGTTTTTATTCTTTTGTAGCATTTCAGTATTTTGTGTTTTATGTTCCACAGTCTCTGGAGTTTATTGTTCCCTCATGGTTTTGGTAAGTTTTTGTTTTTAATAATTATTCGACTGGCGTTGTTAATTATTATTTTCTCCATTTTGGATTATATGTTCTCTGTGTTGTCATCTATGCTGTTGATATTTGCTAGCTCTTGGGTAACCTTTTTCCATATTGTGATTTCTTTACTGGTTAATATTGGTGGATGATTAGACCCAATGTTCTCTTCAAGGCAATCCCATGACATCCTGTGAGCTATGTCATGTGTGCTCAGCGTGATATCTATGGTTGATGTTGTGTGATTTCTCAAATTTATTTTTGTTGGTTTTTATTACTTAGTATTTGTATTTTATTGTTGATAATTAATTCTGCAATGTTTTTCCCCAGTCTGTTTTCTTTACTATTTTCTTCCCATATACATAGCTGTGTGCATTTATATCTCCGGCTATTATTGTTTTGAGGTTTTTTTCTGATGGTTTGCTTATATTCCGGAATTCTTCTGTTTTTTCTAATGTATTTTCATTTGATGGGTTGTAGAAAACTATAATACATGGTTTTTCATTTCCGTAATTTATTTGTATTTCCAGTGTTTCAATGTACATTAAATGTTCAGATACACAATTTTGCTTCCTATTTTATTAGTTATTAGGAATCCCACACCACCATAGCCATCTTGTCGGTTTTTTCAATGAGTTTATAGTTTTTTATAGTTGGTGTATTATCTTGGTGAGTCCATGTTTCATTTAAATCTGCTATGTCTAATCCTTGTTTGTTTAAAAATTTTTGGATTAGTTCTTTGTTACTTTTAAGGTTTCAAATGTTTGATTATAGTATTTTAAGTTGTTTTGTTATATTATTTTAAATTTAGAGTTTGTAAATACTACTTCTTTAAGATCAATTTTTAGTAGATCTGATTCAGATGATGAATACGGTTTATTGCTTAATGTGATGACTTTTTTGATTACTTTTTCCAACATGGCGATCTTTTCTCTCTGTTCCTTCACAAGTTGTTCGCGTGGGTTTGCTGTAATAATCTATGCATTTGGTATGTTGTCTTCTAGTGTATTGATTGTAGGGGCGTGCTGTCTTTCAGGCACTTTGTAGTACTTATTTTGTTTGGCTATTGTTTCATATGATTTGATCATATGAAGTTTTATTCTGTTCTGCCTTTTCTTTTTCTGAAATGATCTTGAGTTTGTGAAGTGTTCTATTCCTTCACATAATCTGCATTCGGGTTTCTCTTGACATGTATATTGTTGGTCTGTTAATTTGGGTTTTGCACATTTAGTACATCTTGTGATTTTGGAGTGACAGTATTTTCTAATATGTCCGTAGTTAGGAAATGTTGAGCAGAATTTAAGTTTTGGAATGTAATTATCAGTTTTTTTGTTTATTTCGTAGAATTTTACATATTTTGGTAGTTCACTTACTCTTATCTCTATTTTTAGTATATTTGGGTCTTTGAGTGTTTCAGTTTCTCTGTTCCATGTTTTTATCACTTCCATGTTGGTTATTATGTATTCACATTTCATGTTTTCTTTAATTTCTTTTAATTTGAATTCACCTATTAATCCTTTTACTACCCCCTCGACATAAGTATATGCTTTGAGTATATAGCATCTACAGTCTTTTTATTTTAATATCATCTGTATAGGGTCATCAATTCGTATGCATTTATTGGCTTTATCCCATGTTTCGAATTCAACTCTCACCATTTTTTTATTAATTTCTATTATGTCCTGGTTTTGATCTTGAATTCCTTGAACAGTTTTAATCAAATTATTGACACGGCAGTATGGTTCGAGATATTGGAACAGCAATTTCTGGTTTTCAATATCGTCGCTGAGTAAAACCAAATACTCCTATGCTGTCGGAGCATTGAACAGTAGACTGCATGATGTTTTTGCAGACCTGATTATTCGGGATCAGGATTCCACACCTTACATGATTTTCAAAATCGTCGTAATTGAAGGTCTCGGCTAGTCTAAAAAGACTAAATTAAATAGTCTACTTCACGGTGTTGTACTAGGTGATTTAAAACCTTCTCAGTTATTAGCCAAGTTCCATCTGAACGCTGGAGGTAATTTTAATGAAGAATCAGTTAAGCAACTCTGGTTAAAATGTCTGCCTCAACAGGTGCAGATGGTTCTCACTCCTTTTGAGAACGATTTCTCTCTTGACACACTAGCAGAAAGAGCCGATAACGTTATGGAGACGATGGTGGGAACACGCATCAACTCCATTGAAAAGCTCACCAGTTCATCTGTTGATTCCAATGCTGACATCGCGGATCTGTTAGAAAACAATAGAAACAAATCATTAAAGAGATCACAGAATTAAGGAATCATAGAACTCGAACTCCTGTTCGTTTTAACAGTAGGAACAGGAGGTTCTGTTCCAATTCGCGAAACGATGATTGTTTTTACCACAAAAGATTCGGAAGCAAAGCAAATAAATGTAAACTGTTCTGTAAGCATTTTGGTAAAAGCACACCTGAAAATAATTCATAAAACACGTAAATCATCAACACATGGCAGCATGTGTTGATGATAACAATTCCTGTCGCCTTATGGCGCGGGAAACCTTTTCCAATCAACATTTTCTCATAGAAACAGGACTGTTATCTCTCCTAATCTATTTAAAACTACCACTTACTCTTCTTCTTCTAACTCAGCATTCAACCTTTTCGCTGCGAATGGTACAAAAGTTAAAGCTTTTGGTACCAGTTCTTATAAGAAACTTCGTTGGGAATTTCATAATCGCAGAAGTCTCATTGCTAATTTTAGGAACTTTCTTAAAAAAACTTGTCTTATCGTCGACATTAAAAAAAAATTCATCGATCTATTGACCCATCTTTCTACCGTTTGTGCATTGTCAAGATCGACACATTTCTCTCTGACTAACATCGACAAGACTCAACTTCTCTCTCCAATATCAGAATTATTGTCAGAATTCTCTGAAGTAATTAGAGACGACTTCGAAATTTAACCAATACTCCACAACGTCACTCATGGTCTTGTAACAAATGGTCCTCCAACCTCAGCTAAAGCTCGACGTTTACCGCCGGATAAACTAGCTTTAACTAATGAAGAGTTCCAAAACATGGTGAAGAGAGGCATTTGCCGGCCAAGCAACTCTGCTTGGGCCGGTCCTCTTCACATGGTAAAGAAAAAGAATGGAACTTGGAGGCCATGCGGAGATTATCGGGCTCTTAACAACGTTACAATTCCTGATAGGTATCCCATTCCATACTTGCAAGATTTCACTCAGCAACTAGCAGGATGGAATGTGTTCTCGACATGGGATCTGGTAGGAGTTTACCATCAAACCCCCATCGAACCTGCCGACATTTCTAAAACCGCCATCATCACCCTTTTTGGATTATTTGAATTTACAAGAATAACTTTTGTGGCTCAATATTTTCAACGTCTAATGCATAGAGTGTTGGCAGGATTTTCATTCTGTTTTTGTTATTTAGACGACATTTTAGTAGCTAAATCCCTTAAGAAACCCATTGCCCATTTGAGCATAATTTTTCTCCAAATTATCTGAATTTGGCTTAATCATCAACTTAGCGAAATGCATTTTTGCTAAATCTCATGTTGACTTTCTCGGTCACTCAGTCAACGCTGTCGGTATTCTTCCACTAAAGCAACGCGTCGAAGCTATTGTGAACTTCGAACGACCCAAACAAGTCAGTCAACTTAAACGTTTTTTAAGAATGATAAATTTCTACCAACCCTTCATTCCTGGAGCTACAAAAGATCAGTTAATACTTAACAATTTTCTTAGTGTCTACAAAAAAATATAACAAAAAGTTTTAATTAATTAGTTTGAGGTATCCATGGAGGCTTTTAAGAATTGCAAGACTAAGTTGTGTCAAGCCACGACTCTTACACATCCTTTAATGTCAGCTCGGTTGGCAATCATGATGGACGCTTCTGACACAGCCTTGGGTGCAGTAGTCCAACAGTGGGGGGTTCCTGGCAACCATTGGGATTCTTTTCCGTTAGACTCAATGATGCTCAGCAACATTATAGCACTTACGACCGAGAACTACTTGCCGCTTATTCAGGCATTAAACACTCTCGATATCCTATCTAAGGTCGTATTTTCACTCTTTACCCTGACCACAAACCCCTTACTTTCGCATTTCAACAAACTCTAACAAAAGCATCACCTCGAAAATTTCGTCACTTGGATTTTATTGGTTAGTTCAGCACAGACATTCAAAATATTTCGGGTATAGACAACGTCGTAGCTGATGCATTTTAAAGAATCGATCAGATTTCTTTACCGGAATCAATTGATTATGAAAGCATTGCAGATGCTCAGGTGACGGACAAAGTATTTCAACAGTTCATTTTGAGTAACAACTCACTTAAATTAACTAAGATTCCTATTTGTCTTAATTCGACAAAATCTATTTTTTGCCACATTTCTATAAAAATTTCACGACCTTTCATTGCCAAACAGTTTAGATAACCTGTTTTTAATTTATTTCACAACTTGTCGTATCCGGGAATTAAGCTTCTGTTAAACTCCTTACAGAAAAAGTAATCTCCTAGTAAAGAGGAGACAAAAATTATGGCACAGAATTGCTTAGCTTGTCAGTAAGCAAAAGTCTCAAGACATACCAGATCCCCTCTGGATTCATTTGAAGTGCCTTCTCAACACTCCACAAATATTCATTTAGATATCATTCGTCCACTTCCATTTTCAGACAATCAGCGGTATTGCGTTACACTGATTCATAGATACAATCGTTTACCTGAGGCTATCCTTATTCCGGACATTACAGCAGCAATAGTCGCTTTTGCTGTTTACTCAGGCTGGATCGCTCGATTTGGTGTTCCTGCTTCCATAGTCATCGACCAAGGTTCACAATTCGAATCGCTTCTCTTTGCTGAACTTTCAAAACTCTTGGGTTTTGAACACAAAAGAACAACGAGTTATAACCCGAAATGCAATCGCATCATTGAGAGATGGCATAGGACTCTCAAAAGTTCCTTAATGTACTACAATCGTCCTGATTGGGCACAATTTCTACCGTCCATTATCTTAGGTTTAAGAGCAACCTTCAAAGACAACATTCTATCTTCAGCCGCTAAATTGGTCTACGGAGAATCACGTTTCATGAAAAACTACTTTGATGAGATTCGACCTACTCCTGCTGCGAAACATTCTGCAAATAAAATATTTCAAAGAACTCAATACTTGTTCTCATGTCTTCAAACTTACCGATTCTGTAAGGAAATCATTACAACCTCCTTACAAAAGACCTTATCTTAAAAATTCTTCGACGTTGATTTATATGGTAAATCAACTAAAATCTCTATCGACAGGTTAAAACCTGTTCTCAACGAAAACCTATATATTTCATTATCTGCGTCATCTTCAGAAGATAATATCAGAGCAAGGCCTATTATTCAATTTACGTTAATCCTACCACACGTAATTATTTTATATTTTAGACGGATTTTTCATTGTTATGAAAATATTATCTAGCAGTTTTGACATTAAGAAAATATTGTATTGTAGTTTTGGTTGCACACAGTTTTCTATAAAAAAAAATGTATATCACCAATAATTTAGCCATTAAAATCTGTGCATATCTCTCGGCTGGAATGTTTAAATTACGTAAAATTAATTTTAATCTCTTTTTTAGTACATGAAATGACCACTTTGGCACCACCAATATATATGAAAATGTATAAAATTCAATCTATTCTCTTTGGATCTGCCTACGGAATAAGATCCCAAATATACAACTTATAAAGTATTGTAATTATTTTTAAACAACACAAAGCAAATTAAATTAATGAAATTACTATTTTTATTTAACTACATATGGGATTAAATACATTTATACAAATATTTTGTGCCGAAAACTGGGACTATCCCACTACACTAGATAAGTTATATATTTTATCTAAATTATTTATTTTAATGTTTCAATCCAGCGATACATATAAATCAATCCAATTAAAATTCAAATTCATTCGTTTTTTTTTACTTTTTTATTTTGACTTCACCGTAATTAAAAGTTACAGTGATATAAGTAATTTATGGTATTTGAGATTGATTTAGTTTAGTCTCTGTTTAATTAAATGGTGTTTATTTAATAGTGTTCAGATTAACATTTTTTACAATGAATAACTGCTGTGTGTGTAGTTCCTTAGTTACGGACAATTTTTTTGTGTGCGCTAACGCATGTAAAAGTGTAATACAAAGCAAATGCGCTGGAATTGACTCTGGTGTGTTGTTTGACGTCATTGCCAAGATTGTAAATTTTTCTTGGCTGAGTAATGTGTGTTTAAACCATATGGATGTACAAGGTACTAAAATAGCAGCAATTATGGCTGACCTTGTCAACCGGTTACGAAACCGTTGACATAAACACACCAACTCTATTATCATGTGTATCGTTATCGTCTCCATCGTTGACATCATCATCATCTTCAACACCACCACCAACATCATCATCATCTTTATCACCATCATTATCTTCATCAATGACTTCATTAAAAACATCATCAACAAACAGTTTTTCAAATCATAAAACTATAAACGCCACGAAAAAATGTGGTCCATCAGCAAATACTCGCTCAAAAAACAATGTTGCAATCAATCCTTCTATCAACAATGATCAAAATACTTTATTTGCAGATGGAAATGAAATTATTGATGTTATTGATACCGCTACTTCTGTACAAGAAGTTCCACCAATACCCATTGAAGATCAATTAAAAACACGCAATGATAAAAGCAAACATAACAAAAAACCGACAAAAAGTACACGTATCCAACAACGCGATAAGAACGACGATTACATTTGAGAAATAATGAGACTAACATCCAGTTAAATAGTATTACGGAATCGCCCAAAACTATTATTGGTAGTGGTGATTTAGATGCTACTCTGCGTACCGTTGAGCCTGATGATGATATCAGTCACTGATGATGATATCAGTCACTGATGATGATATCAGATTGTTTATAAACAATAAATTCGAAATCAATCAACCTGTGTTATATTGCTTTCGTCGCAATGATGATCGGAAATTCATTTCTTTTAAAATAGGTGTTCCTGAAAGTAAACTTAACAAATTGCTAGATGCCTCAGCGTGGCCGCCAGGTGTTTTAATCAAAGAATTCATTAACGCTCGTCGTAATTCAAAAAACCATTTTTTAGTCCCACGGTCGGCGTTACTTCAGAAACGTCATTATCACGATCAATAATTAATCCGCTTTTTTCAAAAAAATATTATTTCTGATAAATCAATTTTTGTAAATAACATCAATGGTTCTAAAAGTTGTGTTAATAGCTTACCGATTATTTATTTTAATCGTAGTGGTATGCGTTCCAAAGCAAAAAAATTTTATCTTGGAATTTTGGAGTCGAATTACGACATAACAGTTTTGACTGAAACTTGGCTGACTGACAATTTTAGTACGGAGGAATTATTTCCTCCGGATTTTTGTGTTTTCCGTCGCGATCGGTATAGTTATAGTACTAACCTTAAAGGTGGTGGTGTTCTAATTGTAGTTCGGAAAAACTATTTCAGTGAACTTGTATTTTCTGATCCTATCGTGGAGTCTATTGCGGTTAAAATTAAAATAGACACATCTTTTATAATAGTTAGCACAGTATATTTTTCCTCTAATCCATCTACATCTTTTTGTCATGTTTTCTTGAAAGCATTTCTAATAAGTTGTTGCCCTTTGTTATTTCATTATTTTAGGCGATTTCAATTTTCCCGATTTAATTTGGATGATGGATGACGATATTTTTGTGCCCTCCAATACTTGTCAATCGTCCGCTCTAGTGTGTGATTTTATGGCAAACCTGGGTACTTCTCAGATCAACAACATACCAATAGTCGCGGCACTTTTCTGGACATACTTTTTTATACTAAGTTTCGATCTTTTAAGCTTGAATTGTGCGACGACTCAAAAAATTTTAACTTCATTAAAAACTGTACTGTCTTTGATTATTTGCACGCCGATCACGAATCCATAAATATTTGTTTATCAAAAGTTAATTGGGCTTTTGCTCTATCAAATTATGATATCAACAGTTCTGTAAATATATTCAATGAACTGTTAACTGATATTATTGAGAAATTTATTCCTAAAATTATGGTCAAAAAGTCGCATATGCGTAACGACCCATGGTTCAGAACATAACTTAGGCAATTAGAGGCTTCGCGTAATAAATATCACAGGTTATACAGGCGAACAGGGTTACATCGTGATCTTTTACAGTTTAAATCTTTTCGAAGTCAATTTTATTGGCTTAATAGATTTCTGTACAATAATTACATTATTGACATAGAAGATGATTTACGCTGTAATCCAAAGAATTTCTGGGAATTTATCAAACTTAAGAGCCATAATAATGGTTTGCAATCGTTTATGGAATTCAAAGGAGAAAAATATAACAATCCAGAAACAATCTGCGATTTCTTTGCGGAATACTTCGGAAGCGTTTTTGTTAAAGATAACACGCATGTACCCGTTTTATCTGGTGATAATTCAAAAATTATCTTTTCTGAGCTAGATGTGGTGGAGGCATTATTAAACATGGACGCTTTAAAGGGTCCTGGATCTGATGACTTACCCGTGTCTCTATTAAAGCGTTGTGCTGATGGATTTGCTGCTCCGTTATGCCTTTTATTTAACTTGAGTCTTAAACAAGGCAGATTTCCTGATGCTTGGAAAGTATCAAAAACCATACCGTCTATAAAAGTGGGGCCCGCAGTAATGTAACTAATTATCGCGGTATTGTAATACTATCTTCTATTCCAAAACTATTCGAGTCAATGGTCAATAATATATTATATTTCCATTCTAAGAAATGGATTAGTGGACGTCAGCATCGATTTTTTCCAGGTCGTTCAACGGTCACTAATTTGGCCGTTTTCCAAAATAAATTAATCAATTCGGTTACAGCGGGTACTCAAGTCGATGTGATTTATACCGATTTTGCAAAGACATTTGACAAACTGAATCATCGAATATTATTGGAAAAACTTAATATACTGAATTGTGACTTTATTCCGTTAAACTGGATACAGTCTTACTTATCAAGTCGGAAAATGTATGTTAAGATAAACGATACATCATCAGCATATTTTTTTGCATCGTCTGGTGTGCCGCAAGGAAGCCACTTAGGGCCTTTATTATTTATATTATTTATTAATGACGTTGTTGACTGTTTTGAATATGCTGATTGTGTTTTATTTGCCGATGACATTGCCGATGACATTGCCGATGACATTGCCGATGACATTTATTTTAAAGCAATCCATTAATTTTTGATTATTTTCTTAACGAAATTGAGTAGAGTTAATGTGGTTAATGATTTGGGTGTCATATTTAGTTCGGATTTATCATTTAACTCCCATATCGATGCAATTGTTAATAAAGCATATTCTATGTTAAGGTTTATTTAAAGAAATTTTAAAAATTTTCATGATACTTTGACTTTTAAATCATTGTATTCTTCTCTCGTTCGTTCGCAGCTTGAATACGCTAGTGTCATATGGTCTCCGTTTTACGACTATCATTCTAACACAATTGAAAGCGTGCAGAAACAATTTTGGTTATTTGCTCTTAAAAAATTGCCAACTCTTGTAAACGAAGGTTATAAACTTTCGCCGTACCTGGACCGGTGTAAGTTTTTGGGTCTCTAAAAATTGACCTCTAGGCGAAAATGTACTAGTGCTACATTTCACATGTCCTAAAGCTCATTTCGCATGTCCTAAAGCTCGCATGCAACGTGATCTTAATACCGTGGTTAGTTGTCGCGAAACTTTTAAAAAAGCGATAGCTAAGACAATATTTTAAAACTTTTTAAAACGCGATAGCTAGAACAATATTTAAAAAAAAAATTGCTATTTTTATTTGTTTTCCATTGATGTTATGATTTTTAACCTGTACTGTTTAACGTTATTTATATTTCAATAATTGATTGTTGTCATTGTTTTAAAAAAATTGAAAATGTACTGTTGTTGATGTAGCCCAATTTGCATAAACATGCTGTATGGTAATAAATAAATAAATAAAAGGTACGAAGATTTCATAGTATAATTATGTAAAGTGATACAGTGTTAATATGACTGAAAGACTAAAGTGAGTACGTGATCGAGCATACAAACAGATGGCAATTATTTTGCGATTTGCTGAACGAATCACGGCGGACATCGGACTTGCAGAGTTTCAAACATGATCTGAAATATTAGAAAGAATTTACTTCGTTCAATGAAGCCAAAGTACAGATATTAGAAAATGCAGACTATACCAAGCAATCAATGATGAAGTTGATGAGCTATACTTAACATGAGTAAGGCACAGCCTTACTCATGCAAGCAAGTTGGCCTCAGACTATCCATGAACGTGCTAATATTAATGAACTGAATAAATTTATTGGTCAACCGAAAACATTTTACGAGACATTTTTCAGGAGACTATACATATTGGGCATCATCCAACGACTGGTTCCAAACGATGGTGTATAGCAAACCTAATATTAGTGACGTACTTTACACTAACAGCTAATGAAATAATCCGTGGCATTCGCGTACTGAGTCCAAACGCGCAAACACCCGATCCATGGCTTATATACATATTATTTAACAAAACCGATAGTGAAACAAGGCAGTTGTGGGCAACAAAATCAGTAAACAAGAATTTTTTAACATTTGAAAATCTGCTTGAGTTTTTAAACAATAGATGCGATGCTCTAGAAAAATGTGATGTACCAGCCAAATGATTATATTCTAAGCCTACAGTGAAGTCATTTGTAACCGAAGGCACTAATACAAGAGATGACTGCGTAGCTTGTGGACAGCAACATCCTTTATTTCGATGTGCACAGTATTTAAGAATAATAATATTGAAACTAGATCAAATAATATAAGCTCATTACATCTGAAAAGTGTTCACAACAAAACGAAAATTCCTTAAACTCGATTTTCTACGTTGCAAAGAGGTACATTTGGTCACTCTAACTAAAAATCAAGGAATCAATAAATCTTCATTTAAATTATTAACAAAAATATATTTCACGAAATTGTCAAATAAATAAAAATAACTGCTAATATCTCATAACAATTTGAGCGACTCAAACAAAATTTTAAATACCATAAACAAAACACAAAAACTAAATTACCATTTCAACCAACTCGTGAAGTAAATATCAATTAAAAATAATCATAAAAAATACTTAACCGCATATTATAAGTTCATCTCGTATTAAGTTTAACCATATAAACCAGAAAGAAATGTTAAAATCAATTAATTTTAACACACAACAAAAAAAAACACAAAAAAAAAAGCCACCATCAAAGAATTATAGTGCCTAAGAGAAAATCAAAGTACATTCGGTACATACATAATTGCAAAACAAATACACAAAATTAAAAACAATAAACCAAGTAAATAAATTAAACAAAACTAAAAAAAAAACGTACACAAAAAATAAATAATCATAAAGAAAATATCAAAAACAGGTAGCACTTCTTATAATCTTAAATAAAGAAAATAAATAAGATAATGCATTATTATTTGCAATAAGAATAATTGAGTCATTAATTTTTATGTATTTTTTACAGTATGTAGGAGGAGGACTTTGTAGTAGCTTTTATGTTGTTGTTGCTGAAAAGTGAAACACTTTTTTAGGAGTGGTTTATATATATATATATATATATATATATATATATATATATATATATATATACATATATTTATATATATATATATATATATATATATATATATATATATATATATATATATATATATATATCTGAATTCTCTAAATTATTACCATTATATTAAGGTTAAAATAGAAGCTGATTGAAATTTTATGTTCGACCGTGTGCGGTTTACACCCAATGATTTTGCTGAATTTAAGTAAAACTATTGCAATATATCTATATACGCACATAAAGGAGTTTCCGTTAAGTGTTTTTAAACTAGATACAATTTAACTTGTTTTTTTATTCATCGTAAATTTATTGTTAAAAAGACCGTTTTTTTTTGGCACAGATTGTTAGGGCCTGGTTTTTTTTTAAATCTCATATAAATACTGTCGACTAAGGGGATGTGAAGCAATTCTACAGGTCTTAACCTCTCCATCCTAACTCCTACTTGCTACGTCCACGCCGTGTCGATGGCAACTCGAACAACCTAGCAGAATCATGTAATTATAATCCTTTGAGGAAACTAATTCGGGGCTGAAACCAGAGAGGCTCCGTAGGACACTTGCAATCAATGTATTTAAGAACTATGTGATATTTAATTCAAGAAGCGTCTGTTTTTATATTGAGCGGCTGTCTAGTCAGCGTCTGTACCTCAGGGAGAGGCGGCTGCCTTAACACTTGGCAATAAGTATAAAATGCATGTGATGCCTTGTACATCGCGGTATAAATTGTATTAAACTCTAGGAGAAGAAAACTACGAAAATAAATTACAAAATAAAGCAATACGACTACAACAAATAATGAAATTACTTCCCCAGCAACCAAAAAGAAAGCTGAGTCATCACCTGAAGTTGAACCGACATCAGCAAATATTGTCGATTATAGTAATCAAAAAGCTCCAAAAGTGCTAGATAAGGATAAGAGGGTTCTTCCACCTCCTATTAACATAATAGGAGTGAAAAAATAGAATGACATTCAGCATCTACTGAAATCGGTCGTAAGCAAGGACTATAAAGTAGTATCATTAAATAATAAAATCTGGAAAATCCACACGACAGAACCAGAAGATTATGAAGCTCTCCTAAATTAAACACTGATGAGTTTGAATGGTATACGTATGAGGAAAAACATGATCACCCAATCAAAGTTATGGCAAAGCGGCAATTAAAGGTGCTGGCAATATTATTAAAAAAGAGAAAAAGCAAAACAGGGACGGAAACACTGAAATTATCAGAAAATGACTTCCAC
The DNA here is from genome assembly GCA_963556175.1 of Tipula confusa. Lineage (NCBI taxonomy): Eukaryota > Metazoa > Arthropoda > Insecta > Diptera > Tipulidae > Tipula > Tipula confusa. Next base: position 72,488,123 of record OY744477.1, read on the forward strand.
CGTTCATGTTAACCTTCGACAATACAGAAACTATAAAAAAATCTATAACATAAATGCTATTCTCCACCTGAGAGATAAAATTGAGCCATTGAGAAAAGCGACTAGACTAATCCCACAGTGCAAGAAATGCAAAGAGTTTAACCAGACTCAAAATATGTACGAGAAGCAGAAAAAGAAAGAATCGTAACCAATAATAAGGTGAGAGCACAAAGTGAACGAGTAAGCACAAACTTGACTTAAGCTCAAGTAACCCAACAAAAGACAAAGACAAGAACAAGTAGACTAAATTTTACAAGATATATTGAGGAAACTAGAAGCTTGCAATAAGCACTGAATTCACAAAAAGAAGGTCTATCAAATGGGTTATTACAGCATATTGAAGAGCTAGAAATATTTTTAAACCTACAACCATATAGATGTTTGATATCAGAAACTCATTTCACAAAATCCTCATATTGTAAATTTCATGTGTATACCTTTTATCATGCGCTACATCCTAAGAATAATACTAGAGGAAGGTCAGTTATCTTTTCAAAAGATAATATCCAACACAATGGACAACAGAAACCTGTTCATGCAAGTTTCAACAAGTTAAAAATGACTCGAGTCTTTTATGGAATCATTCGCTAGTTATAATGACGCTTAGCTAGACAATAATAAGAAAAGAGGTTAAACTCAAGTTAATAAATAACGAAACTAATTGGAACCTTTTTCCAACTTTTATACAGGAGAAGAATAATCTTCAAGTCCCAATAAGTAATCCAGAGCAATTTAAAATTGAACTAGACAAATTCATAGAAAATATACAAAGTGCCGCTTAGGATAGGACTCCTAGCCATATAAGGGAAACAAATCAAAACGTAACATATCCCATACCACTGAGAAAAATGATTAAAAATGAAATGAAAGCTCATAAAAACTGGCAAAAAACTCGAACACCGGAAGCTAAGAGACAGTTTAATAATTTGGTCAATAAATTAAAAATTTAAATAAAGAAGATTAAAAACCAGACAGTCAATAAATAACTAAACAATCTGACAGGACAAAAAGACTCGGACTATTCTCTAAATAAGGCAACTAAGGCCCTACAAAGACCCAACTTTCAGGTACATCCAATTAAAAACAACAATACCTGGGCTAGAAATCCCAAACAAAAGACAGATCTGTTTGCAAGCAGTTCTGTTTTATCTAGCAGACATTTCAACCATACCAAAGACAATCTACATATTACCCCAGCTGCTAAAGAACGGAATAAGACCTATTAAAATGAATGAACTAAATTGGAAAATAAAGGACAATCTAATCGTTAAAAAAGGCTCTTTGCTAGAAAAACTAAGGAATATTACTGCACTTAATAAATTCAGCAATCCGATTAAAATACGTACCAAGGTAATGGAAGGTTGCAGGTGTAATTATGATTCTAAAACCAAACAAACCGCCGAAAGAAACATCTTCATATAGGCATATATCTCTGCTTCCAACGCTATTGAAATTGTTCGAAAACTTACGTCTAAAAAGACTTAAATTAATACTAGAAGAAAGAAACCTTATTCCTTCACATCAGTTTGGTTTTAGGGAAAAACACTCGACTATAGAACAAGTTCATAGAATTACCGATGTAATCAAAAAATCACTTGAATCCAAACATGGATTCAATGGAAATAGGGAAGTTTGCATTCAAACTGCATCAGGATCTGCCGAAACAAATTTATGTGCTATTGCAATCGCATATTTCAGATGGACACTTTCGAGTAAAGTATGTGAATGAATACTATGAACTAAAAAGAATAACAGCAGGAGTACCCCAAGGTAGTGTCATAGAGCCCCATTCTTTATCTCCTATATACAAGAGACATGTCCAATACTGATACAACTATAGCATTATTTGTTGATGATACTGCTATGACTCTACCAACAAACTGCAGAAAGTCACAAACCAAATATGGAATTGAACAAAAAAGTGCCTATTGGCATATTAAACTGAATGAAACATTGTAAATGCACCGTTGTACATTAGAAACGACAACCATCATAGAGACATTAAAATAGAATTTGTCGCGGACGAGCTCAATTATAACGCAAGGGAACCCTTTCAAGGCCTAAATGAGCATGTAAATCAGGAGATACGTAGCATGATGACCAACATCACTTTAACAAAAAGGTTACAAAGAACCATTGGACTTAACGTGACCTAGATGACTGAATAATAGCAGCGCAAGAAACCTAGTGAAGAATCATTGTAAACTGGGATTATCCTATAAGACTTAATTCCAATTAATGTACTCGTCCAAATATTGAATTGGGTATGTACAATATTTACATGGATAGGAGTGTATGAAGTGTGATTGATTATAGAATTATTTGCATTTCCTGGGGAATTATAAGGTTTGAGGCTTTGTTAATTTTTAATTCATTAGCAGAATAATGATTTTTGCATACTAGGTTCCTACTAAAATGTTCATGTTTGATTTGATCAATTGTTTGGACGTACCCAAACAATTTTGTTTAGGGGTTCGCCAAAAAAGCATGTTTTTGATCGGCTTTGCGATATTGATTGTAAATGTTAGTAAATATTCGTAATCGGTTATATTCGTAAGTGTGGTTCGAGTTGGAATGGAGTGTTTTGTTGGCGTTGTGTGGCTGGAATTAGGATGGGTTTTCGGATTAGAAATGTTTTGGAGTTTTGGCATATTTTTTCTACATTACGAAAATGCTGATTATTTCTTTCGTTGTGAGTGGACGATTTGAGATTTTTTCTGGACGTGGAGGCAGGCTGATTTACCTATGACAGGACACATTGGGGATGGCTTGTTGGGTTTGTGGATAAGAATGGCTTTGGTATATTTCCGCGGGAGGAAGGCATGAAAATGTAAAAATATATAATTATTTTTATATTTTTTATATTTTTTATATTTTTATATTTTTAAATTTTTATATTTTTATATTTTTATATTTTTATATTTTTATATTTTTATATTTTTATATTTTTATATTTTTATATTTTTATATTTTTATATTTTTATATTTTTATATTTTTATATTTTTATATTTTTATATTTTTATATTTTTATATTTTTATATTTTTATATTTTTATATTTTTATATTTTTATATTTTTATATTTTTATATTTTTATATTTTTATATTTTTATATTTTTATATTTTTATATTTTTATATTTTTATATTTTTATATTTTTATATTTTTATATTTTTATATTTTTATATTTTTATATTTTTATATTTTTATATTTTTATATTTTTATATTTTTATATTTTTATATTTTTATATTTTTATATTTTTATATTTTTATATTTTTATATTTTTATATTTTTATATTTTTATATTTTTATATTTTTATATTTTTATATTTTTATATTTTTATATTTTTATATTTTTATATTTTTATATTTTTATATTTTTATATTTTTATATTTTTATATTTTTATATTTTTATATTTTTATATTTTTATATTTTTATATTTTTATATTTTTATATTTTTATATTTTTATATTTTTATATTTTTATATTTTTATATTTTTATATTTTTATATTTTTATATTTTTATATTTTTATATTTTTATATTTTTATATTTTTATATTTGGCGAAAAATACGTGAAATCACAAATTTTTGTAAGTCATGTTTGAATTTTATGATTTTTATGTTTTGAATGTGTAGCCTTGATTAAAACAAACATTTTGAGACACTTAATTTTTTTTGGTTGTTGTTGTTGTTAAAGATACAGGGTGTCAAAATTTGAGAAAAATTATAATCATGGTATTGTATTTATCGCAATAAAATAAAAAATAATTGTCTGATAATTATGATTTTGGGTTCATTTTAGAGGTAAGTTAATAAGGATTTCTAAAAAAATATAAAATTAGTATGTTGTTTAATTCCTTCTTCTCTAAATTTCCCGCCAAAATGTTCTCTTTAAATTTTCTCAAAAACCTATTTTTTTTTTTTTTTTTTTTTTTATTTAAAGTTTTTGACAACTTATATTTTACAACATATCAAAAAACTAAAATACCGTTATTTTTTGTTTTCTTGCAAAATGCGTTTTAGTAAAAGCAGTATTTCATTTTTATATGGAAAAACTGTATTTCAGTGGATATTTCTCAGTGTTTTGAAATTGTTTACAAAAAGGATAGTTTAGTTAAATTATTAATATTTATTATTGAAATTACATTGCATATATTTAAAATTTCAAACCCAAATTCTTTTGATAATTTTATTTTATTGTTTTACATTAAATCTTATTCAAATTAAAAATTACAATTTAAATTTAACATAATCGTCAGAATTAGAATATTTTTTACAATTCAAATAGCCATCCTCTGTTGGAATAACTGCATGGAAACCGTGAGTTCCTTTTACTGTTTTTAAATCTTCAAACCTAGTTGCAAGTTTGATTTGCTTGGATTTATGTTCAGCGTCTGAACAAAATCCAAAATTAATATCTGTCTTAAGCGTTTTAGCCCATTCAAATAATTCATCTGCATTGGTTATTGTGCTGCTGTATTCCATTGTGAGACTAGCTCTGGATGCCATTCTTTTGATGGTACCTCCTACTCCATCACATGGACCTTTTCCATGAGCTGTTGCATGGAAATGCCATTCACAATCAACTCCAAAATCCTCTTTGTGTTTTAAGATGTTCTTAAAATTCTTCTTATTTTTATAATGCGTCACTGCGCCATCGGTAATATAATAAATTTTAGATAAACTTGATATTTTAGTTTTCAAGAACTGCATCAATTTTTCAATGAATAAGTGAACCGCTACAGTATCGTGGTGAAGACAATCCGATATTATAATGATGGTGTGGTGAAGTAATTTGCCTTCCAAATTTTGGTAAATTACAAATGGATGAATAGTCGCTTGCTTATTATTCCAATGAAATCCCTGTGCGGCATTTTGCATTATAAATGCATAATTTTCTGCAAAATCACATAAAATTATCACCTCCGTAGACTTCAGCGCCAATTTTTTATTTTTTAAGAAGCTGGACTGCTGAAGTGAAATGAAGCAATGAGGTAACAAATTCTTCAGTTTATTTTTGAAATAATCTAGAAATTCATCCAACGGTTGAGAAAAGGTCTCCAGATTGCACCTATCGGTAGAAACCCACTGACTAAATTTTAAATCATCATCCTCGCAGCCATGTTCCCGAAATGCATTTTTTAAATATTCTTTAAAGTTATCCAGTCCTGGGCAGCTTTCGCATTGTAGAAGGTAACATGTTGGTGTAGGCTCATCACATAAAACAGTTGAAATACAATCCCGGTAGTGCGCTATCTTTCCATTGGTAATAGTTTCCATTTTGGTGCCATAAATAATCAATTTTACATTTTGATGTATGGTACACACGCAGACTGTGTGCGTTCCACTACTTCCTGGTTGTACACAGTATTTTGGACGAAGTAGTGAAAATTTAGAAAATCCAATTTTTTTTGATTCGTAATCCTGATACATCGTCTTATATCCTTCGTAGCACTCTTTCAATGTACACATCATTAGTCGCTTTTGAACTTTAGCTTTATCGACTGTTAAACAATCGTTTTTGCCTGGCATTATCCGACTAACATCATCATCAGTATAATAAGATAATACTGCTTGCTTCACCTCATCACTTATTCGCTTTCCTACTTTAGCTGCTGGATGACTTAGTGGACCATTCTTGTCTCGTAGATCTTTAGCGGTTCGCACCATATGTTGCGTTGCCTTGAACTCATTCTGGATTTCTTGAATGGTTAATGATTTTGGCAATATAGTAAGTAGTACTCATCGTTTAACAGGTACGCTTGCGTCAAGTAAAAAAATCAACCCCCAATAAAAAAAGGGGAAAACAACATTTTATTTATTATTTTTTAAAATAACGCAAGAAAGAAAAGGAATTTATGGTACTACGACTAACCAAACGATATAAACCAGGGGGTGGCACCTCATAATTCTGTGACTCATACTTAAATATGACGCAAAATTGAACTACAAATAATAAACAAAATACACAAATTAAGTGAACTACCTCTTTTGTAAACAATTTCAAAACAATGAGAAATATCTATATAGCTTTCCATATAAAAATGAAATACCTCTCTTACTAAAACGAGTTTTGCAAGAAAACAAAAAATAACGGTATTCTAGTTTTTTGATATGTTATAAAATATTAATTATCAAATTCTATAAAAAAAAAAAAAAAAAAAAAAAAAAATATGTTTTTGAGAAAATTTAAAAATAACATTTTGGCGGGAAATTTGAAAACGAAGAAATTAAAGAACACAATATTTTTATATTTTTTGAATAATCCTTATTTAATTACCTTTAAAACGAGCTTCATATCATAAATATTGGATAATTAGTTTTCTTTTTATAGCTATAAACACTACATCAAGTTTATCATTTTTCTCAAAATTTGACCAATTTTGACACCCTGTATTTTAAAAACCAACCGCAACAAAAAAAAACCATGTGCTACAAAATTTTTATTTTAATCTAAACTACAAATTCAAAACATAAAAATCATAAAATTTCAACATGACTTATGGTCCCATATACCAAATTTGTGATTTGACGTATTTTTCACCATTTTTATATTTTTATATTTTTATATTTTTATATTTTTATATTTTTATATTTTTATAGTTTTATATTTTTATATTTTTATATTTTTATATTTTTATATTTTTATATTTTTATATTTTTATATTTTTATATTTTTATATTTTTATATTTTTATATTTTTATATTTTTATATTTTTATATTTTTATATTTTTATATTTTTATATTTTTATATTTTTATATTTTTATATTTTTATATTTTTATATTTTTATATTTTTATATTTTTATATTTTTATATTTTTATATTTTTATATTTTTATATTTTTATATTTTTATATTTTTATATTTTTATATTTTTATATTTTTATATTTTTATATTTTTATATTTTTATATTTTTATATTTTTATATTTTTATATTTTTATATTTTTATATTTTTATATTTTTATATTTTTATATTTTTATATTTTTATATTTTTATATTTTTATATTTTTATATTTTTATATTTTTATATTTTTATATTTTTATATTTTTATATTTTTATATTTTTATATTTTTATATTTTTATATTTTTATATTTTTATATTTTTATATTTTTATATTTTTATATTTTTATATTTTTATATTTTTATATTTTTATATTTTTATATTTTTATATTTTTATATTTTTATATTTTTATATTTTTATATTTTTATATTTTTATATTTTTATATTTTTATATTTTTATATTTTTATATTTTTATATTTTTATATTTTTATATTTTTATATTTTTATATTTTTATATTTTTATATTTTTATATTTTTATATTTTTATATTTTTATATTTTTATATTTTTATATTTTTATATTTTTATATTTTTATATTTTTATATTTTTATATTTTTATATTTTTATATTTTTATATTTTTATATTTTTATATTTTTATATTTTTATATTTTTATATTTTTATATTTTTATATTTTTATATTTTTATATTTTTATATTATTATATTATTATATTTTTATATTTTTATATTTTTATATTTTTATATTTTTATATTTTTATATTTTTATATTTTTATATTTTTATATTTTTATATTTTTATATTTTTATATTTTTATAATTTTATATTTTTATATTTTTATATTTTTATATTTTTTATATTTTTTATATTTTTTATATTTTTATATTTTTTATTTTTTTGTATTATAATTTTTTGTATTTTTTAAATTTTTATATTTTTATATTTTAATTAATTTATTTTTTTATATTTTGTTATATTTTGTTATATTTTTTATATTTTAATATTTTATATTTTTATAATTTAATTGTTAGTTTTAAACGAAAACTTTTTCAATTTGTTACAGACAAATTTGTTTCAATTTGTTTACCAACCGATTGACTGAGGTTTTACTTAAGGGAATATTTATCTTGCTGAAGAATTACATTGTATGCTCTTGTTGGTTCGTGGAAGGTATTTTATTTCCCCACATTTTTCTCAGATGTGGCTTGCAAGCAGTCCTCTTTTGCCACCCAGAGACCTGGCCCTCCAGATGGAGAGTTCAATTTTCCCTTACAGAACCATTTTCAAGAATTCCAATTCATCGTTTAGTATTTGCACTTTTCTGCAATTAAAAAAAAGCACAAACATGTTCGTTAACATTTTGTCGGATAAATAATTATTAAAATTATAATATCACCGTTTAACATAGTGCTGCTGTATACATCTTTACTAAAAATATAAGAAGGAACTACACAGAAATTAACTATACATTTAAGTATTATCCACACCTCGATAATCTGGTTATATATTTTAATCGGAATGTCTACTTCATTTTAAACTATTCGCTACACAACAGGTAGATATCGTTAATATTAACACATTTTTCTTTTGCACTTCCATATAATAATTACCAATTATATTCATTTTAATTTTCTAATAACGGTTAATGTTATGTTTTTTTCTTAGCGTTAGTACAACACAATTAAAAAAAATCGTTAAATAATAGAAAATTATAGTGGAACACTTAAAGAAGGAAGTTCACTTGAATTAAATTTATATAAGATGATTGGTAATCAGATAAGTTTGTACAAGTTATATTTTATTGTTACCAATTTATTTAATTATATTTTTATTTGTTTACCTTGTTAAAAAAAAAAATACCTTAGAACTATAAAAAAAAATTAAGTCGTAATTAAGATATTTCACGAGTAGATTAACTAAAAAATTAATTTTATGAATAATTTAGTCACACCAAGAATTTATAGAAATCAAGCTTAGGCTGAACAAAAAAAAAATGAAAAAATTAAAAATTTAGAAATGATTTAATTAAATTAAGACATAATTTGTTTATTTGCTTTACTGAACTATTTTAATTATATTACATTTGGACGGCTAGCGAAGCATTCAAATATGACGACATTTTTGTATATTTTTATGTCTATTGTTAATTGAATAAAGTGAAGTGACAGTGGTATAGATTATCGTACAGTTTTTTTTGTGCCGCCGCATAATTTTATAATGCTCCACATAATTCGTAATCCGAAAATAAATTGTTTTGTGTGGTCATGTATACATATTTCACAGTTTGCGTTTGATTTTAATTTGCCTTGGCAATGGTTGGTAAACTAACCTTTGAATTAAAGCACGCTATTCATCTGTTTTGTTGACAATTTACTATTTTCTTATACATACCTGAGAAAACTGATCAACTGATCATCACTGAAATTTGATATGTGAATCTGTATTGTAAGATCTTTTGATCCAGTGGCATTACCCAGAGAGGTAAACGTTTTGAAATTGTCAGATATTTAACAACCATTTTTCAATAGTTAGTTGTTACATTAATCGCTGAAAAATTCCTGAAGCACTGGCAATCCCAAATGGTATTCCATTTATCCATATTTAATTACAAGCGTCATTTATTGAATACATTGATGATGAATAGACATCAATTAAGTTAGGAACCCCCGTATATCGGTCTCTGGCTGGACGTGAACTTAAACTTGAACGATGATTTGAAAAATCCCAGTTTCCATTATATTTTGATTTAGAACCGTAACACCTATCAATTGATGGTTCTCTCGAATGAAAATGTGATTTACTTCACAAATACGACCGATGAAATTTGACATACCCACACTTGCCATGTGATCTTTTACACTGAACGTGATCGTTCGACACAATTCCGACTTCGAAAACGACTAGAATCTTCTAATATTTCATTACCCTCGGCATATGTCCAGTATTCTCTTTCATTGTCGAATACGTCTTTGTGGTAGATTCAAAAATCGTGGTGATTTCCAAGACTTTTTCTAGAGTTGGGTTTTATTTTTGTCAACAAGATAAACGAACTAATTCATTCGTCGAAGAACGGAGTTTAATACGTGGCTTTAGAGAATTAGAAAAAACATTTTCTAGCCACACCACGGATATTTGCAACCTATTCTGTATAATTTTAATTAGGTTACATGTAGTGGTTTTACCAAATTCATATCGTGCTGCCTATATATGAGCATTCGAGAATTATATAAACATTTTTCCGAAGCATTTGTTGAACCTTTTGAAAATAACTCATTTGAAATTTAAATGAAAATGGAACAGTAATTGAACTAATTGGTTGCCAAATCAAAAAATGGTCTGAAGTCACTCTTAAACATTTGGATCACTAAGCGTGGAACCTATTTGTCGGGAATTAAAATATGCTTCAATCTAAATAATTATGGTATTTAGCTGTAATAGACTTGTAATTGACTTGTCCTAACTTTAATCCACATATAGAGAATACATGCAAAATTTTGCTATGAAGACCATAACAGATACCTAATAGGTCAAAAACAATTGCGCAATAATTCTGTTATTTTAATAGATTGTTGAATAAATTGATCAGTTTTGATGTTCCACTGCATTTCGAGAACTGAAAGCAGTACTTGACAACTATTTATACTTGAATTGAGAATATTGCTTGAACAAGTTTTGGTTTTAATGGATGCGGGAATCCCCACTGTAAAAAATTGTTTCGAAGCGTTGGTTCAATCCCGAGCTTGTCCTTTGTATTGTTTCAAGTATTATTTTAGGAAATGCAAAGAAGACAGATAAGCCGTTCTCTACCATGAATAGCCTTCGTCGCCGGCAGAGTCCTCTGCTCATTCCAAAAGAGATTCGTTCGCCTTTCAGAGATCGCTAAACCATCTATTTAGGATCGGCTCGCAGAATGTAACCGAGCCAGCGTACTCGCTGCGCTTTAGTTTCATGAACGAGATCAGAAATTTTTATTTAATTGCATCACCATAGCGTTTGGGTCATAAATCAAGCGCATGATTCTTCTTTCGAAAGTCATTAATCACCAAGGACAAGTCAATGATGCTGTGATTGAATTTTAATCTTAACATGTTTGTTTAAAGGTCTTTTACGAGACAAGGGATTTTCCTACAACCACAGGGAGAGGTACTTAAGAGAAATTGGAACATCAATCAGTATGATGAGATTTTAATTCCGATATTGATAATATATTAAGGCTTGGGGTATTATGCCAGGAAATCGATCAAAAGTCTCTCATGAAATAGTTCATTTGAAATATATTTTTATCGTGTAGGATTCATACACAGAATAGCTTTAAATTACAATTGTTAAACAATAGAAAATCTCTGTTAATAGCATTGAAATATTACCAATTAACATGGAAGTCTTGATGACTCATCAAGCCTTCCAATATATGGTATTTAATGGAACCTCTTCGATGGAATCTCTTTGATGGGACATCTCTTTAACACCACCTCAAAAAAAAATAATTACGCTATTTCACTTCAAATGGTCTCAAATGGTACAGTTCTTCATTTCGAGGTGATACGGTTGTAATTCTTTCTATTGTGAGTTCCTTAAACCTTGAACTTATGGCCCATTTAACCCATTTGTCTCTTCCAATTTAAAATATTCCTCACAAAGATTCATATAGTGGGCTCCATATATGGAGACACATTACTCAAATCATCAGCAATCATTTACATAATTTCAATTTTGATATTTTTGTTAAGTTTGTGACGCATTCGAGCTTGCGCCTATTTCATAAGATTATTTTGATTTAAGCTTTACCTACAGTTTGTGGATCCAATTCAGTTTTGATAAACTTGACTAGAAATTTTGGAGCAATACGACCAATTTCCGGGATAGATTTGGCACCCATAGAAGCAAAACCATTTGCGTTATTGAAATGGCGAATGTATTCTCCAAAATTTTTGCTTTTAACCTCGTTTTGCGTAAACAGACCTTTTTAATTTAGAGCAAAGTTTTCTGATATGATTGGTAAACTTCCTTTTCCATTTTTGCACATTTATGAGTTTCACATTTATGAATATACAGGTCTTTAAAATATACAGGTTTACAATCAGGGCATTCAATGTTAAGTGGGCTAATATTAAAGAAATCTGGAATAAATGAATTTTCTGACCCCACTAAATCAGCTTTGAAGTGTGACGGAGCAATAAGTGTCTTTCGCTGCTTTCGGTTTACCGCGTTTCGTATCCTTCGAGCTACAGCAATTTTTTATAAAAAATACGCAATTTTTCATTTTCAGATGCACTATTACGCTGAGCATTAATTCGGTCTCGGTTGTCAGTTCGATATTTGCGCGTGTAAATTTTCCTCTGTTCTTTAATCATTGAAAAAATGTAATTAAACAAAACTATAAACTATTGTAAGAAAACTATGCAATAAACCAAAAAAACAATTAAAAAAAAGACAATCAACTACGGGTCGAAAACTGTATTAAAAAAATGGAAAACAATTGAATTTCCATGGATACAATACAGTAGCACAATATGTATCCCTCTCACTGTATTGTTAGATAGACAATACTAATAATATAATTGCATACAGGCACATCAATATAACTAGTATGCAATTACAAATTTAAATATTTTTTTATCCGAGTGTGCCATGGGAAATATTATTTTGTGATGTCACGATGGTACGTCATTGTATCAGTATAGACAGTCATGCATTATAATATTATATAGATTTACCGTCTTACTGCTGTTTGCAAAAATGAAATGAATGAGTTTCACAATCCTTGTCGAAAGACAACATAATGATGAATTTAATTGCCAATAATCTTTGAAACAAACTAGCTTTTTTTTATCCCCTGCCTGAAACGGCTAGTACTGCGATCTGAAAGATCTTTTGTGCTATTGGAATTTGTTAGTCCAGAAGCTTCTCTACCTTCCTAATAAAGGCGATAATGCTGCCTTTAAAGGCAAACCTAAATTTTCCTGGAGTCAAATACCTCTCTTCAAAATGAAGCTTCCTCAGTGTGTACAGAGCAACACACTCACATAGTATGTGTTCTGCAGTTTCTATCTCTTCTAAACAGAATCGGCACTCCGTCTCTGGGGACAGGTTCATTTTGTTCAAATGATATCTCAGGTTGCAGTGACCTGAAAGAAAACTCACTAGCTTCCTAATATTTCCTTTACTTGAATTGACCGCCAAGTCCTTGTGATGAAATGGTCTGATCAAAGATTTGGCCTGTCTTAGGTCGGGAATACAGTTCCAAAAGGTCAAGCACTTCATTTTTTCCCATTTACTAATATTGTAGACTACTGAGGCCCACGGAATGCCACAGAAAGGCTCAGTGCCAATTGGTGCAGCTACTGAGCCTGCCCGCGCAAGTTCATCGGCTATCTCATTTCCAGTGATATTCCTGTAACCAGGTACCCACCACAACCTAACTTTGTTATGACAAGAAAGAGATTGTAGCAGTGTATAACAGCTTTAGGCTGACTTTGAATCCAGGCAGTTGGAAGGCAATGCTTAAATGCTGCTTGGCTGTCGGAGAAATAGTAGATGGATGCGCTTTTAAAACCATTAATCGTAATAGTTGAGACGCAGGTTTCAATAGCGTGAATTTCGACTAGAAAAACACTGGGATAAATTCCCAGGGATTTCGATATTTTGTTGTTGGGCCCAAAGACACCAATGCCTACTCCACTATCAATTTTTGATCCATCCGTTAACCAGACTAGGCTGCTGGGTTCCATAAGAGGCCCACACGGTTCTATCAAGGACTGTTACCCCGAAATTCCTGCCAAAGCAGAGTTCCTTGGGCATCACGTCCGGGACTCTAAAGAACATATCCAAGTCCGAGAGTTCATTCAAAATGTTCAGATGACCTATATGATCGTCATGACTATATTGATTCACCAGCTGTAATCTAGCTGCACAAGTAGCAGCTGATTTTTTGACGTAAATATGAAGTGGTGTGAGATGAGGGCTTCCATTGTCGCCGTAGGACAAGTGCTAATAGCACCTGTGATACCGAGACATGCTAGCCTCTGCAATGAGGTAAGTTTGTCCATAATAACTTTTTACTTTACTTTCGGCCACCAAACTATGAACCCATAAGTTACAGTTGGCCTCACTATCATGATGTACATCCAGTAAATAATTTTTGAGCTGAGGCCCCAAGTCCTGCTGAACATACGCCTACAGACCCAAACGGCTCTGACCGCATGTTCGGTAGTTGATTTACTATGAGAGTTCCAATTCAGTTTCTTATCTAGGACAACACCCAAATATTTGACTTCATTAGAGTATCTGATAATAATATCATTTAGACTAATTGAACCAAACTTCAATTTACGTCTTTTGGTAAATGGTACCAGGATTGTCTTGTTAGAGACACAGTAGGGGTAATCAAATCCAAGCTCCTTTGGAGAAGGGCTGGGTAAATTCCATCTCCGCCTGGAGCCTTGAACAGCCATACTTACTTATTAGGGTAAGGAGCTTTCCGCTCTTGGTTGCTTAACCGCTGACTGCTTATCAGCCGACTGTTTCGCGTGAAGGGGCGTGTTTTTGCCACATTTCCCTTAATCGCTCGAGCGCCTTTAGGCTTATTTCTCGGTGTTGGTGCCGTTGACTTGGCTAGTCTATCCTGGACAGCCCTTTGTATGGTCACCCTATTTGTTTTTACCGGTGCCAAATTAGGAGTTACGGAGAGATCCAATGATCAGTCTCCCGACGAAGAGGCAGCGGGAACAGAATGCTCTACAGCGCTACTGCTCTGAGCTGCTCCTTTGTTGTTTGTAACTCCCTCTGAGGCTGATAAAAAATGTTCATTGCTGGAGCTGATCCCAGTAGTTTGAGTGGTGGAGGGGGGATCACTCGTTAAAATGAGTCTAATGTGGCCGAAGCGGTAAGCCACATTCCCCCGGGACTAGCGCAGTGTCTTCATTGAAGTATCTCTTATGGCCATGACCAAATGGATGAGTGCTCCATTTGTCGTCCGTTGCAGAATTTTCCCTGAATTGTTCTACGCGGCCATGGTGGCGAGAATTTTCTCGCTCGTTAAGCTAAGGCTTTGTGGAAAAAACCCTCTAACTATATTTGACCGGGAAAATCTTCCTCTTCCACGAAAATTATGCTTAGACGACATTTTGATCTTAGCCTGTCAAAATTGTTCCTCATCCATTCCGCTGTGGAAAGATCGGAACAAATGAAGAAAAGTCATTTTGTTCTCCAAAAGGAACCAATGAATTGAGGCTGATGGGTTGAACCGTGCATCTTAATGATAAGGTCAATGACATACTCCTGTATGTTTGCTGTTTGCTTCATACTAAGAGGGTTGCTACTGTGACCATCTGGTAAGATGCCTAGCCTAACTCTGCCTGCTACTTGGCTGAAAGAGGTCTTGACCGGAGAAGGCCCACTTTTAGTTTTTTTTGCAGGTGGTTTGGAGGATTCCAAAGCAATCTCAAAAGACCTCTCGCGGTTACTACCAGACCTACTGTAACGGATCAAGGTGCGAGTCCCGGAGGTGTCATTAAAACGACACCTTTGGGATCCGCACCCCGATGGCGTTAACAGATTCTTCGGACCAGAGGCTGAGCGCGGTTATTGAGCCGGCTAGAACTCAGGGAGTGATGGGCGTGGGATTTGCCCAGCATGGTCCAAAGCTTGAAAAACCGCGGGATGGAAAACAGGAAAGGAAAAGGAAGGAAAAAAAAGGTGGGAGAGTGGATATACTCACCCTTCGGCCATCATGCGCCCCCACACGCATGAGACCGAACCGTCGAGATCATCACATCATCACAATAAACAAATTATCTTGACATTATAAAATTCAAATAAATTTAATTAGAAAAAAAATAATGGAAAAAAAAATTATCAACAAGAAAAACAACAACAAAATAAATCCTTAACTAACTTAACTATAAAAAATACAAAAAAAAACTTAACTACGACTTATCTAAATTACCAACACCAAAAAAAATAAAAAAAATACAAATCTTAATCTTACCCCTCCACCAACATGAGCCTTAAAATTAAATTTGTATAATATGAATTTGATGTTGAATTTGTTATTGTTGTTGTTGTTGTTGACGTTCTGCAGCTCAATTTTACGTTAAGTATTATAATTAGGATTATAACGTCGGTGTTGTTAGGATTATTGTTGTGTTGGTTATTATTATTATTATGGTTGTAACTATTATTGTTGTAACTATTATTGTTGTAGTTGTAATAGTTCGTTTATTACGGTGTCCAGCTGATGGTGCATTAATTCACTCGAACCACGATTGCTCACTTTTACAAATTTTAAAAAAATTTTTTCAATAATATATATATAGGTCTATGCCTATGTAATAAATGTGTATATTTTCAAATACAATAAGATATTTTTAATTTTTATTTAATTTAACAAACTAAATTTTTTTTTATTTCTATAATACTGTTAGGTTATCTATTAAACTATATTTTTTTCTACTTCACAAATTTGGTTTTTCCTTTTGATTTAATTTAGAAAACTAAATTTTATAAGTTTTTGTTTCTTTAGTTATAATATTTTTATTTAATTTATTTTAATTCGCATATAAAACTCGATTTTTGCAAAAAACTCACTATCACTAACCACAAATAAATCTCGACTATCAAGCGTGGTTCAACTAACCACCAATAAATTTCGACTCTCTTTATAAAATTTAATTATCGACTGATCCCCCGCATGGCAATGGACGCATTTATATATAATTATACCGGTGAATATGAATTCTCCTCTCTTTATAATGCTTGTACAAGTATGCGTTTGTACACCCACTCACATCCCGTTACTCAAGTTGTGAAACGAAAGTAAGAGAAGTGAGCGGGTACACAAACACAACACACAGAAATCATTATAAAGAGAGGAAAATTCATCAGCGGTGGTCACAGATTGTAGCGCGTACCACAAGGTACGCGTTACACTACTTTCTAGGGTAATTGCAACAGGTTTCGGAGGTGCTTTGACAGGGCGCTCGGACTTTGCAGCAGCTAGATGTTCCTCTCTAGTTTTGCCTTCCATGAGCCTCTTTTTAAAAAGCCTTCTTTCGAATGAGTTGAGCTTTACCCATTCACTGGAGTTGAGGGACATGTTCCCAATACCAACCTCAATGGTTGAAGTGCCCGATGTTTGTGAGATGACACTATTTTTGTCATCGCAAAAGATGCCCGTTGTAAGAGTAGTGAACTGATTCACTATTTCCCTTGTCTCGGTATCAAGATGTTCTTTGGAGGTGGCCCCAGAGGTATCTACCACCATATCTTTTCCTGTATCATAATCCAGCACAGGAGCTAGCAAGGTTTATGCTTTTAAAGAGGCATCACACTCTATATTTATATTTAAAGGATTCATAAAAGCCCCACGAGTACCCGAAAAATGGAGGTCACCCACAGCAGAGATCGGTATACTGTGGGAAGGCAAGATTTAAACCGGAGGTCGCCTGGTATCTGGAGTGCACATACTAACGAATAAGCTCCCCCTTAGCCACACATCTCTTGGCGTATGTTGTCCCACCAAAGCTTGGGGCAATGGTAATCCGCCATTGCACGGTTGTGTACGTTACATATTCTAGGCTACATTGCCCGGTTGTTGCCACGAGGAGGCGTAACTACACTAAGTAGAAGTCTTACGAGAATCGCGTATGCTTAGAAAGCTTTAAATCCTAAGACCAAACCTAAACAACCAACAACCTAGCTTACTGATAGTGCTATTCATCTATGTGTTAAATTTAAAATAAAGATTTTGGAAAATTGCATGCCAAATACAGGAAGTTATGTGCCAGCTACTATGTGGATAATAGTCAGGAAACTAATCAATAAAGTCACTTCGGTTGCCAGTGCGTAATTAAATTAATGATTAAGATAATTCTGTCTATTTTATTAAATTGTACAGAATCGATTGAATATTTCAATCAGCCTTTCAACTATAAAAATAAGTATCACAAATTCTAAATTATGGTTCATAGTTTCGAGCTTTAAGCTTTAATTTAGTTTTTATTTTAATGCCTATATATCATTGAGTATGCTGTATTAATTGAATATACCACAGTCAAAATTAACATAACCAAAGACATGGATTAGATCAAATAATAGAAATGGAAATAAATCCCAATTTCGATGGTTTCAAGTTTAAAATTTACTTACTATTTACAATTTCTGGTATTTCTATTTTCTTATTGCATCTCTTTAATTACTTTAACCTTGTTGATAGTTTTTTAACGTACCTTAATCCGATGTACACCAAACATTTAATTAAAACTATTTAATTTCTCACACATTCCACCTATATGCATACATGATGCTACTTTATGCTTACTTATAAGTCTTATCGAATATTTACGAGTATGCTCACGGTTCATTTCGCGTAGCACCTGTATGTGAAACAAAAAACAATTGTATATAATTTAAATTTAATTAAACAATTAATTATATTTAAAAAATAAAAAGGAAACCTAACTAACGAACAATATAAATTCTTATTTATTTACTTTGTGTTTTATTTTTTTTTTTTTATAAATTCATCGAGATAACAACTTTATCGCAATACAAGATTTTATTACACAAAAAAAAATCATCTCAAACTGTGTACTCTCGCAAGTACATATACATAAAAATCCTATTTTAATTCCTTTGAATAAAAATAAAAAAATAATATAATCGTTTTTTTATAAAAAAAAAAAAAAAAAAAAAATTAAAGAAACGAAAAACACTTTACTTGCGCTTGCTTTTACTGCACACACTCAGGTTGGTTTTGTGTTGTGGGAAAATAAAATAAAAAAAATTTAATTATTTTTTCAGTATTTTCACCACAATTCCGAATAGTTCGTTAAAACATTAAAACAAATAGCACAGAGCAACAAAAACAATAAAAAATAATTAAAATCTAATGACAAATTACAAATTAAATCTTATTTAATTTTTTTTGAAATAGCAAAATAATTTAAGTAAAAATTTTAAATTTAAAAAACAACTTGTAATTTATTATAAAGATTTTTTATAATTGATTAACTTTTTATTTATTTAATTAAAAATCGTGAAAAATTTATTATCATGTAACAGATAGTTTTAGTTGTACAATTAAATAAAATAAATTTTGCTATTTTTTTTTTTTAATGTGTCGATATTGAAAAATTGTTTTTTATTGAAATTAAATTAATTTTATGTTATAAAAAAAATTTTAAAAATTTATTTAAATTAGTTTAATAAAAAAAAAATTAAATTAAATTTTATTCGATTATAATTTCACTGTTACGTTTATGAACTTTAGTTTGAACCATGTTTGTTTTTTATTACCGGAAAATTTTTATTTTTATTTTTTAAGTTTAATTAATTTAAACTTTTAAAGTATTAAATAATTTGATTTATGGTTTGTTTGTTGTTAAATTTTTTTATGTTGTACATTTATTATGTACATTAAATTTTTATTTTATTTTATTGACAATTTCAAATAAAACTATCGTTTTGACTAGACAAAGCTTATAGTATAGGTTTTGAATAAATAAAGGGACAGGTAAAACTTGTAATAGCTTTTAAATATTTATAAAAACAAAATCACAGATTAGTTTCCCTTTTAAGGCAGTCTTTGGAAGAAAATTGAATTCCAATGGTTCCATTATTAAACAAGTTGCAAGAAGAAAAGAGGTTCATCAATTTATAAATGATACATAGCAATCAGCATACAACTACCCTAAGCAAATTAGAGAACCAGAAAGTAAAAAATGATTCTAAGAAGCACAAATATAATAAGAAAAGTCAACAGTATTAATTATTTACTTTGGAAAACAATAACAATAAAAAACGATTTTTACAGGCTTTCGCTGGCCTGTTCCGGAACAAAATTTGTTTTAAATGTCATTAAGTAATTTCACATACTCATCAATAGAGTCCAACTATTACATGACAACGGGTGTGATCAACACCTTAAAAAACTTCAGCTTGTTGGCTTTTGCAAGTTTTAGTTAGAATTAAGCAGTGAATGTAAGGCATTCAAAGCAACGTTATCAGCGACAAAAACAGATTTATTGTTTGTGATATAATTATAATGAGCGACAAGAGACTTGAGATGTCAAAAACTTGTTATTCCCTTCAATTTGTACTAAAGCCTAACCAAATGCTGTCAAAATTTTGTCTCGAAAAAATTATAATTTTTTTACTGATTTGTGGCTATTTAGAATGGTTTAAATTACCCTTTAACGCCATAAAAAGTACCCATAACTTAGTTTTAAAGGAAATCCAGCCATTTGAAAACAAAAGAAAACTGACAATTTTTACGAATATTTTCGAAAATATCAAAGACTATAGACTGTCAAAATTTAGATATTTCTTCGAAAAAACATTAATTATTTTTTATGGATTTGTGGCTATCTAGAGAAGTTTAAACTACACTTTAAAGTCATAAAAAGTATCCATAACTCAATTTATATGGAAATCCAGCCATTTGGAAACAAAAGAAAACCTAAACTTTTTACGAATATTTTCGAAAATATCAAAGACTATAGACTGTCAAAATTTAGATATTTCTTCGAAAAAACTTTAATTATTTTTTATGGATTTGTGGCTATTTAGAGTAGTTTAAACTATACTTTAAAATCATAAATAAATTTCTATATTCTTAATTCACTGCTATCTTGAACTGGGGAATTTATAGTATCATATTTAGTATTAATATCAACTGTCCGATTCTTGAAATACAAGAATTAAAAATTATTCAACTATCATTGGTTACTGAGACATGTGATAGTGCATATATTCATTTCCAAATTGTGATTTAGGATATACTAACATACACTTTATAGATAGCCAAGATTTTACATAATTTTGTAACAACCAAATAGATATCCAGTGCAGTTTTCTCGGATTGCAAGAGTAGTATCTGTTTAATGCATAACCGGGCTAGATAGTGTGCTCGGTAAATTCTGATTGTATAAAACAGTAACGACCAGCAGTGGCCTATAAAAACCATTTATTACATGTTTTGAAATATTTTGCTTCAAAAATATGATGAGTCACAATATAATGTGGTGGATCCGTCACATCATTCAACATCATTTAAACGTAAACGATTATCTTTAAGAAAATGGTCATCAATATTAAAATTAAAAATATAATAATGCAAGCGGTCAAATGTATATGTCCGTCTATTTGCTGAATACAGATGTTATATGATTCGTCATATTTTAAAAGATTTAATTCTATTTCATAATCTTATAATACCTCGTATTTGTACACAACCTACAACCTAACTCAATTAAATTCGATTATAATGTTAAAAAAACACGTTAAACAATAATTGTTAAATACGCAAGAATTAAATTACAGATCTCTCAACAGGTGGAAAAAAGTTGAAGTCATCTTCATGTTTGAGTAAATAATTACATTTATAAATTATAACATCAATCTGTAGAGTATTATTATTACAGCTTCCAAAATGATTTGTGTAAAATTTTGCAGTCGTGTATAAATGGTACATAATATGATGAACTTATGATGATGCCGTTAAAATATATGTCAAAGTATTACATTTTAATTGCACGTTTGGGCTTATATACAATTTTGTAAAATTGAATTAAACATTGCAAAAGAGCCAGAAGCTATGTTGATTTTATACGGAGGTTATTAGATATTTTAGGTAACATCAAACTGAAAATCTACTTTCGAAAAATAGGAGAAATATTACAATCAAACTGTTGCAAGAGAATTGTAATGGCTCATTAACTGAGACTAATAATTGAATTAAACAATTGCATAAATTAAGGAGCATGGAAAAGGGTTTTAAAAGTATATTAAAAAATAATAATTTGTCACTTTTTCAAGAGAACCCTTTTTAAGCTTTAGAGTGCACCGATCCATCGAATATTAACTATACCGATTAACGATGGCCAAGATTAAACCAAAAACTCACAGAATGCCGGACACCAAGTGTATAATAATAAAGTAAATAAGTGTAATATAATAATATAATAATATAATAATAAAATAATATAATAATATAATAATATAATAATATAATAATATAATAATATAATAATATAATAATATAATAATATAATAATATAATAATATAATAATATAATAATATAATAATATAATAATATAATAATATAATAATATAATAATATAATAATATAATAATATAATAATATAATAATATAATAATATAATAATATAATAATATAATAATATAATAATATAATAATATAATAATATAATAATATAATAATATAATAATATAATAATATAATAATATAATAATATAATAATATAATAATATAATAATATAATAATATAATAATATAATAATATAATAATATAATAATATAATAATATAATAATATAATAATATAATAATATAATAATATAATAATATAATAATATAATAATATAATAATATAATAATATAATAATATAATAATATAATAATATAATAATATAATAATATAATAATATAATAATATAATAATATAATAATATAATAATATAATAATATAATAATATAATAATATAATAATATAATAATATAATAATATAATAATATAATAATATAATAATATAATAATATAATAATATAATAATATAATAATATAATAATATAATAATATAATAATATAATAATATAATAATATAATAATATAATAATATAATAATATAATAATATAATAATATAATAATATAATAATATAATAATATAATAATATAATAATATAATAATATAATAATATAATAATATAATAATATAATAATATAATAATATAATAATATAATAATATAATAATATAATAATATAATAATATAATAATATAATAATATAATAATATAATAATATAATAATATAATAATATAATAATATAATAATATAATAATATAATAATATAATAATATAATAATATAATAATATAATAATATAATAATATAATAATATAATAATATAATAATATAATAATATAATAATATAATAATATAATAATATAATAATATAATAATATAATAATATAATAATATAATAATATAATAATATAATAATATAATAATATAATAATATAATAATATAATAATATAATAATATAATAATATAATAATATAATAATATAATAATATAATAATATAATAATATAATAATATAATAATATAATAATATAATAATATAATAATATAATAATATAATAATATAATAATATAATAATATAATAATATAATAATATAATAATATAATAATATAATAATATAATAATATAATAATATAATAATATAATAATATAATAATATAATAATATAATAATATAATAATATAATAATATAATAATATAATAATATAATAATATAATAATATAATAATATAATAATATAATAATATAATAATATAATAATATAATAATATAATAATATAATAATATAATAATATAATAATATAATAATATAATAATATAATAATATAATAATATAATAATATAATAATATAATAATATAATAATATAATAATATAATAATATAATAATATAATAATATAATAATATAATAATATAATAATATAATAATATAATAATATAATAATATAATAATATAATAATATAATAATATAATAATATAATAATATAATAATATAATAATATAATAATATAATAATATAATAATATAATAATATAATAATATAATAATATAATAATATAATAATATAATAATATAATAATATAATAATATAATAATATAATAATATAATAATATAATAATATAATAATATAATAATATAATAATATAATAATATAATAATATAATAATATAATAATATAATAATATAATAATATAATAATATAATAATATAATAATATAATAATATAATAATATAATAATATAATAATATAATAATATAATAATATAATAATATAATAATATAATAATATAATAATATAATAATATAATAATATAATAATATAATAATATAATAATATAATAATATAATAATATAATAATATAATAATATAATAATATAATAATATAATAATATAATAATATAATAATATAATAATATAATAATATAATAATATAATAATATAATAATATAATAATATAATAATATAATAATATAATAATATAATAATATAATAATATAATAATATAATAATATAATAATATAATAATATAATAATATAATAATATAATAATATAATAATATAATAATATAATAATATAATAATATAATAATATAATAATATAATAATATAATAATATAATAATATAATAATATAATAATATAATAATATAATAATATAATAATATAATAATATAATAATATAATAATATAATAATATAATAATATAATAATATAATAATATAATAATATAATAATATAATAATATAATAATATAATAATATAATAATATAATAATATAATAATATAATAATATAATAATATAATAATATAATAATATAATAATATAATAATATAATAATATAATAATATAATAATATAATAATATAATAATATAATAATATAATAATATAATAATATAATAATATAATAATATAATAATATAATAATATAATAATATAATAATATAATAATATAATAATATAATAATATAATAATATAATAATATAATAATATAATAATATAATAATATAATAATATAATAATATAATAATATAATAATATAATAATATAATAATATAATAATATAATAATATAATAATATAATAATATAATAATATAATAATATAATAATATAATAATATAATAATATAATAATATAATAATATAATAATATAATAATATAATAATATAATAATATAATAATATAATAATATAATAATATAATAATATAATAATATAATAATATAATAATATAATAATATAATAATATAATAATATAATAATATAATAATATAATAATATAATAATATAATAATATAATAATATAATAATATAATAATATAATAATATAATAATATAATAATATAATAATATAATAATATAATAATATAATAATATAATAATATAATAATATAATAATATAATAATATAATAATATAATAATATAATAATATAATAATATAATAATATAATAATATAATAATATAATAATATAATAATATAATAATATAATAATATAATAATATAATAATATAATAATATAATAATATAATAATATAATAATATAATAATATAATAATATAATAATATAATAATATAATAATATAATAATATAATAATATAATAATATAATAATATAATAATATAATAATATAATAATATAATAATATAATAATATAATAATATAATAATATAATAATATAATAATATAATAATATAATAATATAATAATATAATAATATAATATAATAATAATATAATAATATAATAATATAATAATATAATAATATAATAATATAATAATATAATAATATAATAATATAATAATATAATAATATAATAATATAATAATATAATATAGGGTACTTACAAATGGTTACAGGTACAATATAAGAACGAAACTGGATTTGGATCTGTTTAAATGCGATGCAACCACTGTATCGGTACTAAATCTAATATTTCAGATGTTGGGTTGCCGACAAATATTTTCCATTTAATTGGACTATCAGTCAACTACGCCAGTATATTATCGCTACTTCCAGTCTAAGAAAACACACTTGTTTTATCAGAACATCTTAAGTTTTAGTGGTAAATATTTTCCCATGTTTGCAGTTCTGTTTCTCGGTTAAGTACATACTCTCAATTACCAAAAGCATTAGTGTTGTTGGATACGGCTTCTTTCGTGGCAAAAGCATATTGCAAATATAAAGCTAAACTCATCATCCTGGCATAATCTATTGACAAGCTTAGTTTGTCAAAGCTACTGAGTAGTAAGAGGCAAGGACGTTGCAAAAAAGGTATTCCAACAATGAATTTTGTTTTATCGTAGTAGCGATAGATTTCTGCGGCCTATTTAAAATACACGCGAGCCGAAGACCAGGATCCTTCTTCATCTTTGCATCTTCATCTGTTTCTGTAAACACGCCAGACATACAGAAATCTGTATGGAATTACCGATTCAATCATCCATTGCCCAGTCGCCATGGTTTCTGCAACACGATTTATTGCGACAACGAAGCAAATTTCATCAAAACAAAGAATCCTTCAGAACATTATACCAGTGAGCGCATGAACAAAAATGCTTAACGTGTTGGCTAGTCACATGCGTAAACGTAGCTTACTTATACGATTATCAACTGCTTTGAAATGTAAAATAGCCTATTTGACCTGAGGCCAAGAAAAAAAACTGTACCAAGATTGCCGAGGTCATCTCCACTGTGAAACAATGTATAGCCTTGGGCACATGATCTCTACATTTTGCCCATCGAATTTCCTGGAGGGTAACGAATTCCAAGCGACTCATGGCTAATATATTGCCATCAAACGTGCCTGGTTTTCTAAGTGACTGCTATTGTTCCACGTACCAATCCTAAACTTCGTCTCCATTGCCCGTTATCCGTGGGTATATGGTGGGATCCGCGTTTTCCAAGTAACCCTGCTTATTTTTTGGCCATACATTCCAAATCAATCAATCAATTAATCGTTAACTGTAAACGGTTAAAAAATACGAACCCTGACCGTTTTAAATGTTCACTGTATTGTAAATGTATAGATTCGATTGACTTCTGACATAAATTCAGAAATTCACATTTAATGTTATATAAAGTGACTTTTTGATGGCTACAACAGGATACCTTACATCCTTTTATTGAAATAAATGCAGCTTGAGTTCTATAGAGATCAATAATATTGTTCAGTTCTGTTTTTTTCCGAAATTGTCTTCCCGAGTTTTTACAATAGCTGTTGGAAGTATTGCCTAAAAGTTTTTTTAGTTTGAGCTTCTTCGTAATTTCCATATGTAATCTAAATATGTCTCACCATAGCTATATATTTTTTGTCGTTCTTCCGACTCACGTCTTAAATATAGTTCCTTTTTGATACCCTAAATGTTTGATCGTGGTTTAATTATTATCATGAGGTTTAAAATTGCCGATGTCTCTACTACTATAAAGACACTTATGGCTTTTGGACATATATTCTTCAGTTGTTTGCAAATCAAGTTTCATGGAGGGCAACAAATTTCAGCCGAAAATTCTTAAAAGCTGAAATGTCAAAAACGACTATTCATTTTCGGATCTCGAAATTCTTCGTGAAGTTTTGGTTTCAGCCAAATCGAGCACCTTAAGCCTGCTTTAACAATTGTTAGGTTAATTTATTCTGGACATTTATTTGACCTGCCTTTCTGATTGGAATTGACTAATACCAAAATACCACCATTACTATTTATTGCATATAATATGGCAAATTTTATTGCATTTTACGTTTCAAGTGCCGATCATAAATTTGACATTATTATAGTCTCAGGTTGAATTAAGATTCAAATCTGGATTATCTTAATCTGCTACTATCAATTCGTGTATAAATAAATTTATTTATTGCATATTGTAATGTAATATGATACGGGACTTTGTAACTTTTAACAGTCGTCTCGATAATATTATGGCGGTTTATGTTGATGGTGAATTTATGATAATTTTATTGTGCAGATATAATGATTATAATTTGAAATTATTCAACATTGTTATTGAGTATGTGAATGAACTTCATTTTAGTTTTTTTTTCGTATATGAATACCATAAATACCACAAGAAGAAAAATCCCTAAGCGACATACATCATTCGGCCACATGTATGCGTTCTTAGACCATCAACACCAAATATGTACAGTAATTTAGTGTTATCATGAATATAATATACCATTTCTAATCTTCAATATAGAGACTTACATATTTAATTTTTATTTATTTTTTATTCAACTTCAAATACGTGATTTTTATCACGATTAAGATTTTTTTTTATTGTGTGCTGTCGTCTTTTCTTTGGCACAAACAATGGTCATCATTTTTAGATTTGTTGTCATTTTAAATTATTCAATCATAGGTTTATTATACATTAGCTAGAAGCATAAAACGTGCCCATAATTTGAAAGTTATCGTATGTACTCGTACATAATATTCAAGAATGAAGGAATTTGTTAAACTTGAGTGGTAAATTAGAATTATATGTTTATATGAACTCGCGTACACATGCCTGGATGGTATATATGTGAAGCGCACGATGATTTGGTGATTAGAAATTCTTTTGGTGATTTGTTAATCTAAACACTTATATTTTTTTTATTAAAAATCTAACTACCTATCTATGGTTCGGTTGAAATTCTTTAGAATTATTTATAATTCCTGGTAGATACTGTTGTAAGGTAAATAAAAAACGGTTTTATTTTTACATATATATAAACTAATTGAGTGTAATTGTATCAGTCGATGAATGTATGATTAGTTTTTGGTATATTTGATTATGGTACTTAATTGACTTTACGATCGTGATCGAGTTCATATAGCAGCTACAAGACTGATAATTTTACAACTATAGTGTAGTTTGTTTGTAAGACGAAAACTTGTTAAATTTGTATAGTTGATATGTCGTAACGTTTTAAACTAAATATACTGAGATTACCACTGGTGGGGTCAAAGTATATTGATTTAAACGCGTGTGAATTTGCCAGCTGTATTCACACTCGACTTTTGCTTATAACTGGATAAGCCATTTGCCGAGATTTTCCTCAAGTGGCTAAGTGAGCAGCCTTGGCACGTTTTCTGCATAGGTGCGTTATTGTCAGGATGATTGCAGCGCCGATAAGTTCGAAGTTCCATGCTTGCACTAATGGCAGTTCGATCGCTATGATACCATTGGAATTGGTAATTTTGGGCTGTCCAGGTCCTGGAATAACAATCGCTTTTGGCACATTATTTAGGATATTAGTCAGCTCGTCTTCTAGTTGCACTTGTCATAATACCGAACGGTGAATGATGAGATGCTGAATATCGAAGTATACGTCGACCAGTCCTGGGTGTTCTCATGGAGTTTGATGGAAAGTCCTACTTGTAGCGAAAGGAGTAGCTAACCTAACGTCTTATCTTAATAGGTTCGGTACTCATTAACTTCGTAAGCTCCATTTCAAACTGCCGTTAGGCTTCCATTAACTGCTGTAAATGTTGAGTTGTTACTATGTTTGACCAATTTCAGTGTGTTGTCGAGGATTGAGGTTTCATTGTATTACCTTAAATTGGCTTTCATATTGTTCGGCTTCTCATTGTGATAATATTCCAAATATATCCCTTAAGATGTGACCGATCGAGTCACCTACTCCTCGTTTTAGCTGCCGATGGTTAAAATTGTTCTGCCTTATGAATTCATTGTCTTGTTTGATATTCGTAAACTGCCAGTGTAGTTATTGTAGTATGCAATCGCATTTTATGAGTGCGACATTCCAGCAGGCCTGCTCTAGTATAACAAGTACTCTTTCAATGTCCTGCATCTCTTACCAATAGCTAGACATGATGTACCGAATTATCAGTTTCCAATGGGTGGCCTGGGCTCGATGTGGTGGACAGAGCGGTCTAGAGTAGAGGCAGGCTTCAATCTGGAAGAGTAGAGTTGTCTTCTCCACGAAGGTTAGTTTGATCTTGCCTGCTTCCCATAATACGCCAAAGTGTGAAGCAGACGGAGGGATTAAATTGGTTGTAATGCTTTATTAGCTCCTACAAAATTGGTGCCGTTATCACTGTACATATGGGCAACATTTCTTTGTCGGGAGGTGAATCTACGGAAGGCGCTTATGAGGCCTTCAGTTGACAAATCGGATGCCACTTCGATGTGAATTGCCTTAATAGTGAGACAGAAGAAAATACAGGTGGGTCTCGCTCCTAAACACTAAAGCTATGAAATCGTACATGTACATGCTTGTACTCCTTTGATGATACAAAAGTGTTTGCGAATGAATTCCAATGTTAATGCATTACCGCCGTGAAATGTTTCTCGATGGCCCCAATCCAATATCATTTTCGTGAGCGGACCCGGATGAGTGTTGGCCGGAATCTCAGTTACTCGATGTTCCATACATGTTTGCCACGTTGGTGGAGGTTTTCGTCGGGTCACAAGTTGATTTTACTTAAGTTTGCTTTTAGTGCCTTACTGATTTGTTGGATTAGTTGGCTTAAAATTAAGGCGCCAGATAATTTTAACCTTAAGATAGTCAGCTTTGTTTTGGTCGGCGCTACTTTTGATTTTGATGTCAGGCGCTAAACCGCCACTTTTTCTTGAATGGTGGTTTTGCTATACACTACTGCGGCGTATGTATGCTCGGAAGCGTCGCAAAACACATGAAGCTCAAATGTGCAATCGACTTTGGAATAGTGGATGTATCGCCGAATTTGCAACAGATGAGTGGCTCGGAGTTCTGTTTTGAGTCGATAAACTCTGGTACATGATTTTGCAGCTAACTGTAAGTGGTGTTGTCCACCCTAGTGGGTCAAAGATCCTTGACCTTTCGGTTTCCATTCTGAGAAGGCTTTACACACTGCATGTATGTGGTATGATGGTATTTCGTCTCATTCTCGGCGAAGAATATTATTAACGGAGTCGACCATTTCATATTTTTAGTTAAAACTTTGGCCTGCAGAATTGACCAGGTAACATGCATCATGATTTACATGCTCAAGATAACAAGGAAGGTGTCAAAGAAGGGGCCACACGCTGTCAAAGTGTGTACAGCAACAAAAAGAAATCGATCAATTGGTAAACGAACGGATAGAAGTAACCTAATTTTCTTTAGATGTCAGGGAATAGGACACGTACAAGCGGACTGCTTTATGATAAGTGGTAATCGAGAAGTTGGGACGCAGATTGTGTAGGTGGATGAGTGGGTTGAGATGACAGCAGACACATGATAGAAATAGTTTGATTTTCAAGGAACTAGAAGATACTGGAAGTGCGATCAAAACCAATAAATTATATAAAGGAAATATATTGGAAAAATGGAGTATAAAAGGGGAATTTAGGGGAATAAATGGGTGTAAGCTTTAGATAATAGACCAAGTATAAGCTAAAGTAATTATAAGAGGACATAAAAATCAGGTGAATTTATTGGTGATGCCAGAACAAACAATGGCGAGTGATCTTATATTGGGACGGAACTTTTTAGACGATAATGGGGTGAGACAAGTTGAATTAAAGGAGAAAGGACAAAGAAGAAAGGAAACACTTAGATGTTTGTAAGTTAGAACTATAGAAGAGAAAGGTGATGAGTGGGGTTTAGAAGTAGAAGATGATAATGCAAAATGGAGAAAAAGGAAATAGTAAGGTTGAAGCGCCTGCGAGGTACAAAGTTGAAAGTTTATTAAAGAAAAATAAAGTAGTGTATCTAAACCTAGACAAATGAGCATGATGGAAGTAGAACAATTAAGAAAAAGTTGAAGGAATTAATATGAGAGGGAGTAATTACGAAAAGTGAGTCAGAGTTTACAGTAGGATAGTTTTGGTAAAAAAAGGATGGACGAGTAAGGATGTGCATTGATTATTGAAGGTCAAGACCAAAAGATGTTAGAGAGGTACAAAGATTGGTAGTATTAATAGTCTACTCTAGAAATTTTATTTTTAATTTTAAATTATAGGTGGTGCCTCTTGTGATAGTAATAAAAAATAATAACTTTCTATAAAAAAAGAAGAAGAAGAGGCGTTTAGCAACTTGAGAGACAAATTAGTAGTAAAGCCTGTGTTGATAATATTTTCGTATAAAGCAGACACAGAGTTGCATACAGACGCATCAGCAGAAGGGTTTGGGCAAATATAGAGAGGGGGCATTAAATTATAATTAGTTCGACTTTGTATAATAGAACATAGAAAAGGAGAGAGAATGAAACATGCAGATGCGATGAGTAGGATAAATATGTTGTTACTAGATAAATTAGTAGAAGAAGTCGATTTGGAAGAGGAAGTAGAAAAAGAAGGAGAAGAAGGGTGGAAGGTAAGGTTGATATTAGCTCAGTTAAGGAATGATAAGATATTAAGGATGAAAGAATAGATATTTTATGTGACAGGATGGACATATGAAGAGTCTAAGAAGTCGGAAGAAAAAAATTGGGTAAAATATGTAAAAGTAGCGGTAGCATAACCCAGAGCAAATGGGCAAAATGGTACCAATATTACATGGTACCAATATTAGCAAAATTTGTGGGTAAGGAGGGAGTAAACTTGTGTGAATGATTAAAATGGGCAAAATTTGTGGAAAACAATTTGGTGAGTACTACGAGAGAAGAACGGCTTTTAGATTGTTATATGAGATTTATCAGATATTTGGACAAAAATTCAAGGTGGACGAGTGGATGAAAGAGGCAAAGCATATATTAGATACGAGACAGAGAGGTTGAAGTTATATGAGAGAAATTAGAGAGATATAAGTAATGATGATAATGATGGAATTATTACATCATTGATAGAGACAGAACAGAATGACGACAGGAAAGAAGAAAACTAACTTTTGATTATTTTTTTGTTATTATATAACAAAACTGTGCAGCGAGTGGCTTTAGAACGTTAGAAATACGAGGTTGATCTATTAGAACATCGGTAGCGATGTTGTGGTCAAATGCACCAAGCTAGAAGGTTGAGGTTGGTAAACTTCAGCTTACGCTTTATAATGTGTGTATGGGGTTTCTCAATAACTGGTTCAAATTTGACGTATTGGTTGTTTTGGCTCTGGCACACTAATGTCATTTTTTCTTTGACAGAAGCTAAGTATATTATTTTTAGTTGACAAATGAGTCGCTTAACGCTTCAACAAAAGTGAAAAATGTTGGACATTTACTTCCACACCAAAGACAATTGGTTCCCAGAAAATGTCATACAAAATTTGGTCAAAACAAGGGACTCACACCCAACGGTATCAAGAAGTTTGTACATAAAGTGCGTGATACGGGTTACCTAGTCGACAATCCAACGCGTACCCATTCTCGTAAATATTCTCAGAAATTGGACCAACCGAATTGAGTACGCCAAGGCTACTCGCGGATCCTATTTGAATAAAGTTATTTTCCATAAATATCATCAGTTTTTACGAGAGACGAACAGAACTTTTGGGAGTTACTCAATAAATCCATAATTCAGTCGAACTCGAAGAAACAAAAATGTCAACTGATACTCTATCAAATCCTTTACATTTTTGCTCACGATCACAGTCACGTGGTAAGAAATTAGCCCTAGAAACAAAAAGTAAACCAAGCGTGTTTATTGTAACTTTGTGAGTCATAAAAGAGAATTATTCGTAATTAAATACACTCCGAGAAAATCGATGGCCAAAAAGGTTTCAAGGCTATGTGTTACTTCACTGGGAGATCACCTCAGTAATATTGGTAATCTATGATTTAGGCAATGTTCAACAAGTGTCAAATCCGGTATTTTAAAATTCTTAAATATAGACTGCGAAAATGAGCATAGAGAACCCATCCTTCGAGAAATTTACACTAACCATGCAGAGACTTAAAAAAAACGTTCCTCTGGGGTTGAACTATTTTTTCGATCTTTTTTGGTTGGTTTATAGCAAAGCGAAGTAACAATCACTGAGCAAGATTTTCACTGTGGATGATTCGTTCTAAATATTTCGAAACATTTCGTTACGTACATGAGGTATTCTTGGATTTCCAGAAGGCCTATGACTCAATCTATCAGGATAGTTTAAGGTTTCCTTTGCGATCCAAAATTTTTGCAATTGTCTCTGGTGTATGTATGGCCAGGAAATGTTCTGTTCCCGGTACTCTTTAATCTCATGTTAGAATTTATATTTCGTAAAAGTGAAACACCTCAGAACCACATATTGTATCTGTAGTCCAACCAGGTTCTGGCATATGCAGATGATATCTGTGTAATTGGACTGAATGGCAATGGTGTCAAAAAACTACGGGATGCACTTGTATGTTTTTCAGTTTCTGCTGATTTCACAATCAATGAGGTGGTAGTAAACTTGTTTTGTATGTATTATTTCCACGGGCCAAAATACTTTGCAAATGCCGACAAGCTGAATATTAAGTTTGAAAGATGGTTAATGGCATTCGAGAAAAGAATCGTGCGCATAATATTTGGCTCTAAATGCGATGCTAACGACATAATAATGTTGTTAAAAACTATCGCCAAATTATACTAATTGGGCTACGAATTGCTTCCTTAAAAATTTTGGTCTTTAGAATTAGCCCCCAGTGATTATAATTGCACTTCTAAGCACTTCAGAAACGTAACAAAAGCGTTGGAATCTTAGTATAGCAGTTGGAGGATATTATGATGATGAATAAAGAAACATTTTGCAAAAAAAAATTGTTTCGGGACTCTCGGGACTTATTAAACAATGTTTGAACAAATTAATCGAAATTGAGTGAAAATCTCAAACCTACAGCGTAGTTTCTACTTAAACATAATCATTAAAATAAAAACACGATCACGCTCATAAATATACAACAACGCCGATCGTACAACACCTTTATTATTGAAACATATTTATTTAACTTAGAACAAGCTTTAATTTATACCTTTCAAATATAATTAACTAATTATGTTTAAGATCGTAAACAATTTATTTTATTTATCTAAAACAGATCTTAACGATTGGAAAATTATAACATTCTTTAACCAACTACTTTACTACTGTAAAGTCTGTTGGCTTAAAACTAATAATAATATAAATTTTTAACTTCACGCAGTGTTTCCATGTGGAAAAGGAGCAAAAAAAAAATATTGAAAATTTATAAATGATTTTGCTCTCCATAAACCTACTTTACGGTATATAAGTAATACAGCAAAACACACAAAAAAAAAAAAAAAAAAAATTATAATCCCTTAAAAAATTTTGTAATCTAACGATCGATCTTAATATTTAAGTTTTGTATTCGTTGTTGTTGTTGTTAATAATAATATTATTATTAATGCTTTATTATTATTACATTTTTTGTTGTTGTACATTTAATATATTACAGTTGATTCACGTTTTTTGATAGCGTACCTGAATATTAATCAACAAAGAGCCAACGAACACAAAATTTGTATTGTATGTGTGTGTGTGTGTGTGCCGATATATAATAAAATGACTATATAGAAAAACTTTTATGACCTGGAGGCCATTGGCGCCACCTTTAATATGTTCAAAAAATTAAATTAATAATATTTTTTTTTATTTATTATATTAAAGTTTATTAATTTATTTAAGTTTTTTTTTTTTCGTTATTGTTTGTAAATAATTTTTCGTACGTACGTACGTACGATCCGTTCATTGACCACACACTTCATACATGTATATTATATGGACATAAGAAATTAACGATTCGATTAGCTACCGAAATAGACATTAAATATCGTTGATTTTTAGAAAAAAGTGGAGTGCGTATTGCCAACGATCTTCGAAACAAAATTAAGTTATGTTGACAATTCCTTTTTAGCAAATTATAAATGAAAAGTGGGTGTGACATTTTCTATAAAATACAATGCAGTGCACATACGCAGCCGGGGACAATAATCTAATAATTGTCGAGGTTTTCTGCTTCGTTAAAAAATATCAATAAGCGATTCATTAAACTTTATTGATATTTTTGTGTATATATTTGGATTTTATATTGTTGAATTGTTAAATGCACAATTACAATTTAACAAATTTATTTATTAAACGATTAATTCGATCGATGATCCCCCCGACTGTATTGAATTTATAATATGGATTTATTGTATGGTGTGGCACCTGTAGTTTGGTTATATTGAATTCGCGTGTTTCTAGGTTTAGTATCACACTAAGTGATATTAACGTAGTCATAAACGTTCAATAATATTTCTAATAATAATCAGTGGATTTGATAAGCCATATATTAGCTTGAAATATACTGCGAGGCCACATTCATTGAGTTACTGACACCAAAATAATGCAATTAAATTTACCTCACAAATGCAAACGAAAAAGATCGGTAGGATATATCAACAGAATTTAAAAAGCCCAAAACTCCATCTTAAATTCATACTTCTCTTGTTTTCGATGGTTGGCAAGGATTATCCCACATTTAATGATTTCATTAAATGTATCGATAAACTTTGTGATAGTTTGGAATCATCAGCACCTAGGACACACAAGATTGATCCTTTTTACGATAAACCTTCCAGTTTACGAAGCAACCTATGTCAGTTATGTAGTGCGTAACATCAAATATAGGAATGTAATAAACTCATCCGTTTTGACCCTAAAGTCAAGGGATGAAAAGTTATAGATATGAATGAATGTCACGTCAATATCGAAATTTCTGCAGACAATGCAGGTGCTGGCATCACGGTCTAATACATGATGCCATCTTAGGGAATCAACATAGTTCATCAAATTCATCCGAAGTAATCGCAGAGGCGAATCAAACAAATCCTATTCATATTTCATATTTCATATTTCATATTTCATATTTCATATTTCATATTTCATATTTCATATTTCATATTTCATATTTCATATTTCATATTTCATATTTCATATTTCATATTTCATATTTCATATTTCATATTTCATATTTCATATTTCATATTTCATATTTCATATTTCATATTTCATATTTCATATTTCATATTTCATATTTCATATTTCATATTTCATATTTCATATTTCATATTTCATATTTCATATTTCATATTTCATATTTCATATTTCATATTTCATATTTCATATTTCATATTTCATATTTCATATTTCATATTTCATATTTCATATTTACGGCATGTGATTTAATGATGATCTATTATTTGGCCTCACCATTCAACCTATACTACGGACAGTCCTCCTAAGATTCAGACAGTACCCGATTGCTGTGCGTGCTAACATCGAAGAGATGTACACACAAAAGTCGCTGAAGATAATTAAGCAAAATTCCCAAAGATCGTATAAGTAATAAAAAAATATTTATGTGGATGATGTACTCACAGGAGGAAAAACAGAAATTGATGAATCAAAACTAAAGAAAGATATGACCTCTATATTACAAAAAGATAGATTTGCTCTAAGGAAATGAAATTCCAACGCTCTAAGGTTAGCAGATCACAGCCGACCGCAACCGCAATGCCAATTCTTAAACCAGAACAACATTCTTGAAAATGCGTCGCCGACTACGTAGCTGAGCTTATACGCCCAAGAGCTGCAGTTTCCACACGGATAGCCTGAGTCAAATTCTATGAAATTGTTTGGTTTGCGGTTTGCGAAATATTCAGTTGCAGCAGATATGTTTCTGGCTAAAAAGGATTTACAGTTCGAATCGTAATTACGTAGATAAGTGAAAATTGTTTCCAATCCTTCTGCTGTTAATACCTATGCTACCAATAACATCAACTATATTCCGTATCGTTTTGAAGTGGACTCTGAATCAAGACACACGTTCATCTCGAAGACGACGTTTTGAAGAATTTTACGTAAATCGCCACAGGTGATATTTTGGGATATTTAAACAATGAAGAATCAACGGTAAACCAATTTCCAGTCTACATGAAACCACAAGGCAAACACCAGTACTCTTGGAGTCAATAGTTTCGAGCTTTAAAGAATTTACATTCAAGGAGTCCATAAAATCACAGACATTAGTTTTTCCCATTTACTGGTGAAATTTAGCCATCTTTTTTTACCAGAACTGGGTTCTTACAGTGGACCTCCTGTTATTTCTTGTTGATCGAAAAATTGTTCTGCTACATTTGCTAACATGGGAAATTTTAATCGAGCAGCAGTTGAAATAGAGCTGGGTAAATTAATTTGACAGGGAGTTATAGAGCCAGTTGAATACAGCGAGTGGGCTTAATTTCGATGGCAGCGTGAGAAATTGCGGCAACCACAAATTGTTTTCCATTTCCATCAGAAAATCACTTGTTTTCGACAATACCACACGGTTTCGTAATTGCCAAATTCCCTTTGTCCAGGCGTACCACCTAGCTCATAGTATAGGTGATTCATCCTCCCTAGTAAAAACAATTACGACACACATAAGGGTGCGTTTAAAGTCAAACGACTCCAATTTGGTATTAGTACCGAGCCAGGAATTATGCAAAATTTCGACTACGAGATATTTCAGGAGTCATACCACATTTCGACGATATCATTGTCATCGCATCATCTGACATCGATTTACACCAGAAGTTGAGCGTGATCTTCTAATGGTTTCACTAAGCTGGTATCAGTCTAAAAAAGACAAACTTCAGATTGGTTGTTCAGCTACCGATTTTTTCGGATATAGAATCGATTCTGAAGGTCTGCACTCGATATAATAGAAGATTGACACCCCACCGCCGATGGATAAGAAACAGCTTCAAACTTTGCTAAAGGCTTAATACATTTTTATCATTCTTTCATTCAAGATCCAGCAACGTTCTATTGTCATATAGTGAAAAATACCCATTTTTGCTGGTATGTGACGCTTCCCCATATGGAATTGGTATCATATTGTCACATCAAGTGAAAACGAAGAAGCGCCCTTTAGCTTACCACTCGAGAGTTATGACTCAAACTGAACGACGATATAGCCAAGCCAATCGTGAACCTAAAAAGTTCCTCGATTTTCACTAAGGTTGTACCACGGATGCTCCAATTCCACATTATGAGTACTTTTCTAAACGCCTCAACCTTTATACTCCTATATCGTGCCGGGACGGATGTGGGTAATGCTGATGGTCTTAGGAGACTTCCAGTTTCAGGAACTACGATCAGCACTGGAGAATAGGAAGACCTGCTGATATAAACTTCTTCTGCTTATTAAATTCGAATTATTCCGCAATAAGCATTGTTTGTGACGTTACAACTGTCCTATATTGAGAAAAGTTCCTCTGCTTGAGGGAGCCGCTTAGCCACAAATGATGTTACTTTGTATGTAGTTCGGATTTGATACGCAGAAAATCATTTTATAATTTGATCGAATTCGAATATAAAAGTGTTATTATTGTCAACGGTCAAAACCGCAAAATTATCTCATGCTACCATTTTTAGAGTCAAATAAAAATATCAACAGCATATGGTCCGTTCTATATGTCAACAAACTAATTTGCATAATAATGATTGAATTCAATTTTATGGTAATTTGAGTACGTAATCGACAAACGACGGTCGATTGACAAAATCAATAATGTTATAAATTTACGATGATATTTACCATAATGTTGCTGCTGGTTCTGGATGCATATATTATAGATATATATTTCGCGTTAAAAATGATGTCATCCGAAATCTACAAAAAAAAAAATATAGAAAATTATTTATTTGATTATTAATATTTGTATAATTGAGTAATATAATAAATTTTTTATTTGACAAATTACTTAAGTGGCTTAAGTATAATTTGTTTTACTTTCTCACGTCTAAAAATAATTTTGACTGTCAAGAAAAAAAAAATTAAAAATTTGCCAAATCTGTCACAGTAAAACCATATCACAAATATGTGACATCTTGGAGCCAAACCAACAATAAACCATTTTGGCAGTAAAATGTTACAGTTTTTTAATCTTCTCCTCCTTTAAAATGCGAGCAATAAAAATGTACATTAAATAACGGTTTTATCCAGTGTATTTATTAATAAATATAGAATTAAATTATTTTTTAATCTTTTAAGTCGCAGTTCAAACGAATA
Organism: Tipula confusa; assembly: GCA_963556175.1. Classification (NCBI taxonomy): domain Eukaryota; kingdom Metazoa; phylum Arthropoda; class Insecta; order Diptera; family Tipulidae; genus Tipula; species Tipula confusa. The sequence goes on from OY744477.1 coordinate 72,527,505, forward strand.
TGAAATTTTTTTTTTATTGTTTATGTAAAAACATAAGAAAATCATAAATCAGTTGGACTTAAATTAGATAAAAACTTTTGTTATGATGATTGTAGTATAATTTTGGTTTCGTTTTGGTTTTTTAAAGCATGCACGATTTTAAAATCTATATTGAAAATTTATTATCGCCAAAAACGGGTTAAAGACCTTCTAACATGCATGCAATAGGGTGATTAAAAATAGTTATTGATTTTCCAAAAACGTGTAATGTTCATAAAGCTCAGTCTGTGTTTTAAGGAATGCACTTTAATTTGGCTTCGATGGTCGTAAACTACTTGAACGTCTCGTAAAGTATTTGCAGACCAGCCCGATATCATTAAAAAAGAGTGAAGTATTTATAAATTGCTTTTTGAGCGACCGCTAAATTGGATGAAATGGCGCAGACGTCAACACCTTTAGGCTGGACCAACTAACCCTGTTGGGTGCTTTTAATGTAATTTTCGTCCAAGATTTCCCGTGTTGTTACACTTCTGCTAGCGTCGTTTTTTTCATGTTACAGGTGGTCGTTCAACTTTCCTCTTTCCTTGCGAATTCCACTCGAGAGCTGTTATTGTGACATCATTCGGTGACTTCCTTAGCGTGTGGTCAATTCTAGTTTTAGTCTCAATAACTGCTTGACTTGTTTGCCTTAGGAGTTCAACATGTTTTGTAATACTGTTGGGCCAAAAACACCTCAGTATTCTCTTAAAACATTTGTTTACAAACATTTGCAGCTTTTTATTGGTTTTTTGCGAATATGCGGTCAGGTTGTACTATGTTCTGGCTCTTCTATTTCCTTTAGGTTGATTTATTATATCGATGTTGATATTAGTGTGTTAAGCCTCATTGTCTTGGTTTTATTGATATTTATTTTGAAGCCAACCACTTCCGCTAGATATCTTCTGCAATTTTGGTTGCATGTTGGCGTATTTCTTGATTTTTATTTTATTTTAAGGCGATCAAGAGCCTTTTTCGGCCCGTTGATGATCTCATCATTAACTTTCCTTAACTCATCATTAACTTTCATTAACTTTGCTTAAGCTGCCGGAAGAAGAGGAAAGTCAATGATTAATCACTTAAATATTGATGTTGCAGTTTCTATTGTTTCAACCCTAACTAAACCGGGATAATTAGGATGTAGTTGTACAATTTGACTAAGGTCTCGTACTTGTAGCTCGGCAATTATCGTATTATTGATCTTTGATCAATACGATATCCCCGATTTTAAAAATCTCTTCTAGTTTACGCCATTTAGTCCTTAGTTGAAGGTTGTGAAGATATTCTGAGCTAAATTTTTTTTCAAAATTGACTGATTTCGTTGCTGTATAAATTGTCATTGGTTTAGTCTACCAGTAGGAATTTTTTCGTTTATTTCCTCCTCAGGTATACAGATATTCTCCAAACTAATTAAGAAATGAGCTGGCGTCAAAACATGCTGTTGCATAGAGCGGAAATTTTTTCAAAAGTTAAATAAGTAGTTAATATGCATTTTGTAAGATGAGTTTTTACGGACTTAACAGCTGTCTCCCATAAAGCTCCAAAGTAAGGAGAAACAGGCGGAATGAAGTGCCACTGTATTTTGGATTTTGACAAATGCACCTCATTTAGCTTTCACTTGGCTCCAATGAAATTTGAACCATTATCGATGTACAAATGGGCTCCTCTTCCTTGACACAAATCTTTTCAATACATCTAAAAACGCGTCGGTTGTAGAGTCGCTCACAACCTTCAAATGAATGGCTTTTGTTGTCATGCAAATAAATAGCACCACATACCCCTTATTAAATCTGGCATATCGTCATTTCTTTGAAGCAAACTGCACTGGACCCGCATAAGTCACTCCACATGATCTGAATGTTATTGCAGCTTGATATCGGGAGGTCTCGCATTATTTCTGAAGCATAAGACGCACTTTCGTACAATTTTTCTTATGCTGCTTCTTCCTCTAACTATCCAAAACTGTTGCCCTATCAAATGAAAAGTTAATGAGAGACAGGGTACAAGTTCTGTATATGTACGTATAAAGTGGTAATTTGGCTAAATATGTGGCCTCTTGGTAGAATAACTGGGTGCTTGTAGTCATATTGACAATCTGAATTCCTTAGTCGATCACTAACCCGAAAAATACCATTCGAGTTTATAAATGGCACCAAAGGTAAATTATCGCTGTTTTTTATTATTCCTACCCCCATCCGCAAACAATTAATTTCTTGTCTAAATGATTCTCTGCGTGCACATGACATATAATGGTACTTCTGGCAATTCGTAGTTCTTCTACAGTGGGATGACCCACAATTATTTCTGTATCATCGTGCGTTTCTTATACATCTTAATATGTAGGCAATGATCTGAACCAACTTGGAGTATGATGAAATTCTTTGCAGGAGCAAATCAACCATGTCCTTTTGTTTTTGGATATCCAAAACAATAATCTTACTTGTCTTTCTCTCTTTTTTTAAAAATTCTTCATTGCTTTCTTCAGCTTGCGGTTTGTAAACAAATACAGTATTTTGAAGCCATTCTGGACCTTGCCACCATTTATGTAAGTTTACCAACTTTGATGGAAGCACCCTCGAGATGCGTGATCAGCTAAATTTTGCTCGGTAACGTACATGAGTCCTCCACTTTTTCGGAATTTGATTTAATATTTCTTAAGACGCCCGTTTAGCAGAATATGAAAAAAAAAATGATCCCGCTTCAATCAGGATATCAATTGGCGCAATTTGATTATACTGCGGATTAGCTAACTCTAAACCAATAAAAAAACTGCAATTCTTTAACTAAAAATCGAAATTTGGCAGCTTATTTGGAAGCTGTCTTATAACAAGAGTATCTACTTGTATTTCATCCTTTGCCGAGCAAAGGCAAGTGATAGAAGCCACACCCATTGTAACTGCTTTTCCAGACCCTAAACCAGTTATTATGATATTTACCTTTTTCCTAGGAAAATGCAATCGTGGCATACAGGGCTCTGTAATGAATGTGGCTTGGAAGCTGGATTTCCAACTTCAACGTTTCAGTTCTGTCGTGATTTGCAACTTGAATGGTAAGCGTTTTTCAATTTTCTTCCAAGTAGTATTAATGATTCAGAGTTTTCGTCTGTATTCTTGAATCCCGAGTATGTTATTAGCTATTTTGATATAGGCTTCATTTACTTATTTACCGATGGCTGCTTCATTGGTTTGGAGTCTTAGCTTGAGTGCTTCGCAAAATGTGTTTCTTGTATCGACATTTTTTAATCGATTGAAATTAAATTTTGTTACGATTTAACTTTATGCACTTTACAGCAACAGGCTATATTTTAAACTATGATATTACCAGTTGGTGGTCACTGTGGATGTCTGCAGCTCTCATTGACCTGACATCTTTTAATGGCGTGACGAATTTCTTGTTAATCATTACGTGATCTATTACGTAATATGTAAACGTTCTCCATTATTATTACGTACATAGTCTAATGCTTGTTTACTTATGAAGATGGTTAGGTCTATGTTATCTGATCCAATTTTTGCATTGAAATCTCCTTGTAATCTTAACATCGTTTCTGTGAGTCCTTGTTATTGTGGCTTGCACTTGTTCGTAAAACTCATCTTTAGTTACTTTATCTGCATTTTCTGTTGGGGAGTAGCACTGAATTATGATTGTGTTTCGTATTTGTGAAAAAAATCTTGCTACAAATTTTCTGCTATTGCAGTTTAACTCTCAAAATCATCTGACGTGAATACCATAAGCAAACACTTTTTTCAATTAAAGATCTATAATTGAAAACACTCCGGTTTGATGAGGCGGCACCGTGGTACTTGCAAGGATGTCGTTAAGTTTCTTGGCATACACACAGATCAATAGTATTTTGCCAAAAAATGGGTCTTCTAAATCTATAAGAATATGCTCCCATGAATGCTTTACTTTCGGTCAGTTGGAAAATGTCTTTGAAATTTAGCCTATCGTAATTGCTAAATATTTAGGCAAATTAAAAAATTTTCAAACTTCTCAGAAATTCATGATGGTTAGTTAGCCTATCAAAATTGCGAAATGTTAATGCAAATTAAAAAAATTGCAAAATTCACAAAAACTCATGATGGTTAGCCTATCAAAATTGGGAAATATTTAGGCTACTAAATTTGTACCTTATGCCATTCGATTTCCTTGTACCACAATTGATTTGGCCAAACGGCTAAAATCAATTGGTTTCAGAATGACCCTGGCTTCGAAACTCCAAATCTCTTCATAACTTCATTCATCAAAGCAAATGGTAATATTTTGGTCCAAGGCCGGGCCTTCATGTGATTGCTGCCTATTATCAGTTACATATTCCGAGCGTAGGCATGAACAAAAATGGGCAACCCACACAAATCTTTAAAGTACCTTCGACTAGGTATTGCTGGGGTCTATGTAGCATTGAACACACAATGGAATCCAATTTTCTGATGTCTATAGTTGAAAATTGAATGCCAGTGTTACTCCATAATATTTGACGCTTTGTCCTTCTCGACTATCAACAGTAGACGAATGCTCTGATTTCCTCATTGCTTCAGTTGCACTTAAATAACGCTTCTAAGAATTTCTTCATATATTGTCTGTAGCTGTTACGAAAATTACGGAGCACAGCACCCCTGTAGTTAATTGTAACTTTATTTACTTGTTGTTGACATTCACCCCAACCATAATTTTTTCCATTTCGTATTTAATCACAACAGCAAGTTGCTTCTTGCTCATCATTGCCTGTGTCATTTCTGTCTTCAGGTTATGAACTGAGTTAGTGTTTTGAAAGTTACTCAAATTATAAACTATATCATTCATCGAAACTTCAAAGAGCCAATCTCCGGCTACGATTAAGTCCTGCTTAAGCTTAAGTCCTCTTAAGCTTTGAGCAATGCTGCATTGTGCACTGACTCATGTGGTAAATGGTTAATCAACATTTTTCTTATTTGTAAAAATTCCACTGCGATACAAGGACATCTCAATGTCATTTTCAACAATATGCTCGGTTAATGTTTCTGTCAATTATTAAAATCATTATGTTTCCAATAGCTCGTTGTTTAAGAGTTAAGACACGTCAAAAACACAAACATCTTGACGTTTTCCAGTTTACGGTATCCTTTTCGAACGCATTCAACTGCATCTAAATATGGATGGTTCTATTTTTGTTTCGTGATGATCGGTTTGATATGATGGTGGTTTATGAGATTTGTTGGTTGATGGTTGAAGAGACTTTGTAAAAATTTCCATGGATCTCGAATTAGATTAAATTAGATTACATGATCGACAACATCTCGAGCAAGGAATCTAATTTAAGTTTATGAGTGAACACATATACATTCCACAGTGGTAATATTCTCTAACTTTAATGCACGTTTGTATAAAATTTCGAATTTCATTACTTCAACGACCCCAAATATTTGCAAATAAAACGGTTAGCACTAATAATATTTTACTGTAGAGCTTGTCAACACTACATTTTTAGTGATGCGAATTCCACATCGCATTACTATTATTTATGGTGGTTAACATCGGTGAAACATTTAAATCTTAATTTTTAATGATCTAATTTTATTAAACATAAAAAAAATACTCACCTCGTTAAGTAAACATTAAAATAAATATGCCATTATAAAATTATGCTTTGTTTGATGGATTAGCATAATTAACACGATTAAAAATACTTTAAACGAATTTTAAATCGTATTTTAAATTAGATTTTACCTTAACCAAACAAGCCTATGTTTAATTTAGTTTCAATATTTTTCCCACTGCGAACCTACATAGAATTTTAAAGTCAATGCCTTTATCGTTGATATACCGCCAAACTTCTGGAACAAAATATTTACTAACCTTTTAGTAAATTGTTTTGTTGTTATCCAGCCCTTTTTATCAGATATTTATAGAATTGGTAATGAGGCACCTTTTACACCTCAGACCGTATGGGCTGAGAGCTTAAATTACAAAGATCCCGGTTTTAACATTCGTTCTTCTAAAGCTTGTGAATAGAAAGGAAAGGTCACACGATCTTTCGCAATTTTAAATCTACTAATTCCTGGGTTTTGACGTCATATGTTCAACTTGGCAATTGTTTTCAGAAATTTATTTTTGCTCATATGAAATTTAAACCTGACCCGGAGTATCATCACAAATTATTTAAGCCAGTTTGTTTTGTAGAATATTGATTTTCAGTAGTCCCTGTGTGTAGATTGTACAAGTGTGTAGATTGTTATGCCGTATCTTGTGAATTAAAATGTATCCGTCTATATATAGCGTACGTTTCACAAAACCATCAATGTCAAAATGCTTTACAAAACAAATTTTTATGGTGGTCTATCGGTAATGGTTCTTGATGTATTCGGTAGCAAGAGACATTTAATTATAAAGCAAGCCTCCCTATGCTAATATATGAATTTTTTATTACAGTACTAATTATTTCTTTGTCGATATCCATATGATTGGATGAGACTGAATGGGGTTTCTCGTTTCAATATCTCGTAGTCTTCTTTGCATATATATAAATATTCTTGCGTCAGGACAGCATATACGTGTTGGGAATTTGCGTTGTTATTCATTGCTATTTTACAACGTATTACCATTCTTCTTTCGTGTCTGCTCCTGACAATAAATCGTCTTTGTAGAAATTCTGCAATATAGCCTTGTTTGCATTGGGATGCGTAGAATTATTATCATGCGCTATTTGGTGCAGTGTTCGTACAGCTAGAAACAATGAACAATTAACGCCATAAGTAATGGTAAATAATTTATAAATGTTGACTACTTTCGCTGGATCATCACGCCATAAGATTAACTGGTAATTGAAATCTTGATTGTCCACTAATATTTGTCGATATATTTTCTTAATGTCTGCAACAAGAACCACCTGGTGTCTCCGAAAGCGTAGTAAGATTTTAAATCGTTCTATATCTTCCGACCGACATCAAGAACATTGTTTAGAGCAACCGAACTGGACGTCTTACATGATGCGTCCAACACCACTCGCAATCCCGTTGTACTACTGTTTTCTTTGTATACCCCATGATGGGGCATAAACTATCGGTTATCATCGTCCCTAAGGATTTGAAACCAATCGACTCTTCCCATATGCTTGTGAAACTCTATATTTTATGTAAAATTTCCTTTCTATTGCAAGCAAACGTGCTTTGGCATTGGCATACGAGTTTCCCAGAACCAGTCTAGGATATATAAATGGTAGTTAGGTACAGTTTCTCGCCATAATCCGTAGATTCAAATGTTTTCGCTATGTTAATGTCTCTTCGACTTTCCAGAATCGTTTTAAGAGTTCGGTCAAGTCTTCGTAATCTATTTTTGGTGTGTTAACCATCAGTGACATTTAACTAGCTAACTGAGGTACTGAATCCGTTCTACCTGCTATTATTCATCCAAATTGCGATTCGTACAATGATGGTAATCCAGATATGTTCAACCTTTAATTTCCCATGATCTCAAAAATATGTTCTGCGCCAATCAGTATGTCGACTGGATGTGCTTTATTAAACTCCAGATCTGCTAATTGCACCTCCCTTAATTGGTCATATGAGTGTAAACTAAAACTAGTGTAAGGCAAATTAGATGATACCGATTGAATGATCTGAGACGTGATGATGATGGTGTAGTTGGGTTTCCACATTGATTGGACAGATAGTGTCATTTTCTCTCGTAAATCCGACTGCTGAAGATGCTAGGCCGGTTATTTCCATATTTGAATTAAATCGAATTAGGCCTAGGCGTTTGATCAATAATACAGTACACGTGCCTGTACAAGCTCACAACTGGGTGATTTGACGTTAACTAAAGTAGTGGGCAATATAATGCCCACAGAAGACTGTTCGTAGCTATTATACCACCCAGTAAAAAGTTTTGTGTTGATGTGTGGTTTAGATTTAATTGACGATCGATATTAACCGGTTTTGACAATACAGGTAAAGGTTGATTCTGTGCTGAGTAAAGATGTTGACTTATTGATTGATCAATAAGTTTCGGTTGTAACAGGAAATGATGTCTTCGTTTACAAATTACGCATAAAGTTTTCGAGTAACACTTGGACACAAATTGCCACTTTTTCAAACAATTGTGACATAAGCGAAGTTCATTTGCTAATTGAATTCGAGCATCTGTACTGTTATTTTGAAATGAAAGACACTTGTATAATAAATGTTCCTCTTCACAAGCGTAGTATAAGATCTTTGCTGTTTCCAGTGATTAGTACTCGTTACTTGACACGTGAGATGGATATTTTTTTTCTTGTGTAACGCAAAATTCCAATGTATCTCATCGAGTATTTAAAAATGTCAAAAATTCCGCAAACGTTGGATGTGAGTTATGTACCGAATCTCTGATCCACAACTACTTAGTATAATTAGCATTGACATTTGTTGCGAAACAAGAAACATTTTTTTTATAAAATGTTTCTTGTTTCGCAACAAATGTCTCTAATGCATTATTTAACGCATCACCAGATATAATCGAGCTCTACCTTACACCAGTGATTTGAATAATGAATGCTCTATAATAATGAACGATCTTCGTAATATTCGGAATCAATTTTTGATGTGATCGGCTCATATTTCGCAAATTCTTCAAGTGCTCTTGCGATATCACTGAAATATTCATATTATTAGGTCTTCTGACCGGGGTCGGATAGCATTCTCCGTAGTAGTAGTGTTAATAGTTTTGGCGAACGTCAGTATCGCCGTTATTTGATTTGTAACGCGGTTTTGACTTCTTATGTGCCTGTCCATTACTCAAAATATAGATAACAAATGTTATAATCGAAAGTAATCTCACAACATTATTTCTCACGATCTCATGAGTTGTGATTATATTATATAATCACAACTTATCTTCTAAAATAACCGTGACGTATTAACTGTTAACTTGTTATCACGTTTTTGCACTATTCTTGACAATTATTCGATTTTTGGTATTATGTTCTTATGGTTTCTAACGCCACGTTTATTAGAACAATTAATTAAGATAATTAAAATTTTGACGTGATTGGAATCGCGGACGACACGCAACTAGAAATATGTATGAGAGGTTTTAATTTCAGAAATGAACTGATTTAGTTTACACAAAGTACTCCTTACTTGAGAACTAGACGAAACATTTCTCAAAACGAGTAGTACTGTAGTGCTAAAAAAGCTGTTAGAAATGGTTAAAAAAATTTTTTTTCAATACCCTATATGTCCGAGTTTATCAAAAATTGATCTCTCTCCCATGCGACTCCTTCTCAGAATGAACCAATAAATCCACTCTTAACGAATTATTCACTGACATATGTATTTCAAACAAATTCGGTGTGGAACGTATCTTGGATTAATTTTAATTATTCGAACCACTGACATCTATACGAACCTTAAATATGACTGATAAAAAGTGTGTCGTTTCATCGTATAATAGCGTCCCATCGGATAAATTTTTTTTTGTAATGGACCATGCAACAAAATAGTACCTTTAGGATGCGTAAAGCATATCCGATATTTGCTACAAATGGAAACGATTATGAATGTTTTGCAGTCTCTATCAAAGCCAATCTCTTCCTAAGCGTAGAATTACACGCCAATCAAAACAGAGATTACCTTTGGAAGTCGAAAAAAATGTAACACAAATTTTTCAAGTGAAGGTCTTCACTCCAAAATTGGTACATATGGATCTTTCTGATTGATCCTTTGACAAATTCGACCAACCTGTCAACAGATGTTCAGTAACTTCTTTCAATGTAATGGAAATTTAGGATCTATTAAATTGAAAACAAACTCAGTTTTTAAATATTTATTTTCATTCTAAAGCCAAATCACAATCCTGGCCTTGTTTTAATTCCTACAATTATTTTACGTGAATGCGCTCACTAAAAGATTCCTTGTACTTTTATATTCCTGATTGTTGGAAAATTTGATATATCATCGTTAAATTTGTACATTTTGCAATCAACTCAATTGAGGCTGGGTCGTTGATGTTGTGTTCACAGACTTTAAAAGAGTATTTGATAGAATCTCTCATGAGATAGTTTATAATAATAAGTACAACATTAGTCCAAGGACGATGCCTTGAGGGGCACCTGCTCTAATATCATTTAGGCCAGTGATTGATTCATTTTCTTTTACGATATATTGCCTTTGAAGGATATAGTTTCTCAGAACTAAGTGAACATTTCTTAGCAATAGTTTTTAATTTTATAAATTAAGCCCTCACGCTACAGTTTGGCAAATATTTGTGCACCATCCAGAAAGACAGCAGAAGTGTACTTCTTTCCTGAAATGAAAGCATTTCATTTTTTTGGTTGATATAATGATATTTGCGTTTAATTTTTACCAGGCTTTTGAATCATTGTGCTAAGAGAAATTGTCCATTTATGAGGTATTTAACCAATTATTTGTTTTAAACATTTATCAGGTAATTCTCTTATCATTTTTCCCGTAATAATATCATATCCCTTTGCCTTTTTCTGGCTTATATTACCTTTGATTTTATTCTTTACACTTTTCCTCTTAAACTTTATTGGCTTGAAGGACGAACCATTATCCGATTGCTCAGGAAAAATAAATGTATTAGGTGTAAACACTTCCTTTAGAAGAGCAGCGAAAGCTAATGCATTTTTCAATTGTTTCTAGCCCAATTTCCACTTGTCAGTCTAATCAGTTAGTTAAAATAACTGGTCTTAAATTTTTCGTTGCCTTCCACAAACAGTAATTTGTTCTTTCGGTTGCTGAGAGTTCACTTAAATAATTCTGTAAAGTCTGGTTTAGTTCTTCCTTCGATGCAACTTTTAGAGTTTTAATAGCACGATTAAGCTTCTACTTTAATAAAAGAGATTTGAATTGTTGCTATTGCCTCCTTATTCTTCGTTTTTCCTAGACAAGATTCTCAATGTCTCGAAGAAGTTTATTAATTTTCTCTTTTAAATTGATGACGGGTGTAGCATTTTTTGCTGCCATCTCTAAAACTTCGTTTAGCATTTCTGCAGTCTCATCAATATTGGTTGGTGTTCTAAGTGATTTATCTAAAGAAGTACCTTGTTCGACTAGCCTTCTATATTGATCCATTAAGTTTGCTTATTTGTGAGACGTTCCGGCTTTAGAACATAGTTGCTCAACATTACTATTACAGGTGATAATCAGGGGACAGATCGTAGCAGTTGGTTGCTGCTGTAACATTTACAGGTTATTCTGAAAACCAGGAAACATGCAAGCTATATGGTTAGTTGAATCGATTTAAGATTCGTGCTAATCACCATAATATTTCCTGAAAAGAGAAATGACTAGTTCTGATACAGTTGCTGCCAGTCAATTTCTTACTTCACTTATGAAAATGGTTTAATCGGGTAGATATACAGCTAAATAGGTATTTACTGTGGACGAAACCAGATTATATTGGAAACGTTTATCATCGAGAACATATATATCTAAAGATGCTCCAGGATATAAGTTACCAAGGAGCGTATAACGCTTCTACTTGGAGGAAATGCTATAATGGTGATTACAAATTAAAGCTGTATTCGATCTACCTCTCCGAGAATCCTATATAGATAAATTAAAGGCATTAATAAACCTGAACTACCTGTATACTGGAGATCTAATAAGAAAGGATGGATAACTTCGGTTTTGTTTAAAGATTGGGTGCTTAATTGTGCAACTCCGGAACTAAAGGAAAATTGTAGAAAAGACAATTTGGCTTTTAAAATTCTAATACTGCTAGATAATCATCTCATTCTCTTTATTTGGATGATATTTGTAAAGATGAATTTTTGGCTATATACATATATCGGCTTTTGGGCTTTGGATATATATATATATATATATATATATATATATATATATATATATATATATATATATATATATATATATATATTTATATTTTGCCATACCAAGATCTACCTAAAATAAAATACAGCAAAGTTCTGCGACTTTGTTTAAATTTTAATGTCATTTATATGGGTAAAGTTCAAATTGCCGTAGCTCCTAAACTATGCGTCCTAGAATGATGAAAATAAAATTTTAATGTCATTTCGTTTATATTTAAGGATTAACAATGACAAAAACAAGGATTAACAATAAAAAATTGTTAAGATATCGTATTTAGCAAAAAATTGTCAAAAGGACAAAAATAAGGTAAGAAATTAATTTAAAGTTATATAAAACACAAAATTTTTTAAAATTGTAAAAATATCATGATGATGATGCTGCTGGTACTGCATGTGGGTTGAGTTCGGATAGCCACCAATACTTTTGACATCTGTCCTCGCATTCATTTAATTTGAATTTAATTATGGTTGTGTCATAACGGATGTGTTCATCAGGATTTCCGAATTTATCGGAGTCTAGCCATTTTTCATTAGGTCGCCGCTGGATATGATAAATCAGTGGGATAGCCTTTTTCTTTTGCAAGTATCCTTTTTGATCTAAATAAATGAATAAATTCGGTCCCGGTACTGTCCCTTTGGTCGCGTATACGTTCGTCAATTGTGTACCCAAATAGTATGGTCCGTAGAAAAGCACACCTTGCTTTTTCTAGTTGTACTGTTGTATGTTTTGCCATATAACATAAGTTGTCGATGTTTACGCCGAGATATTTAATTATTTCTTTAAATATAATTGGTTGATTATAAATTTTTACTGAAAGTTTTTTCCAATTTCTCTTTAAATCTCTCTGTGCATTTTTTAGGGGTTGTCTAAATAGATTTGATTCGCAATTTGAAGTGGTAATTTCTATGTGCCGAATTTTCAAAAATTTTTGTAAAAAATTTAGAGCCGTTTGTAGATTTTTCTCGATATTTCCAACCAAATAATCCGAACTGTAAACGATCATATCATCAGCGTATGCGATCGTTTGTGTTTTAGGTCGTTTTGGATTAGGTCGTTCGAAAATTTCATTTTTGTTAATTTTGTGATGAGGCCGTCCAGCCAAATGGATTCGAAAGCTTTTTTGATGTCTGAAACGAAACCGAATTGATTATTGATTTGGCCAAAACGGAAACCGAATTGATTATCCGGCATTAAATTATTTTTTATGACATTTTTCATATAATATAATTTCATAAATTTTGCCTAAATTTTAAAGGAGACTAATGGGCCGATAACTTTCTGGATCGGTTGGAGCTTTTGTTTTTTTGAGTATGGAGAACACTTTGGCCAATTTCCAACATTCCGGAAATGATTTGTTGTTTATCAAATTGTTGAAAATGATACATATTTCGATAATGATTGATTTTGGTAGGTATTTCAGGACTATGTTAGGTAAAAGGTCTGGACCAAAATTTTTTTTGTTATTTGCCAAATTTAGTATTGCCGTTAAATGTTCAACCGAGATGAAATAATTTTGATCGTCAAATGGTTGTTTTGGGGCGTTCGCACAATTTGTAGCCGAAAAGTTTGTTTTAGTGCGGTGATCCCTTTTATCTTTTTTTTGTTTATTGATGAATGGTTCGATTTGTTTTCTAATTTTCTGTTCATGCTCGTTGTTGCCGACATTTGTATTTGATCTCGTATGTTCTTTGATATGTTGTCCAATGATATTTAAATTTGTAATTTCATTATAAATTTGGTATTTGTTTTCAATGTTTTTTGTAATTTGGCTCCAATCGATTTCGAAATGGTTATATAATTTTATATCGGTTTCGTTGATGTCTAATCGTTTGATATTTATACTGGTTGAATTTTTTGATTTTGTCAATTTTTTGATCTCCGTCCACATTTTTGTGTTTGGCCGGATACCCTTCATTACATTCGTCCAGTATGTTTCAACTTGAATTTTTACACTTTGTTCAAATAGTTGTACCGTCCGTTTGATTTCATCTTTCCAGTCTTTAATTTTGTTATTGATGCCAATGTTGTTGTTGTTGTTGCCAAATGTAGAACTTTGTTGATGATGCCTGATTAGATTTCGTTTGAGCATTTTAATTTTGGTAATCAGGAAGGATTTGTGCCGATATAATTTTTCAATGATTGGTTTGATATAACAAACCATATTGTTGATTCGTCTTTGTTTTAGTGCATTTTTTTTAACATTATCCAAAATGAGTTTTGTAATTTGTTTAATATGATGATTGAGTTCGTCGTTGCTTAGGTTTCGGTCGTTGGGTATTAAATTTTTGCTGTTGTTATTTTTGTTTGGAAGACGTTCGAGTGTTATCCGGTGTGCTTTATCCAATGCTTCAGCCCATTTTTTCCAGTTGATTCCGGTGAAATTATAGCGAATTTGTTCGTCATCGTCGTTGTCGTTGATTTTGTTGGTCCCCTTTTCAAATTCTCCTACTTCTCGTACTATGATTTCAATAGCTCGATGGTCGCTAACAAAATGATGTGTCGGAATTTCGTGTAAAGAATTTTGTTTGATTTTTATTCGTGCGTCAATGATGGCCTAATCGATAAAATTGCCGGAACGTATCATCGATGGTTTGTCACTTTTGTAGAGTTTAGCTCGATAATCAAGAGCATTTTCGGTCATCCATCGATTTAAGCGGTTTCCTCTTGAATTGTCTAGGTTGTTTTCCCAAATCATGTGTCTCGCATTTAGATCATCCGCTGTAATGTAATAGTGTTGCGGATTATTTAAATTTAGCGATTTAAATTTAGTTCATCCGAAATGTGTTGGGTGTTGCCAGTACAATAAATTGATATAAGAAAAATTTTATTGGCCGAAAATTTTAAATTTAGTTTAACTATTACAATTTCGATTCCTTCCCGATTTGTTAGCGCTTGTGGTTCAATAATTTTGTAATTTTGCATTAATTCTGTCGCGTCGTATGACGTTATAATTTTTAAATTCGATTTTGTGTTTCTCATTTAATTTCGTTTCGTTGAGTAGCAGGCAGTCCGGATGGTGTGTGTTCAAAAATTTTAGTAGATTTAGTCGTCGTTGAATGCTCACGATTGAGTTTACGTTCAACGATATAATTTTTAATTTTGACGGAGAATTTTGATGTTGTGGTTTGCGAAATGGGAGATTGTTTTGCAAATTTATAGTTGGGCAATAATTTGGAGTAGTTGCGATATCTGTTCACTTTGTTGATCCATGATTTTTGCCATTTTGTCAATACGTGCGGTCAAATTTTGGATAGTCGTCTCGTTAACTTGTTGTTGTTGTTGCTGATGTTGCTGTTGTTGTTGTTGTTGTTGCTGTGGAAGGACTGGTCCTCTTCTAATTATTTCTGCAAAGGTACCATTTTCTTTCGATACTTTGATGGAGTTGAACAATTTTGCTGTAGATTTTGTCGTTTGTTGTTGCATTTTCTTCTCTTCAATTCTTTTTTTGAGTCGAATCATCATTGCTTGATAAATTGGGCAACCTTTGTATGAAGCTGGATGGCCGGTCTTGTTGCAATTTATACAGTGTATGTTATCTTTTGTCACATCATCATTTTTTGTCCGTGCATTCGCCGGGAAGATGTTTATTTGCGCACTTAACACATCTAAAGTCAAGATTGCAATTAAACGCTGTGTGTCCATATCATTGACATTTTTTGCATTGCATTATGTCATCATTTTTATTGAGCGGTTGCCATGCAATTTTTTGGTAGTTCAACATTTTTATATTATACACCAAATTTAGAGGAGTATCTGGGCTGAATTGTATAATGTAAAGAGGTAATGGTTTTTTGTACCGGTTCGTTCGTCGTGATCGCATTTGAATGATTTTACTAATTTTGATGTCGTCCGTCTCAATCGGTTTTGAATTCTTCTAGGTCTTCGTTCTCTGTTAGTCTCCATAGTACCAATGATTTTGGTTTTAATTCTTTCGGTGAAGTGTAAAATTTTGTTTACACTTCATCGAAAATCATTTTCAGTGAATTGTAGTTCTGTAAAGTGTCTGTTGTCAGTGTGTGTTTGTTCGAATTTATCCGCTTAATTTGAAAATTTTCAATTTTGATGCCTTTGGCTAGTGCCACCGTATTTTTTAATTCTTGGCAAAAGATATGTAACGGTGGTGGTCGTCGATTATTTTTTGGTTTAGTTGTTGTCACTGAATCATCGTTCGTCGATGTCGATGGATTGTTATTATTATTTTTTGTATTACTATTATTATTCTTAGTATTATTATTATTAGTATTAGTGCTGTTTAGAGGGAAATTTTTCCTCTTTGTGTTATTATTATTATTATTATTATTATTATTATTATTATGTAATTATTTATTAGTGATTGGTTTTGTAATGATGTTTTTATTTTTAATTTGTTTTTTAACTGTTTCAAAATTATCTTCGCATTCGTTGTCAACAATGTCATTTGCTAATTGATCGCAATACATAGCATCGTTTTCATCGATCTCCTGGATTAAAGGCTCAAAGGAATTTTTTGATATGAATGATGTATTGATGTCATTGTTATTGTTGTTTTATATTTACTATGAGGTTTTCTATTATTCGTATTTACATTTTTAATGAAATTGTTGTTGGGAACCTCAGCCAGTTGCTCTTTCAGCATTTTAATTTCATTATTAAGATTTTGGATGATATTTTTTAAAGTAAAGAACTCACCTAAATTATTTTCTTCATTTAGTATCCTTTTGTCTTGGGAATAATTTATTGGCAGCTGTTGTTGTTGATGCTGTTGCTGCTGTTGATGTAATTATTGTAGTTGTTGCTGTTGATATTGATGTTGTTGATGAGGAATCCAAGATTATTGATTCAATAATACGTAGATCTTCATCATTATCGTTTATCGTGGGCAATGGCGTTGACGATGGTAACGATCTATCAACTTGTTGCTTTTGCTGTATTATAGTGTTTAATTTGGTAATATTGATATTTTATGTTGAGCGCCATTTTAGCATACCATGTATTTTTTTATGGTCCTCATCATCGTTTATTTTTGACCAATTTTTAAGTGACCTAATATAGAGGATAGCTTTGCAAAATAATCTTCGATTTTGTTATTATTTTGGGATAGATTAAAGATTTGTTTGAATATCATTCCAATTGTTTTCTGTACCGTAAAGGTCAAGAGCTTTAGAAGCTTCTTCTGTTATTCGATTCCTTATCGCCCTACATAATGTATCTGGAAATACTAAGTTTTCGGGTCTTGCCATGTCTACAAAATCAGTAATTTCGTTAAATACTCGTTAATATATTTGAGTATGGCTGGAGCAATGCAATGTGCAGATGGATATTTGAAACGAGAACCTGTATTCGCGCGTCCTCGATTTGGCTAGTAATGGCGTAAAGTAGGACTTTAATTAACGGTATAAACTTGTCAATATCAATAAAAACAATCTCATAGAACCGTTCAACGGCACTATCTCGATCGCAAAAGTCAAACAACTCAATCCAATTAATTGAATTAAAAAACGAATTTAAATCTTCAAAGTTACCCTTGGAATAGTCATAAAAAGACTGTTTAACAGTATTAACAAACTCAGTCTTATCCAAATTTAAAGTTATTAAAATAGACTTGTGATGTTCATCATTCTTCACTAAATATTGACTTTCATCAAAATGATACTGAAGCTCAAAAAAGTTACTTGAAACAAAAATTAAATCGAGTAAGCGCGCCCGAGAGTTAAAAACATTATTAATTTGCGTTAAATCTAATGACGACATGGTATCAATAAAATGAGATTCGATAACAGAAAACGAGATACTGGGTAACATACCATTTAAATGTTGTGACCAAGTCAGATGGGGTAAATTAAACTCTCCAAAAACTAATACAATAGTATTATCATTCTCTAACATTTTGATAGTACGTTTTTAACTTAAATGTTTGATCAGTTTTAGTCTTCATATTATTATTTACAACATGATTTTTAGGTGTAGAATTTATTAACTCAACACCGCTGTATTCACGTTGTTTGGTCTGTCCACAAATTCACGGATCAATACCCCCAAAGGCCACACATCTGGATGCAACAGCCTATCAACTTACGCTGGATTTATTCCGATTTTAAACGAGATGAAGTTGAATTTGCTGATATCTTGATTCGCAGCAACAAGTAAGTGACAGTCAATTTCTTCTTCAGGTAACTGAAGTTTATCATGTAAATATTTTTTTACAGCATATGTAGTCGTGGAATTCTGAAACCTTGATGCATGAATATATTTTCGGATGGGAACTGATTTTAAGGAATCTTCAACGCACGATCCAATAATAATATTGCTTGTATTGGCTTCGATATTATCGGCAATTTGAATACTAACTTTTGGTGGTGTTGAAATCATCTCAACATCCGTGACTAGTTTTTTTTTGGTTTGGCGCGTTATTCTTTTTTCAGCTCCTTGGCCAGAGATAATAAAGCTTTTGACATAATTGGATAAGGACTGCAGCATATTTAACATTAATGACATTTGATGAGACAGTTTATCTAATATCTCTGAGCATTCATCGCAAAACCATTTAATATTTTTAGTGGCAAACATAGGAAACGCACTACTATTTATTCATACGCAACCCGCATGAACTACTTTGTTGCATGGTCCACTACAGCAGATGAGCTTTTCGGAAGTGGAATTATTGTACGTAGATATAGTACATGTTTTGTTTGGCATTTTTATACTTGATATTTTTAGATTTTGTGATGTTTACAAAATGCGTTCCACACAAAGATAAACATCACAATAGAAGACACTACTATGTAGTTGGTTTGAATCCAGACTATCGGCAACTTCAACTACTTATACGGTGTATACGTTGTAAATCAGCAATCTGACTAATTTATGCTGTGTAAACGTAAACGCGGGAAAACTGACAGCTAGTCAAAATACAAAAAATAATTTATTTTTTTTGTCTGCAAGTATTTATAAAAGAAATCACGATAACACTTTTATATCAATTATATAGACAGATTATTGTCTTATAAATAGAAACTGATGAAAGTTTTTAATTCATAAAAATTTTTATTTTAATTTTCCAAACGAACACCTGACTTAGAATGACACTTATATACGAGTGAAAATGGTTGAATGTTTGAAAACATATATATATATATATATATATATATATATATATATATATATATATATATATATATATATATATATATATATATATATATATATATATATATATATATATATATATATATATATATATATATATATATTTATATATTTTGCTGTTATTTATTAACTATAACTATTAAATTTAATAAAACAAAATATAGTTGTTAACATAAAATAAATTAATTTGTTGTTGGATATTAACATAAATATGAGTAAACGGACGTAAGCCAATCATACATAAAACCAGTTAAAATTTAAAATTTTTAATTTATTTATTTACTTATTTTATTTAAATGAATTATTTTCATTTGATTATTTTTAATTGACATAACCAAAATAATTCTTGGAACAAATTGATTTGTGTTATTGATATATCATACATACGCTCGTATATGGACTATTGCTCTATATGGCAAAACGAGACACGACCGACTCAAATATAATTTGGTTTATGATTATTTCGTTTGGTTTTTAACAAAAATTTAATCAAATATCTTTCAATTTAAATTTCTTTTGTAGGTTCGGCGTTTTTGTATTTAATAATTCGATTAAGCTTCTTATTTAAATATTCTACAATATAACAACAACAAAAATAATTTAAATCGATTTTCGTTTGATTGATTTGTAATTCTATTAAAAATTGTTAAATGGAATTTATCGTGATGAAGTTTGATTGATGGTTTTATTGTGAGGCGACAACAATGTCTAAAGTTTAAATTTTTGCCTTTGGTGTCAAATACAAAATGTGTGATATTCAATCTTCGTGATATTGGTAAGGTTTATATACTCAAATGAAAAGCGAATGTTTTATTGTTTTAAGGACTGCAATCCTTATTAGACATGTTAAGGTTGAGTATTTGTCTTAGTTGCTCAATTAATAAACTTTCGTATACTAAACAATCAAACTTGATTTGTATATATACCAACTGTAATGCCTTTAATTCTAAATCAATCAATCCAAGATTATCAATTAATCCGATTACATGACGAATTGGTCATAAAACGGTTAATTTAATTGATTTGTAATCTTTAATAAATTTTTTAAAATCTAATTTGTATTATAACATAAGTTTACCAAAGGTCAAAGTAGAACTCTTTCTTGAGGCATTCGTTGAATAAAAAAAAAATCGGGAAAGCCAAACACCCAGCCCACCTTTTGAATAATACAGCTGAGAATTCATAATTGCCAAAACTCTTGGAAATGTCCAGTTGGCACAAGCAATGACGAGCTACTCCTTCTGTGCATTTCATTGAATTTAAGTTTAAAATATCAGAGTAGTTGAAACACAAACTATTGGCCGATGGCTGGTTCATAGACTAAAGCAAAAAAGTTGGCAAACAAGTCGTAAATTCCTTAGAGGGAGAATTAGCAAAAGAAGTATATGACTATTGTTTTGTTTTTGGACAGCGAAACGCATCTTTCAATTCCAGAATTGAGCACCACGTTCAAAGATAAATCATTCAAATGGCAAACCTGCTGAAGGAAACTCCACTCTGAGCGTGGAAGAAATTCAGGTTTTACTGTAATTGAAATAATTATGGAATATTGTTGCTAGTTTCACAATAAAAAATATTTATCATTAAAGGTGTATGATAAATACTGGTAGATCCAGTAAGACCCTCGCAAACTAAGGCCTCAAAGAATGCACGAGAACACGTCACTGTCATCTACGCAGAAGTTTAAATATCTCTGGGACAGTTACGTGGTCCAGCATACTCGTCTGTATGTCACTTTTGCGTAGATGACAAGAATTATATCGAAGCGTTGAAACGTCTTTTTAAGAAATATGACAGAAAGAAACAAATTGTCGAGACCTACATACGAGATTTTTTATCGCTACTCAAAATTAGTTCGAATCCTTCTTCATCCAACTTGGTGAAAATGTTCGATAATGTAGATGAAACCATTCGTGGATTAAAATTGCTTGGTCCAAAAGCAATTTAACAGGACCCTTGGATGATTTATTTGGCGACAGAGAAACTCGATGAAGAATCGAAACGCATATGGAAATATGAGATAGCAGAAAATGAGTTTCCTATGACAGACGAACTGCTGACATTCTTATCCAAAATAATTGTTATCCAAATAATCCTACCTACAGCCGAAATTGAGATTAAAGATGGGTTCGGAAATCGGAAACCATTTAAGGATTACAAGATCTAAAGCTAATATTTCAGTTGAAATGTTGAATAATTCAAAGGCTAGATTGTCAAAACTCAAAAGGGGTATCAATTTTGAAAATTCATTCATGTGTAGATCATGACTACGTCATTAGTACAAGAGCCTATATCCTCCCTGTAATTTGATCTAAATTACTAATGGAATTTATTGATGATGATAAGTCATACTGCAAGTATCTTAAGCCGTTAGCTAATCCCAACTTTAACGCGCCGTCCCATATCGATATCTTACTTGGTTGTAAACACCTATTTCACGCTTTAACTGAGGGTAAGGTGGTTCATAACGAGGATACCCTTGTCGCGCGAAACATCAAATTTGGCTGGATTATTGAAGGAAGCTTTAGATTGGTTTGCATGTTCGGTTAATGGATGACTCGTTGGGATAGTCCAATATAGAGAGCTCGCTCCGGAGGTTTTGGGAAATTGAGGAAGTAACCACCAAACCAACCATGAATAATGAAGAAATGAAGTCCGTGAACTTTTTCAATGATAACGTAATATTTACCAATAACCGTATATCAATTCCGCAGCCATTCAGCCATCGCTCATCAAACCTTTGCGACAGCTTTGCGCCAGCACTCCGACGATTTTATTTGCTTGAAAAAAGATTGATTACAGATTTTTCACTCAGAGAAGCTTACCTACATTTTATGAAAGAATATATAACTTTGGGACATATGGAAATAATTACTGACCAAGAAATCGTGAAACATTCTAACCAATTATTTTATCTGCCACACCATCCAGTTTTCAAAAGCTCCAGTAGTACGACCAAGGTTCGGGTAGTATTCGGTGCGTCTGCTAAGTCCACATCTTGATGTCAGGTGGGAAACATTATAAATAGCTTTATAGCTGCAAAAAGAAATCATATGCTTGCTTAGTCAAGGTGGTTTTAACCTTCGAAAGTGGTTGAAAACAGGAAAATATCCTCTTGGAAAATAGCCGATTAGTCTAAGACAATATCTGTGCTAGGCATAAAATATGACCCCATCCAAGATAACTTTTTCTTGCAATTGTTTTTGCCAATGACAACCAAATTTACAAAGCGATCATTTTTATTGGAGACCTCACGAATTTTTGACCCTTTAGCCGGATTATCATCTGTAACTATCCATTTAAAAATTATATTCCAATCACTTTGGGTCAAGGGTATTGGTTGGGATGATCAAATTCCTCGAGATATTACGGATGTCTTATTCGTAATCAACTTAACGATTCAACCAATTTAAAGTTCTCACGATGGATATACGCAAGTAACAATCTACAAATTCATGGATTCGCTGACGCATCCAAGGAAGCATATGCAGCATATGCAGGAAGCATATGGGTGGTGGAAGGTTCGATAGTACATACAACCCTAAGTGTTGCCAAGACAAAGGTGGCCCCCGTCAAGGTAGTTTCAATTCCAATTACAGAGCTAAATGCTGCGACTCTTCTAGTTCGGCTTTTAGAACTAGTCCAAACCTCGCAATGCTTCTTAAGTCAACCCAAATTTTATCAATATACAGATTCAACCATTACACTAGATTTGTTATCAAAGCCATGCAATACATGGAAAACATATATAGCAAACCGCACGTCCAAGATCCTCACCTATACAAATCGTAGCCAGTGGAATCATGTCTTGTCAAAAGAGAATCCAGCGGATTGCACCACAAGGGTTGTTTTGCCGAAGAAATTTTGTCAACATAAGCTATGGTTTAATGGTCCTGAATTTCTAACCCAACCTTTAACTCCTCCTGGTGAAAATATAAATGTTCTGTCACCTGCTGGCGAACCTGAAGGATTCAGTTTTTAAACTTTCAGGGACACAGTTACGTGAATCCATTGCAGAGGAGTTAATGGAAAAAGTGGCAACCTACCGAAAATTGACACAAATAATAGGATTACTCATGAGATTCTCCAGAAACGTTAAGCTGGAACCTCATCGGCGCCTGGTTGACTCATTGAGAGTATCTGCAGGCGACATCGGGCTGAGGCTCAGCAGCAACTCATGAGTCAATTGACACTTTACCGAGTAACCCCCACCGCTAGAGCATGCTTACAAACTGTATCGATCAAGCTGGCCCATTTACCCTTAAAACACGAGGAAGTAAAACCTACAAGTCCTATGTCGCAATTTTCGTCTTTATGGCAACGAAGGTCACAAACCTAGATTTAGTTACAGATATGAGCACCGATAGTTACCTAGCAGTCTTAAAACGATTTTGCGCCGTTCGACGAATCCCTACCGATATATATATATATATATATATATATATATATATATTATATATATATATATATATATATATATATATATATATATATATATATATATATACAGGGTGTCCGCCGGGAAGGTATACTACTTTGTTTGTTTATAATTTTTGATTAAATGAAAGAGAATGGATCTTATATTGATAAATGTTTTATTTAATGTCGGCAATTATGTATGGAGTACAATATCAGATAAATGTTCGCCTCTGTTAGCCTCACAAATGCGAGCCCTTTGAGCATATTTTTCATTACATTCTCAAACATTTTACGAGGTATTTCATTAATTTCATCACAAATATTTTGTTTGAGTTGCTCAAGCGTTTCTGGTTTGCTTGCATCAGCCTTGTTTTTTTGTTTTTTAGATATCCCCACAAAAAGAAGTCCAGAGCAGTTAAATCAGGTGACCGTGGAGGCCAATCAACATCACCATTTTTTTAAATAACTTGTTGTGGAAAGAGGTCTCGCAGTAATTCCATTGTAATCCTGGCTGTATGCGATGTGGCACCGTTTTGTTGTTACCACATGTTAATCAAGCCCAAAGCATGCAGTTGTGGCGTTAAATAGTTTTCAATCATATCACGATATCGCTCCACATTCACAGTTACCGTTACGCCGTTTTGATTTTGAAAGAAGTAAGGTCCAATGATTCCTCCTGACCAAACTGCACACCAGACTGTTACTTTTAATGGATGTAAAGGTGACTGATGAATAATTTAAAGGTTTTCCTATGCCCAGAACCGACTATTCTGTTTATTCACATATCCATTTAAATGAAAATGTGCCTCGTCACTCATTATGATTTTTTAATGAAAATCGGGGTTGTCATGGGCGAGCTGTAACATCCTATTGGCATATGTACGGCGGCGTAAATGGTCTTGCGGAATAACCTCTTGTGTCAACTGAATCTTAAATGGAAACAAATGCAAATCCTTGTGCAAAATTGTGGCCAAACTTGTTCTTTGAAGACCAAGCTCCTAAGCACGGCGTCGAATTGAGGTTGATGAATTGTTTTGAACACTTTCTTGAGCAGCAGTAATGTTTTCAGCCGATCTTGCAGTACGTTGTGGCCCATGCTTGGGCCTATCACTTACAGACCTTCTTTCTTCGAAATCATTCACTACACTTTAAAATTTAATAATAAAAGTTCAGGATTAACCGCAAAATCAAGCAATTTGTGGTCTACTTTAAAAATCAACTTTTGGTAAAAAGTTCTAATAGGAACCCTTTAATTCTCACGCAACGGTTTATTAGTACCAAGGGGAACATACTCAAGATAGCAAAATCTATAAATAAATTATGTAAACCAATAATGTTGCGTAACTTTTTTCAGTTTTGTTCAACAAATTTTGTGTTTTTGGACTACATAATACCTAAACGACTTCTTCTGAATAAGTAATTTTGTAATCAGTTAAATTGATTTGATGTAACTTACATAATATAGTTAGAGGTTCTCATCATCAAACGAATGAGAATTGAAAATTTAAATAAAATTCGAAAATGTTCAAGTGAATTTTTGATATTATTCATACGTGTGTTAGACACTGATTTGTATTTTTGTGTGAGAATGTCTTTTTTTATTAAAATTCTGTATCAAAATGGGATTTTTGACCTTTCCGTGGCTAAATTCATTTCTATTTTTGTTAACACCTTTAAAATTATCAAAAAAAGAAAATTAAAATTAGAAATAGGTTTTTTATTTTTAATTAGTCACCGCACGATGTGAATATTTAATTAACGATATATTATTATGTGTTAGATATAGAAGATCATAAATTAAAATACAATATTATTTTTTATATTATCTATGGCAGTAATATATTCAATATTTTTACACATAAAAGATGTATAGCTTCTTAACGTCCAAACGGGCCCATCCAGTATTATTTTACCTGTTTACGAAAGGGGTCAAACTATAATGTTTCATCATCTAAGACGTCGTTGAATAAATTATTAATTTCGAAAAAAAAAATAAAAGATTTGCACCAAAATCAACATGCTTGTAATCTTTGGATTATTATCGATGTCTCTATAATTCATTGGATCTTAATCACACGGTAACAATGAAGAATTAGAAATTCTGCATTTAAAAAAAAAAAAAATAAAATAAAGGTATGGCCAAAGTATTAAAATTACCAAAAGTTTTTAAAACGCTTGATCAGCATATAATGTTACATAGATACATCGAATAATTTATTAAGTTTTGAGCACCTGCTGTGTATTGTTCAGGGGATTTTACCATAACATTACAACAATGAAATGTGTTTTCTTCGTTCGACTATTTTCTTGGATAAATATTAATCATAAAAAAAAATTTAATTTTATATTAGAATTAATGATGCTATTAACCCTCGGAATGGTTAAAGATCGTGTTTCGTGTTAATTTTTATTATTTTTAGACAGTTTGGAGACTTTAACTGCACGTTAAAACATAAAAATAATTTAACGGTTATAAATCTTCTAAATATTAATGTTAGCAAATTATTGATAAATTGCTTAAAGTACTTTACAATGTAAGTGTAATAATGTCGTAACGAGGAAATTCTTTATTCTCAAATAGTCAATGTTGCCCCAAAATTCTTAATTTTTTGTAGGTTGTGGTAAACCATACGATTTTAAACCACTTGCCCCTAATGCCATGACAGCATCTTCAATCGACCACTTAAAATCAACATAATATGGTATTATTTTTATCTCAAAAACTCATTAGATCTCCGAATCTCCGAGTACAGTAATGTTCTAGCGAATTTAAAGTTTTGGCACAATTTAGTACACGCTTTGGCACAAGGTAGTTTGTAATCCGAGATTATGTAATCCGGGATACCATTATCAGGGATTTTATAATCCGCGATTTTGTAATTAGGAATTTTGTAATCCGGGATTTATAGGATTTTTCATTATCTTTTTCATGCTAGGATTTTTCATGCTAGGTTTTGTATCATAGGATTTTTGATCTTAGGATTGTGTAATCCGTGATTTTATAATACCGAATTTTGTAACCCGGGATTTTGTAATCCGGAATATTGTGATCTGAGATTTTAAAATCTGGGAATTTTTAATCTGGGATTTTGTAATCTGGGATTTTGTAACCTCGGATCCGGGACTTTTTAATCCGAGATGTTGTAATCCGGGATTTTATAATCTGGGACTTTATAATCCGGTATTTTATAATCTGGGATTATTTATTCCGGATAACCATCGTTAGATTTTTTATCCTATGATTTGGAAATCTTGAATTTTGCAATCAAGGATTTTGTAATCCGAGATTCTGTAATCCGGGATTTTACAGCTTGGGTTTTTAATCAACTATTTTTATTCTAGGATTTCTCATTCTAAGATTTTGTAATACGTGATTTTGTAATCCGGAATTTTATGATCTGGGATTTGGTAATAAGGGATTTTATAATCTGAGATTTTATAATCCGTGATTTTATGATCCGCGATTTTTTGTCCCGGATAACCATCCTAAGATTTTTTATCCTATGATTTGGAAATCTTGAATTTTATAATCCAGGATTTTGTAATCCGAGATTCTGTAATCCGGGAGTTTGTAGACTGGGTTTTTAATCAAGGATTTTTTTCCTAGGATTGTTTATTTTATGATTTTGTAATGCGTTATTTTGTAATGCGGGATTTTAGGATCCGGGATTTTTAATTCCGGGATTTTTTAATTGGGGATTTTCATCCTAGAATTTTTAATTCTAGGATTTTGTAATCCGGGATTTTATAATCCGGGATTATGTAATGCGGGATTTTGTAATCTGGGATTTTGTAATCCGGGGATTTATTAATCCGGGATTTTGTAATCTGGAGTTTTGTAATCTGGGATTTTGTAATCAATGATTTTGTAACCCGGGATTTTATAATCTGGGATTTTATAATCCCAAATTTTGTATCCCGGATTTCTATCCTAGGATTTTTCATCCTATGATTTTGTAATCCTGGATTTTATAATCTGGACTTTTGTAATCCGGGATTTTTTATTCGGGATTTTATAATCTGGGAATTTTCATACTAGGTTATTGTAATATGGGATTTTGTAATCTGGGATTTTGTAATCCGGGATTTTTAATGCTGGATTGGGCTACAAATCTAGGATTGAAAAATCCTAGGTTGTTAATCTAGGATTTTTATCCGTTGATTTTTCATTCTAGGATTGTGTAATCAGTGATTTTGTAATTCGGGATTTTTATTAATCCGGGATTTTAGAATCTGGGATTTTGGAATCTGGGATTGTGTAATCCGGGATTTTCACTATGTAATTCGGGATTTCATTATCTGGAATTTTATAATCTGGGGTTTTGTCATTTGGAATTTTGTAATCCGGGATTTTCATCCTATTATTTTTTATCCTAGGATTTGTTTCATTGGATTTTTCATTCTAGGATTTTGAAATCAGTGATTTTAAAATCCGGGGATTTATTAATCCGGGATTTTGGAATCTGGTATTTTGTAATTCGGGATTTCGCAATCCCAGATTCCAAATTTCATCCTTGAATTTTTTATTCAATGATTTTGTAAAATTGGATTTAAAATCAACACACAGAAGACATCTAGGATTCTTGACGGCATCTTACATCTCGTGACCATGATTCAACTAGTGACCATGATTTCAGTAACATGAAAGACTTTAGATACCTTAGGTCAGCTATAATACCGTAAAACGGTTTAATGGTAGATGTAAATACCCGCTTTTCAACCTGTTGCAAAATTTTCATAGCACAGCTGAAAATTTGGGATCAAAACATCTTTTGCAGTCATGCAAAAAAAAAAATCCAGTACTTTATAACCAACGAATAAAACCGACTCTACACAAGAGTAGTGAAAGCTAAAGATTCTGACCTGCCATGGCTGCCAAATTAGCTTAACGTTGAGATGAAGGTTAAATGATCGATTTAAAGTCCGATAAAAGTTGCTAAAACTAGTATCGGATTAGGATAAATTTCGAAACAATTGGTAACTTTACGGAGATTAAAACAAAATATGGCATCGTGCGATGGATCGAGATGAATAGAGGTCAGTTATGAAATGTAACGCAAAAAAGACAGAGAGAAAGGGGAAGAGAGAGAGAACATTGTTTCGGCAGGATTAACTTGGTTATAAGTGCATTAAACCATTTTATAATTTAATTAAGTCATATCGTGCACATCTTACTACTGTGTATTTAATTACAAACCGTTTTGCAAATGAACCCGTAATATTATTTCATTGGAATTTGTATATAGTACAAATTACGTTTGTACTCAATATTTATTTACAGATAAATAACAAAATTCCATGAAAATATTAATTAAAAAATTATTTCAATAATACAAAAAAAAAAAATATTAATAAATTCTAGAGAATTGAAAATGGTACAGAAGAAATTATTGTAGATCTGTTGCGGAAAGACAAAAAACGAAGTAATTAATTTCAGAGATCGTAGCTTAATTAGTTCTTGGAATATAATATTTATTACATGAAAGAATGTACATTAATTTGTTACTTGCTAATTACATGTATAGCAGCAGTACCTACAGTTTAAAAATCTCGGTCGTACCAAATCAAAGTGTTTTTTTTTTAGTTTCGCTATCCGATCGCTAAATCATTAAGTTAAGTTTAATTTTTGGTTAAATTGTGAATCGCAAATTGCGTTAACTATTGCGTTACACTTTTGACATTGTATCTAAAAAATTTATTTAGTTAATTTTATCTAATTTTAGTGATAAATAATTTTTTTTGTCATTTTGACTGGGTTACCACTCATACATTTTTATTTCCTCGCTCTTTTGTTTTTTTAATATTATCGGAGAAAACTTTGATTTGTTGGTAAGAGATGTTTGTTTTTTAACATTGTTGTCAGCTTAGTTAAATCACTGGAAAACATTTTTAAGCATTTGAAATCGTTTAAATATTTTTTGTAATTATAGTATGTCCTTAAATAAGGTACTTGTGTGTGATCGATTTGATATTTATGATTTTAACGGCATATAGGTATAAGTTAAACATAAATTAATTTTTTTGTTGCTCAGAGCAATTATCTGAATATAATATCATTTCAATTTCTTCTTCTTGAGCTGACTTGTCTGGAAGAAACCGTAAAACACATGTACCATGTTCATTAACACACCTTTTTCCTATTTCTTCAAATCATACAAGGCAATCGGCAAATTGAATCGAAGGTCGTAAATGCTAAAGTTAAAAGCGTTCAACTTGGACTCGTAAAATAATTCAGAAGCTTTCCCTTTGGGACACTGAAACACGGCTTTCAAATCGTATACTGCTACGATAATATTAGGTGTGTTCGAAAATTTTTTTATCAGTTTTTTTCTTCCAAACTAAATCTTTTTTCTTTAAGTGCGGGTGTCGTCTCTCCTTCATTTGTTCATTTTCTTCACGTGGAGCATTTTCATGTAACACGCATAGCTCGCACTGGTCGTTTCGTAAAAATTTTGTAAAAGAGCCAATAATTACAAAATTGAGCTTGTTTTTTGGCACGCTGCAAGATAATCTTTATGAATGTCTGAAATGTATTTGTTTCCCTCTATATAATGCCTTTCCGATCCAGAGCGTCAATAGTGGCTTTTTACTTTGGGAATACTACGAATAAAACAACGAAGTTCTTCTTTTATTGCCCCAACAATCAAAGAATGGTGACCATGTTATATACCTATATCTTGGCTGAACTAGATCTAAGCAGGAAGAAATTAAATGTTTTTGCTTATTTAGATTACCAGACTTCCAGAAAATCGTAAATATTCGATGACGTTCTTCTTCCAAAATTTTGCTAGAACAATCCAATCTGCATTTGTTACTACATGGTGGATTCATTTGACGAGGCTCTGATACTTTCTGGACTTTACTATTTGTCTTATAGGCTTTTCCTGTATTTCTTAACCGTTTGTTTGTGTTTGTCCTCCAGTTGGCTACACTTATTCTCTTTATACCCTTCTTTACGGGGATAAGTAGCTTACTCGGTTGTAGAGATTCTACTTCTGCATCATTGCTAATAAAATTGGGAGCAGTAAGCGTATTTAAATGCCATTCAATGTCATTATCCATTTAATGTCGCAGTAGTAAATCATCCTATGACACCACCAATAAAATTTGTTTCAGTTCCCTTTGTGCCCCATTGAAATTTGATCCATTATCGCTGTATATATGTCTAAATTCCTCGTCGTGCATGGAACCGGCGTAAGGCAGCTAAAAACGCATCAGGAGTCATGTCGCCCACCAATTCTAAATAAACAACGTTAGTGGCCATGCACATAAAAAGAGCTTAATATGCTTTAAATATTTTAGCACCTCGTAATCTGGATGTCTTGACGAACAGAGGTCCAGCATAATCCACCCCAGAAGTGAAAAAAGGTCGGTGTTATTATACTCTATGCGACGCCAACTGACCCATTAGCTGATGTTGTAATTGCAACTTTAAACAGACTCATTTAACACATCGGCTAATTATAGTAAATTCGATGGACCTGCATGGAACTGTCTATGGTACACATCTCTAATAATCAAAATTATCGCAAAATGTCATGATGAAAGTACAATTGGATACTTCATATCGTATGGAACATCTGCGTTAGACAGCATCCCTCCTAATCATAATAAACCCACATTGTATAAGAAAGGTAAAAGTGATATTCGTTTTGACTTTTTACAAGGTGGATTTTGGTTAGTGAGATCATTTATTTCTGGAGTAAAACATGAAAGCTGCAACCATCTCATCACAAAATAAAACAAATCTCTTTTCGCCTGGATGAAGTACTGTGCAAATTGAGAACCATTATAGCTAATCCTTTTTCCGAATTTTTTTTAATACCACTGAACTAGATTTTTGCTCATTTAGTGCCACTTCTGGAAGTTCTGCACTCAGCCGTAACTGACTTTGCCATTGTCAACCTGATCTTGACTTAGCCACTCTGGACCATTCCACCATAAGTTGAACCCGATCAACTCGTTTGGGAACAAGCCTCAACCAAGCAGCCTGAATCATACAGCACACGACAATGTAGCCAGGTTCCATTTTGACATTCCACTTCTATTTGAGCAGTTGAAAGAATCACATTACTTAACAAACATGTCAACAAGCATGTCAACACGTAATCGCTATAGAGGCAATATCAGATACTTTTAAGTGAAGGATATCATGATGCTTCTTGTTGCATAATTTACATTTATTTTTTAATCTGCATTTGAATACCATGTGTGTGTCACTTAAGCAATTGTAGAATCTTGCGAATGGGTCCTGACATATTCTCTCCGTCATGACCTTCTATAAAGAAAGCCAAGTTTCTTAGCACAATCGGTTAGCCTGTGGTTCTTGCCATAAAATGCACTGGCTACTGCTGGTACAGTGTACATTGATCTTGTATGCTGTAAATTACTTTTGCTTAGGTTAGGTGACATTTGGTATTCGACTTTAACGAAATCTTTATACAACTGTTAGATTTTATCTAATCAGACAGTTAACTCGTCTAAAGTTGTATCGTCTCTTTTATTTTTTCCAAAAATTTTCATACTTGTAATTTGTCCTTTAATGTAGGTTTTTTTCCCTTTAGCAACTTCATTTTCGAAATAATTTATTGAATCACTAATTAATAACAGAAATCAAAACGTACAAATGAAATCAAAAATGCTTGAATGTCGGCCATCCAAATATTTGGATTTAAATATACCGAAAAACCATTATGCATATTTGATTATTAATAATTGCCTCTGCAGAACAAATGTCACCGATTTCAAATAACGTAGAACGGCTTGTACCTAGTGTACGATCATCTAGATGGAGATTATGTTTAACTACCGACATTGGTAAATAATTATTTTTGTAGATAGTAACTCCTCCGGTTTGAATTTGTTTTCGTTTCCGAGAACTTTTGCATTGGAATCCATCCAATTCAACCACATTATCATCATCCTTCCAAGTCTCGGTGCACAGGATAATCGCAATCTTATTTAAAATATTATCCGTTGATATGCCTTTACTATGTGCTTTTAAACTTTGCACATTAATATATAATGTTCACACCACTTTGTTGCAGTATCCAATGGCGTTGTCGCTATTCTGGACATCTCCCGCCGCAAAACGGAATTTTTCAACCATTCGAATGATAAAATTTAAAATCGTTTTCCACATTAGTTATAAATAATCCACTTAGGTCTGTAACTCTTGAAAGTGCAACATATACTAATTGATGCGCATGACTGCGATGATACTGGTATACGATTTTATTGTATGTTGCCCCTTAGAATTTATGAATTGTTACAGCAGCACTTTCTACCTAAGGAAATTGAATCCGTGTAATCTTCAACTTTTGATTGCTTGCTGTAATGGAAGCTCGGCGCTTAATAATGGGTGTCCATGAGTTTTTTAAATCAACATTATCTTATATATGATTTTTATATTTTGATCTAAGCGCACGGCCAATCCTTTGGTCTGTAAATTCTAACCACAGAAGATGAATTGTGTTGTCTGACGCATATTTAATATAACGAAGATAACCATCAACAACATCAACATTTGTGGTTATCATTTATGGTTTACCTAACATTAATTTTAAATAATATGATAGACCATCGCGTTTTGTTATATGACATTTTATGTACCTTTTGGCGAAAATTATCTATTTGTGTAGTATCAGCATAATTTACATATGTATCGATAGAGACATACTCAATTGTAGTCTCACTTTGGAAACTAGTTCTATTGTATGAAGATACGTCAATATTTCGAAAGAATAAACGTATACCATCGGAACAATTATCTTGAATTTCTTCGACTTTTACAAATCGACTTTCTATAGTGTTCAGCTCTTCAGCAGAAAAACTATCTCCATTACCGATTTTAGTAAGTATTGAACTAAATAAAACATCGCTCTGACGAACAACCTTAAGAAATACTTTATATGGGAAATACTTAATTTGACACCATAATATATCCCCACCAAATACTGCCTTCGGGCTAACTGTAACTGTCTCAGATCTTCACAAAAAATGATATTCATTCCACCAAATGGCTTATCAAATTCACTGGCAATCTTGAATTTAAGGTGTTTAATAATTCTGCTCCAATCATACTGACTTCATCAATAAATATAATACAAATATTATGAAAAGTAGATCGATACAACTGTAAATTTTGATAACTAAAGCTCGAATCTCTTTTCGAAATAGTAATTTTAAATACGGAATAACAATGCAGTAGCTATTGGAAGACATTGGTCTACCAATAGCTACTGCAGCTTTACCAGTGGATACGCAAGATATAAACGTATTATAAATAGGATTGTGCTGCCGTGAAAATCGATTGTAAATTTCCATTAAAGCTTTTAGTGTAAACATCTTTCCATAACCAGCAGAACGAATATTTGTATTGGTTCACTATCCGAATCTTGTAAACGATATATAGCCTCCAAAATTAATTCACGTTGTTCTTTATTAGTAAGTCGAATCATAGAACAATAATCTTCGTGGCTAAAAGCACATTTTCTCGCTTTGCTATGATACCAACTCTATCCATTTGTATATTTTTTATATCATCGTTATTTGGTGAGTTTGTGATCATATCATCATCAACAAGACGATGTATTTTTACATCATCCACAATATCGGAATTTAAGACTCCTTCATCTTCAAGTTGATTCATCTCTCGACAAATTTTTAAAGTTGCCACAATATCGAGATTAGAACAATATCTTTGCTTTAATTTTAACAGCTGTTCTGCATTTTCTTGGTATATTTGCTTATACTTTTCACCGCTCAATAAATCATCCTTTTCATTTCTAAATGGATGAAATAATAGAACCTTCTTTCGTCTATAATTATCGTAATCTTTATCAACATCATAATCCATCCAACGACGAATTTAGCTTGTTTTCGCATATAATATTCACCCCTCGGACCTTTTGTCTTTCTAACCTTCAACCTATCCTGCGGCGATGTTGTAATAAATGTAATCTTCCTACTAGTTTCAGGCATAGGTAACCTCAATAGAAACCTCGATTCCTCTTGAGCACTCATCTCGATAGAATTTAACAGTTCTATTCCATTGAATTTTATTATCTCAGCATAATCTTTTTCGGGATGTTCATCTTGCATTTGTAACAATTTTTTATGTAAGTTACAAATGTCACGATTTGTTTTATTTACATAATCTACCACATATGCGGCGCACACGAATATTGTTCTAAAATATACTGCAAGTCAGGGAGCATTATTCAGCCAAAATATAATATGGGCATGTGCACTACCACGATGTTGAAATTTAATTCGTTTGAAATAATCAACAACATAATTATCATCAAACGGACTATTTTTCTTAAGCTGAAGCATGGCCATGAGCACAGTAATTAGTTTATGAAAAGATAAATTACACGTAACCGGATCTTTATTTACAAGTGAAGGTATTTTAATCGATGCAACAATAGTATTAAATTATTCCACATTACTTCAGATTTTCTAAGTGTTAAAAACATCGTTGGTTTTCCTAATTTTCGCATTATAGCAATTAAATTTCTCTTTCGTTCAATCCAATATTGAGCTGAAGTACTCCAAACTTTTCATGAACGATAAATTTGTATCAATGCACGATTCTATATAATCATTATCCTCTATCATCTTTCTAGTCGTGTGTTCCATATCAGAGGCTCGAAAAGCTAAATATAATCCCGTTGTCGAATTTCAGATGTGGCCATCATGAAAGGTGTAACATTTACATCTTTTTTAAAGACACTATGATACCCCAAATAAATTTTAGGAAATGATAACTCTTCAGTATATTGATCATACAATAGACTTAATTGCTTTTCTTTTGACCTGGAGCCAAATTTAAATATTTATCTTCGCTCCAAAATAAAGTTTGCTGTTGACCTAATAAATTTTCTTGAGCATCATCAAATTCCAATGACTCTAACCATAAACAAACTAAATAATAAGACTCGTCATGTAGAACAAAAAAAAAATATACCATGCGAGGGTAACTCTACTAAAATTTTACTTTTTATCAACCCAATAACATCGATCTTTTTTTGTTCTACTTGACGAGTCTTATTATTTAATTTGTTTATGCTCTAACACATCCTTAGTTTCAATTGATTGTAAAATTTTTTTTTAAATCTGTATATTGTAATGCGCATATAACGGTTTATTTATATGGTAATTTAACAATTTTCAAAGGTGTCTTTGTTTACAAATCCTTCAAGACAAGAAGATTTATTTAGAATATGTCGCTTTATATATACATTAATAGTATAATCATCATCTAATGCTCTAGAAAGCATATTCACCATATTATTTACTTGTCCGATAATTTTATAGGTACCTTGTTGATACCGTAAACGGCTAATTAGCATAAAATGTAATGCCGTTCAGCAATTACACCTATGTCTGGTAGATGATTTGAATATTCAGGATATTTAAATCCATTGGAACCCGATAATTGTGGAATTTTATTTTTATCAACTGTCCGTAAATCTCTTTTTAAACTTCATAATATTCCATTTAGTTTCTAAATTAAACGCAATAGTTTGCTCTCGCTTTCGTTGTCGGTAGGCTGCCTGATGCTCTGCAGAGGTTAAAGTAGAACTGGAAACACTAGAAACATTTAACTGTTCTCGTTTTCGTTTTCGATATGCTGCCTGGCGCTCTGCAGATGCCTTAATAGCAACAATTTAATTATTCACAACACTCAACTGAATCATCGTATAATAATTTATAAAAAATTAACTTCTTAATTTTAATCGTTTTTTTATATTTATTTATTACTATTCGTGTAAATGTAATACGTAGAAAGGTAATACTCAAACCAACAAAACAAAAAACAAACAAATAATTTATTTATTATTTGTTATCCTTTACTTTCTTAGTGTACGTTTCCACCAAAATGTTGGTTGTTTTTTAACATCGCACCGCACACGAATAGTATACATTCTCAAAAAAATTGCGTCTCAACACAAAATTTATTACCTACACATGCATACAAAAAACAACCGATTTGTACTAATGAAGAGAACGTTTGCTGTTGTTTTTATTTACATTGGTACTAAAATATAAAATTTCCTCTAGACAATTTTATGAACAGCCCTTCATTTATTTGAAAAATGTCATTATCATGTATTTTTTTTGCTATTCAAATTTAAATAAATTCTATTTATTTCTTTAAAACACTAATAGCCATTTACTTTTTAATAAATTTTAAAAATTTTAGATTTGCAACCATTTACAATAAATTTTTATGAAAAAAATCAACGTTAAAATTCAAATATTTAAATTTATAATTTTAATACATAGAATTTCAATACACATACATAAAAAAAATTAAAATTTTTCCCTTTGTAAAAAAAACAACCGATTTTTTAGTCGAAACCAAGAGTAAATGTTTAAAATTTAATAAAAAATAAATGGCTATTAAGGTATAAACAGAACCAGAGTGACAACGACGAGCGTCGACGCCTGTCAAATTAAAATACATTAAAAGCATAGTATGCTAACAGAAATATCGACGGTAGCGATGGTTCTGTTTATACCATTAGTGTTTTAAAGAAATAAATAAATTTTATTTAAATTTGAATTGCAACAAAAATACATGATGATGACATTTTTCAAATAAATGAAGGGTTGTCCATAAAATTTCCTAGAGGAAATTTTATATTTTATGGTGCGTACATGTACGTGATTAAAATAATTTCATCACAGGAAGAAGTTACTAACAAAAGCTTTTGCTCAAAATGTGTACCTACTTTACTTGACATATGAAACGTAATTTTTATTTATGTATCGTTATTGGCTGTGGTATACTAAATATTTGTGCGAATTTTTGTGAACTTTTTTGTAATTAGATTTCCATTTTTAATTTTTTATTTTTATAATAATTTCTTTCTGTTAGTTTTTATCGGTGATTTAAATTTTTTCGTGTTATATAATTTTTTTTAAATTTAATTCGTAACAATAACCAAAATGTCTTTATCAAGACAAACCGCTATCGAAATTTTGGCGCGGGACTTGAATGTTGTAAGTGCATTGACTGCAACATATATTAACGAAAATCGGACGCTTAGAAGTGGTAGGAGATTTTGGGTAAATCCGGTCAACCGTAATAAACTCCGACAAGGATTCTACGAAAATCTTGTCGCTGAAATTAGGCTGCATGATGAAACGTTTACTAATTATCATCGAATGACGCCTGCTGTGTTTGACGAATTGTTGTCAATCGTGGGCCCCTCAATACAGCGATTGCCTGTTGGGGAAAGGTCAATAACTGCGGGTCAGCGGATGTCATTAACTCTCCGGTAACTATTTTAATAAATATATTGTGATTAATTGAAAATTAATTATCCCTAAATACTTCTTTAGGTACCTTTCGAGTGGAGACAGTATGATCTCCATTGGAACATATGGTTATCGTTTGGAGAAAACCACTGCCTCACAAATAATAAGGGAAGTGTGTACTAAATTATGGGAACTATTAAGAGATAAAGTTTTTCCAAAGCCAAGCTGTTCAATATGGAAGGATATTGCCAGAAACTTCGAACTTAAGTGGAATTTTCCAAATTATTTAGGAGCGATGGACGGCAAACATGTCATCATACAGGTAAATGTGTTTTATATGATATACTATATAATATTTTGTTATCAATTAATATATTTATAATATTAGGCCTTTGGTAATTCGGGATCAACCTATTTTAATTATAAACATAGCCATAGTCTAGTGCTATTTGCAGTAGCAGATGCAAATTATTAGTTCACTATGGTAGAAGTTGGCGCACCCGGTCATGTTGGAGACAGCACTATTTTTAGGAATAGCAGCTTTGGAAAAGCTGTTCTAAGTGGTGGTGCATCAGTGAACATTCCCTCGCCTGCCATTCTACGGGATAGTCAAGAGCATCCATTTGTTTTTGTTGGTGATGAGGCGTTTCCTCTTCTTCCACATTTGATGCGCCCATATCCTGGGAGAAACGCGTCGGTACTTCCCGTAGATCAAAATGTATTTAACTATCGGCTATCTCGGGCTCGACGAGTCGTTGAAAAAGCTTTTGGCATACTGGCCAATCGGTGGCGTATTTATCGACGAAAAGCGACTTAAAGAGTATATGAGTGCCGATTTAGTCGATAGTTTTGTTGGTGGAACACATCGTGCAGGAAGATGGCGAGAAGAAGCCAAATGGAATGAGACCAATACAACGGCTAGGATCCAATAATCCAAACCAAAGTGCAGTCGAAATTAGAAACAATTACAAAGTATACTTCAATGAAGTGGATATTCTACCTTGACAGAATAATTCGTTATTTTAAAATAAAAAATTATGTTATTGAAATATACTAAATTTAATTTTTTATTGCTTAAATAAAAATATCACACGGTTTATATCGCATCAATTCAGGCTAATTATAATGTAAATAAAATTAAAAATAATTAACCAAATAACAAAAAAAATTTTAAATTTAAATTAAATTTAAATGTCTAAGTTGTTTTTCAAGTGCTTCAAAAAAATTATTTACTTGAACAGTAAATTCCAATTGCTGCTTCGTTGGCCATTTTTCAAACTTTGCACTTAGGTTATCAGCCAAAACCGAAAAAACGTTAGTAGGTCTGTGCAGCTGTAACATTGCGTTTCTGTTTGCTTCCATATATGTAAGAGCATCCTTTAGCAATGCTTCAGTTGATTTATTTGGCGATTTTGTCCGGCTTCTGCGAGTAGGTATTTCACTCGTAGAAAGATTGGGCGTCGTTTCGGTACAAACATTCGGTTTAACGGTGCTTGGACGAACCGAATTTGAATAGCCTGGCGTCGGTTCGCTTTCATTCGGTGTTGATGTTTCGGTTATTGATAATTCTGGTTGTTCATCTACCATTGATGTATCAAATGTATTAAATACTGTTTGATACATTGCGGGTCTTATGGTCATACTGCTCTCCGTTGGCCTACAAAAAAATTAACAAATATCGAATCAGTAAAATTTCTTTAAATGGGATCGATAAACTATATTGTACTTTACATGTCATCCTTTACATATATATATATATATATATATATATATATATATATATATATATATATATATATATATATATATATATATAATATATATATATATATATATATATATATATATATATATAT
This sequence comes from Tipula confusa, assembly GCA_963556175.1. Lineage (NCBI taxonomy): Eukaryota > Metazoa > Arthropoda > Insecta > Diptera > Tipulidae > Tipula > Tipula confusa. The sequence continues at coordinate 72,567,001 of OY744477.1, forward strand.
ATATATATATATATATATATATATATATATATATATATATATATATATATATATATATATATATATATATATATATATATATATATATATTATATATATTATTATTTATATATATACATATATATATATATATATAAATATATATATATATATATATATATATATATATATATATATATATATATATATATATATTAATATATATATATATATATATATATATATATATATATATATATATATATATATATATATATATATATATATATATATATATATATATATATATATATATATATATATATCTCCAATGAGTTTATATGTCCAATGTGCACAAAGGTGAAGGGGAACCGTAATCGAAAAATATAAATTTTAATTATTGATGAAATATAACTAGTTCAAGTAAAATAATAAAATATTCATAACTTACTCTGTGACAACATGTCTTTAGATAAATTCCATCTCTCGAATCAACCAAGCATCGCGATTTTTAACTGATGGTCCTTCGCTACCGCTCCGAGCAGGTTTCATCAAACGAGTATATTTCGCTCTGAGGATCTTTCAGATCTTCATACACTCGTCCGATGCCATACCCATTTCCTTTCCAATTTCCGTCCATGTTGATCTTTTAATAGGGTTGTTTTTATATTGAAAGTGCCCAATTTTGTATAAAAACTCCCGTCCTTCCATTCACACTGCCTCAATCAGCTTGACAGCTATGTTTTGATATATTCTATTCATTCTACAACAATAAGAAAATGTGTAAACATATTTAAAAAATCGGTAAATAACTTCATAGATAAGCAATAATTACTGGTCCGTTTACAGCAATATAGATATAAATATATATATATATATAAATATATATATATATATATATATATATATATATATATATATATATATATATATATATATATATATATATATATATATATATATATATATATATACAAGATTTTAAATTATATAGATAATGTATACACAACACACAAAATGGAGTTTGTTGTGCTCGCACAAAAAACAAAAACTTTTGAAAAAAAAATAAGAAATGTCAAAAAATAGCAAAATTATATAATGAGCACAATTATTGCTCATAATTTTTATTTTTTTTTTTATTATGTTGGATGCTTGCGGTGAAAAGTGTGCCCAAAGTTAAAATTATTTCAACTCAGGAGGGGAAATAGATATATTTTTCGTATGAAAAATATAAAAATTTCCCCTTGATTCGCAAATCATTTTTTGATCACGTACATGTACGCACCATTAGTACCAATGCAAAAAAAACAACAGCAAAAGTTCTGTTCATTAGTACAAATCGATTGTTTTTTCTACAAATCGGTTGTTTTTTGTTTGCATGTGTAGGTAATAAATTTTGTGTTGAGACGTAATTTTTGTGAGAATGTATACTATCCGTGTGAGGTACGATGTAAAAAAAAACAACCATATTTTTGGTAGAAACGTACACTTACTCATTTTTGTGACACAATTTACATTTTTAATGTTAAAATAATTGACGGTAATTTTTATGATGTTTCCCAAAAAATGTCACAATTTGAAATATAACGTTGTCTTGTAAAATGACAATACTTAACTGCAATTAATTTTCTATGAATATGTGGTACAACTCAAAATGTAATGTTATTTCGTAAATAAGCGCCGTGGCACCACGAAATGTGACATTGTTACAGAAAATATGTTCGGTCATTTAAGCGATATTTAAAAAAGATAATAACGAAATTCAATTAAAAAAAAACCAACGACACTAGTGCTTTCTAGTAGCTATTGTGTTTAATCCAGGAGTGACACTATTTCAGATAAAAGTATAATACTTTTCAAGCATTTTGTGTAGTGGTAATGTGAAAATCGCCAATTTTTGAGTTGTGTCACTATTCTTGCAAACCGACGATGTATTACTGACAGTTTTAACATCGCAAATAACTTTACAATAAATTAAATTATTAAAATCAACATAAATTTATAATAAATACATAATTTACTTGAATATACTTGCTTTCAAATAAAAAATTGAACAGCAATTTATTTCTTACATTTATGCATTTATGCATTTATGTTAGGTTCTTATATTTAACAATCTCAAGGTGAAATCTTATTTATTATTTACATTATGTTTAAAATATATATTCCTGTTAAAGCCTAATTAACATGTTGCTTAAGTATGTACAGTTAAGTAACATTTTTATGGTGCAAAATACGATTTAAGTATTTTTAATCGTGTAAGCTATGCTTATCCATCAAACGAAGCATAATTTTATAATGGCATATTTATTTTAATGTTTACTTAACGAGGTGAGTTTTTTAAAGGTTTAATAAAATTAGATCATTAAAAATTAAGATTTAAATGTTTCACCGATGTTTACCACCATATAAATATGGTATTATAATGCGATGTGGAATTTGCATCTATAAAAATATAGTGTTGACAAGTTCTAACCGTTTTATTTGCTGATATTTTTATATTGGTGTCGTTGAAGTAATTAAATTCGAAATTTTATACAAACGTGCATTATAGTTAGAGAATATTACCACTGTGGAATGTACATGTGTTCACTCATAAACTAAAATTCGATGCCATGCAAGATTTGTATTATTCGCCAAACGAATAATGTTGAAAAGTTTTGGGAATCACGGCCCGTCTAGAGTTTTTAACAGCAGATGATCTCGTTAGGGTTGCAATAAAGCCACCAACTCCCAGTGGTTGGGTTAATATGTTGGGTCAGTTTATGTCCGGTATGATATTGTTATAACTTACTACATCGTTGGTTGGATTTTAAATGGCCTTACTAAAACCTTGTTACGGTTGCCCATAAACAGTATTTGTCTCCTTGGCCTCGAACCGCAGCTTCATTCGGCTGTTAGGAAAGAGGTGTGAGAAATTCTTATTAGCTGATGACGTAAAGAATGAACTCGGGATGAACTTTTTCAGAACCTTCAGAATCCATTTTAATCTATTTGAAGTTTCGTAACCTTATATCCTCTTTCACTCCCTCCGTCAACCCAGATCTTCCCCTTAGTCATGTTTTCCTCTCTGACCAAGCCGGTGCTTTATCCGATGTTATAAATCTATTCCTTTCATCTGCTGCAATGAGATTGGGTTGTACAAACCTCTTGTCTCATAAAATTAATACAGGGAATACTTGACCGATGAAACAGCGACACTATGCCGTGTTTCTCTTGCAGCTCGAGCTCAACTTTATGGCGAGCTTGATCTTATGATTGCCTTAGGAGTCTTAGAAGAGAGTGAAAGTCCTTGGTGTTCACCACTAACACTGGTGAAAAAATCAAATGGGAAAGTTAGGTTGTGGCTTGGCGCTCGACGAGCTAATGAGGTACTGTAAAGGATGCCTGATTGGAACATATCTGCTTCATTTCTAGTATAGATTTAAAGGATAGATTTCTCTCGACAATGATGCCAAAATAAAACCACTTTTATGGTACCGGGTAGGTTTCTGTATCAGTTTACCGTTATGCCTTTTGAGTTAAGCAACGTACCGCCAATCATGTGCCGATTGTTGGACAATGTAATTCCGCATCAGTAGCACGACCAGGTGTTCGTCTATTTAACTGACCTCTTGGTAACGTCCAAGACTTTTGAAGAACACCTTGTTTTATTAAAACTAGTCGCCGGGCGGTTGCGGTAGGCCAATCTAACTATAAATGTTAATAAAAGCAGGATTGTTTTGACAGATAAAGTATTTGGGGCATTTAATCGGTGATTGATGTATCAAAGTCGATCCTGAAAAGGTTGAAGCTAGCATTAAATTCCTATGGTTCCCACTACCATTCGCACACCTCGTCGTTTTCTCGAAATGAGTGGTTGTTACCGTCGGTTGATCCAAAACTATTCGTCTATCGCCACTTCCCTCAAAATCTGCTTTTTCAAAATCATGATGGCATAGAACATCCCATCGCTTTTCATTATAGCGTAAGCTCAACTCCGCCTAGCGCAAGTACAGTTTTACTGAACTAAAATGTGATGCTGCTGTTCTTTGCGTTAAGAAATTCTGGTCTTATGTGGAGGAGTTCGAGTATAATATCATCATGGAACATGCGAGTATCCGCTGGCTGATGAACTTGTCTGACTTGTCGGGCCGATTAGCCAGTTGGAGTTTAATATTACAAGCCTTCATGTTTAAAATTGGTCACCATAAGGGTAGCCTAAATACTGTACCAAATACATTCTCGCGCGCTTTTTGTGTAGAAATTGTACCTGGTCCATCAAGCTTCTGTAGTAATGATATAATATGTATGGACTTGGATGATCGTGTCATTTTTGATGGGGATTACTTATTTTAAGTTTTTTAAAGTTCAGACCAGTAAACTGTTGATTAAACCCTTCTTCGGTCATCGTTACCTAGATTCGGACTTGTCTCCGTGGAAACTCGTCATTTCTAATCCTCTCACTCAACTTCGCTCATTCTCTTCCTTCTGTACAATGGCGTTATTACTGGCCTTAATTCACGAATATCTCGATATTCGTGAATTTATCAACCGATGTTCTGTCTGCAAAATGACAAAAGCCTGAATATTCCATTAAGACCTCCTACGGGGGAGGCCTTCACTACCATTCAATGGCAGTTACACTACCATTTCAGCATCTATACATATGTTTTCTTTGTCCTTTCCCAAGATCTCGAAACCATAACTCCTCCATTTTAGTGATGCTGGATAATTACTCAAAATTCGAGTTTTTTAAACCGTTAAAGGAAGCTTCAGCAACTGCCTTGTGCCAGTTGGTAGAAAATGAAATTTTACACCTTTTCGCTGTTTCAGAGCTCGTGACGACAGACAATGGGATGCAATTTAAATCATTATATTTCTAACAGTTACTTTGTACATATGCGAACCCGTTTCCACTGCCTGTAGAGCAATGCTGCAGAATTCGTCAATCATACTATCGTAGCTGCATTGCGAGCTTATGTCGGAGATCACCACGAAAAGCGTCTAATGAATCAACATCAATGTTATTGGCTTATTTCCAATTTACTTAACATCAAATCGGTTCTTACCTTCTGCGAAAGAAATAGAATCTATCTCACAATTTTATCCATTGCCAAACTATTACTTTTTCTATTAGTTTTCTTGACGGTAGCCACAAAAATCGTCTATCTGAACGTTTGGATCAATATAGGTGTTTGTTCCAATTTCAACGAATAAGCGCCCTTTCTATCGCCGCTGTTGATTTTTAATACCTCTATAGTACCATTTGTGCCAGAATCGGCCGCTTTATTTTTGATGAGTTTTCCCTTAACAATAATCTCAGTTAATTCTATTTCTGGGCATACTATTTTTGGGCATAGCTAATGGGCCTATGTGAGCACGTGCATTTCCTTCTTTGATTAATTATATTTATCTGACAAATGGACCAGGTGGTTTCTTCGACATAACAGTCCACGCAGATCCTCCTTTTTAACCACTATTCCATTTTGAACCTTGCCTACCTTATGACTTTCCATAACACAAACGCATTCACACTTGGACATACATAACGCTTTATATCTGGAACAGAATGTTCTCTCTTTGAGATAACCTCGGCAGAAAAATGCACTTGTTCCTACTTTGTTCAACCGCTTCGGTACGTGATAAGGGAAAGTCAACTGATACCCTTGCGATGAAACGAGATGAATAGGGTGGAATCCAATATCTGATTATGTGATGTTTAGTTACCACACATCTCAATAATATAAAAAAACACCTACACTCGTCTTAATTTCTTTTTCCTATATTAACTGCCAAGAACAATAAATACCACGTACACATCATTAAACCGGCATTAAAAGTTTGTTTTAATTTTTATTTCACTTAACTTAACATAAAAATCGAAAAGTTGTAGGAGACCCAAACGAATTATCTGAAAATTTAAAAAAATTAACGATTTTTTTTTAGTATATTCCGATCAAAATGATAATCACGTAGGATCATATCATTTGTGTCACAATGCAAATGTGGATAAAAATACGAGTATATATATACAAAAAGGGTAATCCATCTAAAAATGTTTTAAACGTATATACATGGCTATATTAAGAATAACCTCAAGGTCTTGAATATCATTTTTCTCTTGTTCATAAAAAAATTTATAAATAAAATTAATTAAATTTTAAAAATAAAATAAAAATTCTGGAATTTAAAAGTCATTAAAATTCCAATTTTATTCTTTTTAAATGCTCGTTAAATTGTTACATAAAACTAAAATTAGCTCGCCGACAATTTCAAGCTATTTAACGAGTGAATTATACAGTATGGTCTGTAAATTACTTAACAAGTATTATCTACTGTTTCAGGATATCAGACTAGTGATAAATATCGGTCAACAATTTTTTCTTAAAATAACATTAACAGCACTAACACAATAATATAATAATAAAATAATATAATAATATAATATTATAATAATATAATAATATAATAATATAATAATATAATAATATAATAATATAATAATATAATAATATAATAATATAATAATATAATAATATAATAATATAATAATATAATAATATAATAATATAATAATATAATAATATAAAAATATAATAATATAATAATATAATAATATAATAATATAATAATATAATAATATAATAATATAATAATATAATAATATAATAATATAATAATATAATAATATAATAATATAATAATATAATAATATAATAATATAATAATATAATAATATAATAATATAATAATATAATAATATAATAATATAATAATATAATAATATAATAATATAATAATATAATAATATAATAATATAATAATATAATAATATAATAATATAATAATATAATAATATAATAATATAATAATATAATAATATAATAATATAATAATATAATAATATAATAATATAATAATATAATAATATAATAATATAATAATATAATAATATAATAATATAATAATATAATAATATAATAATATAATAATATAATAATATAATAATATAATAATATAATAATATAATAATATAATAATATAATAATATAATAATATAATAATATAATAATATAATAATATAATAATATAATAATATAATAATATAATAATATAATAATATAATAATATAATAATATAATAATATAATAATATAATAATATAATAATATAATAATATAATAATATAATAATATAATAATATAATAATATAATAATATAATAATATAATAATATAATAATATAATAATATAATAATATAATAATATAATAATATAATAATATAATAATATAATAATATAATAATATAATAATATAATAATATAATAATATAATAATATAATAATATAATAATATAATAATATAATAATATAATAATATAATAATATAATAATATAATAATATAATAATATAATAATATAATAATATAATAATATAATAATATAATAATATAATAATATAATAATATAATAATATAATAATATAATAATATAATAATATAATAATATAATAATATAATAATATAATAATATAATAATATAATAATATAATAATATAATAATATAATAATATAATAATATAATAATATAATAATATAATAATATAATAATATAATAATATAATAATATAATAATATAATAATATAATAATATAATAATATAATAATATAATAATATAATAATATAATAATATAATAATATAATAATATAATAATATAATAATATAATAATATAATAATATAATAATATAATAATATAATAATATAATAATATAATAATATAATAATATAATAATATAATAATATAATAATATAATAATATAATAATATAATAATATAATAATATAATAATATAATAATATAATAATATAATAATATAATAATATAATAATATAATAATATAATAATATAATAATATAATAATATAATAATATAATAATATAATAATATAATAATATAATAATATAATAATATAATAATATAATAATATAATAATATAATAATATAATAATATAATAATATAATAATATAATAATATAATAATATAATAATATAATAATATAATAATATAATAATATAATAATATAATAATATAATAATATAATAATATAATAATATAATAATATAATAATATAATAATATAATAATATAATAATATAATAATATAATAATATAATAATATAATAATATAATAATATAATAATATAATAATATAATAATATAATAATATAATAATATAATAATATAATAATATAATAATATAATAATATAATAATATAATAATATAATAATATAATAATATAATAATATAATAATATAATAATATAATAATATAATAATATAATAATATAATAATATAATAATATAATAATATAATAATATAATAATATAATAATATAATAATATAATAATATAATAATATAATAATATAATAATATAATAATATAATAATATAATAATATAATAATATAATAATATAATAATATAATAATATAATAATATAATAATATAATAATATAATAATATAATAATATAATAATATAATAATATAATAATATAATAATATAATAATATAATAATATAATAATATAATAATATAATAATATAATAATATAATAATATAATAATATAATAATATAATAATATAATAATATAATAATATAATAATATAATAATATAATAATATAATAATATAATAATATAATAATATAATAATATAATAATATAATAATATAATAATATAATAATATAATAATATAATAATATAATAATATAATAATATAATAATATAATAATATAATAATATAATAATATAATAATATAATAATATAATAATATAATAATATAATAATATAATAATATAATAATATAATAATATAATAATATAATAATATAATAATATAATAATATAATAATATAATAATATAATAATATAATAATATAATAATATAATAATATAATAATATAATAATATAATAATATAATAATATAATAATATAATAATATAATAATATAATAATATAATAATATAATAATATAATAATATAATAATATAATAATATAATAATATAATAATATAATAATATAATAATATAATAATATAATAATATAATAATATAATAATATAATAATATAATAATATAATAATATAATAATATAATAATATAATAATATAATAATATAATAATATAATAATATAATAATATAATAATATAATAATATAATAATATAATAATATAATAATATAATAATATAATAATATAATAATATAATAATATAATAATATAATAATATAATAATATAATAATATAATAATATAATAATATAATAATATAATAATATAATAATATAATAATATAATAATATAATAATATAATAATATAATAATATAATAATATAATAATATAATAATATAATAATATAATAATATAATAATATAATAATATAATAATATAATAATATAATAATATAATAATATAATAATATAATAATATAATAATATAATAATATAATAATATAATAATATAATAATATAATAATATAATAATATAATAATATAATAATATAATAATATAATAATATAATAATATAATAATATAATAATATAATAATATAATAATATAATAATATAATAATATAATAATATAATAATATAATAATATAATAATATAATAATATAATAATATAATAATATAATAATATAATAATATAATAATATAATAATATAATAATATAATAATATAATAATATAATAATATAATAATATAATAATATAATAATATAATAATATAATAATATAATAATATAATAATATAATAATATAATAATATAATAATATAATAATATAATAATATAATAATATAATAATATAATAATATAATAATATAATAATATAATAATATAATAATATAATAATATAATAATATAATAATATAATAATATAATAATATAATAATATAATAATATAATAATATAATAATATAATAATATAATAATATAATAATATAATAATATAATAATATAATAATATAATAATATAATAATATAATAATATAATAATATAATAATATAATAATATAATAATATAATAATATAATAATATAATAATATAATAATATAATAATATAATAATATAATAATATAATAATATAATAATATAATAATATAATAATATAATAATATAATAATATAATAATATAATAATATAATAATATAATAATATAATAATATAATAATATAATAATATAATAATATAATAATATAATAATATAATAATATAATAATATAATAATATAATAATATAATAATATAATAATATAATAATATAATAATATAATAATATAATAATATAATAATATAATAATATAATAATATAATAATATAATAATATAATAATATAATAATATAATAATATAATAATATAATAATATAATAATATAATAATATAATAATATAATAATATAATAATATAATAATATAATAATATAATAATATAATAATATAATAATATAATAATATAATAATATAATAATATAATAATATAATAATATAATAATATAATAATATAATAATATAATAATATAATAATATAATAATATAATAATATAATAATATAATAATATAATAATATAATAATATAATAATATAATAATATAATAATATAATAATATAATAATATAATAATATAATAATATAATAATATAATAATATAATAATATAATAATATAATAATATAATAATATAATAATATAATAATATAATAATATAATAATATAATAATATAATAATATAATAATATAATAATATAATAATATAATAATATAATAATATAATAATATAATAATATAATAATATAATAATATAATAATATAATAATATAATAATATAATAATATAATAATATAATAATATAATAATATAATAATATAATAATATAATAATATAATAATATAATAATATAATAATATAATAATATAATAATATAATAATATAATAATATAATAATATAATAATATAATAATATAATAATATAATAATATAATAATATAATAATATAATAATATAATAATATAATAATATAATAATATAATAATATAATAATATAATAATATAATAATATAATAATATAATAATATAATAATATAATAATATAATAATATAATAATATAATAATATAATAATATAATAATATAATAATATAATAATATAATAATATAATAATATAATAATATAATAATATAATAATATAATAATATAATAATATAATAATATAATAATATAATAATATAATAATATAATAATATAATAATATAATAATATAATAATATAATAATATAATAATATAATAATATAATAATATAATAATATAATAATATAATAATATAATAATATAATAATATAATAATATAATAATATAATAATATAATAATATAATAATATAATAATATAATAATATAATAATATAATAATATAATAATATAATAATATAATAATATAATAATATAATAATATAATAATATAATAATATAATAATATAATAATATAATAATATAATAATATAATAATATAATAATATAATAATATAATAATATAATAATATAATAATATAATAATATAATAATATAATAATATAATAATATAATAATATAATAATATAATAATATAATAATATAATAATATAATAATATAATAATATAATAATATAATAATATAATAATATAATAATATAATAATATAATAATATAATAATATAATAATATAATAATATAATAATATAATAATATAATAATATAATAATATAATAATATAATAATATAATAATATAATAATATAATAATATAATAATATAATAATATAATAATATAATAATATAATAATATAATAATATAATAATATAATAATATAATAATATAATAATATAATAATATAATAATATAATAATATAATAATATAATAATATAATAATATAATAATATAATAATATAATAATATAATAATATAATAATATAATAATATAATAATATAATAATATAATAATATAATAATATAATAATATAATAATATAATAATATAATAATATAATAATATAATAATATAATAATATAATAATATAATAATATAATAATATAATAATATAATAATATAATAATATAATAATATAATAATATAATAATATAATAATATAATAATATAATAATATAATAATATAATAATATAATAATATAATAATATAATAATATAATAATATAATAATATAATAATATAATAATATAATAATATAATAATATAATAATATAATAATATAATAATATAATAATATAATAATATAATAATATAATAATATAATAATATAATAATATAATAATATAATAATATAATAATATAATAATATAATAATATAATAATATAATAATATAATAATATAATAATATAATAATATAATAATATAATAATATAATAATATAATAATATAATAATATAATAATATAATAATATAATAATATAATAATATAATAATATAATAATATAATAATATAATAATATAATAATATAATAATATAATAATATAATAATATAATAATATAATAATATAATAATATAATAATATAATAATATAATAATATAATAATATAATAATATAATAATATAATAATATAATAATATAATAATATAATAATATAATAATATAATAATATAATAATATAATAATATAATAATATAATAATATAATAATATAATAATATAATAATATAATAATATAATAATATAATAATATAATAATATAATAATATAATAATATAATAATATAATAATATAATAATATAATAATATAATAATATAATAATATAATAATATAATAATATAATAATATAATAATATAATAATATAATAATATAATAATATAATAATATAATAATATAATAATATAATAATATAATAATATAATAATATAATAATATAATAATATAATAATATAATAATATAATAATATAATAATATAATAATATAATAATATAATAATATAATAATATAATAATATAATAATATAATAATATAATAATATAATAATATAATAATATAATAATATAATAATATAATAATATAATAATATAATAATATAATAATATAATAATATAATAATATAATAATATAATAATATAATAATATAATAATATAATAATATAATAATATAATAATATAATAATATAATAATATAATAATATAATAATATAATAATATAATAATATAATAATATAATAATATAATAATATAATAATATAATAATATAATAATATAATAATATAATAATATAATAATATAATAATATAATAATATAATAATATAATAATATAATAATATAATAATATAATAATATAATAATATAATAATATAATAATATAATAATATAATAATATAATAATATAATAATATAATAATATAATAATATAATAATATAATAATATAATAATATAATAATATAATAATATAATAATATAATAATATAATAATATAATAATATAATAATATAATAATATAATAATATAATAATATAATAATATAATAATATAATAATATAATAATATAATAATATAATAATATAATAATATAATAATATAATAATATAATAATATAATAATATAATAATATAATAATATAATAATATAATAATATAATAATATAATAATATAATAATATAATAATATAATAATATAATAATATAATAATATAATAATATAATAATATAATAATATAATAATATAATAATATAATAATATAATAATATAATAATATAATAATATAATAATATAATAATATAATAATATAATAATATAATAATATAATAATATAATAATATAATAATATAATAATATAATAATATAATAATATAATAATATAATAATATAATAATATAATAATATAATAATATAATAATATAATAATATAATAATATAATAATATAATAATATAATAATATAATAATATAATAATATAATAATATAATAATATAATAATATAATAATATAATAATATAATAATATAATAATATAATAATATAATAATATAATAATATAATAATATAATAATATAATAATATAATAATATAATAATATAATAATATAATAATATAATAATATAATAATATAATAATATAATAATATAATAATATAATAATATAATAATATAATAATATAATAATATAATAATATAATAATATAATAATATAATAATATAATAATATAATAATATAATAATATAATAATATAATAATATAATAATATAATAATATAATAATATAATAATATAATAATATAATAATATAATAATATAATAATATAATAATATAATAATATAATAATATAATAATATAATAATATAATAATATAATAATATAATAATATAATAATATAATAATATAATAATATAATAATATAATAATATAATAATATAATAATATAATAATATAATAATATAATAATATAATAATATAATAATATAATAATATAATAATATAATAATATAATAATATAATAATATAATAATATAATAATATAATAATATAATAATATAATAATATAATAATATAATAATATAATAATATAATAATATAATAATATAATAATATAATAATATAATAATATAATAATATAATAATATAATAATATAATAATATAATAATATAATAATATAATAATATAATAATATAATAATATAATAATATAATAATATAATAATATAATAATATAATAATATAATAATATAATAATATAATAATATAATAATATAATAATATAATAATATAATAATATAATAATATAATAATATAATAATATAATAATATAATAATATAATAATATAATAATATAATAATATAATAATATAATAATATAATAATATAATAATATAATAATATAATAATATAATAATATAATAATATAATAATATAATAATATAATAATATAATAATATAATAATATAATAATATAATAATATAATAATATAATAATATAATAATATAATAATATAATAATATAATAATATAATAATATAATAATATAATAATATAATAATATAATAATATAATAATATAATAATATAATAATATAATAATATAATAATATAATAATATAATAATATAATAATATAATAATATAATAATATAATAATATAATAATATAATAATATAATAATATAATAATATAATAATATAATAATATAATAATATAATAATATAATAATATAATAATATAATAATATAATAATATAATAATATAATAATATAATAATATAATAATATAATAATATAATAATATAATAATATAATAATATAATAATATAATAATATAATAATATAATAATATAATAATATAATAATATAATAATATAATAATATAATAATATAATAATATAATAATATAATAATATAATAATATAATAATATAATAATATAATAATATAATAATATAATAATATAATAATATAATAATATAATAATATAATAATATAATAATATAATAATATAATAATATAATAATATAGTAATATAATAATATAATAATATAATAATATAATAATATAATAATATAATAATATAATAATATAATAATATAATAATATAATAATATAATAATATAATAATATAATAATATAATAATATAGTAATATAATAATATAATAATATAATAATATAATAATATAGTAATATAGTAATATAATAATATAATAATATAATAATATAATAATATAATAATATAATAATATAATAATATAATAATATAATAATATAATAATATAATAATATAATAATATAATAATATAATAATATAATAATATAATAATATAATAATATAATAATATAATAATATAATAATATAATAATATAATAATATAATAATATAATAATATAATAATATAATAATATAATAATATAATAATATAATAATATAATAATATAATAATATAATAATATAATAATATAATAATATAATAATATAATAATATAATAATATAATAATATAATAATATAATAATATAATAATATAATAATATAATAATATAATAATATAATAATATAATAATATAATAATATAATAATATAATAATATAATAATATAATAATATAATAATATAATAATATAATAATATAATAATATAATAATATAATAATATAATAATATAATAATATAATAATATAATAATATAATAATATAATAATATAATAATATAATAATATAATAATATAATAATATAATAATATAATAATATAATAATATAATAATATAATAATATAATAATATAATAATATAATAATATAATAGTATCATTTCGCTTTTGATCCTCAAACTTTCCTGTCGTACCTTGGAAGCAGATGGGGCGGTGAATGTGAATAGTGTACTATGTCCTTTTATTTTTCCAAGGAGTAGTAACCGATTGGCTTTCCACGGCTTTTTTCTACAGACTAGTATTATAGCTTCAAATGCTACATTAGGATATTTATCATGACCTGACGCCTTCTAGTTTCCAATTTTGCCACATTTGAGTACCTCGTCCTGTGACGAGGGTGAATTATTCCATTTTCTCTTTTTAGAACGATGATGCATAAACAACAATTTTTTTGTGGAAATTTTCCTCAACCATGAACATTTTTATCATGAAAATAAAAAAACTTTTCGTCAAACAATATATTTTTAGCCAGTAAAATTTCTTTTTGCAAAACGTTCCTAAGGTGTGTTGCTTCATGCAAGATACACAAAATAGTTTTATGATCATTGTGTGGGTAAATAACTCATTTTATTTCCATTCATTCCAATGGTGACACTCAATAATCCATAGTGGATCAACTTCCGAGGGAGTACATATCTACGAAATTTAGTGGTGTTGCCAACATCACCACTGAAATTAAGATGAAGGCTTCCAGGCAAGCTTCATCTATATATCATCAAAATCACCCGCTTTCAACAAAAGGCCCTAATTTACCCCTCAACTTCTCTTGGGTTGAAATGAAGTGAATTTTTCCACAGACCCAAACAGAAGTTCTGTTTTAACAGTGTAATTGTTTTGTAATAACAGCAGCTGATATATTGGACGCTTCAAACTACCAGCGGTATGTTTGTTCTTTTCAGTTGCTTTTTTTCCGTCAATATTTTTTCCTGTTCTTTGCAATAAGTTCCTGGGAATATTTGAACTTCTGTTATTGCTTAGATGTGTCGTTCACACTTCTACATTTTTGGCCTTGGTGTAAGATAAGGGTTTTCATGTATGTTCCTGATAAGAAGCTGTGAGCGTTTTATAGAAGATATACCTTTGGTTTCTCATACCAACGATTTCAGATCCTGAAGTAACTGATTATGTGTAATTAAATCAAGGCTCTAACATCAGCTGCTAGATCAATTTTTTTTAAATTGGGATTGAAAAACTATGGTTAGGGTTCCCAATGCCATTTTTAGTATAAAATCTTCCTTCGAAATTTGACAAATAAGTAAGTATTACAAATATGTAAGTATTTTTGACCAAATCAAATTCAGTTAATTTTTTTTGTCACATTTCGATACAACTTTAAGCCAGTTAATATCATACGACTACTTCCTTCAGCTCTCTTTCACCCCGGATCTGGTCATAGGGATCCAGATTTACTAGAGTACGCTAGTACTCCAAAGTATTTTTTGTAATGCATTTCAGTTTGATTTTTAAAACACTTTTTGTCTCCTCATAGGGTAATTTGATCAATCGGCCCATTCTCTTAATTTTGGTATGCACATTTTTTATACTCGACAATTTTGAAACACTCGTACGTTGAAACTCAAGCATGTTCCTTCTACATGTTTTTCATTTAGGTGAGTAAATTAGACTGCCCCAGATTTCGGTTACATGTAGATACATGTAGGCGGACATTTCATGACAGTTTTGGCCCGCAGATGGTATTACATTTCCTATCTGAATAAAGAATATAAAAAAATAAAGGATTCCGATTGTTAAGTAGTCTACTGATCATACTGTAAAGTAATAAATGTTTTGCTGAACATTTGCAGGATACACAAAACTGTGCTCTTCGCACATAATGATGAACACATTTTATTGGTAATCGATTAAATCGACCCACCCAATTGGCTTTGTGTAGAAAGTGGTAGGTTTTAGATTTATTGACGATTATATACTACAACACCCTAATGATTTCACATGAACTTCTTGCACTCTTGTGTTCAATAATCATTTGACATTTAATTAATTTTTAATTCTTTGTCATTCATTTTTTTTTGCAATTACAAATCTTTGCAATATAAAAATCTTTATTTACTGTTGTTAATCTAACCTATCATGATCACACAGCACAAAATCTAAACTTATATGCTCGTACATATACACAATATTAGTTGAACCATATAACCTCTATACTATTTAATGTATGACTTAGAGCTTTGAAAACGATATTTCGATTAATATCAATATACATTTTTTTTGTCGAGTTCTCAATTTAATTTTTTCAATCTTTAATTAAAATAACATTTCGAGTAAAACACCCTGATCTTTCGAGATGAAAAATTCATATAACATGATACTCGCCTGTATATGCATTACAAAATGTAATCTATAATATTTTGTTGTGTACGATCATGTATATATGAAAGGTAAGATAAATATTGGTAAATAATGTATATGATATATATCATAAAGGAAGTTGTATTTCTTGTATATATGGCGCACAAAGGTGGTCTCTAAGATCGTGTGTGACAGTAAAAAAAAAATGATATATTATCGGAAAATGTTTTATTGAGCTACTCTATTATGAAGGTTGGCTGTTGGAATCTATTTTTTAATATACACGACTTGGGAAAAAACAGATCAGTTTCTTTGATATTTGAGGTGCTTTGTAGTTACGAGATGTATTATGTAGTTTAAGGTTATGTTATGCAGTGAAATACCGATTTTCGAAGCTTTTGGAGCTGGTAAAAAATACAATTTCACAGTTTTAATGGGTACGCGATCGAAAAGCGAAAATTCTAGCTTGGTTTTTCTCAAATGTGCAAGGCTATAGACTGTCAAAACTTGGATTTCATATTTTCAAATATAAAGATTTTTTTTGTAATTTCAGTTATTTACAAATCTCCAGACCACCCTATAAATTAAAAAATCTACTTTAAACTCATTATCAATAGAGTTCCACTCATTTTACACCAAAATAAATACGAAAATTTTAACTCATATTTTTCCCAAGTATGCAAGGCCATAGACTGTCAAAATTTGGATTTTATATTTTCCACAAATCAAGATTTTTTTTAAACCTAATTTCGGTTATCTGTAAGTCTCAAGACCACCCTATAAATCCCAAAATTCACCCTTATCTCATTATTTACGAAATTCCACTCATTTTACACCAAACTAAAATCAAAAATGTTAACTAAAATTTTTCTCAAGTATGCAAGGCAGACTGCAAAATTTGGATTTTACATTTTCAAAAAAATCAAGATTTGTTTAGACGTAATTTCGGTTATCTAGAATTTTCTAGATCATTCTATAAACCCAAACATCCACTCTTAACTCATTATCAACGGAACTCCACTCATTTTACACTAAAATAAATACGAAAATTTTAACTCAAATTTTTCCCAAGTATGCAAGGCCATAGACTGTCAAAATTTGGATTTTTTATTTTCAAAAATTCAAGTATTTTTTAATCGTAATTTCGGTTGTCTTCGGTTGATAGACTATACCCAATAAATCCAAAAACCCACTCTAAACCAATTATCAACGGAATTCCACTCATTTTACATCAAAACCAAATTGAAAATTTGTTCCATGTATGCAAGGCTATATATAGACTGTCAAAATTTTAATTTTATTTTCAAAAAATCAAGATTTGTTTAGACGAAATTTCGGCTATCTAGAACTTTCTAGACTATTCTGTAAATCCAAAAATCGACTCTTAACTCATTTTACATAAAAATAAAATCGAAAATGATAGCTCAAATTTCCCAAAATATGCAAGGCATACTTCAAAATTTGGATTTTATATTTTGAAAAAATCAAGATTTTTTTAAACGTATTTTCGGTTATCTTTGGTCCTCCAGACTACCCAATAAATTCCAAATCCACTCTAAATCCATTATCATCGGAACTCCAGTTTTTTTACACCTACATAAATTAAAAAAATTTTAACTCATATTTTTCCCAAGTATGCAAGGCTGCAGACTGTCAAAATTTGGATTTTTTATTTTCAAAAATTCAAGTATTTTTTAATCGTAATTTCGGTTGTCTTCGGTTGATAGACTTTACCCAATAAATCCAAAAACCCACTCTTAACTCATTATCAACGAAATTTCACTCATTTTACAACAAAATAAAATCAAAAATTTTAACTCAAATTTTCCAAAATATGCAGGGCTATAGACTACCAAGATTTAGGGTTTTATTTTCGAAAAATTGAGGGTTTTCTAATTGTAATTTTGGTTATTACCAAATTATTAGACCACCCTTTCAATCCATAAATCCGCTCTTAACTCATTATCAACGGAATTCAACTTAGTTTACGTCCAAAGAATAGTAGATTAAAAAAAACTATTTAGCACGAAATTTAAATGAAATAACAGTTAAACAGCCAAAACACTTCATTATTAGTAAAGAAGGAAATCCAATTGATCTGAATGAAAAGGAATAAATTCTGAATGATTGGTGAGCCAAAAAGAAAGATCAGCTATTGGGGTTACCAACTCTTGCATGCAGCGTCCAAACCATCTGATTGTGGTTAACCCGCACTTCTTATGGATTTCTCGTTTAATATCAACTGTAAATTTACCCTCTGCATACTAAGTTAAAGCAATATGTTTACTTATTGTTAGCTGGTCAAGGCACTCGCGTATAATAGCCCAATAAACCAAATTATACAATTTTAATCCGTTACAATTCTCAAATAATTTAGAACAATTTTAAGATTCATTAATCTTTCCGTCAACAGATCAACCGTAACAATTCTTGAACGTTATTTTATTTTGTTACCTAATAGATTTTTTTTCTTGCAAACAAGATCACAACAAAAAAAATGATCACTTAACTACCTTGAAATCATTCTAATATATATAGTTTTAGCAATAACTTATATTGGGCACTTAATTTGAATTTAAATTGATATTTAAAACTAACCCGATTTAAATATTAGCGTGAATATATTAAACACATATCAGGTTCAACTTTAATGGCTAATTAATTAATTCACCAAACTATACCCATATCGTTTTTATTATTTGTTTTTATCAAAAATATTGTTATTATTAATATTTTCGATGAATTAATTAAAACAAGTAGTTTAGTTTTTATTATTATAGTGAAATTATTTTTATTTTTATTATTTATTGTTCATAAATATATTTCGGAAATAAAATTTCCATCATCAGTATTGCTTACTTGATTGAGAATTAAATTTAATTTTTTCATGCTTATATACAAAATTTAGTCGTTGTATTTCAAAAATTGATCGTTGTAATATTAATGGGGTGTGGCTTATTGTCGTCGTTTTTTATTATTATATAAAATCAGTTCGTATAATTTATTAGTCGTGGTATTAATTTTATTATTAAGTAGGTTTTTACTTTTTCGATTTTTGTATATTTCGAATTCTTCGACCCTGTTCATTTTATCGCCTTTCTTCATTTTGTACAGAATCTTTAGGTTTGTATCCATATCCATGTAGTTATGCTGGGTATCATTTATGTGGAGAGCAAATCTTGATTCGGTTCTTATTTTACCGATGTCTTTTATGTGTTCCTTAAATCTTTGTTTAAAGGATCTACCGGTTTGTCCTATGTAAAATGAAGGGCAATCTGAGCATGTCAGTTTATAAATTCCTGTGTCTAAACTTGTGTTACTGTCTGGTTTGACTAATTGTTCTAATTTCTGTTGGGTCTTATAAGCAACTTTATATCCAAAGTGCTTAAATATTTTTTGGACGTGTTGACTAGTGTTTCTATCATAATCTATTGTAATAAATTTAGGTTGGTTCTCGTCATCAAAAGTTAAAGTGGTATTTTGTCGGTATTTTATTCTGTTGAGGTATTTTTTATTTATCTCCTCAATTTTAGAAGATTTGTATCCATTTTTATTAGCGATGTATTTAATAATGTCAAGCTCTTTAAGATAATCATCTCGCGACATCGGTATGATATTTAGTCTATTGATCATATGATTATAGGCTGCCATTTTATGCTGATATGGATGATTTGACTCATGATGAATAGTTTGGTCCGTTTGGGTTGGTTTTCTGTATATTTTAAATTTGTGCTCATTGTTATCGTTTTTAATCGTTAGGTCCAAAAAATTAATAATTTTGTTTTGTTCAATTTCCAAAGTAAATTTTATATTTGGATGGACGTTATTTAAATAATTTAGAAGTTGGTCCATTTGTCGGTTTGTACCAGTAAATAGTAATAATATGTCATCTACGTATCTGTGCCAGTATTTAATGTTATTCTTCAATTTGTTTTTAGTACTTAAAATTTCGTTTTCTTCAAAATGATTCAAATATATGTTGGCCAAAGTTCCAGATAATGGGCTTCCCATTGGTAGTCCATCATCTTGTGAATAATATTTATTATTAAATTGGAAATAATTTTGATTTGTTATTTCTTCTAATAATTTAATTACTTCATTCACGATATTAATATTAATTCCATTTGTTATTAACATAGTTTTGGTTATTATTAAAGTTTCTTTTATCGGAATTTTTGAATACATATTCGTTACATCAAAAGATAAAAGTTTCGCGTTGTGTGGTATTTTTATCCCTTCAATTTTGTTAATCAGTTCAATACTGTTTTTTATTGAGTGGTCATTTTCAAATTTTATATTATTTGAGAGCCATTTGTTTATATGTTTTGCCATTTTAAATGACGGAGCCGAAGTAAAATTTACAACAGGTCGTACTGGCATATTTGGCTTATGAACTTTTGGCATACCTCTTAGCATTGGAGCTGTTGGTTTTATCATTTTGTTGTAACGTTTTTCTCTGTCGTTCAAAAAATGCTTAGATTTATTAATAATTTCTTTCAAACTTTTATGGTATTTTTGAGTTGGATCCTCATTCAATTCTTGAATATTGTTGTTAATAATAAATTCATTCACCTTCGAAATATAGTCAATTTCGTTTAATATTACTATTGTATTTCCTTTATCGGCTTTCGTGATGATAGCATTATTGGAATTTATTTTATTTTTTATATCTTTAATAATTTCTTGTTCTTGTTTATAATTATTACGTGTTAAATTTAGATTTTTAATTTTGTCTACAACCATCATCCTAATGTCTGCTTGGTGTTCTATATTAGTTTTTGTGATTGCATTTTCAATTGTCAAAATATGTTTGTTTAGATAATTAATATCATTTTTAGGCTTTATATTATATTTTAATCCTTTATCCAATAATGCCGCCTCATTGTTATTGAATTGGATGTTAGTATGATTTTCCATTCGGTTATAGAATTTGTGTGTTGATATTGGCCTGTTCGTGTTATCGTTTGTACTATTTTTCTTCATTATCAAAATTTTTAATTTTTTAGTTATTGTTTTTCTTTTAAGTTTAAGTCGTTCTTCAACTTTTGCGTTGATTTTGTCCAAAATGTCTGTGTATTCGATAAAATGAAAATCTTTGGCTATTTGTAAATGGCAATTATATAGCTTCATGGTCAATTTGTTTATTTTACTGTGAAGTGATTTAATTTCTTGAGTTAACCAACATTTTTCAGCTTTTATTTTTGTTAGTCTGGCTGCTGGTGTGTTGTTATTAATTTGAACTCTTATGTAGTTTGGAATAATGTTTTTGTTTTTGCATGATTTGTTGAAAAATAAATTTAATTTGTTACATCTCAGTTTATATAACGTATTTAAGTAAGTATTCACACTTGTCGTTGGTTCATTTAAATTATTATAGGAATTCATTATAAATTCTTATTATTTTCGTGTGGCTTATTTCACTTATTAATTGTTTTTATCAAAAATATTGTTATTATTAATATTTTCGATGAATTAATTAAAACAAGTAGTTTAGTTTTTATTATTATAGTGAAATTATTTTTATTTTTATTATTTATTGTTCATAAATATATTTCGGAAATAAAATTTCCATCATCAGTATTGCTTACTTGATTGAGAATTAAATTTAATTTTTTCATGCTTATATACAAAATTTAGTCGTTGTATTTCAAAAATTGATCGTTGTAATATTAATGGGGTGTGGCTTATTGTCGTCGTTTTTTATTATTATATAAAATCAGTTCGTATAATTTATTAGTCGTGGTATTAATTTTATTATTAAGTTTTTATTACAAAATAGTACAATTATTAGAATTTTAATGCAATGAATATCAAATTTTAATGATGTGACATATCATAAAAAAAAAAAAACTAACGAAATTTTAATTTTATGTGATTTACCCTTGATTTACCACACATGTTGCATAACACCACCAAGACAAGACAACCATAAGACCGGAAAGCAGGTTTCATTATAATTTTTTATTTTAGTTTTAAATGTGTTGTGTGTGTGGTGTATTTTGATTTATTTCACCTGTTGTAAAGTTTAAGGTAATTTGTTTTATATTTTCAACAAATAGCAGGTTATATACCTATTAATCTCCTTCTCATTATCTTATTCACATTCTAAAGGAGTAAAGCTACTAAGATATATACTTTCGAGTAAAAAATAAAAATAAAAAAAATTTAAATATATATATATATATATATATATATATATATATATATATATATATATATATATTTTTTTTTTTTTAAGAAAATTTCAAAACTTTTTTTAACAAAATTTTCAAGAACCATCCACAAACAGAGTAGGTATTATATGCTTAAGAACCCAAATCTACTGATGGGTATTGTGTTACTGGTTCTAGTTTAAGTTGGAAATTTTGTAACTCAGTGTTATACACGAAAAAGTATTGGCTATTAAGATTTTTGACTTGAAGTTTTTCGGTTCCAATAACATATTATGTGGAATGAATATTCCGGGCATTACTTCTTGAGCTGAACATATACACAACTGGTTTGATTTTGTTTTTATTTCTATACATACTTCACTCCGTGCAGGTAGTATGATTTTGTTCTCAGGTTGCTCATTGAAAAAATCTCTGCCTAGAATGCCATCTGTTTTTTTTTTTACTTTTTAATCCCTACAATCTTTTCTGGGGCCGAAGCTCACCCAACTCTTTCGCGGTTATTTTACCGTCCTTACTTTACGCCAACGAGAGCCAAATCGAGGACGCACGAATACAGGTTCGCGATTGTTGAATATCCCATCTGCGTAATGCATTGCTCCATGCCAGCCTGTACTGACATGGACGATGGTTCGGCCCATAGACTCTGCACTCCAACAGGGGGTCATAGTTGTGTTCATCGTCATCACCGATCGTAATCAGGTGATGAAAAATCCCTTTTGCAACCCTCCCCCGTTGAGATTCGAACCCGGTACCTCCCGTCCCAAACACCGCAGCTTTAACCACTGCGCCAATTGCTCGGTAATGTCATCTTCTTTGATTGGAAACTCATTTGGAACTTTGTGGAATTTGTGCTTTACCGTTATGTTTTCGTCTAATTTTAAATCTAATGCTATCGATCCTAGTGTTTCGGTTGTACCTTTTTCTATACCTGTTAATTTTAAAATATCTTCAGTGTCAATTTTACTTTCTGTTACAAATCTTTCATTAATTAATGATATTTCTGCACCTGAATCTATCAATAAATTTGGTCTTACGTTGCTTATTATTGGTGAGATGGTGTCTGTTTCTGTTTTGAATTTAGATACTAAGTTTATAGATTTTGTAGATTTAATATCGTCTGGGTATAGTAAATGCTTTATGTCGTGTAGACCGTTTTCGTGTTCGTAGCTTTGTTCGTTATCTTTTAATGTTCGCTGTCCTTTAAAATTTTGTCTTTGTGATTTGGTGGAGTTTGATTGTTTTTGTTTCCGTGTTTCTTCTGCTGTTGGTTTCATTTTCACTTTATGTTTGCTCTTAATGAAATTTAATGTTCGAGTTGTAAATTTTTTGATAATAGGGAAAATTATAAAAAAATTTTGATTAATCCGCTACTTTCCTGTAGTCTGTATTTTTTCCGGTTTTCCACCATAAATAATTTTATATGTGACCCTATTATTTGCAATAAGTACAAAATTAACACAAGATGCGATGTGTTTACACTGAATTTTCTTGCGTAGTTTTGTAGCGACCACTAATTGTAAATACAAATTTTTGGTCACACATGGAATAACAATTTCATGCAACGTCATCTGCAAACGGACACAAGCAACAGTTGTGTCTAGACTACTATACAGTCTCGCGATCGTACCCCCAATGTACCATAGTTGAACGACGATAAGGTAATATATCGTCACCACGACGATAACGTATAATACGTTACTAACGAATGTAACATCCGACCGACAAAGAGACGAATAGACGACTACGAACAAAATGAAGTGGTATAGGTGGAAAAACAAATTAACGCGGTAATCTCGCTAGCAGAATTGTTTTGGATGTCATCAAGACGTGATGACTAAAATTTAAATATATTAAATTTAGAATCTTAAAAAAAACAATTGTAAAGTTAATTGTAATTAATAAAATTTATAATTAAATTGTGGAATTAAGTTAATACATCTATTATTCGAAATTAAATAGCCTAAGGGGCTATATTGGTGACCCAGGTGAGGCGAACACCACTTTAAAAAAAAAAAAAAAAAAAATATCAGTTAAGTGCATATATTTATTGGACACTTGGTACGGAGCTACCGTACCAAGTTAAAGGTACGTACCAGTAAATATAATTTAAAAAAAAAACACGATACTGCCACATGTTTTTTTTTGTTATTCGTTTTTTGCAATATCATCTCAACACACGACGAGAACATCAGCGATAACAATTGCAGCCAACGGTACTGTGTTGCGTATTTATCAACGGTGCGTACAAAAACAACGTCATAAAACCATTGGACCACTGTTAGGAGATCGAAACAAATATACAACAACGGTGTACAAAACAACATCATAAAATAATTGGACCACTGTTAGCAGATCGAATAAAATATACAATAACGGTGCGTACAACAACAACATCATAAAACCGTTGGACCACTGTTAGCAGATCGAACAAAATATACAACAAGTACATCATAAAACCATTGGAAGAAATTAGCAGACAGGAAAACAACAACGGAGTACAACAACAACATCAGAAAATCGTAAATAATCATAATTTTTATCAAAATTATATGAATTTTTATTTTTGCAAAACTTAAATTAACGTAGAATTTTAGTTTTTAAAATATTAACGTAACGTAGAATTTATTGTGTCAATTTTTCACATCATTCACCTTGACAATTCCCAAACAATCCACTTCTTTCGATCTATACCACTTCGTTTAATACTTAAATTATACAAAATATGGATGCAGACGGAATTCCTATTAAAACAGACGACAAACCTAGACACACCAGTACTGATACAGCAAACGAACACACCGATACTAATATGCAGACTGACGAACATACAATAACTAGCGAGGTTGCGGCCACGCAAGTGGGGTTCAGATTGCAGCCCTTCTGGATGACAAATGCCCACGACTGGTTCAGAGTGGCGGAAACGTTCTTTAGAACGAAACCAAGGATGACCGAACAGCAAAAATACATAACAACTCTGTCCGCACTTACACCAGAGGCGGTCGCGAAGATATCTGACATTCTCGACGACCCACCCACCAACAAGGAATACACAACCATGAAACAGGTCCTCTTAGACAGGTGCACCCCGTCAGATGAAAAACGTCTCGAGGCTCTTTTGAGCGGGCAAAACCTAGGGGATGCGAAGCCTTCCGAAGCGTTACGCCGAATTCGAGCCTTAGCGTCGGGTAACGTTTCAAACCACGTAGCACGATCATTGTGGGTACGGTGTTTACCCCCAATAATTAAAATAGCTATTGTAGGACAGCCAACTACCACGCCACTCGAAGATCTAGCCAGGACTGCAGATAGAATGTTCGATCATTTAACTCCCGAACAGCAGATAAATGAATATTCAAAATCGAACATAAGCAAGAATACAACGAACTTGCAACGACATGAAAGTCGACCGACTACATCAACACACCACTCGCTAGAAACCAGAATAGTTCATCTAGAGAAAGAGATAAAAGTACTGCGCGAACGTAGTGCGTCTCGAGGACGACGAAATTCGCCACATTTCCGAGCTCGCAGCAAAACTCCAGAACGTGGAAGCAAAATTAGATTTTACAGACAAACCCACTGGGATGGAGTATGCTACTACCACCACCGATTTGGTTCCGACGCACAGAAGTGCCGAACACCATGTAAATTCGTGCCATCACCATCGACTTTAACAGTTATTCCAAAAAACTAAAAAACCCATCATGCGAGTCGGCAACGCAACAAACGCTTAATACGCGCCGCCTATTTATTTACGACAAACATAATTCATTGACTTTTCTTATAGATACAGGAGCCGACCTTTCGGTGCTACCTGTCAAACATACTATTAATTTTTTTCATAACTATCAAACTGATCTAGTTTTATCAGCCGCGAACGGTACAACAATAAGTACCTACGGAACATGATTACTCCAAGTAGATATCGGTCTTAAACGACGATTCACACATGCGTTTATTCTCGCAGCAGTGAATCATCCGATAATTGGAGCCGACTTTTTGAGTAAATTCGAACTGCTTGTTGATCTTAAACGTAAAAGGCTGGTTGATTCAGCTACACAGCTGTCAATCAATGCCACTACCATCCGAATTGACACGCCAATTCCGATTCATTACATGATCAACAACAGCTATGGCACGCTACTAAAGAAGTATCCTTCCCTAACAGCGCAGCCAAATTACAATTTACCCGTCCAACATAACGTGGTCCATCATATTGTGACAACTGGTCATCTGCCAGTGTCAAGACCACGGCGACTCGATCCAGCGCGACATAAAGCTGCATTTACCGAATTTCAGCATATGGTAGAATTAGGGATTTGCCGACCTTCGGCATCACCCGTTTCTTGTCCACTACACATGGTGAGAAAAAAGGATCTAGATTGGAGGCCGTGTGGGGATTACCGTATGCACTTGCAAGAATGCCTAATTTTCTCCAAGATAGATCTAGTCAGAGCCTACCATTTAATTCCAGTTGCACCCGAGGATGTGCATAAAACAGCAATCACAACTCCATTTGGCCTTTTTGAATTCACGCGAATGCCATTTGGACTGCGAAATGCTGCACAGACATTTCAAAGATTTATAAATCAAGTCGTTCAAGGTTTAGATTTCGTTTTTGTCTACATCGACGATATTTTAGTGGCATCGAAAGATGAGGAACAACACAAACTACATATCGATCAACTTTTTGCCAGATTGGCAAAGTTTGATGTGTTAATCAAGAGCTCCAAATGCGTATTTGGCGTGAGCAATCTTTATTTCCTCAGCCATAAGATAACTCCGAATGGCATTTTGCCTTCATCAGAAAGAATTAATGCCATTACGGAATTTCCAGCTCCAACATCAATTAAGCGCATTCAGCAGTTTATTGGGATGGTAAATTATTACCACCGATTTATTCCTAAACTTGCCGAAATTTTAGCCCCGATTCATTCGCACTTGGCTACTTTACTCAAGAAGCCAAAAACCGTCAAGAATTTCGCTTGGCCCGAAGAGTGCAACGACGCATTCTTTAAAGCAAAAACAGAATTGGCTAACGTAACGTTTCT
This sequence comes from Tipula confusa, assembly GCA_963556175.1. Taxonomy (NCBI): domain Eukaryota; kingdom Metazoa; phylum Arthropoda; class Insecta; order Diptera; family Tipulidae; genus Tipula; species Tipula confusa. The sequence continues at coordinate 72,596,716 of OY744477.1, forward strand.
GGCACATCCATTGAATAACGCGAAATTCAGTTTAACTACCGATGCATCCAACACTGCCGTCGGCGCAGTGTTGCAACAATTCAATAATGATTGTTGGGAGCCGCTGGGATTCTTTTCAAAGAAACTGTCGGATGCTGAAAAGAAATATTCAGCATTCGACCGAGAATTACTCGCAATTTATCTATCCATTAAACATTTCAGATATTTTGTCGAAGGTCGGGACTTTACAATTTATACCGATCATAAGCCTCTGACACGAGCAATTCAGTCGAAAACTGAAAGAAATCCGAGGCAATCTCGTCACTTAGATTTCATTAGTCAATTTAGCACGGACATTCAGCATGTTCAAGGAAAACATAATGTGGTGGCAGACGCGTTATCTCGCACCAACGACATCGAAACAGCGACGGTCGATACGAATTTCGACATTAATAAAATCATCGTAGCCCAAAAAGCAGACTTAGAACTTCAGAATTTACTTTCTGGTTCCGAACGTCACGCTAGTTCCAACATGAAACTAGAGCTTTTCAAGCTACCCGGATTAGAAATCTACTGCGAAACGTCGATGGGTACGAATCGCCCATACATCGCAGAAACGTTACGAAAAAATATCTTCGACACCATACATAATCTGTCTCATCCTGGTGTCCGTGCCACTAGAAAATTAATAACAGCTCGCTATTTTTGGCCAAACATAAATAAAGATATATCCCATTGGTCAAAGTCCTGTATATCATGTCAACGTTCGAAAGTCCAAAGGCACACAAAAACACCTTTCGGACAATTCGAAATTCCACCGGGTCGATTTGAGCATATTCATATAGACATCGTTGGTACTCTTCCTCCGTCTAATGGATTTACCTATCTTTTAACCTGTGTCGACCGATTCACTCGATGGCCAAAAGCGTATTGCATGAGCGATATCACTGCAGCCACGATTGCCACGACTTTCGTAAATAATTACGTGTCACGATTTGGTGTTCCGAGTAACATTACCACCGATCAAGGATCACAGTTTGAGTCAAAACTTTTCGCCGAATTAACGAAACTCCTTGGCTCAAATAGAATTCGTACAACGGCTTACCATCCGCAAGCCAACGGCATGGTGGAACGTTTTCATCGGCAGCTTAAAGCTGCGCTTATGGCCAGAAGGAACACAATACATTGGAGCTCTGAAATTCCGATAATTCTACTAGGTATCAGAGCCACAGTGAAAGAAGATCTGAAGTGCTCACCAGCTGAACTAGTTTATGGACAAACCATCAAACTACCTGGCGAGTTCTTCATCGAAAATCCTCTTACACCTTTGCCTACTCACGACACGGTTATCGACCAACTACGCACCAGAATGCAAAATCTTATTCCAACAGCAGCCCGTCAAACGAAACAAGACGATATATTCTTACCAAAATCTCTGGAAAATTGCGATTTTGTTTTTGTCCGTGTAGATAAAATTCGAACAGGTTTAAAACCGCCATATGAAGGCCCTTTCAAAGTAATTCGCAAATTACGGAAAACATTTGTAGTCGAAATTAAAGGAAAACAGCAAACAATCTCCATAGATAGATTGAAGCCGGCATTTGGAATACTTTGTTCTACTGAACGACAGCCGAACAAGAGAATGCAAAAGAAAGTCAAATTTATAACCTAAATCTCCTGCAATTTAGAATTCATTTACTCGCATGATGAAACCCGAGGATCGTACTTAATTCGTAAATACCGAATCCACCTCACAGTGACAAACCTTCACAAACACTTTTTCGTAAAACCAATCTAATTGGATGCTCTCTCGACGTTCACATTAAAACGTTCAGTAAGAAAGATAAGAAACTCTGTCCAGTTGAGTGTTGACAAACCGGTTGCAATCAGCTGAAACGTTTTTCGTCGTAAATCTTATCTTACACGAGGAGTTGTGCTCGTACAACTTCTACAGAGGGTTAGGAATATCGAACCACGATTCCCCAGGGAGATTTTACTTGGGAAGGGGTGATGTAGCGACCACTAATTGTAAATACAAATTTTTGGTCACACATGGAATAACAATTTCATGCAACGTCATCTGCAAACGGACACAAGCAACAGTTGTGTCTAGACTACTATACAGTCTCGCGATCGTACCCCCAATGTACCATAGTTGAACGACGATAAGGTAATATATCGTCACCACGACGATAACGTATAATACGTTACTAACGAATGTAACATCCGACCGACAAAGAGACGAATAGACGACTACGAACAAAATGAAGTGGTATAGGTGGAAAAACAAATTAACGCGGTAATCTCGCTAGCAGAATTGTTTTGGATGTCATCAAGACGTGATGACTAAAATTTAAATATATTAAATATAGAATCTTAAAAAAAACAATTGTAAAGTTAATTGTAATTAATAAAATTTATAATTAAATTGTGGAATTAAGTTAATACATCTATTATTCGAAATTAAATAGCCTAAGGGGCTATAGTTTTCCATTATGTGTTTGGTAATTAATATTTTTGTTTTTGAGTGTCTGAACTCGTAGGAATTATTTGACTGTGGATGCTGAAATCCGTTGAATTTGTTATATTTTCCACTTAAGTATAACTACAAATGCATCAAGCTTTACTTTACGGGGAGTGTTGGAAATAACCTAAAAATGGTACTCAATAATCTATAGGGTTTCTTTCCAAACAGGAGAATAACTTTCTCAGGAGAATAACAGAGAATTACAAAATGTATGCAATAAACAGTTGCATACCAAATCGAAATATTTAGACCATGTATCCCTGAAAAAATGCGCAGTCATATATTTGACCATTTCCAGCAAATATTTATGCTAAAACTTGTACAGACTGCCAGAGAGCAAAAGTTCATCGGCATACTCGGTCTGAAATCGGAAGATTTAAATTAGTTGTGGGAAGATTTGAAAATTCCTACTTAGCTTTAGTTGGTTCATTGCCTTCTCCAAATGGTTTTTATATTTTAATTATAATTGATAGGTTTACACGCTTGCCGGAAGCAATACCGCTGGTAGATATGAAAGCTTCAACGGAAATACACGCTTCCGTACACCAGTATATCTCACGTTTTGGAATCCCATTTGAGATAGCAACCAAGCAATGTAGTCAATTGGAGAGCAACCTTTTTTAGGAACTTAAAAAAAAACTAGGTTTTCTTAAAATACGGACGTCAAACTATACAATCCTTAGACCAATGGCCTCTTAGAACGATTCCATCGCCAGTGGTCAAAGATCTTCGGTCAAAGATTATCTAGGATGCATTCTAGAGGATCTTTTTTATTGGTGAGATAAATCACTACAACAGTAAATAAATAAATCAGGATACTTTTACTATCTGTGATATTTCCCTCATAAAGAAGGAAAAAAGGAATCAGGATGACAGAAACGACGTTTTTCGTCTTATTAGCCGTAACTGCATCTTTAGGGCGCACAAATCGATAACTCGGATGGTTGTCCCCTACGACAATCACAATCAAGATCCTATTCCAACAATTATGACTTCTTTCAATAGGATGGGACGATACATGGGATAATATCAAACGGGAGATTAAACAAGTTGAGCAGATGGAAATACTACATTACATTAAAATCAGCGATCACTATACTGAACTACATGGATTTTGCGACGCCAGCAAAAAGGCGTACGCAGCTGCAATTTATTTACGCTTAAGCGATCCGTCAAGTGAAACTCAAATATATCTAAAAGCAGCTTAAACAAAGGTGGCTCCAATTCGTCGCATAAATATTCCGAGATTGGAACTGTTAGCTGCTTATTTATTGGCTAAATTATCCAAATCTGTTATGAAAACTTTAGCAATAGGCGATATTCCATTATATTCATGGACAGATTCGGAAATCGTCCTCCACTGGTTAGCTTAACATCCCTCATCATGACCAGCCTTTATTACCAACCGAACATCACAAGTACACCAATGGCTACCACAAACTAAATGGCATCATGTGAAGATGACCTCAAATCCATGTGATTGCGTTTCACGGGGTCTCATGCCTACACAATTACTACATTACTTAATTTCGTGGAAAGGGCCGGATTGGCTATGTCACGCGCAAACAAAGTGGCCAAAACAAAATATAAAAAAGTTAGTGGAAAATCCAGAATCTTCAAATGATTTAATATGTCACGTTTATCAGGCAGAGGTGGTAAATGATCTATTTACGATACTGTTCGACAAAATATCTGAATACAAGACTATCAATCATATTTTAGGATTCCGTATCCGATTCATTCGTTTAACAAGAACACGCCGCATACGAATCAGATCACGGAATTTAAAAGCTACTTGTGCAAAAACCGCTCTCTTTATTACGATGAATTAAATGCAGCTGAACAATACGTGTGTAAGTGGCCTCAAATATCTGAATTCAAGCAAGAAATAAACTCATTAAAATCAGGTGGATTAATCAGAAGCTGCACCATATTATCACTATCGCCATTCCTAGATAATTAATCAGTGCTTCGTGTGGGTGGACGGCTAAAAACGCTGTCTGTTCTGCCAATTCAAAACATCTGGCGTAATACTACCAAAATCTCATCGTTTTAGCTCAGCTATACTCACGGTCATGCATAAACAATATCTACATCCTACTGTATCAACTTTATTCCATCTATCGCGTCAAAAATATGGGATTGTAGGTGGGATGGTATTAGGCAAAAGAATAACAAGCTCATGTAGAGTATGTTTTAAATTGAAATCTCAACCCATCATGTGTCACTCATGATGGGTGACTTACCGTCCATACGAATTACACCATCTCGCTGTTTTTCAAAGGTAGGCGTGGAATACGCTGGTTCATTCCAAAGTCCGTATAAAACGAACGCAGAGAAATGTACCTATGAAAGCATACGTGATAGTATTTATCTGCATGGTCACAAAGGCGATGCATTTAGAACCAGTCCTGGACTTATCTACTGCGGCCTTTATTGCGACATTGCGAAGATTCGTCAGTTGACGTTATGCACCGAGCGATATTTATTCGGACAACGGAACTAATTTTAAGGGTGCTAGCAATAAATTAACAGAGCTAGAATCGTTGCTCGTAACGATCAAATAATGGAATACTGATTCCATTATTAATCGATCCCAACGTCTAAATGGCACTAACACCTGCACATTTTTTGCTTATGGGTCCGTTGCAGTCAATAGCTGATAAAAATTTACACGGTGTGCCAAAAACCGACTAAATTTATGGCAAAATATTCAAAAGAGAGTTCAAGATTATTGGCGAAAATTCTCCAGGGAATACCTTTACACTTTTTAGCAAAGAAGAAAGTGGTAACAGCAACAAACAAACATCAAACATTGCGATTGGTGATGTGGTATACATCAACCTCTGCCCCTTTCATTGGCCATTGGGCACAATTATAAAAGTTCATCCTGGTAAAGATGAAAAAGTTCGCGTGGTAACGGTCCAAACGAGGTGAACCACCTCTGAAGTGACCTGTTACGCGATTAGTAAAACTTCCAATTGAAACGTCTATATCTACCTAAATACATGAAGATCATCTCAGTTATAATTCATCAGCTGTAAATAACCCCCTAATCAATTTTGGCCCGGAGTATGTTGCACGTCAAACATCATACGCCCAAAGAAAATTGATCAGCTACTGAAAAAATAAATCACCCAAAGAAAATCGAATTGATATACACTCATCTGAAAATATCACCAGCTGATATGTTTATCCACAACAAAATAGTCATACAGTATTATTTATAAATAGTATTATAAATCGATCAGTTGAAATAACAAAAGTTAGATGTCACTGCACTACATAACATTGGGAAAATTATAGAACAATAAAATATTTTAGCATTCTTCTGGAAACTTCCGTCAAACTATAAACATTAAATAAAAAAAAAAAATTTAAGGTGTTACATTTTTATTTTTAATTAAAAGTCGTGTGTTGTTACTACAGTGGATTTCTTTTACATTTCGGTAAAAGAAAGCTTGTGCATATTTGCGTATTATCCCACTTAAAATAGTTCCAAAAGGAGTTGTATAATTGGCATTATTAAATTTAGCTTCTAAAATGTTCTACTGTGACGTCAACAATGCAGTGTAATTTAAATGTGTGGTGCAGTTAGATGAAGGTAACGTAACAAATTTTTCTGGCAATAGAAACTATGATTAACTAACTATTTGGCTCAACATAACTGCCAACAAACAGAAGACTTTGATGCAGTACACATATCTAAACTCAAAAAAGGATTTGTTGACAAAACTCATGAGTTTTAATCGGGCAGAAATTTTCGTTGGAAGCAATAAGAGAGAAAAAATTTGCATTCATGGAATTGATTTGGAGCCGAGCGAGAGTATTTTGCCATTCAGAATGAATCTGCGCCAAGTTTAATTTATGTTGCCTTTTGCAAAAGAAATCAACTAGAGTCAAGATTGGTCTTTGAGCCTGTTGGTATTTCTCTTCCTGAGGTTTTACTCATGAACAGTTATATATTTTACAGTGAATTTTTATTACCATCTTTGACACTAAGATTAATCACAACCATTACAGTATGATTTGTTATCGGTTTTATCTTAATTGTTCACACGCAACAAATGAATACACCTATATGTATTTGATTAATGAACATAATTTCTAACATTTATTATTTTTTGTATTTTTTAACAATACTATACATTTTAGAACTTCCTTATAAAATTCACTTTAAAAAAAATGAAAATTTTTTATATTTTAAAGTTATGTGAAAAATCTTTAACAATTATAAATGAAACACCTACTCACAACCTATGGATTATCTATATAATGGATAACTACAAAGAGTTAACACATTGGGGCATTGTGGTATGTTTTTGGTGCGGTGGGATAAGTTTTAAACTTCTTTGCAGTTGAAAGATTTACATGAGCATTTATAAGTTGAGTTTAAGGAATTGAAACTGATATCAATATTAGGCGCAGGCAATCAACCCGTGTTATCGCTATCGACGATGCTACCATACTTGATTAACAAATTAAATTTCTAATCACTCGACAATTTTAAATAACAACAAGGCAAATATATAAAAGGTGTTCTTTATCTTGCCATTTCGCCTGTATACACATTCCTCTTGGTATATCTACGAATATGTTTAGATGGAGTTAGTGTTTGAGAAAATGTCAGATCGCACTCAGTGTTAATATGTATTACTGCTAAAACCAAGAATTTATATTATTTTCTGTTAAAAATAGTCCATCGCTAGAGAGATCAGATTCATTCTTTTATTTAATTACTAGAATTGTATAGTGGTGATATACAAGTCGGGAAATGGAAGTCGGAAATACGTGAAATGTCCATGCGCCACATTGATCAGGAGGATCTAGGTCGTCACAATAGGGGAGGATTGAAAAGTTGGTAGAAACTAGTTTTAGGACTAGTTTTGGTTATAACATCTTGAGAAGGCTACAGACATAGTCCACTTCAATTAATATATCTTCAGGGCTTCTCTAATTGAGTTGAGGATAAACTAGCGAACAGTTTCAGACCGATACTTAAATTTTTCGGTGGTAAAAACTATGATTTATGTGAAATTACATGACTAAAATGACTAACTCTAAGGGGTGTCGAATCAAGAGATTAAACATTTTTGAGGAATTTGGAAAAATGTGGATTATCAAGATTTTATGAATATTCTGCCCATTGTGCTTTTCACTTGGCATATAATTTCTTGATATTATAAAGTAAATAAGCCATTAAACTCTGGCCTTCTGCTCCAAGTGCATGGTCTAACGACTTACTTTAGAATGTGCCTTTTATTGCTCATATTAAACTTATTGATCGATGTCTGTTCAACGTAATTTTCGATGAAAAAAATTATTTTATCAATTTTGCGATCATATCTACCCTTTGGTTTGTTGATTGTTTCAATGAATTTACATCAGTGAAGTTCTTTGTGTAGAACAGTAGCCTCTCCTCGAAGAAGTACTGCGTTGATTAATGTATAATGGACAACAAGCAAGGATATGACTAGACAGAAAAATGGTAAGTATTTAGGCATGTTCACTCGGCCCTCCAGCATTTGTATTCGACCTGGATATACCTTTAGAGATGTTACTAAAATCTTCCTTATCATCTGTTACATCTATTTCGTCATCATCTTCATCGATCTCATCTGTGTCATCATGAGAATAAAATAGTTTCATATACTCTACGTCTGTTGTAGCATTTATTGAAATTTCTTGACTTCCGATGTCCGTCCACTTTTATGACTATATAGGAACTCCGGAACTTAGTCTCTAGCTAAGAACCTCCAAAAAATTGCGTCCTCTCTATTGCGACTAAATCTCCAACTTTGAATTCTATGGCACGCTTTCGTTTCTTATTATAATGAATTGAATTTTTCTGTTGAATTCTTAGGATCGCGAACTTCGCATACTCCCTTATTTTATCACATTCGGTATTATATAGTTTTGCAGACTCTTCTTGTATTATTTCCAGTAAATTAGCATCTTCGGGACATCTCATTTTTGTACACCAATTAATAATTCGAAGGGTGTCAGTCCAATCCTTCTTTGGAACGGATTATTTAGAAATAACCGTAATATCTCTTGTACCAATCCTCAGGCTTACTTACCAATGCATCTTCACCAATGCAAGTATTATGATGCTATTCACACGTTCCACTTGGCCATTTCTAGTGGATGTACCAGTTGTTGGTGGAAAATGTTGAATACCTTCTTTCCTGCAATATTGTTGGAATTCATCGGAAGTGAATGCCGCTCCTCTATCCGAAATTATATTTTGGGGGATGCCGAAAATGGACTTCTGCTGCTCTAATTTCTGTACGACTTCAGCAGCACTAACTGTCTTCGTTGGGTATACCCATACAAATTTTGAGAAAGCCTCAATCACACAGATGAAGATGTTATACATTTTTTTGTTTCCGCTAGATGCCGTAATACGTTTTTAATGGTACGTCACCTTTAGAAATTGGTTTTAAAAAAACGTCTTGCTTTCCTCGGTTTCTATCGATTAGTATACATTGTACACAATTTTTGATGAATGCTTGGACCTTTACCTTGACTTTGGGGATATAGAACTGCCAGTTACCAAGTTCAACCGTCTTCTTGATTGCAAAGTGGCCCTGTTCATGGCACATCCTCACGATCTAACTTTACATGACCCTTGGAACTGCCAACAACGATGAACCTTTGATAAATTTATAAAGGATACCATTAGTTAAATAATATTCATCATACGCACTTGATTGGTTCAAGATGTGAAATATTGGTGTAAGATTTGGATCACTTTTCTCCACTCAGAATGTCGCCTTTAAATGCAGCACAATCAGTTGCGATGATAAATTGTAAACGCAAAAGGTATTCGCGGAACTTTTTTAAAGCAGAATTTTAGGAATAGCACCCAGGCCAATTTTACAGGCGTATGTATGAAGTTCCGTTTCGGCCTTTGGTGAATAAATCTGCAGCACTGATTGGCAGGACACCTTTTCCTTTAGACGCTCAAATGCCTCAAGTCCCCTTTCATTAATAACAAACTTGCTGTTTTTTGAAGAAAGTCTGACAGCGGTTTTGCTATTAGCGAAACATTTTTAATAAGTTTTCGAAAATAACTGGTGAGTCCCAGAAATGATTGCAACTTCTTGTCGTTGTGTGGTACCGGAAACTTTCTAATTGCTTCGATTTTAGTTTGACTTGGCCGAAAATATCCATTTTACACTTCGTACCTTGGGTACTCAATTTTAATTTTTTCAAAATTGGCATTTACTTCACTTAATTTCCAATCCATTTGCTTTAGCTGCACCAATTGAAAATTGTTTCACCCTTTTTGAATTTGTCTCGTCTTCTTCCTTCGCAGATGAAAACGCGATGCTTTTTGATTCAATGTGTCCAAACTCATTACAACGATAGCATTTCAATCCTCTTCCTTTATAAGGGCATTATTTTATTCCATGCCCAGAATCACCACATTCAAAACATCTCATACGATTATCCTTCTTAATACTTCTTGATTCGTTTGTAACATTATCTACTGCGACTGATTGCTGTTGAACTCTACCTTGTCGTTTATTCCGTATCTGCTCATAAATCATAAGTTTCTATTTGAACTCCTCCATACTTTATGCTTCTTATAAAATAGCTTTATTAGTTTTAAAGATGCCGATGGCATTGAAAAAGTGATCAAATATCGCATAGAGCTACATATTTGCATAGGTATTTTGAAGTAGATGTTTCCTTCTTTCCTCCGATTTTTCTTCTATCGGTATATTCTTAGTTTCGGATACCATTTCATTACAGTGAAATTAATTTCCTCATCAAGTCTTTGACGAAATTGTTCAAACAGTGCTTCGTATACTGGATTGCTCTTCACTAGCAGAGACTTTGCTTCGATTTCGTCCGGCCGCAATTTTTCGAAATTTTTGAGTTTCATTTAATTTTTTGTTCGATATATATATATATATATATATATATATATATATATATATATATATATATATATATATATATATATATATATATATATATATATATATATTTATATTTATGTTTATATATGTAAATATGACGAAAAACGATTACAACTTCCAAAATTATGCTTGCAGTTGAACAATTAACCAAATGTTTTGGTTAGCCCAGAAATAGTTTGTTTGGTTTGAGATAAACAAGTTTATAGGCACACCCAAAGAAGATTAGTATTATAAGTACGTTTCAATAAAATAGGTACTTATCTGAACATTTAGTGTCTCTCAAAACGCAATCTCAGGTTTATTACCAAAAAAAAGTCTCAAGGGACTCAACTGTTGGATGCAATCGTAAATGGTCACACCCGTTTTAAGATGTTTATTTTCTAATTCATGACTGAAAGGGTTAATTAAATGTATCCATATGAGAATACTGTACATATTTATAACCATAAACCAACCAGTTTTATTTCTATTTACGTGTTCTATGTTAAAAAAAACATAAAAAAATTCCTTTTAATGTTTTTCACACAAAACACACAAATTTTTTATTTTTTTTAACAAGATGGAATTTTGTACAAAAATTCAATAAAATAACTTCTTGTCGTTGTTGAATGTAGTTTTATACAAAACCAAAAATATACAAAACTAAAAATTGGTGAGATAACATTAAAATAATGTACAAGAAAAGTTTAATTATAATTTTGAGCATAAACATAAAAGATTAAGATGCGCATTGATAGATTTTAGTTGTCATACATGGTAATGGGTATTTTAATGAGGTTGCATCGACTACAGTATTCCGGTAACTATATAGCGTACAATTTTTTCAAAACTATTACACATTATCTGGATTTAACGAATAATACTATTTACTGCCCAATTGAGCAACACGGTCGTTAAAGTAGTTCGGTACACACTAGACATAAAATAACTTCTAACTTTACTACTTCACATCTTCTCAATATTGATTAATCGTTCAAGTAGACCTTGCAGTCGTATTCAATCTTATCATATAGATATTGTTGGACCGATGTTGTACTGTTGTACTGTTTCACGGTCTTAAAACAAGGAGGTCTGAAAAACCTTCTCAGACTAGCAATAGGAAGTTTCCTACTGATAAAGAAGACATAATAAGCGAAACAAACTATGTTCTTATGTTTAAGAGAGAAAAATAGGAAATGCAGGAAAGGCTTAAATATTCACAAGAGGAGGAATTAATTATATTAAAATAACAAATAAAATATTGGAAAGATATACAGGATCTGGGATATACTGGAACCACTTAACATAAGGATAAAACAATAACCGTTTGAAAAAAGCAACGGACATCATAATGCCAAAAATGCCAAATTTTAGGAACACTACTAAAAATCAGCAAACCTCAGAATGTTTAAATCACGACAAACAATTTCCAGCAAATTAGAGACAGCATCAGATGAGAAAAAAATGTGTATCTAATATTTTTCTGCTTGCCTCACAAGGGTAGAGGCTTTCAGTTTTTCAAATAAGTTTTCTCGCCTACTTCAAGGCTGTGTAGAGTTATTTGGACCAAACATCGATTACATCGATAGATGTGTTCACTCTTTTGTTGCATACGATTGGTTTGCCATGTTCAAACTAGATGCAATAAATGCTAAATCTGCGGTCAATGCCATAATGCCAAAAGGTTGGTAGCCTAAAAGCAATAACCAGCCTGGTTAAGTTCTTCTTAGTTTATGCGATAAATCTCATTTTTTGGTATAACGAGGTAAGATTCCTTAGAGAAAATTTGGTTCTTGATCTCTTTGATCATTCTTTTGCAAGTGTTTTGCGAATTTTGTTCAGGCCATTTATCAACTGTAATCCAAGCAAAGGTAACACAAATATTTCACAACTAATCCTAAGCCGACTGAATAATTTTAATTTCATGTCCATCGAAGCCTCGTAGTCGTTTCATAAATTTCATTAAACTGAGCAAAGAGCTTGCGCTAGCTCCATCATAAATGATCATAAATGATACGCTGGATATATTTTGAAATCTGAAATTTATTTTTATTCCAATGTAATTTCCCAAAATAGGTTTAGCAAAATAAAAAATTCCAAATTAACCAGCAAAATGCCTAAAACTCCTGACCATTTTTTGAAAGTTTTGAATAAAATTCGGCAGGCGTATGTTTAAAAACAAAATGTTATTACTGCAAAAGATAAAGATTCTTCTCCCATTATAGTTCATTAAAATAAATGCAGAGGAAATCGCATCCACCTGCCAAAAAAGGTCCCTATTTCGAACAGTTAGTCAATCATAATTGATTATGATGGGGTGTCTCCTCTCAAGTCGAATTTAATTGAGATGGTCAAAAAAATAAAAGCTGCGAACATTCTTTAGAGTCTTAATAAAAGAGCTAACGTTTTATTACACGGTACCGATATTTTTAGCGGTATCCTTTTCCTAAGCCAGCAAAGCTCTCCAATAATATAAAACTTACTCGCCCAATTTTCTTCCTAAAAACAGATTAAGTAAGGCCATGGAAATATTCAGTTTCAATAGGCTCCAGCCCTTTATAGACACATTCCAAGCGATCAATTTTCACGATATGGCTTTATTCACCTCTTTAAAACGCACTCGGAAAATTTGACTAGTTGAATAAAAAAAAAGCACCCTTGACGTAAAGATAAAGTTCGTAAAGATAACTGAAGAAAAATTACAGTCAAGGAACACGTCAATCAAATCAAACTGCTAATACTTCAAAAATCAAAAATCAAAACTAAAAATATGGCAAATCCAACTAAATGTTGACCAATGTATGCCTACCGTATTCAGCTTTGTGAATGTATCAAAAAGATCAATGTGAAAATAACACAATCATTCTCTTCACAATCATTTGTCACAATCATTTTCTTAAACAGCAGCCACACACTCAACAACCACCCTATCTCGACCCTATCGCGTACGCAGATGATATTGTAATTTAATATTCATCAAAATTTGTCAAAGACAGCGAAATAAATCTCCATGCGGCAATAAATTTCACTATCAACCAACTTCATATATGAGGGGGCAAGCAGAAATGTTGAAATTATCGGCCTTACCAAAAGAGGCATCGGTTACTACAACCAATAGCGATAAAAAGGGAACCGACTAGACGAAACAACAATGAAAAGGATTTCTTCACACACTCTCAATAATGTGCATGCTAGGAGGAGTATTAGCTTGGGCAACAGTGAAATTCAGTATATCAAAGTTTACATTCCATCCTGGCTACTAAGATTAGATGGGCCAAGGAAGTCTGATTAATAGGGAATGAAAAATTATATATATGCTTTAATCTCACATCATATCGCAAAATTTCCCAAACTTTGTTTCTGATAGTTCAAAACTTAAATTCTCTTAATTTCATTTTGAAAACGGTTATCCAAATTTAAAATTAGACGGTTTCCGAAACCTATGGTAAATATTTGTGAATACAAATGTTTAACATTTATTTGAAAAATATTCCCCTTCATTACCAATTGTTTATTACTCTGTACGAAAAGTAAAATAATTGCTTGATATATTTCACCGCCTCTTATGTTCTTAAATACATTTTTTGTGAGGTGAAAAACTATCAAGAAAATTTACATTTATAATTGTGTGCATTATTTATTGAAATTGTCATAGCAACGAGAAAATTCAAATTTGAGTGATAATATTACAGAAACAAGTAGTGAATTTTATATGTTTTATGGTATATCCGAGTGTGCGATGGAAAGTTTTGGCATTTGTCAAAAATTATCAAAGTATTTATGATATAAATGTCAAAAATTTGTATTCATAAATATTTATCATGGGTTTCGGACACAGTCTTAGTATAGTGATCCATTGTATCGTTTGTACTATAGACTTGTTCTTTAAAATTATTAAAATGAAAGTTGGTGGCGCCTTAACTTTGTCCCGTGAACTCAACGTTCGTATTTACATATTTGTACAGGGTGCCCGGCTCTTGATCATAAAAACGACATATACACGTCATCGAACTATAAAAAATTTATGATGTTTTCTCACAAACCGACTTTTTAAATCCACTTATGAATTCCGTTTAACAATTTATAGCATTTTAATATCGTAGTTTTTATGATTTTAATAGCAAATTGCAATCGGAATAGATAAAATTTTTATTTGATTTCATTTATTAGCCGCACACAAAAATTTGAATAATTATTCCAAAATTTTATGATCATATATATATATGATTTGGTTATTCTACAAATAAAAATATATATTCGATTAGTTGATATTTTTATGAAATACGAATGTGGCCAAAAATATCAAATAAATTATACAAAATTTTTGAATTTTATAAAGCTTAAGTAGAAATTTTTTACTGCACGATGTTGGTTAATCAATAAATTATTCATAAGTTAAGAACTACTTATGGTGCTATTGTTAGTCAGTATCTATAAATTATATTCGGATGAGTTAAAACGAAATGCTATAAAAAATAGTTTTGCGCGGGATTCTAATTCCTATATCATATAAGTTCAAATGTATTAATAATTAGAATGCTTGCAAGTGGAATCATCGCCATATAACATTTTTTGACATTAGGCAGTTAGCGAAGATGTTTATCTTATATTATTATGTCAAATTAGTTTTTTTGGGCTACGATCAATATAATTTATTGCGATGCAACATTTTTTTATTGCTTTAGTATTACTACTTTTGTCATCGGTGATAGTTTCTAACCAAAAAAAGTGTTGGAGAAATCTAAGGCGATTAGCTTTTTAAATTGGTGCACTAATTGGTGGAATGTACCAAACCCAAATTCTAATTTCGTGGTTGGATACAATTTGGTAGGTGTCGACATCGTCACGTTTGGGAACATATATCATGCAAATGACTCTTCTCTCGAATATCATTAATTATTTTCATTCTCATCCTCATGTAAATAACCATTAACTGTTTTAAAATAGGCAAATGATGTTGGACCGGTCTTTAATCAAGAGTACCCTCAAATAAAAAAACTCACATTGTGTAGGATGAACTGTACATAGTCTGTCGAGATCGTGTGAATAAAAGATGCCAGGGCGAGTTTCAACTGAGCTACTGCGTTTGTGTGGCTCCCATTTTTTTCTTGATACATTCTATGTGAAATAACTTGAAATATCTGCATATATTAAAGTTTCAGGAAATCGTCCATAATCAGTGTTTTCTTGGCATAATTGAAAAAAACTCAGTCAATTTGGTTTTTGGTGGTGTAGTTGCTCGTTGTTCTATACATTTTGCTCTGCACACACGTTGACCGTTTTCAAGGTGTATAGCTAAATGAATAACCGAAAGATCTCTGTCTTGTTTAAAATTTCTTGCAGTAATGTAATGACGATCTTTTGGAACTTCGCCTGGTAGTAATAATTTTTGTTATAATCGGTTTCTGGATTCACTTGTTTATTATTCATTTTCTCCTTCCCAAAACATTATTGAATATAGCAGTGCATCATATGAATGTATAAGTATCATGTATAATTTAAAAATTGTTGTCTCTACGCATAATTCGAATTTTTTGGGTTTTAAAAGCATCTCTAACTTTAACAACAACCACCTCGTTCAAGTGAATTTGCGCGTATGTTCTTCAACTGGAATTTTATCTGCTTTAGCACA
The DNA here is from genome assembly GCA_963556175.1 of Tipula confusa. Classification (NCBI taxonomy): domain Eukaryota; kingdom Metazoa; phylum Arthropoda; class Insecta; order Diptera; family Tipulidae; genus Tipula; species Tipula confusa. The sequence goes on from OY744477.1 coordinate 72,612,764, forward strand.
ATCATGTGGTTAACATTTTGCTTTCTTTCTGCTGCATCCGAGAATTCGGATTTGGAACTAATCCGGATCATTGACGGATCTTGTTCGAGTTCCGTTTTGAGTTCCGGATTTGAAACTAAATCCGGATCATTGACGGATCTTGTTCGAGTTCCGTTTTGAGTACCGGATTTGAAAGTAAATCCGGATCATTGACGTATCTTGTTCGAGTTCCGTTTTGAGTTCTGGATTAGGAACTAAATCTGGTTCATTGATGGATCTTGTTCGAGTTCCGTTTTGAGTTCCAGATATGGAACTAAATTCGGATCAGTGACGGATCTTGTTCGAGTTGCATTTTGAGTTCTGGATTTGGACCTAAATCCGGATCATTGATGTATCTTGTTCGAATACCGTTTTGAGTTCCGGATTTCGAACTAACTCCGCATCATTGACGCATCTTGTTCGAGTTCCGTTTTGAGTTCCGGATTTCGAACTAACTCTAGATCATTGACGAATTTCGAACTAACTCTAGATCATTGACGAATCTTGTTCGAGTTCCGTTTGAGTTCCAGATTTAGAACTAAATCCGGATCATTGACGGATCTTGTTCCTATTCTGTTTTGAGTTCAAAATATGGGAACTAAATCCGGATCATTGACGGATCTTGTTCGAGTTCCGTTTTGAGTTCCGTATTTCGAACTAGCTCTCGATCATTGACGGATCTGGTTCGAGTTACGTTTTGAGTTCCAGATTAAGAACTAAATCCGGATCATTGACGGATCTTGTTCGGATTCCGTTTTGAGTTCCGGATTTGGAACTAAATCTGGATCATTGACGGATCTTCTTCGAGTTCCGTTTTGAGTTTCGGATTAGGAACTAAATCCGGTTCATTGACGAATCTTGTTCGAGTTCCGTGTTGAGTTCCGTTTTTGAAAGTAAATCCGGATAAAGATATTCGGATCTTGTTCGAATTCCGTTTCGAGTTCCGAAATTGGAATTAACTCCGCATTATTGACGGATCTTGTGCGAGTTCCGTTTTGAGTTCCGGATTTCGAACTAACTCTGGATCATTGACGGATCTGGTTCGAGTTACGTTTTGAGTTCCAGATTTGGAACTAAATCCGGATCATTGACGGATCTTCTTCGAGTTCTGTTTTGAGTTCCGAATTTGAAACTAAATCCGGATCATTAACGAATCTTGTTCGAGTTCGGTTTTGAGTTTCCGATTTGGAACTAAATCCAGATTTTTGACGGATCTTGTTCGATTTCCGCTTTGAGTTCCGGGTTTGGAACTAAATCCAGATCATTGACGGATCTTGTTTGAGTTCCGTTTTGAGTTCCGGATTTGGAACTAAATCTGGATCATTGATGAATCTTGTTCAAGTTCCGTTTTGAGTTCCGGATTTGGAGCTAAATCCGGATCATTGACGGATCTTGTTCGAGCTACGTTTTGAGTTCCGGATTTGGTGCTTGAACCTTGTCCGGTTCCGAAACTTAATCCGATATAAATAAAATAATTTTGGAATTTGCACTGTAATTGATTTGTGGGTCATAGGCAAAAGCTATAGACGATTAAATAAAGACAAAGTTAATGCGCTAGATAATTTTATTCTAACTCGATTTTCCAATTGTCCCAGCTGTGTATTTCTAATAGAAATACGTCTTCTAATATTTGCTCGCATTTTGCCCAAGTTTCCCGAGTGCTGTTTAACACTATCAGCAGCGCGTGATGCAGCCATATAAATTATGTCTGAATCATTGAGTTAGCTAAACATTGTACAGGCATAAGATTTCCTCGGAGGGATCTTAAATTTCGATAATGCCGAATATGTCTTCCTATGTTTAATTGTGACCACGGCATTTCTCTATAATTTCATTTTTCTTGTAGAAGAAATATAAAATAACTTCAGTCAGTCAGCTCTTACAATCAGTTTGTCAGTTAGTCTCTCATGCAACAAAGTGTTTATATAGATTAAGATAAAATAAAACTATTCTAAACTAGTAGAGCTTTTTTTTTAATTTTATGAGATAGTCGTCAGGACTGCTGGTTGGTAATTATTCATATGAATGTCGCTACCTAATTTATGTAATGATGTCACTTTTGTAATTTTAAAGCATTTTGAATTATTTTGTTATTTTGACTGCGTCCAACCCATGCTAAATATTTGTGAATACAATTTTTGACATTTATTTAAAAAATAATCCCCTATATTCCCAATTTGTTATTACGCTGTCCAAACAGTGTAATAATTGATTGAAATATTTCCCTGCCTCATATGTTTTTAAATTCACATTTTGTGAGATATAAAAACTATAAAAAAAAATTACATTTAATTGTGTGCATTGCTTATTGAAACTGTCATAGCAACAAAAAAGTTCAAATATTTCTTATATGGGATTGGAAAGGTACTACAAAACAAAGTAGTGTATTGTATATGTTTTATTGTATATCCAAGTGTGCTACGCAATTAGTTTGGATTTTATTATAGAAAGTTTTGGTATTTGTAAAAAATGTGTCTTCGTTTTCAAAAATTAGTATTCACAAACATTTATCATGGGTTTCGGACACAGTCTTAGTGGATTATTGCTTTGACTAATATTGAAAAATTTTATAAAGTGGTATTTTATAAAAAATTTTACAAAGTTAAAATGTTTTTATACTTTAGGAAATATTTGCAATCTTTATGTTTAATCAATTGGTCATTTATTTTTCTTTTGTTTTAAGGATTCCGCTATTTAATATTATATTATATTATATTACCTTGCTAGCTCGCGCCATAACTCTTTTGGATTAGATTTAAGCTTTTTAATTTCATTTAAAAATGGCAACTACCATTTTTTGTTGAAAATTATAGTTTTGGATGAAAATGATAAAAGTATTCAATCGAAATCGAGACACAAAATTAATTAGTCTGACCTGCTGTTACAATGTTCAAAATATACTGCAAATAATAGTTTATCTTTATAGCATTCAACCATTCAATTTTATAGTTTTTTTTTTTTTTTTTTTTTTTAATTTTTATGATTTCATATAATTTTTTAAACTTAAATGTTAAATTGATTTAGGATTGTTGCATGTTGTACGCCGGAAAATTGTTTGATTGTAAAAAATAATTACCGCCGAGCTTATTGTTTTAGGCGTTTATATGATAATCTATCGAGCTATATAAGCAACTGAATTTTTATTAAAATACTGGTGAATTCGAATAATTACACATGGCTTGCAGCATGATTAAATTGCAATTTTACACAATCAATATAACATTAATAAAAAATGCAATTAAACTAAAATACCGAAATCAATTTATTTAATTTCGAAATATAATTTGCAATGATTGAAAAGACGACCAACTTGTTACTTTTAATGTTGGCATTTGAAATAATTTTTTAATGCTTACATGTAACAATTTTAATGGTAATATAATAAAATTTGTTATTTGATTGATGGACTTATTGCTTGTAATGAATTAAATGATGTTACATGCATCACATAATATTTTCTATTTGAGTACATAAAATTTGTAAATTAATTAGTTGTTTCATCACAGATTATATATATATATATATATATATATATATATATATATATATATATATATATATATATATATATATATATATATATATATATATATAGTTATAAACGGAAAAATTAGAATGACATTTAAATTTGGCTTCGGACAAGACGATTAGTATGAAAAATTGAAATCCGATAGTAATGATACACCGAGCAGATATAATACACCTATCCCTCGCTTAACGGAAACTCTAATTAATTGGAACTAAATTTCTCTGAATTAATATCAAAGTTAAACCAACATTTTGGAATACGTAATAAAATTTTGATATACGAAATTTACGTACTTTTCGTGAACAAATAAAATTTGTTAAGCGAGGGATAGGTGTAAAAGCATCATCATCACCAATATACAGGTTATGATGCAAAATAACAAAATCAACAATTGGATATACGCAATAGTGTTGGTTTTGAAAATAATAATAAAATTTCCGTAAAAGAAACAATAGACTTACCAGCTGATTTCAAGGTGTTGACCTACTTTATAATTACGCAGAACATAATATAGGATCATATGATCATAGGATTAAACATACTATCAACACAGTTTAGTTTATTAATTCGCTACATTTGTTCTAGCATCACAATAAAATACACCACAAATAAATACGCGTACACACAAAAATCCTGTAATTTCATTTTTTTCTATTTTTAAATTACACTGCGTAAAATTTTCCCAATTTTCCAAAATAATTGAATTTTTTTTTCACAAAGTGTTCAAAACTATGGTTGAGTAAAACTTATTTTGTTCACTTTTCACATAGACCGACACTTTACTTATGTAATAAAATCATAAGAATTGCAGAAGAACGCAAGATTTTATTTTAATATTCAAACATTGCACCTATTATGATGATCAAAATCTTTGAAACTATGTGTAACTCAAAATAAATAAAACCAAAATAATTTTTCAACTAAACGAAAAGTTGTAGGAACTCTTCAAAAAGTGCTAAATTGCCACAAAATTTGTAAATTCAACAAAATGATTCACTGCCATCTGTGAAACTATAACCTGAAACCAATTTAGCTAGGGTCGAAACCAATATATAGACATTTGTAATGTTTTGGGAAATAATGCGCAAATTTATCGGCTATAAAAATGTTTAATAAACCGCAAAAGAAATCCAACACAAAAAATGCAGTTTATTTCCAAAAGCACTATACACTCTAAAAAATTTTAATTCACTAACATTTCACTATCACAATTATTTAATTATTAACGCAACACACAAATTTGTTAAATTTTAAAGATACTTCACAAATTGCAACTTGTTACTGCCATCATGATGGCTATGAATTATGATTGAGCTACTACTTTTGTAGCAAAAGCTGTACAGTCAGATAGAACATTTTTTAGTACATTGCAAGTTTAAAAATGTTGCGTGCGTTAAGTTACGTAATACAATTTTTACATTTTGTGGATTTAAAACGTTTTAACGTGAAGCCACCATATTTGCTTGATAGCATTTATAAAACTGAGACAACAAAAAGTTGTCAAAAATTTAAAGCAGTGCGGGTATAGAATTTCAAGCAGTGCGTTTTCACCGTTGATCGTACGATGATTTGTGTATAGTCAAATACATTGAAATATAACCATGTCGGTTATGAATACAAACAGGATTTAAAAGCCAAAATAATATGTATGGTACTTTGTGTGCTAATCCTAACGGTTAAACAGATGAAAAAGTATAGGGAAATAATAAAATTTAGGTCATCAAATGATTGTGATTACATCAACCATGCCCGTTACAATACGTGACATATACACAAAATATCAAATACTAACAAATTGTAAAAACGGCGGTTATAAACCTAAATTTGTTTTTGTAAATTTTTTCAATGTCAATAATTTTTTTATCAGCTGAAAGTTTGTATGGATATACACATGGCCTTACTCAACCAGGACGAGCAAAACAAATGAAAATATTGTTTAAAATGAAACCGAGACAAATTATTACAGGTTAAATGGTATTATGGTTTTTCCCCTAGTTGTTGTATTACTTTTCCTTATTCTTGTCCATCGCAACACCAATGCAACTTTGCATATTTGCAGTGAAACTAATGAAATCTATATATTATGGTGAAACCATCGCCTATTTGGACAAGGACATAGTTCAAATAAATGTAGTATGTCCCATATACCATAGAAATTCGGTGTTCTTAATGTACACATACATATGTATATATATATATATATATATATATATATATATATATATATATATATATATATATATATATATATATATACAGGGTGTCCCTATAGTGGCTGATACGATTAGTAACGTTGGATTCTTTGATCAAAGCGAACATGACTTTACTTCTACCACTTCGCACTGGGAAGCCCCTCTATCAAGTTATACACGTTTGAAGAGGAGCATTTCAACGTCGTACCTTGTATTAAAGATAACTCAATATCTAGAGAAAGAACCATTTGTTTTTCCCAATGTTTATATCGTTAAAAAGCTGATTAAATTTTCTTTCAAATAACAAATTCTCAAAATGATCACCATTAGCCTATACGCATTCCAAACACCTATTCATAAATAAATTGCGAACTTTTACGAAAACGATTCTATACCGTTTGATTTCGTTACAAGCTTCATATATTCTAGTAATTAACGTTGCTTTATCTGGGATAGATTAAGCATAAACTTTACTTTTTAAATGGTCCCAGAGGTAAAAATCTAACGGATTTAGATCTGGTGATCCTGCTGGCCAATGTATAGGTTCTCCGCGGCCAATCCACTGCCTTGGAAACAAAGTGTTTAAGTGGGATCGTACATTTCTTGCAAAATGTGGTGGAATCATGCATAAACCACATAAATCGTAAATTAAACAATATAACTTCTTCCAATAGTTCTTCAAATTGGTTTTTTAAAAAAATTAAATATTTTACACCATCTAATCTATCTGGAAGTATGATCGGGCCTAGTAATTCGTCTCCAAAAATACCACACCATACATTTACTGTGAATTTATGTTGGTAACTATTTACAATTTTTAAATGAGGATTATTTGATGACCAGGAATGCATGTGGAGTAAATTTATACATCCGTCCCGAGAAAATGCAGCTTCATCTGTGAAAATTATCTTTTTCGGAAACCAAAAATCTCGTGTTTGTTGCTCAATTACCCATTCACAAAAAATTTTTCTTGATATTTTATCACTTTCCAAAATGTCTTGTACTGTTTGGTAATGATAAGGATGGAGCTTTTCTTTTTTAATTTGCCTGTGTACGATAGATTTTACAATTTCGGTTTTTGCTGTAATTTTCCGAATACTAGTCGTGGGATTGTTATAAACTTCACGCAGCAATCTATCAGCATTATGGTGTGATTATATATATATATATATATATATATATATATATATATATATATATATATATATATATATTTATATATATTTATATATATTATATACTAATCCAAATTATTACAGCATATAGATTGCAGAATTATAATTTTATAATATTATAATTAATTAGTTTCTTTACCCTCCCAACACAAAAAAAAATACTAAATATGAATGGCTTGGGTGTCTGTAACCGGGTTGAGTCAGTCATAACTAATATTCCATCCACTCCTTGGATTTTGATAAATGTAACACGGGCGTACGGTGTTGCCCGGCATTCCGGTAGTTCCTGGTTAATCCTTCGCCGTACACTCTAATCAATCAATCAATCAATTAAGTTTTATTTTCTCTAAATAATGCATCTTGAGTCATTGAGTTTGATTTCTGGTAAAGCATTGGTCAAAAAAGTTCCTAATAGCCGAAATAATTTTCAAGTAAAAGTAATTTCACTTACTTTTTCTGGTAACATCGTGTAACCTCATCATTTTTGTTTCTGCAAAGTTAAGCAAAAAACATTGATGGCTTTCGATTTTCTTGGTAAATCGCTTTTCTTCTTTGATGGTTGATCTAATTTCATGATATTGTATGAGATAGTACTGAAATCGTGTGCCACGATGGTTATTTATTTCAGCACCTCTCGAGGAGTTAGTTCTGCTTCCGAAACCTATTTTTCTTTTGATAATAAATAATCCCAATGACAGTTTTGCCAATAATAGTTATTCTCAAAGAATGGGTATAGGTATAACGATATGACAAAATGACCTTTAAATAACCTTGAAAAAATGGATAAAATGATAAATAAACTAAATTTAGTATTTTTTTTTTAACCAAATCATATGTTTTGAGATATTGATGAAGAAAACCAGTTGTTATATGAAGTGCAGTAAGATTTGCAGTAAGATGAAAAGCTAGAGACCGAGCTTAAAAAAGATACTTGTAAAGGCGATACTACAAGGAGTATAATGATTGGGAAAAAAGGATAAGTCACCCACCATAGAAATTCCTTCATTTTACGGTGGCAATACGCAGTGGACAAATTGAATATTGCATTGAAGCTCTATCAAACGAAGAGAACATTTAATATTGACTTTCGTTTTTTAAAGTTAAGCAGCGCAGCTGATAAGTCACCTGCCTTTGATTGAAAATAATTATTTGCCAGCGTGGAACAATTCAATCAACAGATATGAAATTAAGCAAATGTTGTACAGCCCTCATAAAATGCGCTTCTGGTTCTACCCACACTATAAGCGTAGAATCAGCCAGCAGTATAATAGCATGCAATTAATAACTTAGGTATTCAAACAAAGCACTGAGATTTGTTGGTAATTGGCATTCTGACATCGCCGATACGAATCTTCGATAAAAAATCGCAACAAAGTATAGTTTTTTTACCTTCTTGGAAACAAGATTCTAATTATTTGCCTCGTGCGTAAATAGAAGATTTACAAAAAAAGAGCCGTCACAACAACAAAACTTTAAAAAAAATAGCATATGTTAATTGCGATGGTGAATGCATCCGTAACCTGCGCTCGCACTGTCATAAAATGTTTTGGAGTTCGAATGTCAATCAATACTTCCAACAAAGGCTAGCATGAAGACAAACATCACGAGAAAATTTTTACCTCGTCTTTTTAATGATTAAACAAACCCCGATTTAAGCAAACATTCTCGGGATTGGATCAACAGAATTGGAAACAGTGCATTCAGCAGTAGAAATCACGATAAGTGCAAGGTTTCTATCCAACTTCATACTAAAGATTTAAGTTGTGCCAAACAGTTGAATACCCAACTCAATAAGGCAGGCAATGGTTTATGGTTGTAACTTGTTGCAAATTGTTCTTCATTGTTATAACTATGTGGAGTCAATTTGGATCTAATATATTTCCTAGTGGTATCATCCGGGCAACGACTTCGGTCGGCTAGTTATTAGATGCGAGTGCTATGTATACTATAAAATAAGGGATTGATTAAGGTGTCATGTGACTCGTGCCGATGATGAACCTGACTGAGGGTCCTTTCTAATAGTCCAGTCGTAAATGGAGCCTGTGGTGAAATCCAGCAGTTCTTAGCCTTACCCTTGTATTGCGAATCTCTTCGAAGATGGTCCACATTTATTTATAATAACTAGAAGAAGTTCTAGTTATTACCCTTATTTCAAACTTCATGTCGAATGTATTAATTATTTGGAGAGTATCTGAGGAACTCTCCTTTTCTGATCACTGCTATCTTCAAAACGGATTGAATGTCAAATATTTTAAAATTCCAACTTTTAGAAATAAACAAGTAATGCGTTTAAAATGTAAGCGGCTCTTTAAAATCTCGAAGAGAATAAAACCTGGCATGGACTGGGAATCCTGTAAGGAAGTCCTCAAAGCGTATAAATATGAACTAATAAATGCAAAAAGCATTCTGGTTACTCTTTTGTGATAAAATACAGGAGTCCACTGAAGCAGCTAGGCCACGTAAGAAAGAATCCACTTGTCCAACCATTCCAAGTTATCTCCAATGACCATGCTTTATGGAATACAACGGATAAGGAATCCTTAGAGCTTCTTCTGGAAATTTATTTTCCTGGTTGGTCTGATTCTCCCTTTATTTTGCCGGAGGCTAATAGGGCTACTGGCCACGCCGGAAAAATTGTTAATAAGAGAAATATCTTATTGGCAGTAAACAGTTTCAAGCCTTTCAAGTCAGCAGGTCCGGATGGAGTTATTCCTGCGCCGATACCCAAAAAACTACTTAACTGTTCCCTGGCTTGAGGTAATTTTTAAAAGTAGCCTTGAAGTATGTCATATTCAAAAAAAATGGACTGAAGTAAAAATAATTTTTATACCTAAGGCGCGAAAACGCTCTAAAAAGCATCTTGCAATCCTAAAGTTTTAGGCCTATTAACTATAATCTTCTTGTTTCTTGAAAATTTTAGAAAGACCAATTGAGTTTTATCTCAAAGGCTCAATCGTGCCTGTAAAGCTGTCAACATCTCAACACAAAGATTGTAAGGGGAAATGAGAAGCTGGATTGATCAAATGCTCAAAGGCAGAGTCGTAAAGGCGAATTAAGGTATATCATCTATCCACATACATTTGCAAATAGGGGTACACCGCAAAGTGATGTATTGTCCCTATTTATTTGGAATTTGGTGATAAATGACCTCTTACTAAAACTGGAAAGGACTGGCATTAAAATAATGGCCTATGCGGATGATGTTGCTATACCCTCAAAGGAATTATGCGGAATATTGTGATCTTAGTTAAACCACTTAAAACTGAGCTGGTTCTTTTTTCCAGGAAGCATTAACTTTCGTTTTTACCCTCCAGCTCTTAAAGGAGTTTTTTTGAATATCGCAGATAAAATGAAATTCTTGGGTCTTATTTTAGACAGAAAATTAAGCTAGAAGCTAAATATTCTGGAAAGAGTAAACAAAGCTACCATAGCACTCTACTCTTGTAAAAATGTCATTGGAAAAGGATGAGGGTTTAATCCTCACATCGTACATTGGCCTTCCACCTCTGTGATTAGCCAATTCAAATGTATGGAATTACATTTTGGTGGTCCACCTTAAATATAGGGACAAACCAAAAATCGTCGATGAAAGTGTAACTCTTTCTTAAAGAAGAAGCTTATAAAATTACGAACGGTAGATGCAAATTGTACCTCATTTGTGATTACTATACTAAGATTTTGCATATTTTGGACTTAAAAAGTTTAATCAATTAATATCTATGCAACGGCGTAATAGTAGCACAGTTGTTGATGTCATTACTGGATACTGCCATATCGGTAAGCATGTCAGTAGTCTTGGTGTTTTGTCTCATGATTTCTGTCGTAACTACAAAAACGAAGGAAAGGAGTAAATAATACTTCAAATGTTATGCACTTGTCCTAGTCTGGATTACAATGCGCTTGAGTTTTAAGAAACTCACTTTCTGTGCGGTCTATGATGGGCTTCAGTAAATTGGGATATCCACTGTGCCGTTAGAATTTCTAATTGGTTTCAGTAGGGCAGTATGGAGAAGTAATCCTTTAGTAAGGCTATGGACCATTTGTGACTATGCCTAGTCCTTTTTCTGGACGGCCATCTAAACCTAACCTTACCTTACCTTGGGTTTTCTGAAATAAGCAGCTTCTGTTCGTCTACTTCAAGTCGAAAAAGGCCTTTTAAAAAATTAAAAATTGGCCTAACAATCCCAAAAGTTTATGGATGAATAGGAAATGTTGCAACATTTGAAAGAGATCAAAGAGGAAAGTATAGAGAAGCTGAACATTTTGGTTTACCACACTATATAATGTATTCTACCAAAGTCAGTGTCGGATGCATCGGCCAAAATTTGAAAATTTTTAATTTGATAATTTTGATGATTATTTTTTATGACATTAGTATGTACAGTCCATTTTACTGTTATGGTGGAAAAAACTAAATCACATCAGATAAATCTTGGCTAAAAAAATTCACCTGAGGATTTAACATTTTGTGTGTATTTTATAATTTTATTAGCACGGCACTTTGGTCGGTCGGTGAAATAGTGGTGTGATCGGTAAGATAAATACAAAAAAAAAAAAAAGATTTATGCTGTACAAGATCTTGTCCCGGTAATACGAAATTTTTTATATATTTTTGATAATTTTAAGTTGATAAAATTGTTTATTGTATGTATTTAGGTATATAAATGTGATCACGCGATGATTTGGCGAACAAAAAAAAAAGTTTTGTCAGAACATGTCAACTTTTTGTGATGACATGATAAAATTACAAGTTTACGATTGTATTGACATTACATTGTTCTTGTTTAAAAATGTAATGTTATTATGCATTTTAGACTTAGACTCAACATAAAAAAAAACTAGATGTTGGTAAAATGATAAGATGTTGGTCCCTTGCGATTTTACCATGTTCCTTTATTATTGTATTTATAATGTTCGTCGTTGATGTATTTTATTGATTTACATTTAACAATTATTTGTTCAGTTTGAATCGATTATGTGCGGGCATAGCTATATAGATATTAATTTTAGATTTTAAATTTCCAATAATTTAAACAAAAACGAAATTATCACATACATCTTTTTTAGGCATGAAAAATGACATTGAGGCATTGAGACCGACTTCTTGTGTCAAACCAGCTAGTTTTTGCTAGTTCTTATATTACACGTGTATTGTAATATTTGTCACTCTACTTCCTCTTGTATTGAACTCGATTCTCGGCATCCCTGTACATTTCCCTATAATGAGTTTTATTATTTTTCTCGGAATTTCCAATTCGCAGAGTTTTCTACAGATTGTGCGTCTACAGTGGAATGTGCGTTCAAAGTCCACGAAGAATATAGATAAAGTGGTGAGTTCCATTCGTTTGATTGTTCGAATATTATACGGATTTAGTTGATATAATCACAGCTTCTACCAGGTTTAAAGCCAGCTTTTTCATTTCTGATTTGCTGGTTGACCGCTAGTGATATCCGCTCCAGAATGATTATTGCTAGGACTTTCATTGTATTGTTGAGGAGAGTCGCTCTAAGGTCGCCTTTCTTTGTATTGTTATAATCAATCTCTCTTTCTATTTCTATTAAATTATACCAGTACTTCATACTTCCGCCAATAGTAGAGTTCAAGTAGAGTTCATAGTTAGATTATCCTCAAATAACCCTTTCTATCTAAAGCTGTTTATTTTCAGTGGTTAGGACTTGTCCAGATGAATCCTTTATTGGTGGTAAGTTTGTGAATTTCTCGGTGACCTTTTTTATACATTTATGTAGTATGCGTATGTTTCTATCTGCTAGTGCTACTTTTGCGCTCTCGAGAATGTCTTCGGTGTATTTCCTGAGGTTATTTCTGGCCATTTTCTTTATTTGCTTTGATTTTGCATGACAGAGTTTTAGCTTTAGTATAGGCGACGTTCTTCAATTTTCTTCCACGTGCCATCTCTAATCCATGGTTTTCTTGTGTAGTTTTGGTAGTCAAGCACATTTATAGCAGTTTTAACGTAAGCATCTGCTATTTGTTCCTATTTTTTTTTTTAAATAAACAAATCCATTTATTTACCATTTTTTGTACAATGAATGACTTATAAACTAAAAATTGTTTGTTTTTGAATGATGGACTTATCGAGGAGGCCATCCATAAAATATAATAGAAAATAAATAAGACCACTGTCCCTAACACTATGATGAAATTTCGATTATACACTAGTTCATATAGAGTTTTGATCAGATAGGCCGAGAATTTTATTTTATTTAATTTTGCGAGGAGCCCATCTAGCCAAACGGATTTGAACGCTTTTTTTATATCGATCATTACTGCTCCCGGAGGATTTTTGAAATTAAGCATATGGCGAACATCCGATACCAGTTTTGTGATGGCGTGTATGGTGCTATAGCCGTATCGAAATCTAAATTGATTGTCCGGCATTAGTTTATGTTTTAAGACGTGCTTGCCTTAATTGGAGAGTAAGCTGATGGGCAGATAGTTTTCAGGATCTGTTGAAGCTTTTGATTTTTTTTTGGATAGGGAACACGCAACTTAATTTCCAACATTCTGGGAATGATTTATTATTTGTAGCGACCATCGCTACACACACAATTAAAAAAAAATTATTCAGATATTTCGTGCAATTTCATATAATTCGCTAACGCTACATGTACACTGTACATAAATATATATAGAGCGTAAAATAGCTATTACACATAGCACTCGGTCGCCATGGCCTGATGAGATGACAAATAATTTTTAACAAAATTATTTACGATTCCTCATCAGATCGAAACTGAGCTTTGCTTCGCACAACATCTACATCTGAATAATTAAAATAACGACACGTTACCGCCGTCGTTATATATTCATTGAAAATTGTGCAAATTTCAATGATTATCGAGTTTGGAAGATGTTTTGAAATGATGTTTGGTAGTAGGTCTGTACCGAAAGATTTTTTATTATTGGGTAATTTTAATAACGAAATTAAATGTTCGGCCGAATCAAAATAATTTGGATCATCTCGTGGTTGTTTTGGAGCGTTCATTGCTTGCGGCTTTATAATTTTGTATTTCAGTCCTGTTTTGATGAGTATGGCGGTGCCACCTCCTTGTTTTGAATTGAAACGGTCGCGTCGAATAATGTCGTAGTTTTTGAATTTAATTTTGTGTTTTTCATTTAATTTAGTCTCGTTCATCAAAAGACAGTCTGGATGATGCATATTCAAAAATTTTAATAAATTTAAACGTCGTTGAATGCTCCCAATTGAATTGACATTCAACGAGATAATTTTGAATTTTGATAAATTTCAATGTTGTTTGCGAAATGATGAGGTTTTTTGACGATTTATAACTGGGCAATGAAGTGTTAAAGTTGTGAGATTTGCTCGCTTTGCTGGTCCATAATTTTGGCTACCTTATCGATTCGTGATTTTTAATTTTGTATTGTCGTGTCATTGATTTGTTTATGTTGCTGTTGTTGTTATTGTTGTTGTTGTTGTTTCTTAATGCGTAGCAGCATTGCTTGGTAGATTGGACAACCTTTATACAAGGCCGGATGTCTCGTATTGTTACAATTATACAGTATACATTGCCCGGCATATGCACGTTTGCACATTTCACACAAATATATTTTAAAGTTTAACGAAAATTCGAAGAAAAATTGATTTATCCCGTAAATAGGGGGTCCTTTTTTAGGGGGCACACACTCTGCACTCTTACGAATGTATATATAGGGCACTTTATTATTTTAAATTTGATTCACAGTACGTATATATGAGTCTCTTGCACGTGAAAATGAGAGCTTCACTATATTTTTACTAATTTGTTCAACATTGAATTGTAGTTCATAAAACTATTTTATTTTATTATAACTAATAAAAGTTTGATTTAGAATATCGTTGCAAACTTGCGATTTTTTGGCTTGTACTTAACAAGAGACAATTGAAAACTCGCTATTTGTTCCCATTTTTGATCAATGGTGTGCGTTTTGTCACTTGGGAAATTGGATTGAAGCGGTTCTTTGAATGTGCCTTTGGTGTCAGTATTTTTCAATCCCAATGTTTTGATTTTAAATGTTGCTATTACCAGTTGGTGATCGATGTGTGCGTACGTTCTCTCATTGCTCTGACATCTTGTAACGATGATAAGAGTTTCTTGTTAACAAGTAGATGATCAGTTTTATTTTTAGTTCAGCCATCTGGTGTTTCAACGTGCTTAAATGTGCATTGGTTTGAAATCAATTTCCACTCACAAAACATGTGATATGACTGCGGCATTGATACAAATCATGTAGTTGTTGACCATAAATGTGTTATTGCTTGAATTAATTATCTCAACATACACCATATACTCTATAAAATGGTTATAAATTTAACAAAAAAGGGGTAAGCACATACAATCTTTACATTAATTACATTTAATTTACTATTTACGTAATTAATTATTATTATTTTTAATTAACTTTATATGTTTTAATTTTTATCAATTTTTTTTTTAATTTTCCCTTGTAGTATTACAATTTGTTTTTCTATATTTAATTTAGTTTTAATTATGCTATATTTAATTAAATGTTATAAGGTTATTAAATTGAAATAATATAGTTTTTCGATTTATATACGTTACATTTATATATACATATATAACATATATACTTGCACTATGTGTAATAATTAATAACAAATTTAATTTTAAATTACGTACGAGAGATACAACGAGTTAAAATCTTGGTGTGGATGGTGAAGATAAATGTATTTCTGTATATAGGAAAATAATTTTCTTAAATGGGCGTTAATTAATTTAAAATTAAATTAAAAAATAAATATATTCTATATATAGGAGATTATTTAATGCATTACACATGTATTTATTTGTAATTAAAGTTATAAACCATTTTTTTTTGTTGGAATTGAATTAAAATGTAATTTACCTTCGCGCGGTAATTGATATCATTAACGAACCAAATAATCTACCTTTGGAGCACACTTGAAAAAAATATATATATTTGTATATACGATATAAATAAAAAAATGATATCGGTCTTGTTTTTTTTTTTACTGATGAGGATGATGGTGATAAAGCAATGAGGAACCTGTTCATAATTATGTATAAGTTAACACGAAGCTTAAGGCAATACATGAGTTAATAATGGTTTAAGATAAATAAAAAAATTATCAGCATTAAAGCATTACTGATGGTTTTATTCATCGAATCAAAAAGCATACTCCTTTTTTGTTCAATCTGTGTTCAATGTATGTACGTGTAAATGTCACATACTCACAAATTTTGCAGTGCCGTTCAAAACAAAGTGATCGAGCTCAATGTGGTTTTTAGTGTTTTCGCTGATGGTACTAATCCAAAACAACGGATAGCCATAAAATTCATTAACAACAAAAAAATGTTAATCACTCAACACATACCAATAGCCAGTCTACAGTAGCGACTGTCACCATATAGTTACATGTTTCTAACCTTCCGAGTGTTATTAAATTTCAGTTCTCAGAGGTCTTTTGTAACCGAAAACTGTTTTAAAACTCCCTCATTACCAAGAAATGGTCAAAAGATCGTTGCTGACCATATTCAATACAACCAACGCCAGCACATTTCAATCGTTTGTCTGCAAATGAAATTCATGTTAACCAATCACTGTACAAATTTAATGAAAGTATGGAAATATTTTGTCATTTTGAAGAAACCCAAACACGTGCACGTGACGGTTGATTTATAATCAGGCTTCCGTTTATAGAATTTAAATCGAATTAAGAAACTCATTGAACTCAACAATGAGGCATCATATTTCCACAGAGCAAAACTGCAAATCCGAAGCTTAAAGATGCATATCATATCAATTGCATGCGGTGTACGCATGTGAAGGTTAAAATATATATCCAAAAATGTCATTCTACATTCCATACCATGCCCTAATGAAACTATTCAGTGTGATCACTAAATTGCGGGATGTATTTAATGAGTCGACCAAAAAATTTAGTAAAGTTCCTCCGATAAACCACCATAAAGTTCTGGCAGTTACATACGGAATCGCATCAGCTCCTCACCTAGCCACCAAAAAGGTGGATTTCTAGACAAAGAATACCACAAGCATTAAATATACAACCGCATTAAAGAAGAAGTGCTTGTATCGAAGAAATAAACAATCAACATTTTAAAAAATCGAGAATTATCACCGATTGAAGTTCGTAAAGGTATACAGGATCCGGTAAGCTACTAGGCTTGAAATGGAACATATAATCCGACTGTTTTCATTTCAAAGCTTCAATGCTACCAAATCCTTCACTTACGAAAAGATAAAAGATGTGCCAACCGCCAATGCATTTTGATCCTATAGAAGGGCTGTTCCCGCATATGGTTCTACAGCCATAATGATTGGAAGAGAATTTTAACCAAAACTGTGTTTAAAATTCTTTTCCAATCATTATGGCTGTTGAACCGGCTGTGGGATGATCCGTTGCTTGGAGTCATTAGTTATATAAAATTTTATATCCATAAGAAAATTTTTTTTTAGAACTAGAAAATATCTTAATACCCTGATGATTGGTCATCTTTAGAATTGCATGGCTTTTGCAAAGCGTCAGAATATGGATTTTCGGCCCACCACGGTATCTTAATCCAGATTTTGATGAAAGAAAGAGAATACTCGTCACCACTTGTAAAAAATAGAGTTTGGTATAAGTGCTGCATGGAATGTTCACAAAAATCAAATCATGCCGGAGGCCTATTGTGAAAAATATAAAATTATGCAATCGGAATAATTTAGCGTTTCGACAATGCAACCTTATGCACACTAATATGTCTATATTTACTAACTGTCTAGTTTTAAATTGATGAGCCATCGGTCCCACAATCGATTTAGCACCCAACGATTTCTGTTTTTTTTTTCCGAAAATCAAAGATTTGTTGTGTAAGTTACGTATCTGGGTAAAGTGCCTCCCTTTTTGATTTTAAACTACAACAAATAAGATAATTTTAAAGGTAAATATAAAATCGCTTTTATAATTTTAATTTAATTTTTAATTTTTTTTACCGTTATCATTTTTTTTTTTGAGTGATGGAGTGTGAATGTAATGTGCATCGACTTACGTGCGTTGGCCTTAATTCTCCATTTAGTTAGCCATTTTTCTATTACATCTATAAGTGTTCTTACAGATTTCTTGGAGCTGTTGTGGGATTTTGATGCGTAGCTAAAATTGCTGTATCATCCGCAAATGTTGAAACTTTTACGTAATTTGATGTTGGTAGGTCTGAAGTAAATATAATACTTATACCTTGTGGAACATCTGCATGAATTTTATAGAACCTTGCCGGTAACTGTGTTTTAATGTTGTATATAAGGCCTTCATGCCATACTTTATCGAAAGCCTGTGCTATGACCAAAAACGCTGCAGAGCAGCACTTTTTTTGTTCTAGGGTGTTCCTTATTTGCGGTACGACTCTCCAGTTTCCGTCATGGAGACGAATCAGAGAGCATAAAAGTGTAGGTCGTTTCAGGTTACGTGTGGCTTTCTAAAGAGAGTAATTAGTTGCTTCAGTTGCTGTAAGTCCATTGAGATAATATTGAACCTCGTCATCACGTTCTAAGTAGTTCTATGATCTATGTAGTTGCCACTGCCTGCGTATTGACCGTTTGATCATTAAGAGCTGCTGATTGTTTTGAAATGGTTTCTGCAGCTTTTTGAATACTGAGCTGCTAGGTGTACCATCCGCGGCAGCTTGATTAAGTACATCAGTTAGATTTTATACTGCCGCATCAATTTCATTTTTTGTTTTTAGAGCAACATTTAATGAACACATCTCTGATTAATGTAGACTTAAATTGAGTCCAATTAGATGGTTAATTCGTTAGAAATCGGCGACGATAGTTCTAGAACTTGCATCTTAAGTGTTATTAATATCGGTGAATTACAAGAGATCTAAATGTACCCTTTAATACACAAAAGTTCAGTAAGTTTGGAATTTTATGCCTCTCAGTTGGCCGGTAGATTTGGTGATCAGCAGATATATCATCCAGTTTTTCCTGTTGCATGCAATCACACAGTTATCTTCCTTTCGAGGATGTAAATCTTGAACCCCATTAGATATGTTTGGGGTTGTAGACACCTTCTGCAATAAACTTATTTCCCAGAGTTTTGAAGTTATTTGCAAATTGATGTTTTTCAATCAAATGTTTCGATGGACAAGAAACTGTAGATATGATGCATTTTCCCGTTTATTCCTCGACGCTGATGCTAGTGTCTTGAATATGCACTTCACCATATTTTTGGAGTTCATAATGCCGTATTCTATTCTTTATAACGATAGCAGATCCACCTTGTGGGTTTCCGCTAGGATGCTTAGTATTATAAAAAGTTCATCATTTGATTTTGAGATGACTCGTATTCGTAAAATGTGTTTCAGAAATAAGCATAGTATCGATGTTGTGTTCAATAAGAACATTTTGTACTTGTAGTTTACGTTGCGTTAGCCCATTGGCATTCCAAGCAGCTAACCTAAATTCATACATTTTTGGTTTTTGATTAGGAGTTGCATCAGGGTATTTATATTTTGAAACATGTGACTCATATTGGTCTCCAACATTTGCATAAATTTAATCATTGATTCATTGAGTGTATTTATTACGTTGTAAATTCTCTGGTCGTAGCAGACGTTTCAGTCACATTGGTTTGTCTCTTGAAAATTTGGTTTAGCGCTTGTTGTTCCGATCTTTGCCGTGAAGTAATTTTTTCTTAACTCCTCGTACACCACACTTCCTCTTTTGTTTGCGGTGTGATTTTCTCCACACTTACTGCATTTTCGAGCCTCTGATTTGCTTTTATCTAGGTCAAGGTTCAACCTTGTCAGCTCTTCACTGATGTCTTTAGGTTGCACAGTGGAGTTTGATCTCTTTTATCACGAATGTGATTCCTTTTGCGCTCTTCAAAGAATATGTGTAAAAGTTTCTCCTATATTTTTCTAATGCGACCACAATTTTTCTGTATTCATCGCTGTTTTTTGCTTGAATTTTGGTTTCACTGATGTTACCACGCTTAATAAGAGCAACATAAAAATTGTATTTGCTTCGGACTTCAGCATTGTCAATAATTGTTTTAATGGCGCTTCTCTTAAATAGATTGGAGGAGGTTTCTCTTTAGGCTCTTGCTCCTCATTTTTGTTTGAATTTTCCACGTGCAGAACTTTGAATCGGTATCTTTGATACTCTTGGATCTTTGATACTCTTCACTGAATCAGCTCCCTGTGGAGAATTCTGGTTACTTTTTCTTTTTGACGTTACTGTAATTTAACGTTCAATCCAGGTTTTCACTGTATTTTCCTTTTCCATAATTTTATTGTCTTGCACAATTTTATTTTTTTCATCACTCATATTACTCGTATTTATATTATAACATTTTCGATGTTTGATGAACTAGCACTTTTTATTTTATATTCTGGTATATTAATAGCAAATTTGTCAACACTGAATGGCTTTTATGACTAGAAGTGGTTGCTCTTTGCGGTTATTCACATTAGCGTTCACTTTATTTTGTTCATTTACATTTGGTGTTGACTGTGATCGTTGTTCAGCTGAAATCTTTTACGAGAATTTTAAAGGGATGATAGTCTATCCATCATGTACGTTTTAAAATATGGAAATGTTTGATTTGTGGCTTAAAATTAATCCCAGAGAAAA